>JBBGZY010000159.1:3002500-3622500 GCA_037952925.1 Lithobates clamitans
CAGCGGTGCTCTGTAGCCGTTCAAGGGGCTACGCAAGTATGCAGGCCAAAAAATGCTATGCGGTGCTTGAGCTGGTGTGCTTGGGGAACAGGAGCCACACTGGGGCAGAGCTTCTGTCAGCTCTGCAGGGGCAGGTTCAGAGGTGGTTGATGCCACGCCAACTTAAGGCAGGAATGGTGGTTTGCGACAATGGCACCAACCTCCTCTCTGCCCTCCGACAGGGACAAATGACCCATGTGCTCTGTCTGGCTCACGTCCTTAACTTGGTGGTGCAGCCGTTCTTGGACAGGTACCCGGGCTTACAGGATATCCTGAGGCAGGCCAGGAAAGTCTGTGTGCATTTCCGCCGGTCATATAATGCCAGTGCTCGGCTGGCAGACCTCCAAAAGGAGTTTAACCTGCCCAAGATCCGCCTAATCTGTGACATGCCCACCAGGTGGAACTCAATGTTGGCCATGCTGCAGCAGCTGCACACGCAGCAGAGGGCCATCAATGAGTACCTGTGCGACTATGGCACCAGGACAGGGTCAGGGGAGCTTGTTTTTTTTTTCCCACGCCAGTGGGCCATGATCAGGGATGCATGCACTGTCCTGTCACCATTTGAGGAGGCCACGAGGATGGTGAGCAGTGACAGTGCATGCATCAGTGACACTGTCCCCCTTGTCCACCTGTTGGAGCACACGCTGCGTGGAATAATGGACAGGGCACTTGAGGCAGAACAGAGGCAGGAGGAGGGGGACTTCCTTAGCTGTCAAGGCCCCCTTTATACAGACAGTGTTCCTGCGTGCCCGCCGATCACACAGGAAGAGGTGGAGGATTGTGTCAGTATGGAGGTGGAGCCTGGCACTAAGCATCAGCAGCAGTCTTTAAGGGATCAGTCCCAAGAAACACATGGACTTGTACGTGGCTGGGAGGAGGTGGCTGCGGACCATGTCGTCCTTAGTGACCCAGGGGACTCCGGACCGAATGCCTCAGCAAACCTACGCTGCACGGCCTCCCTGATCCTGCAAAGCCTGCGTAAGGATCCTCGTATTCGTGGTATCAAGGAGAAGGACTAATACTGGCTGGCAACCCTTCTTGATCTACGTTACAATGGTAAGGTTGTGGACCTTATCTTGCCATCGCAGAGGGAGCAGAGGATGAAACATCTTCGGGAGGCCTTGCAGAAAGGTCTGTGCAACGCGTTCCCAGAGACTGGGAAGTTACAAACTCCTGTTTCTGGACAACGTGTTGCCAAGGCTTCGGTCAGTCAAAGAAGGAGCGGTGGAGAAAGGTGGCCGTCTGACCGATGCGTTCAGACAATTTTTTAGTCTGCAGCCCCAAGGTATGATCGGTTCCAGCAACCATCGCCAGCGTCTGTTTTACATGGTGCAGGAATACCTAGGGGCAAGATCTGACTTGGACACCTTTCCCACTGAAAATCCTTTGGGTTACTGGGTCTTGAGGATGGATCACTGGCCAGAGCTTGCACAGTATGCAATTGAGCTACTGGCCTGTCCTGCATCCAGTGTTCTTTCGGAACTCACATTCAGTGCTGCTGGAGTCTTTGTAACCGATCACAGGGTGCGTCTGTCCACCGACTCGGTCGATCAACTGACCTCCATAAAAATTATATAAAAAAACCCAACAGGGTAAAAACTGCGCTCAGATATTTAAGAAGTAAAAATAAATTATGAGAGAAAAGCTGCCAGCACCCTAAAAAGTCCAGTATCTGACTCTCAAAAGTATAGTAAACAGCAAAGTGACATAACATCAATCAGTGAACAAACAATTGCAAATCAAACAATAAAACATAAATCACAAGTGCATGTGGAAAAAAATTTGTAGTCCAGTATCTGACTTTCAAAAGTATAGTAAACAGCAAAGTGCAGCACTAAAATAATATATGTTATAAAAAGATCTCACCAAGTGACATAACATCAATCAGTGAACAAACAATTGCAAATCAAACAATAAAACATAAATCACAAGTGCATGTGGAAAAAATTGTAGAAAAAAGAAGTCCAAAAGTTTTTGATAAATCCACAGGTAAATAAACAAAGAACACCCATCCAGAAAGAGATGTGACAAAAGTGCCGATAGATAATCCACCAACAAGTGTGAGAGTAGAATCTGCTTACCGGACGGTGATGACTGCTATTACAGCAGTCTCGCCCAGCATAGGGATTATGGTCTCCCAAAACCAGGGATACAATGCAGGGCCGGTAGCTAATATTGCAGGAGGTATGCAGCATGAGAGATATTAAGCGGAGCGTCTTCGTGTACCGCGATTCACTTCCTGTATTCAAGCCCATCCAAGAACGTCACCATCGTAGGCTCCTCCCTACGCGTTTCGTCACGATAGGACGTCGTCTGGGGATTGGCCGGGTGACAGGTCATCACGCTTGGGCATATAAATACATAGAGAGCACCATTTTTACTGCCGGCAAATATGGTATGTATAATGGGAATGAATCCAAAAGGGCCATATTGACTACTGGCCGTTAATAGTGAACCTATGTATAACCAGGAAGTGACAAAAGGAGAAGATCGCCATCTTGTGGAGATAAAGGAGATTTATTGATGAAGCTCTACACAGGAAGGAATATGGGCACAACCGATACTCCTGCCGCAACTTAGATAAAACAGAAACAAAAAATATGTAAAAATAGAAAATAAAAAGACTAAAACATGAAAAAACAAACCCACTGAGAAAAATAAAAATAAAGATTAAAAGGGGGATCAACTCCAGAGATAAAACGATAATTCTCCCACTCTACAAGGCTCTGGTCCGGCCGCACTTGGAGTATGCTGTCCAGTTCTGGGCACCAGTCCTCAGGAAGGATGTACTGGAAATGGAGCGAGTACAAAGAAGGGCAACAAAGTCTGGAGGATCTTAGTTATGAGGAAAGGTTGCGAGCACTGAACTTATTCTCTCTGGAGAAGAGACGCTTGAGAGGGGATATGATTTCAATTTACAAATACCGTACTGGTGACCCCACAATAGGGATAAAACTTTTTCGCAGGAGAGAGTTTAACCACTTGCCGACCGCCTCACGCCTATATACGTGATCAGAGCGACATGGGCAGGCAAAATCACGTACCTGGTACGTGATTGCCTTCCCGCGGGCGGGGGGTCTGATCGGACCCCCCCGATGCCATCGGCGGTCAGATTTTGGTTGGGAGCGAAGAGAGACGAGGGGGAGACCATCCGATCGTGGCCCCCCCCCCTCGCGATCGCTCCCAGCCAATGGGAAACATCCCCTGCCTCTGTATAGTACACAGAGGCAGAGGATGTGATGTCATCTCTCCTTGGCTCGGCAGTTTCCGTTCCAGCGCCGAGGAGAGACGACATGTAAGTGCACCAACACTCACACACAACACAGTAGAACATGCCAGGCACACTAAACACCCCCGATCCCCCCCGATTGCCCCCCGATCCCCCCCAAACACCCCCCCCAGTCACAAACTGACACCAAGCAGGTTTTTTTTTTCCTGATTACTGCATAGTGTCAGTTTGTGACAGTTAGCAGTGGTAGGACAGTGAGTGTTAGCCCCCTGTAGGTCTAGGGTACCCCCTAACCCCCCCTAATAAAGTTTTAACCGCTTGATCACCCCCTGTCACCAGTGTCGCTAAGCGATCATTTTTCTGATCGCTGTATTAGTGTCGCTGGTGACGATAGTTAGGAACGTAAATATTTAGGTTCGCTGTCAGCGTTTTATAGCGACAGGGACCCCCATATACTATCTAATAAATGTTTTAACCCCTTGATTGCCCCCTAGTTAACCCTTTCACCACTGATCACCGTATAACTGTTACGGGTGACGCTGGTTAGTTCGTTTATTTTTTATAGTGTCAGGGCACCCGCCGTTTATTATCGAATAAAGGTTTAGCCCCCTAATCGCCCGGCGGTGATATGCGTCGCCCCAGGCAGTGTCAGATTAGCGCCAGTACCGCGAACACCCACGCACGCACCGTACACGCACCGTACACCTCCCTTAGTGGTATAGTATCTGAACGCATCAATATCTGATCCGATCAGATCTATACTAGCGTCCCCAGCAGTTTAGGGTTCCCAAAAACGCAGTGTTAGCGGGATCAGCCCAGATACCTGCTAGCACCTGCGTTTTTCCCCTCCACCCGGCCCAGCCCAGCCCACCCAAGTGCAGTATCGATCGATCACTGTCACTTACAAAACATTAAACGCATAACTGCAGCGTTCGCAGAGTCAGGCCTGATCCCTGCGATCGCTAACAGTTTTTTTGGTAGCATTTTGGTGAACTGGCAAGCACCAGCCCCAGGCAGCGTCAGATTAGCGCCAGTACCGCTAACACCCACACACGCACCGTACGCCTCCCTTAGTGGTATAGTATCTGATCGGATCAATATCTGATCCGATCAGATCTATACTAGCGTCCCCAGCAGTTTAGGGTTCCCAAAAATGCAGTGTTAGTGGGATCAGCCCAGATACCTGCTAGCACCTGCGTTTTGCCCCTCCGCCCGGCCCAGCCCAGCCCACCCAAGTGCAGTATCGATCGATCACTGCCACTTTTTTTTGTAGCGTTTTGGTGAACTGGCAAGCACCAGCGGCCTAGTACACCCCGGTCGTAGTCATACCAGCACTGCAGTAACACTTGGTGACGTGGCGAGTCCCATAAGTGCAGTTCAAGCTGGTGAGGTGGCAAGCACAAGTAGTGTCCCGCTGCCACCAAAAAGACAAACATAGGCCTGTCGTGCCCATAATGCCCTTCCTGCTGCATTCGCCAATCCTAATTGGGAACCCACCGCTTCTGCAGCGCCCGTACTTCCCCCATTCACATCCCCAACCAAATGCAGTCGGCTGCATGAGAGGCATTTATATGTCCTCCCGAGTACCCCTACCCAACGAACCCCCCCAAAAAAGATGTCGTGTCTGCAGCAAGCGCGGATATAGACGTGACACCCGCTATTATTGTCCCTCCTGTCCTGACAATCCTGGCCTTTGCATTGGTGAATGTTTTGAACGCTACCATTCACTAGTTGAGTATTAGCGTAGGGTACAGCATTCCACAGACTAGGACACACTTTCACAGGGTCTCCCAAGATGCCATCGCATTTTGAGAGACCCGAACCTGGAACCGGTTACAGTTATAAAAGTTACAGTTACAAAAAAAGTGTAAAAAAAAAAAAAAAAAAAACACAAACAAAAATAAAAAAAAATAGTTGTCGTTTCATTGTTCTCTCTCTCTCTATTCTCTCTCTATTGTTCTGCTCTTTTTTACTGTATTATATTCTGCAATGTTTTATTGTTATTATGTTTTATCATGTTTGCTTTTCAGGTATGCAATTTTTTATACTTTACCGTTTACTGTGTTTTATTGTTAACCATTTTTTTGTCTTCAGGTACGCCATTCACGACTTTGAGTGGTTATACCAGAATGATGCCTGCAGGTTTAGGTATCATCTTGGTATCATTCTTTTTAGCCAGCGGTCGGCTTTCATGTAAAAGCAATCCTAGCGGCTAATTAGCCTCTAGACTGCTTTTACAAGCAGTGGAAGGGAATGCCCCCCCCACCGTCTTCCGTGTTTTTCTCTGGCTCTCCTGTCTCAACAGGGAACCTGAGAATGCAGCCGGTGATTCAGCCAGCTGACCATAGAGCTGATCAGAGACCAGAGTGGCTCCAAACATCTCTATGGCCTAAGAAACCGGAAGCTACGAGCATTTTATGACTTAGATTTCGCCGGATGTAAACAGCGCCATTGGGAAATTGGGGAAGCATTTTATCACACCGATCTTGGTGTGCTCAGATGCTTTCAGGGCAGAGGAGAGATCTAGGATCTAATAGACCCCAATTTTTTCAAAAAAGAGTACCTGTCACTTGCTATTATAGGGGATATTTACATTCCCTGAGATAACAATAAAAATGATAAAAAAAATGAAAGGAACAGTTTAAAAATAAGATAAAAAAGCAAAAAAAATAATAAAGAAAAAAAAAAAAAAAAAAAAAGCACCCCTGTCCCCCCTGCTCTCGCGCTAAGGCGAACGCAAGCGTCGGTCTGGCGTCAACTGTAAACAGCAATTGCACCATGCATGTGAGGTATCACCGCGAAGGTCAGATCGAGGGCAGTAATTTTAGCAGTAGACCTCCTCTGTAAATCTTTTTTTTTTTTTTAAATCAGAAAATACTTTATTGAACCACAAAAGACAAATTACATAGTAGACAATCGAGCATTAAATATGACATAATATATGTTATGAACACAGAACATTCAATGCTGTCTTGACCATGCATATTCAATGAAAATAAAGATTGTTACAGCAGTGGCATCAAATTTTACATTTTACAGGTTTTACATTTATTTAACAACAAACCGTATTGCGTAAGAGAACAAAAATTCTCCCACCCAACACAGCTACCAGATGACAAACTGGTCATCTAACCATAAACCTTGCTCCTGGTCTGCCCAAATAGGTTTTAGTCTCCCGGATACTCATCCTAAATACACCAATTACCGCCTCTGTCAAGCAAGCTGTATACACTTAAACTTGAAATATTCTGTGCATAATTAATTGTGGGGGTGCCAATCCTGGGGAATCCAACCAAGGTTGCCATATAGAATTAAATTTTCGAGATGCATTTCTATGCTGATATGTTAGATGTTCTCTGATAAGGATATAATTTACTTGTTCTATCCATTGTTTTTTGGTAGGAACATTTACAGATAGCCAGAATCTGGCCACCAACTTACGGGCCAGATATAGTAATCTGATTATTGCTATATTATCCACTTCAGCCCCGCTCACTGTATATATACGTCATTTTTTTGAAGATGGATATCTCGGTAACGGCAGCAGCTGCTGCCACAACCGAGATATCCATCTTTACAGTGAGCGATTCTGTAAACGATAATGGTGGTCTCAGCGGCGGGTTCGCCGCGAGATCACCGTTATCGGCGGCGGGAGAGGTGCCACCCCCCCTCCCGCCGCTCTCCCGCACCCTCCGCCGCTTACCGGAACCGTCGGTAACGGCGGAGGAGATCGGGACCTGTCACCGCTGAGGTACTGAGACGAGTGAGGCCAAGATGGCCCCCACCCGTCTCTATACCATGTGACGGCCGGAGCGACGTCATTACGACGGCTCCGCCCACTGTCTTAAAGGCACAAATTTTTTAAATGTAATTTTTCAAACGACTTTTTTTTTTTTTTTTTTTTTTTTTGCATTTTAGTCTAAATATGAGATCTGAGGACTTTTTGACCCCAGATCTCATATTTAAGAGGACCTGTCATGCTTTTTTCTATTACAAGGGATGTTTACATTCCTTGTAATAGAAATAAAAGTGATCCAAATTTTTTTTTTTTTAAAAACAGTGAAAAAATAAATAAAATAAAATAAAATAAATAATAAAAACAAAAAAAAAATTTTTTTAAAGCGCCCTGTCCCGACGAGCTCGCACGCAGAAGCGAACGCATACGTGAGTAGCGCCCGCATATGAAAACGGTGGTCAAACCACACATGTGAGGTATCGCCGCGACCGGTAGAGTGAGAGCAATAATTCTAGCCCTAGACCTCCTCTGTAACGCAAAACATGCAATCTGTAGAATTTTTTAAACGTCGCCTATGGAGATTTTTAAGGGTAAAAGTTTGACGCTATTCCACGAGCGGGCGCAATTTTGAAGCGTGACATGTTGGGTATCAATTTACTTGGCGTAACATTATATTTCACAATATAAAAAAAAATTGGGCTAACTTTACTGTTGTCTTATTTTTTTTTTCAAAAAAGTGAATTTTTTCCAAAAAAAGTGCGCTTAGAAGACCGCTGCGCAAATACGGTGCAAAAAAAAGTATTGCAATGACCGCTATTGTATTCTCTAGGATGTTAGAAAAAAAACAATATATAATGTTTGGGGGTTCTAAGTAATTTTCTAGCAAAAAAACCTGTTTTAAACTTGTAAACACCTAAAATCCAAAACGAGGCTGGTCTTTAAGTGGTTATTGGGAGGGGGGTATATTTCTTCATCAATTGCTCCCAAAATACATATCAGAGGATCCAAAGGGACCCTTATTTGAAATACTGATGAGATTGTATCTGTAATATCGCCCCAATAACGATGTAGTTTGGGGCAGCGCCACATCAAATGGATCAGTGACCCCTCTTCTCCACACCGTTTAGGGCACAAGGAAGAATCCCTTCTGCCCCATCTATGTAGTTGTATTGGCGTACGATAAGCTCTGCGTAGCAAGAATAAATGCGACAGTCTATGTGTTTGTGATACAGAAGTTAATGGCCCTGTCTGAAGGCATGTGTCCCAGATATCTTCACTCACCTCTCCCAGGTCCTCTATCCATCTACGTCTGCATGGTAAATTTGCAGTGTCTTGTATAGCAAAAAGCAAATGTGAGTAAATGTGAGATATAAGACCTTTTTTTTCCTGACCATAGAAAATGTCATTAATTAGGGGATGGGTAACAAGTACAAGGGCAGCTGACCGGCCTTGAATCTGAAGGGCATGACGTAACTGAAGATATCGGTAAAATTGATGTCTGGGAAGCCCAAATTCCAATTGCAACTCCATAAAAGATTTTAAAACTATTTTGGTGAAATAATTGAGAAATATTATGAATTCCGGCATTCCTCCACAACTGGAAACCCTCCAGTTTATGTACTTCTGCTAGGTTCGGATTGTTCCATAGGGGGGTCTCTGCTAGGAAGCCAAAAACTTGTAATTTAGATTTGATCGTAGACCATAATTTTTTAAGAAGAACTATGGTGGGGGCAGTTTGTGGCAGGTGTGATAATCCCGCCTCCAAAACTGCCAGCACCGATGTATTTAATGTTCCAGTTCGCAGCATGCTTTCAACCGAGTCAGAGTCGTTTAGCAATCCAAGACCACTCAAGTGTTGCAATTGAGAGGCATAAAAATATGGTTTAGGGTTAGGAACCGCCGCTCCACCCCGATCTTTACCATACTGCAAGGTGGAAAGACTTATTCTAGCAACTTTTTTCCTCCAAATTAGGGATCTAAATAATGTCTCAATACGATTAAACCACTTTCGGGGTATCCATTGTGGAGAGTTGTGCATGATGTATAGAAGCTGAGGTCCCCAGACCATTTTGATTAGATTTATTCTACCAATTACTGATAAGGGGAGCTTACACCAAGTATTGCATGTCATTTGAAGTTTTTTGAAAAGAGGTAATAGATTATCTTCTAAGTATTTTTTTGGGTTGACTGTCACATGTATTCCTAGATATTTAAATGAGGAAACCACTTCGAGCGGTCTTGCACTAGCCGGTAGATCAACCATTGGCTCATCCACCGGAAGAATTACGGATTTACTCCAATTAATGGAGAATCCCGACAATGAACCAAAATGTTGTATTATCTTCATCACATTCGTAAGTGAAGCCTCCACATCCCCCAAGTAAAGTAAAGTGTCGTCCGCATAAAGAGAGATCTTATCAGAAATTGGGCCTCTAACAAAACCCACAATAGACTGTGAAGATCTTACCACCTCTGCCAGTGGTTCAAGGGCCAGTGCGAATAGCAGGGGTGAGAGTGGACACCCCTGCCTCGTACCTCTAAAAAAAGGAAATGAATCTGAAAGATCACCATTTACGCGGATCCTAGCTGTGGGGGCTGAATACAACAGCTTAACCCATTGAATAAAATTAGCTCCTAAGCCAAAGCGCTTCAAGGTTTCCCATAGGTACGGCCATTCGACACTGTCAAAAGCCTTGGCAGCATCCAATGAAAGTATTGCTCTTTTGCCAGGGTTGTCGACAGGGATCTGGAGGTTAAGAAAAAGTCTTCTTATGTTAAGGGCTGTGGATCTCGACGGGATAAACCCGGATTGGTCCCTATGTACCACTTTGTGTATGACTTTAGCAAGTCTTGTGGCCAGCACCCTTGCCAGCAATTTAACATCAGTTGTCAATAAGGATATGGGCCTATACGAGTCAGGTAGATGGGCCTCTTTACCCGGTTTAAGGAGAAGAACAATAATTGCTTCATTCATGGATTGGGGTAAACTTCCTATTTTTTTGGCATCCTCAAACACCTCCCTTAGGTGTGCAATTAGAGTTTCAGAGTAGCGCTTATAAACCTCTGCCGGCAAGCCATCCGATCCCGGAGACTTACCAGGAGAGGAAAGCGCCAACGCCTCCAGTAGCTCCTCAGCCTCAAGAGGAGCGTTCAACTGTGCTACGTCCTGGGGTGGGAGCTGCGGTAATTGGCATTGATCTAGAAAGGAATTAATTTCCAACAGGGTAGGATTGACTTTCGTGGAGTATACATCAGCATAGAAATCTCTGAACGTGGACAATATCTCCGTATGGGAGGAAACCAGAGTGCCCGATGGGCTCATGATTGATTCTATGTGGGACGAACCCTTTTGGGAGCGTATCATCATAGCAAGCATAAGTCCCGTGGTTTCTCCCTCCTCAAAATATTTTTGTTGAAGAAAAAACCTCTTCTTTTCTGCAGTAGTTAATATTAGATGGTTGGCCATATGCTGCGCCTCAAGAAAAGACCTCTCGGTGCTCTCCGAGGGGGATTCGATAAAGGCAGATTCAGTCCTCTTAACCTCTTTCAACACAGTTTGTTCCCAGTTCTTGGTCTCGGTCTTAATGGTGTTAATAGATCTAATAAATTGGCCTCTCAGAAATGCTTTTAATGTGTCCCAAAAAATTCCCGGGCTAGATGAAGGTTTGTTAAACTTAATGAAAGATTCTAAGTTATCAAAAATGGGGTCAGGTGTAGGAAACAATGATAACCAAAAAGGGTTGAGTTTCCAGTAGTTCCTCTTTAGAACACCCGATGTGGAAATCTCTATGCATAGGGGAGAATAATCAGAAACAGTTCGTACCTCATATTTTGAGGAAGTTATTAATGGGAGCATCAAATCATTACCCAGACCGAGATCAATCCTGGAGAGACCTTTATGTGTAGCAGAAAAACATGAATAACTTTTTGTCTGCGCATGACTCATCCTCCATACATCTCTCAATCCTAGTTCCGCAATAAGGCGGGCAAAGGACGTCTGTCCTCCTCTCACCCACCCGAAGGGATCTTTGTGGTCATTTTGTCCAGCTCTGCATCTAAATAATTGTTAAAATCTCCAATAATAATTGCTGGTATCCCCGGATGTTGTGAGAGAAAGGAGGCCAACGTCTTAACAACCTCTATCGAAAAGGGAGGTGGTATATATATATTTCCTATAATGCATTGTAACCCATCTAATGAGCATACCAGAAAAACATAGCGACCGTGAGGGTCAACAACCGATAATGTATGAGTAAAACTTATATTTTTGCCTACCAGAATGCTGACACCCCTAGCATAGGAAGAGAAGACAGAGTGAAACTGAACGGTAAAAAATTTTGTAGAGAATGGGGATTCCTGAGCAGGTAGCATATGTGTCTCCTGAAGGCACACTACTGAAGATCCCATGCGTTGAAGCATATGCAATACAGCTAGGCGTTTCACTCTGTCTCCCAGGCCCCTAACATTCCAGCTAGCAAGCTTTATCTGTTTAGCCATAACGCATTAAAACGTAAATAAATGAAGGTAAGTTATATAGGACACATAGAGAATGCTCCAGAGAGCCGCCATTATTATGTCGAACAAGACCATATAGATTAGGCAGTCTTTGGTGTAGCTTCCTCAGGCCAGGTAGAAATCGTTGAAGCAGTTCCAGGACCAATGGAGTAACTGTGTCCCTGGGGACAAAAATCAAAAAGAAAACAACAAAATAAAACAGAAACTGTAGCGTCCACGTAGGACCCGCAACTGGGGGGCTAAATTCAGTAGCCGGCTTTGAAGAGCCAAAAGGCAACAGGCCTTGATTTACTTGCATAGACTTATCTATCATCAGTAAATTGTCTGTGCGGTATCCTCCGCCTTGAAGCAAATATTGTCATCTTGTGACTGAAACTATTATGAGCGGATAATAATTGCACCGTCATTGCTTTACTAAAAGAAATTTTCCTTCTCAGAGAATAGGGAAGGGTATTGATCTTCAGGTATTTCTGCGTCTTCTGCTTAGATCTTCTCGTAAGGATTTTTCCTCTCTGTCCAGCCATTGCACCGCCATTGCAGGCCTCTCAAAAAAATGCACCTCGTCCCTGGCTACTACACGGAGACGAGCCGGATAAAGCATAGAATATTGTAAATCCAGAGAGCGGAGTCTCTTTTTAATATCATTGAACTGGGCCCTCTGCTTTTGTACATCAGCCGAGAAGTCTGGAAACAGTGATATTTTGGAGTTTTCAATCACCAGGGCATCTCCCAGAGTGCGGGCTTTTGATAGAATTATGTCTCTGTCTCTGTAATGAAGCATTTTGAAAAGAAATGCTCTAGGAGGATTGCCTGGGGGCAAGGGCCTAGACGGAACCCTATGCGCCCGCTCCACTGCAAACATGGGGGAGAACGAGTCTTTCCCAAATTTGTCCAGCAGCCATTTTTCAATAAAATCGACCGGATTCCTGCCCTCCATTTTTTCAGGGATGCCAATAGCTCTGACGTTATTTCTTTGTAGCCTGTTTTCTAAATCATCGAGTTTTGCAGCATGTTTAGCTACCATTATTTGTTGAGCATGTGAGTCCCTTTGCATGGGGGCCCAGTCATCTTCTATGATGCTAATATGTCCCTCAATGGCAGAGGTCCGATCCCTTAATTTTTGCATATCCTGACGCAGGAAAGACATCTCTGTCTTCATTCCCTTAACCTCTGATGCAAGTGCCGTGATAGAGAGATTACATGAAGTGACAGCTGAGAAGATATCTCTCAATGTGGGTTCCTGTTCAGGCGAGCTCGCGGTTTGGGCCTTGTGTGAGCTATGGGGCATAGGTAGATTACTCACAGTGTCCCAGGGCAGCAGAGCAGCGTGCGGGTCTTCTAGGGAAACAGTGTCATCTGCCTCCGATTGCGAACCGCTTCGGCTCTCCGCTCCATTGCCGTTCGTTTCTGGTAAGTCCCATACTTCAGACTGAGGGAAAAGCTTCTGCACGGCCTCCCTGTGTTTCGCTGCAGCTGACTTAAATGCCGCGCCGCCATCTTGGGCCTCGTGGTCTGGAGCGGAGCGGGCCGTAGAGCCGCGTCTGGGGTGTTTAGCAGCCATGCTGGTATATCTCCGTGAGCGGGCGATCGTAGCTGGTGTATCGGGGGGTAGTCTGGTGCAAGGTTCGGTCTGTCAGCAAAGATTTGCAGGATTATTGAGCGGATTTTCGGCGGAGCTCACAAGATGTGCGACTGACTACATCCGCTGCCAAGCCACGCCCCCCTCTGTAAATCTAAAGTGGTAACCTGTAAAGGCTTTTAAAATCTTTTAAAAATGTATTAATTTTGTTGCCACTGCACGTTTGTGCGCAATTTTAAAGCATGTCATGTTTGGTATCCATGTACTCGGCCTAAGATCATCTTTTTTATTTCATCAAACATTTGGGCAATATAGTGTGTTTTAGTGCATTAAAATTTTTAAAAAGTGTGTTTTTTCCACAAAAAATGCGTTTGAAAAATCGCTGCACAATTACTGTGTGAAAAAAAAAAATGAAACACCCACCATTTTAATCTGTAGGGCATTTGTTTTAAAATAATATATAATGTTTGGGGGTTCAAAGTAATTTTCTTGCAAAAAAAAATAATTTTTTCATGTAATCAAAAAGTGTCAGAAAGGGCTTTGTCTTCAAGTGGTTAGAAGAGTGGGTGATGTGTGACGTAAGCTTCTAAATGTTGTGCATAAAATGCCAGGACAGTTCAAAACCCCCCCAAATGACCCCATTTTGGAAAGTAGACACCCCAAGCTATTTGCTGAGAGTCATGTCAAGTCCATGGAATATTTTATATTGTGACACAAGTTGCGGGAAAGAGACAATTTTTTTTTTTGCACAAAGTTGTCACTAAATGTTATATTGCTCAAACATGCCATGGGGATTTGTGAAATTACACCCCAAAATAAATTCTGTTGCTTCTCCTGAGTACGGGGATACCACATGTGTGGGACTTTTTGGGAGCCTAGCCGCGCACGGGACCCCGAAAACCAAGCACCGCCTTCAGGCTTTCTAAGGCCGTAAATTTTTGATTTCACTCTTCACTGCCTATCACAGTTTCGGAGGCCATGGAATGCCCAGGTGGCACAACCCCCCCCCCCAAATGACCCCATTTTGGAAAGTAGACACCCCAAGCTATTTGCTGAGAGGTATAGTGAGTATTTTGCAGACCTCACTTTTTGTCACAAAGTTTTGAAAATTGAAAAAAGAAAAAAAAAAATTTTTCTGGTCTTTCTTCATTTTCAAAAACAAATGAGAGCTGCAAAATACTCACCATGCCTCTCAGCAAATAGCTTGGGGTGTCTACTTTCCAAAATGGGGTCATTTGGGGGGGGGGGTTGTGCCATCTTGGCATTTTATGGCCTTCAAAACTGTGTTAGGTAGTGAGGAGTGAAATCAAAAATGTATACCCTTAGAAATCCTGAAAGTGGTGCTGGGTTTTCGGGGCCCCGTACGCGGCTAGGCTCCCAAAAAGTGCCACCCATGTGGTATCCCCGTACTCAGGAGAAGCAGCTGAATGTATTTTGGGGTGCAATTCCACATATGCCCATGGCCTGTGTGAGCAATATATCATTTAGTGACAACTTTTTGTAATTTTTTTTTTGTCATTATTCAATCACTTGGGACAAAAAAAATAAATATTCAATGGACTCAACATGCCTCTCAGCAATTTTCTTGGGGTGTCTACTTTCCAAAATGGGGTCATTTGGGGGGGGTTTGTACTGCCCTGCCATTTTAGCACCTCAAGAAATGACATAGGCAGTCATAAACTAAAAGCTGTGTAAATTACAGAAAATGTACCCTAGTTTGTAGACGCTATAACTTTTGCGCAAACCAATAAATATACGCTTATTGACATTTTTTTTTACCAAAGACATGTGGCTGAATACATTTTGGCCTAAATGTATAACTAAAATTGAGTTTATTGGATTTTTTTTATAACAAGTAGAAAATATCATTTTTTTTCAAAATTTTCGGTCTTTTTCTGTTTATAGCGCAAAAAATAAAAATGGCAGAGGTGATCAAATACCATCAAAAGAAAGCTCTATTTGTGGGAAGAAAAGGATGCAAATCTCGTTTGGGTACACCATTGCATGACCGTGCAATTAGCAGTTAAAGCGACGCAGTGCCAAATTGTAAAAAGTGCTCTGGTCAGGAAGGGGGTAAATCCTTCCGGGGCTGAAGTGGTTAACAAGACTCGTGGCCACTCATTAAAATTAGAAGAAAAGTGGTTTAACCTCAAACTACGTAGAGGGTTCTTTACTGTAAAAGCGGCAAGGATGTGTAATTCCCTTCCACAGGCTGTGGTCTCAGCGGGGAGCATTAATAGCTTCAAGAAACTATTAGATAAGCACCTGAATGACCACAACATACAGGGATATATAATGCAATACTGACACATAATCACACTCATAGGTTGGACTTGATGGACTTGTGTCTTTTTTCAATCTCACCTACTATGTAACTATGTAACTATGTTAAAAATGTACCAGTTCAAAATTACAAACAGATTCTACTTAACAAGAAACCTACAGTCCCTGTCTTGTTTGCACCGCCTGTATACTGCTGTTCAGAGTATATAGGGCCTGGTGGCCCCAGGCCTTTCCTTTTTTTAATTTGGGTGCGGGGTTCCCCTTAATATCCATACAAGACCCAAAGGGCCTGGTAATGGACTGGGGGGTACCCATGCTGTTTGTCTCACTGATTTCCATCCATATTGCCAGGACCCGACAGCAGTTTTAAATGACTTTTTTTCCTTTAAAAATGACATTTTGTGCAGGGACTGTTCTAAGCATGGGAAACACGCGCCACTTTACAGGCATACTATAGACACCCCCCAGGTACGATATTTAAAGGAATATTTAACTTTTTTTTTTTTTTTTTTACTTTAAGCATCATTAAAATCACTGCTCCCGAAAAAACGCCCGTTTTTAAAAGTTTTTTTTGCATTGATACATGTCCCCTGGGGCAGGACCCAGGTCCCCAAACCCTTTTTAGTACAATACCATGCAAATTAGCCTTTAAAATGAGCACTTTTGATTTTGAATGTTCGAGTCCCATAGACGTCAATGGGATTCTAACATTCGTGCAAATTTTCGGTCCGTTCGCAGGTTCTGGTGCGAACCAAACCGGGGGGGGGGGGGTGTTCGGCTCATCCCTACTGCTGATCAACATAAATATGGGGGAACAGAGTAGGTGAGAAAACAGGTTAGAAAAGACCAATAATTCATGGATTGCAGAACCAGCATTTGGAGAGTGACCATACACGTGTACTATGGCTGTAAGGTATCAAGAAGATGGGGACTATGGGAACAACCTTGAATTCTTAGGCAGTCAATAAGGTGCAAATATCACATATTTGATCAGGTCCACACATTAAATAGATTTGATAATAGTGATGGTAGTTAGATGTTCCTTATTGCCAAGTTATTGAGCAGTTCACAACTCATGGTTCACTATGGCTACCACATAGTGCTGTCACTGGAAATTGCTGATCAAGTTTAGACAGCATAGGATTTATCCCTACATTACCACCCATATGTATGGAGGGGGCTGATCCACTTCCTTTCTTATATAGCTAGCGGTGTAGCCAAGATGCCCCTGATGACAGTGGAATCTCACAACAGATGATGACGACCATTTTACATCTCCATGGCCAGGTATATCCAGCTCATTGCTGTGTTAATCAACCACTGGCCTTGCCGGTCTCGTGGGCTGTTATGGCCATTTACCGCATATTTTGCCAGGCGTCCTATGTCTCACAGCTGTTCGGCTCACATAGCACCGTAGAGCGTGACAGCGCTGTTGATGACGCCAACGCAATTTGCTGGAGCTAGTAGCGTAGCTTAATCTGGGACGTTGATTGGTGGAGCAGTCACACTCCCTTTTATTGTGATATTCTCGTATGATCGCGCCCAATCAGAAGTGTAGTTTAACAGGGAACAGTATCTGTCAGTGAAAAGGTTACTTTAAAAAATACACGCATTTAAATCAATGCGCCTCATAAGTAGCTAAATGAAAGTTAATTGGCTAACAATGAAGCAATTCCTCATGTATCAACAACAGAGGTTTTGCAATCATATTGTATAGTGTGTATGGGGTATATCATATATTTGAAAACAGTACTGTGTACATGAGAGGAAGAGGAAAAAAAGGGAGAGAATAGGAGACCAAGGCAGTATGACACACACCAAGAGGAGGGACAAACAAGGGACAATGAGCCAAACAGATGAGGGAGCAGAGTCATTTTTGGTTCAGTTTAGCATCCTAAATTAAGCATTAATTAATACTAAGTCACATTCAGTAAATTAGGTTTATTAAAAAGGGGTTTGCCGGCGACTTCTTTAGTGTGTCCAGGATGCACTGACATTGCCTAGGTCTTCAAGAAGACCTGTAAATTTAGTTTAGTGTTCAAGCCTAGCGGCACTAGGGACTTTAAACGGTACACCCACCATTTCTCTTTTGTAGGAGCACCCGATCAAAGTCGCCTCATCTGGTGGGTAACTTTAATACATAAATGCCTTTAACATGCATTTCTGTAGAGCTCCTGCCATGATGTGATGTAAAATGTTTAGCTAACGGTTTCTTAGGGGTCTTCTCTTTGTCATTGATTTCTCGTAAATGTTCCCCAATTCATACCTTGAGGGTTCTCTTTGTTTTGCGCATATAGATTTTGGGGCAAGGGCAGGTTATTATGTAGATGACTCGGGATGTGGAACAGTTAATTAGGTCTTGTATTACATAATTCTCATTGCCTAGAGCATCTGTGAAAATGGAGGTTCTGTGTACAAATGGAAGCATACCTGTACTCCGTGGGTAATCGGCTAGCCAGGTAGGGTCAGGCTGTCTTGTGAATTCCGACTTAACAAGCATGTTGCCAGGTTTCTGGCATGTCGAGCCACCAACCTGGGTGAGGTGCCAACTATGTTTGACAGTCCAGGGGAATTAGTTAAGACACCCCAGTGTTTCTCCAAAATAGAGCGGACTTCATTCCATTGGGAACCAAATGTCGTTATTATCCTAGTCTGGTCTTTGGGAATTACGAATGTTGGGGTCAGTTGAATCTAGAGCCAGTAGGCTGCTCCGGTCCCTGATTGTGGCTCTTTGTTTGGCCCTTCTAAACTGTCTATGCAAGTAACCCCATTCGCGGAACCTCGCATAGAGTTCAAGGGATTTTTGTTTGTAGTCACTTGCTTTAATGCAGTTCCTTTTAATACGTAAGAATTGCCCCACTGGAATACCATTTTTTAGCCAGTGGGGGTGGTGACTGGTGGCACATAGGAGGGTATTTGCGGATGTTTCTTTATGGAACGTACATGTAAGGAGATGGCCATTTTGTAAGGTGATCTGCAGATCGAGGAAGGGCAAACACACCTGATCAAAGGTATACGCCAACCTTATATTGCATTGATTTATGTTCAGCTCTTTCATAAATTCATGCAGGTCTTCGGTGGTGCCCTTCCAGATCACCAGTACATCGTCAATGTACCGTAACCAGGTGTGTACGTGGTCACGGTACATCGACGAATGGTGGACGTCTTCCTCTTCCCAGAGCCCCAAGTGGAGGCAAGTGGAGGCCGGAGCCCACGCTGCCCCCATTGAGGTGCCATGAATCTGCTGGTAGTAAGTTGTTAGGAACTGAAAATAGTTGTTCAGTAATGTGAATTCCAGTACATCGATTAGAAATTCATTGTTTGTTGTCCCAATTCCAGATACATGTGTTCCAGAAAGGTCTCAACTGCTTTAATTCCACATCTATAGGGAATTAAAGTACACAGGGACTTGACATCAATCCCAACTAGCAATACATCACCTAAGTGTTCCAATTCATCAAGTTCAAAAATTTTAGCCAGGACTTGCCTAGTGTCCTGTACATAGGATTTTAAGTTCGTAACCATGTTTTTTAGAAGGGAGTCCAAGTATCTACCCACTCTCTCCAAAGGGCCCTGGCAGGCCGATACTATCGGCCTGCCTACAGGGTTCTGCAAGTTCTTATGTATTTTGAGGAGAATGTAGAAGGTAGGTACATTGAATTCCTGGACATAAAGATGTTGAAACTCTCGTATTGTCAAATGTCCTTCATCCTTGGCTTCTACCAGTTTTTTATTTAATTCCCTGACTACAAGAGGGAAGGGATTACTATCTAATTTCCTGTAGGTAGATTTATCACACAATAAGCATTTTACCTCCTTCTCGTAGTGTTGTTGATTCAACAACACTACGTTTCCTCCCTTATCGCTCTTTTTAATAACAATGTCCTTTCTCTTCTGGAGATCATTGAGTGCTCACCATTCATCAGTTGTCATTGCTCTTTTGAGTCCAATTGACCTTTCCAAGATCAGTCTGAAATAAGTCTAGAAAGATTTGTAGCCATTTATTCTTTGATAGGGGAGGCATTTTCTGAGACCTAATTCTCCAATTGGCCTTCCTTTTTATCAAAGTATTTGTTTCGGTCGGTCCCTCATTCTCCTGTAGCAAGGAATTTAGGGTATGGAGTGCTAGTTGGTTCTCCGCGTCCAGGGGTAATGTGGCTTCAGCCTAGTTGTCTTTACCCTCATATAAGGACTTTAGGAAGGCTTTCCTTAGAAACAATGCGACATCCTTATATAACGTGAATTCATCCATATTTGCTACTGGGGAAAAGGACAATCCTTTTTTTAGTAGACTTATATGATCCAAGGTTAATTCAAAATCAGACAAGTTTACCACCTTCATATCTTTATTGGGCCGGGCAGTAAGTGGTAATAGTGGTCCAGTCACTTTCTTTTTTGGCTCCTGGTGTTTGTCCTTTCTTTGGTCGTTTTTGACTGCTTGCTGTTTTTTAAGGCAGATTTGGTTTTGGGGGACGGTGCTTGATCGGTGATCGGCTCCGAGTCTAAAATAGTCAATGTCTTAACTGTCTCACCCTCTAAGTCACTTTGAGATTTATGTCCGCGTTGTCTAGACTGTTGGCGCTGTCCCCGACCTTTAGATCTACTTCGTCCGCGTCTAATTGTCAGATCAAAGGCCTCGTCTTTTTCAAAGTCTGCTATATCACGTTTAAATTGACTTTTTTTGGTTATTTTAAAAATAAGTTGTACTTTTTCTATTTCCCTCTTCAAATTCTCATTTTGTTTGGTAAATTCCTCTTTATCCTTAAATGCCTCTAAACCACGTGCGCTTTCCTCAATTTGTTCCTGTATTGAAGTCAATTAAATTTTTTCCTCTTCTACAATTAACTTCATAACAGCAACAGTTCACAAAAATAGAACCTATGAAAATTCACCCGGTATTCTTTGTATCGAGTGACCTCCCCCCTTTTTGTGTGTTAGGCTGGAATGTAGGCTGCAGTAAGGCCTCATGCACAGCTCAAAGCAGCTGCTTCTCCAGGTGTTTTAGCTCTTTTGAGCTTTTTTTTCTCTATCTGTTACCTCTTCCCCTCCATGTTAACCTATTCATGGCCATTGGCCATTGGCCAAGGAACACTATGCGGTTTCAGAAGTTTAGTTGCAGGGCAGCTTGCAGGCAGAAAAAAAAAATCCAAAGAAATTGGAAATGGAAATCTTTGGATTTTTTTCTGCTTCTAAACTTTCCTGCCACTAAACTCCTGAAACTAGTGTGCAATGGGCTGACATGGAGGGGAGGCGTTAACAGGCAGGAAAAAAGCTCAAACTCCCTGAGGAGCAGATGCTTTTAGCTGCATTGTACAGGCATTATGCCTTGAAAATGAAAAGCTCAAATGTCACACAGAACATGAAATATCATCATTGTTGATGACTCCACGTATAAATCAAACATTACAAGTTCACGTCATCACAAAAATTAACCCAAGTGCAATACAGTTAAATAATGTTAGGCCTGAGGAGGGGTAACTGCACAGTACCTCAAAACTAACATTATTTTGGAAACATTTTATAAAGAGGAGTTCCACACAAAAATGGAACTTCCACTTTTCGGAACCCTCCCCCCCTCCGGTGTCACATTTGGCACCTTTCAGGGGGGAGGGGGGTGCAGATACCTGTCTAAGACAGGTATTTGCACCCACTTCCGGCATAGACTCCCATGAGAGTCTATGCTTCTTCCTGTCCCTCCGAGCTGTCTCCTGGGAAACACACAGCTCCCAGGAGAGAGCGGGGACCACTTGGGATGCGCAGCGCGACTCGCGCATGTGCAGTAGGGAACCGGGAAGTGAAGCCGCAATGCTTCACTTCCTGATTCCCTCACCTAGGATGGCGGCGACAGCTGCCGAGAACCGAGCGGGTTCTTGGCGTTGCCTGCCGACATCGCTGGACTCTGGGACAGGTAAGTGGCCATGTATTAAAAGTCAGCAGCTGCAGTATTTGTAGCTGCTGGCTTTTAATATTTTTTTTTTTTTAAATGATGTAGGTGGACCCCTGCTTTAAATAATAAAAAAAAGTGCTAGCTTCTAGTTCAACTTCTTATGAAACTTTTGAAAAAACATTTTTCACAGACCAAAATTAGAGTCATACCCAGATGGCAAGGCCAAGGAGCCAAGGACAGTAGGCAGCAGTAAAGCCACATGCACAATAAAGCTCAAAGTAGCTGCTCCTACAGGCATTTGAGCTCCCTGTTTTTGAGCCTTTCGTGTGCCTGTAGTGTTAACTCTATGCCGCTCCATATTAGGCTATGTGTCACCCATGCATTGCACGTTGAATCCCCTATAGTGTGCAATGTGCACATCATAGGTGATTCACTTTTTCACTTAAGCAAAAAGGTTGTGGCATGGAGTTAAAAAGGCATATTTTTTTTTTTTAAGGCCAACATGGAGGGGAGGGGAAACGCTAAAAAAAAAAAAAAACGCTTAAATGCCAGGTAGAGCAGTTGCTTTGAGCTGCAGCATGCAACTGTGCATGATGCCTTACAGTTAGACAGTAACAGCCGTAGATTACTTTTCCAATTCAAATGCAAGTGGCAAGTATTTTTTAAGAAACAGAAGAATCTCTGCATATTCAGTTAGAAGTCAGTTTCTGGTGTCAGCCAGAATGTGTTACGCTACACTGAACAATCTCTCACATTCCACACTACTGCAAGGAGCTGAAAGATATTTTTGTTCCATTTGGGCTAGAGTGGGAAATCGCCGTTTTTTTGACTGCCCAATACTCAAGAGGTTTGTCCGAACGAGGCACAGTGACCTCTCCAAGATATGCTTCTAGTTCTATGGGAGCACTGTTCTCAAATGTAGATGAATAAGCAATTTCTTGAAAAACACTGTCCACAGTCACACCGGTACCTGGCTGTTGCTCAGTGTGAGGCCTTTTAGTATCTGGTTTCTCAAGCACCTCAGGTGTAGCTGCCTGTGCCTGTAGTACCTGTACAGAAGATATTTGTTGCATTTTCAGCACAAACATTTCTTTGGCCTGCCTGCCAGCATCTGCATTTGAAAAGAACCAATCTTTATACCTAGAAGAAGAAAAATACAAGTACAAATAAATACAATTTTGTTTTGTGTTTTTTATGAAGGTGAGATTTACAGTGTTATCACTTGCATTACAACATTTTTTGAATGCAAGCAAGTGATAATAACACTGTAAAATATCACCTTCACCCAAAAAACAAAAAACTAAATCATATCATCAATATTCAAATAAAAACAATGCAAAATAGCAGCCAGCAATAAATAATTGATTACCTTGGATCGAGTAAGGTAGTGATGCAGTAAAGTGGATTTTGCTCCATGTCAGAGAACCGTTTCTGCAAAGCACCAAGCAATGTGTTCTTCATCGTTTTAACACCGTGGTCCTCATCCACTTCTTTAGATAATAATCGCTGTAGCACAGTCACTGCAGGAATTACATCCAAGGCAAAAGAATCTGAACAACTCACATCAACTCTTCAAAGGGAGACAAGATGTTGATCATCTTCTCCATGACGTTCCACTGATTTGCAGTGATCTTTGCAGGCAGCTCATGTTCTGACACATTATGGCTGCTGTCTAAAGCCCCACCGGGGAAACTGTCCATTCTTTACCATTATTGTTTCGGGGTGTGCAGCGCATACGTCTCTCCCACATGTGTTTTTCTCTTTATGTTCTGACACATATACTCCAATGGCCCGTTTTTGCTCTATCAGAGACTGCAGCATGTAAAAAGTGCTGTTCCAGTGATTCTGAACATCTTGTTGAAGTCTTTTAATGGGTTGACCAAGATGGATCTGAATATCTTGGAGCTGAGAATATGCCAGGTTTGAATGTTTAAAGTGCCCAACTATTTTGCGCCCAACTCCCACAGCCTCCGTAATGCTGCGCTGTGATAAAAGCCCCTCTGAGACAGCCAGCTGCAGTGTATGTGCCACACATGAAAGACTCTGAAGACCAGCATCTTGTACACCTTTTATCATATTTCTGGCCATAAAATTCTACTCCCCAACGGTGAGACTTACTATCCTAAATTCTCCGCTACCTGTTGAACACAGGGCCTGGTATACCTCATGATATGCAAATGTGGGGCTTTTTATGTGGGGAAGACGGCCAGGCAACTGAGCATATTTCTGCCATTATCACGGACTACCACATGGAAAGAACTTTTTGGAATCGCCCAAGTGTCAAGCATTTCTTCTAGTATGCTTCTTATAGCTTGGCCTGTGTGAGAGCCTTGAATTTTCTTTGCGTGCAGCATGACTTGGTGCAGAGTGAAATTGGCATCAATCCACTGTGCAGTTAAACTAATTACAGACACGGGACTCACACTACTGCTCCAAATGTCCGTGGTGAAACTGTAGCATGTTGGTAATGTGTTTTTTCACTGTGTTGTGTAATTGTGGCAACATGACATCTGTGACATGACGGCGGCTGGGAATTTCGTACTTTGGCTCCAAAAGATTCATAAGTCGACGAAAACCCACGTTGTCAACTATTGATAGTGGCTGATCATCAAGAACGATGAATTGGGTAACTACTTCAGAAATTTTTTTTAGCCCTTGGGTTATCCATGGAAAATTTTTCACGTCTGGCAAGGGTTTGCTGCAGTGTCAGCTGCTGAGTGCAAGAGCTAGTCTTGTGTTTCATTTTGAGGTGTTTTATGAGATTACTGGTATTATAAGAACTAACTTTTGAACCTCCTCTGGATATTTTGGCAGAACAGAGTTTGCAGTCTGCAATGCATTTGTTGGTTTCATCAATTTAAAAAAACTTCCAGACAGCTGACATTTTGCTGGCAGTGGCATCAGTTTGCATTGCACTTAAAGCCAGAAATAAGTAAGTCTCTCCACCTTAAGGGGGAAAAAATTAGGAAAATGGGGAAAAAAAATTGAGCCCAAATGTTTTGTTTTCTGATTTTTTCACACATGATGACACCTACTACTTTTTAGAATAATGAAGCTGCTCTCACCGGTGCTTGTTCCTGCTGCATCCAGCATCTTGGTATGGCCAAGTAAACCAGTGGGGATGATGACATCCATCGGTACAACGGTCGGTATCTCTACAATACAAAAAGCAGAAGATGGTCTCAGAAAGGCACTTGCAGGAAAATGTTAGGCAAGAGACAATGATGATTTATGTGACAGCAGCAGTCATTTGCCACCATGATGAACATGTTAGGCAACAGAGACAATGTGGGACACTAAGTTATGTAACACGAACACAAACACAGGCCGGCCGCCATGCTGGACAGTAGACATTATGTTAGGCAAGAGAGAGAGAGACAATGTGGGACAAACTAAGTGTACCACAGGTCGGCCGCCATGTTAGGCAAGAGAGAGAGACAATGTGGGACAAACTAACTTAAGTATAACACAGGCCGGCCGCTATGTTAGGCAAGAGAGAGAGAGAGAGAGACAATGTGGAACAAAACTAACTTAAGTAAAGCACAGGTCGGCGCCATGTTAGGCAAGTGAGAGAGACAACGTGGGACACAAAACTAACTTAAGTATAACACAGGCCGGCCGCCATGTTAGGCAAGTGAGAGAGAGACAATGTGGGACACAAAACTAACTTAAGTATAACACAGGCCGGTCGCCATGTTAGGCAAGTGAGAGAGAGACAATGTGGGACACAAAACTAACTTAAGTATAACACAGGCCGGCCGCCATGTTAGGCAAGAGAGAGAGAGACAATGTGGGACAAAACTGACTTAAGTATAACCCAGGCCATCCGCCATGTTAGGCAAATGATGATGTAAGCTAGAAGTACTGTACAGCAATCACCGGCCGCGGGACACATAAGAAGAAAGCAAGCAACAGTTAGAAATAGAGAAGAGCACTCACCGGCCGCTGAGGGGACACGCTGTAAAGAGAACACTCGCCATGTGGGGCAGCCATGTAGCACGTGCAGCAGCAGCAGCAAAACACATGTCATGAGGGAAACAGTACTCACCGCCATGTGGAGAGGCCGCAATCTTATCTCGGTTCCCGAGCTCCGCCCAAGCTGACGTCACTTTTGGTATCGGTTTCTGGTATCGGTGCATTTTCACGAGTACAGATCCCCCCCGAAAATCCCAAGTATCTGCACCGATACTGGTATTGGTGCATCCCTAATAGTAATCCCTTCCCTCTTGTAGTCACCGAATTAAACAAAAAACTGATAGAAGCCAAGGATGAAGGACTTTTGACAATACGCGAGTTTCAACATCTTTATGTCCAGGAGTTCAATGTACCTACCTTCTACATTATCCCCAAAATACATAAGAACTTGCAGAACCCTCCATAGTATTGGCCTGCCAGGGCCCTTTGGAGAGAATGGGTAGATACTTGGACTCCCTTCTAAAAGACATGGTTACAAATTTAAAATCCTATGTACAGGACACTAGGCATGTCCTGGCTAAAATTTCTGAACTTGACGAATTGGAACACTTAGGTGATGTATTGCTAGTTGGGATTGACGTTGAGTCACTGTATACTTTGATTCCCCATAGGTGTGGAAGTAAAAAAGTTAAGACCTTTCTGGAACATATGTACCTGGAATCGGGACCACAAAATCAATTTCTAATCGATGTACTGGAATTTGCATTATTGAACAACTATTTTAAGTTCCTAACAACTTACTACCAACAGATTCGTGGCACCTCAATGGGGGCGGCGTGGGCTCCGGCCTACGCTTGCCTCCACTTGGGGCTCTGGGAAGAGGAAGACGTCTTCCCTTTGTTGATGTACCATGACCATGTACACACCTGGTTACGGTACATCGACGATGTATTGGTGATCTGGAAGGGCACCACCGAAGACCTGCATGAATTCATGAAAGAGCTGAACATAAATCAATGCAATATAAGGTTGACGTATACCTTTGATCGGGTGTGTTTGCCCTTTCTCGATCTGCAGATCACCTTACAAAATGGCCGTCTCCTTACATGTACGTTCCGTAAAGAAACGTCCGCAAATACCCTCCCATGTGCCACCAGTCACCACCCCCACTGGCTAAAAAATGGTATTACAGTGGGGCAATTTTTACATATTTAAAGGAATTGCACTAAAGCAAGTGACTACAGACAAGAATCCCTTGAACTCTATGTGAGGTTCCGCGAACGCGGTTACTCGCATAGACAGATTAGAAGGGCCAAACAAAGAGGCACAATCAGGGACCAGAGCAGCCTACTGGTTCTAGATTCAACTGACCCCAACGTTTGTAATTCCCAGAAAATGGGTGACCAGACTAGGATAGTAATGACATTTGGTTCCCAGTGGGATGAATCCACTCTGTTTTAGAGAAACACCGGGGATGAGCTTCGAGTTCGAGTCGAACTCATGTTCGACTCGAACATTGGCTGTTCGCAAGTTCGCCAAACAGCGAACAATTTGGGGTGTTCGCGGCAAATTCGAATGCCGCGGAACACCCTTTAAAAGTCTATGGGAGAAATCAAAAGTGCCAATTTTAAAAGCTTATATGCAAGTTATTGTCATAAAAAGTGTTTGGGGACCTGGGTCCTGCCCCAGGGGACATGGATCAATGCAAAAAAAAAGTTTTAAAAACGGCCGATTTTTCAGGAGCAGTGATTTTAATAATGCTTAAAGTCAAACAATAAAAGTGTAATATCCCTTTAAATTTCGTAGCTGGGGGGTGTCTATAGTATGCCTGTAAAGGGGCGCATGTTTCCCGTGTTTAGAACAGTCTGACAGCAAAATGACATTTCGAATGAAAAAAGCCATTTAAAACTACTCGCGGCTATTGCATTGCCAGTCCGACAATACACATAGAAGTTCATTGATAAAAACGGCATGGGAATTCCCCACAGGGGAACCCTGAACCAAAATTTTAAAAAAAAATGACGTGGGGGTTCCCCTAAATTCCATACCAGACCCATACCAGACAATGCATACATGGTGACGATCGACGTAGAGGCCCTGTACAGCTCTATTCCCCATGCTGGGGGACTTAGAGCTGTCAAGAAGGCCATATATCAGAGACGGGATGGAGACTGGGCCTACAACGACTTTATCTTACAGTTGCTGGAATATATCCTGTACCACAATGTTTTCAACTTTGATGGTTCCCATTTCCTCCAGGTACAGGGGGTGGCGATGGGGACATGCTGTGCCCCATCTTACGCCAACCTGGGGGAATGGGAAACCACTTTCCTCAGTGATGAAAACTCGTCGATGTATACGAACCACTTTTTGCTGTGGTTCAGATACATCGACAACATTTTCACCAGGAATGGTCCTATAGAGCTTCTGCAGTCATGCCTAGAGTGCATGAAAAAGAACTGCTTCAATCTTAATTTCACCATGTCATCGAGTCGCAGTGAGATTGTGTTTCTGGATGTTATGGTTTACAGGGACCGGGATGGTGGACTCAGCAGTGGCCTCTTTCGGAAGGTCACTGCTGGGAACACCATCCTACATGCCTCCAGTTTCCATCCACCCAGTCTCATCAGGTCAATACCATACAGCCAGTACTTGAGGGTGCGCAGAAATTGCACTGATGAAGCGACCTTTAAAAATGAAGCAAATAGTTTGCGTGCG
Source organism: Lithobates clamitans (assembly GCA_037952925.1). NCBI lineage: Eukaryota > Metazoa > Chordata > Amphibia > Anura > Ranidae > Lithobates > Lithobates clamitans. The sequence goes on from JBBGZY010000159.1 coordinate 3,030,402, forward strand.
AGACTCCTTGAGAGAGGATACTCACATACCTCCCTCAAAAAAGCCTATAAACTGGCTATTACACATACAAGGCAGACTCTAATTTACTCACAAAAAAACAAGACCCAGCACAATTCCTTGCGTATCATCACAAAATATTGTAATCAACATGCAGAAGTCAAGACAATTGTGTCCAAGTTTTGGCACATTCTCACTATGGACCCCAACCTAAAGAGACTCCTCCCTGAGAGTCCGCTCTTTACCTTCAGGAGGGCTACTTCTTTATCCTCCAGATTGGTGAGAAGCGAATTTAGGGATGAAAAATTTGCACAGCACTGTAAATATAAGGGCACATTTATGTGTGGGGCATGTGGGTACTGTAAGTACATGTACACTACAAAAAATCCCACTCTACCTGATGGCAGCATCTTCAGGCCCAAACATTTTGCTAACTGTAAGGGGGTGGTCTACATGCTCTGGTGTGATTGCGGATGCTTCTATGTCGGCTTCTATGTCGGGAAAACCAAATTGGAATTCTGGCATAGGGCATACCGCCACATCAGAAGCATGCAGACATGCGACCCCGACCTACCACTGGGGAGACATACGGCCCTGGTTCATCAGGGATTGTTTCCAAGAATTAAATTCTTGATCTTGGACTGTGTCCACCCCAGTTCGAGGGGGGAAGATTGGAATAAGGATCTCCTCGAACTGAGGTGGACTTATAATTTACGGGCGACCAGGCCCCCTGGACTTAATGATACCACATGCTTCAAGCCCTTTTTTGAGGGCTTTGACTCTGGGGGTATGGAGAGGTAGATTTTCCTCCCAGTACTTCTCGGTGGACACTCCACGGCTGTCAATGTTGGATGCAGAATATTCAACTTTGGCCCCCAGTTTGCCTCTTCACATGTTTTTATGATTTAAAGGCTTGCTATCGCCTATGTTTTACATACCATGTAGAATATGAATATTAATATGGTGCTTGTTATGTGATGTTAGGGGCCAGTGTGCATACCCAATACCTCTATCCCCTAGGGTAAGCGAGGCATCCAGATGGTCTTCATTGGGAATTAGATCCCAGGAGTGGGGCGCAAATAGGTCCAATCCTTTTTATGTCTGTTTTGCTGTTAACTGCCTTTATTTTCTCTCCGTGTAACAGCTCCGCAGTGGTCTCTCATGCCAAGGTGCACTGGCATGCAATTGATATGTCAATCTGGCCATATATTGCCAAACACATCTGTGTATACATATACTTGATGTTGGTACTAATTGGCCCTTATCTAGATTCCTTTTCTGTTTTCCCTTGGATGGCATGATCCTATGTGTGCTGAGTCTGTTGCTGTTCCAGTGCGCGGACCCGGCACAACAAGGTTGTCCCTTTTGGGACACATTAGGGGAACTATCTGTTTATGTCCATCTATTCCTGATCTGGATCAGCATCTGCTGTATCCAGCTCAGGCTTTCCGTGCCGGTGGGAGTGGACGGCGGCGCGCGGCTCCGGGATGCAGCGCGTGACGTCAGCCGCTACTGTGCGCTCCAGCTTGGCTGGCGCACATGCGCGGTGTGGGGTTGGGGCCGGCACCTGCGGGGAGGCGTGGCGCGGTCCACGCCCAGGGGGTCCATGATTGGACCAGGCGGAGTATACACCCCTCGAGGTTGATAATTAGTCAGCTGTTGGGGGGTGGGAGGAGTGAGCCCAGGGGATATACCTTGCGCACAGCTGATCGGTGTTGCAATCAGCTGTTAGCGCAACCCGCTGAGTTAAATACCTAGCTCACTCACTCTGATCCTGTGATCGGAGGAGGATGCCTCACTTACGCTGTGCTTTTGGCTGCTAAAGTGAGTTACTTCTGACAATTTGGGTTACTCAGGTTTCCATTCTCAAGCCCATTTGAGATACTGTTTGTGTTTCACAACACTGAAGCCTGTTCATTCTTATTAGTTTTACTTTCTTTTTCTTCAAACCAGGTTTCCTTACTATTTGCAGCCTTATGCTTGCTAGCATGGATTTTGAGCCCTCCTCCCCTACCCTACATTACAACTTGTAGGTGTCATCTTTGGATCTAGTTCACAGGTATGTTCCCTGTTGCTAGTTCCTATATATGTGCATATATTCTGTACACTTTCTGGGATCCGATATTTCTCGGATCCCAGTTGATATTACTGTCCACCCTTATCAAATTGCCATCCTTCATGGGGTTGTATGCTTGGTCTTAGGTCCGGAGACTCTCTTGGACCCCAGCCCGTGCACAGGCGCCGCTCCAAACCTTTGGACGTGGCGTTTTCCAGCACCTATTGGGATTACATCCTGTATACAAGTCACCTATATTTCTCTACATTACCAACAATTGGGTTATTGTTATGTGCACATGGCCTGGGAGACCGCAGTGAAGCTGATTTTATGTCTTGGATACCTTTATAACATTTGCATTTTGAAAGTGAGTATGATTCTCACACAGACCTTCACTGGGTGTGGGGGGAATATCATCTTATATCTGTGTGTGTTGTTAATTATTCCTTTTTGTCTTTCATTTTTGTAATTTTTTAGATGGTAACTCTCACTTGGTAAACCTTGATGAAGGACTTTCTGAAACGCGACGGTTTAGTGAGACTTACTACATTCCACATTATTGGTCTTTTCAATTGCCATGTTGTGGTATCCTCCATTTCATACATTTTGCCCTTGATGCATTTGTCTGCATATATTATGTGTATTTGATTTTTATATGTTGTATTTTTTGTTACTTTTTTGATCTTTGGAATAAAATTATTTTTATACTTACATTGTATTATTTATGGTAACGCCCTAAAAATCCCACCCAAGGGGAATCCTTTGATCTTTTTTTATTGGCTTGTGACTGTCTACCTCTCCTTGTTGGCCTTCCAGACATACTAATGGCCTGCAGTGAGATGTAGCTGCACTAAGCTGGGATATATATATATATATATATATATATATATATATATATATATATATATATATATATACTGATACTGCAGCTAGCAAAATCAACTGCCTGCCTGTAGTATGAGAACACCACCGATCTTCTACAGGTAGCTTTAGATGAACACTGTGCAGAGGTCGCACTACACTAACTTGTAGCTTTAGCTGACCACTGTGCAGAGGATGCACTACACCAACCTTAAAATAATGTAGCTGCCTGCGGTAGTGATAGGATCAAGAAAACACCACCAACCTTCTACAGATAGCTTTAGCTGAACAGAGGACACACTACACTAATTGTTACGTACCTAAAGGGTGACCCCGAATTGCAGAGGATGGCCTCTCCTTCGCCTCTGACTCGAGAGCCCCTGATAGTGGTGACAGGGGTGCAGGAGTGCGGAGTGGTATGAGTGCCTGGCAGGATCAACAGCAGAAGGATCAGATGGCCGGCACAGCTGACGGGATGGATCAGTAGACAGGAACTGCAGACTGGACAACTCAGCAGACAGGACAGCAGCCTGGATGGATCAGGCAGACAGGTGAGCAGCCTGGATGGCTCAGCAGACAGGCCCAGCAGACTGGATGATCAGCAGACAGGTGAACAGCCTGGATGGCTCAGCAGAGAGGCCCAGCAGACTGGATGATCAGCAGACAGGTGAACAGCCTGGATGGCTCAGCAGACAGGCTCAGCAGATTGGATGGGAATCCAGGATCGTCAGACAGGCCGGGTCGGTAAGCAGGCTGGCAGCAGAGGTACAAAAGGAGCAGGCAGAGGGATCGTCAAACAAGCCAGGGATCAGGTACAGGCAGATAACAGGAATAGTCTCAAAGCAAGCCAGGTCAAAACAGGAGCAGATATCAGGTTTTCAGGGAACACATACACAGAGCTGCAGAGCAAACAGCAATGATGCAAGTGCCAGACAGGTTTAAATAACACGCCAGACACTAACTAGTGCATGTGCGCATGCGCATAGACGCACGCAATTGTGCACCGATGGGTCTAATCTGCCTGTTACTGGCAGGATCTTCATGACACTAATGTTAAAATAATGTAGCTGCCTGTGTTAGTGATAGGATCAGGAAAACACCCCCAACCTTCTACAGGTAGCTTTAGCTGAACACTGTGCAGAGGTCGCACTACACTAACGTGTAAATAATGTAGCTGCCTGCGGTAGTGATAGGATCAGGAAAACACCACCAACCTTCTACAGGTAGCTTTAGCTGAACACTGTGTAGAGGTCGCACTACACTAACGTGTAAATAATGTAGCTGCCCGCGGTAGTGATAGGATCAGGAAAACACCACCAACCTTCTACAGATAGCTTTAGCTGAACACTGTGCAGAGGACGCACCACACTAACGTTAAAATAATGTAGCTGCCTGCAGTAGTGATAGGATCAGGAAAACACCACCAACCTTCTACAGGTAGCTTTAGCTGAACACTGTGAAGAGGACGCACTACATTAATGTTAAAATAATGTAGCTGCCTGCAATAGTGATAGGATCAGAAAAACACCACCAACCTTCTACAGGTAGCTTTAGCTGAACACTGAGCAGAGGTCGCACTACACTAACGTGTAAATAATGTAGCTGCCTGCGGTAGTGATACGATCAGGAAAACACCACCAACCTTCTACAGATAGCTTTAGCTGAACACTGTGCAGAGGATGCACTAAACTAACATTAAAATAATGTAGCTGCCTGTGGTAGTGATAGGATCAGGAAAACGCCACCAACCTTCTACAGGTAGCTTTAGCTGAACACTGTGCAGAGGTCGCACTACACTAACGTGTAAAAAATGTAGCTGCCTGCGGTAGTGATAGGATCGGGAAAACACCACCAACCTTCTACAGATAGCTTTAGCTGAACACTGTGCAGAGGACGCACTACACTAACGTTAAAATAATGTAGCTGCCTGTGGTAGAGATAGGATCAGGAAAACACCACCAACCTTCTACAGGTAGCTTTAGCTGAACACTGTGAAGAGGACGCACTACACTAACGTTAAAATAATGTAGCTGCCTGCGGTAGTGATAGGATCAGGAAAACACCACCAACCTTCTACAGGTAGCTTTAGCTGAACACTGTGCAGAGGTCGCACTACACTAATGTTAAAATAATGTAGCTGCCTGCCGTAGTGATAGGATCAGGAAAACACCACCAACCTTCTACAGGTAGCTTTAGCTGAACACTGTGAAGAGGACGCACTACACTAAAGTTAAAATAATGTAGCTACCTGCGGTAGTGATAGGATCAGGAAAACACCACCAACCTTGTAGAGGTAGCTTTAGCTGAACACTGTGCAGAGGTCGCACTACACTAACGTTAAAATAATGTAGCTGCCTGCGGTAGTGATAGGATCAGGAAAACACCACCAACCTTCTAAGGGTAGCTTTAGCTGAACACTGTGAAGAGGACGCACTACACTAAAGTTAAAATAATGTAGCTGCCTGCGGTAGTGATAGGATCAGGAAAACACCACCAACCTTCTACAGGTAGCTTTAGCTGAACACTGTGCAGAGGTCGCACTACACTAACTTTTAGCTTTAGCTGAACACTGTTCAGAGGACGCACTACACTAACTTGTAGCTTTAGCTGAACACTGTGCAGAGGTTGCACTACACTAACTTTTAGCTTTAGCTGAACACTGTAAGGAGGACGCACTACACTAACTTGTAGCTTTAGCTGAACACTGTGAGGAGGACGAACTACACTAACCTGTAGTTTTAGCTGAACAATGTGCACTACACTAACTTGTAGCTTTAGCTGAATATTGTTCAGAGGACGCACTACACTAACGTTAAAATAATGTAGCTGCCTGTGGTAGTGATAGGATCAGGAAAACACCACCAACCTTCTACAGGTAACTTTAGCTGAACAATGTGAAGAGGACGCACTACACTAACGTTAAAATAATGTAACTGCCTGCAGTAGTGATAGGATCAGGAAAACACCACCAACCTTCTACAGGTAGCTTTAGCTGAACACTGTGAAGAGGACGCACTACACTAACGTTAAAATAATGTAGTTGCCTGCAGTAGTGATAGGATCAGGAAAAAAACACCAACCTTCCACAGGTAGCTTTAGCTGAACACTGTGCAGAGGTCACACTATACTAACTTGTAGCTTTAGTTGAACACTGTTCAGAGGACACACTACACTAACTTGTAGCTTTAGCTGAACACTGTGCAGAGGTTGCACTACACTAACTTTTAGCTTTAGCTGAACACTGTGAGGAGGACGCACTACACTAACTTGTAGCTTTAGCTGAACACTGTGAGCAGGACGCACTACACTAACTTGTAGTTTTAGCTGAACACTGTGCACTACACTAACTTGTAGCTTTAGCTGGACACTGTTCAGAGGACGCACTACACTAACGTTAAAATAATGTAGCTGCCTGTGGTAGTGCTAGGATCAGGAAAACACCACCAACCTTCTACAGGTAGCTTTAGCTGAACACTGTTCAGAAGACGCACTACACTAACGTTAAAATAATGTAGCTGCCTGCGGTAGTGATAGGATCAGGAAAACACCACCAACCTACTACAGGTAGCTTTAGCTGAACACTGCTCAGAAGACGCACTACACTAACATTAAAATAATGTAGCTGCCTGTGGTAGTGATAGGATCAGGAAAACACCACCAACCTACTACAGGTAGCTTTAGCTGAACACTGTGCAGAGGTCGCACTACACTAACTTGTAGCTTTAGCTGAACAGTGTTCAGAGGACGCACTACACTAACTTGTAGCTTTAGCTGAACACTGTGCAGAGGTCGCACTACACTAACTTGTAGCTTTAGCTGAACACTGTGAGGAGGACACACTACACTAACTTGTAGCTTTAGCTGAACACTGTGCACTGCACTAACTTGTAGCTTTAGCCGAACACTGTTCAGAGGACGCACTACACTAACTTGTAGCTTTAGCTGAACACTGTGCAGAGGTCACACTACACTAACTTGTAGCTTTAGCTGAACACTGTGCAGAGGTCACACTACACTAACTTGTAGCTTTAGCTGAACACTGTGAGGAGGATGCACTACACTAACTTGTAGCTTTAGCTGAACACTGTGAGGAGGACGCACTACACTAACCTGTAGTTTTAGCTGAACACTGTGCACTACACTAACTTGTAGCTTTAGCTGAACATTGTTCAGAGGACGCACTACACTAACGTTAAAATAATGTAGCTGCCTGTGGTAGTGATAGGATCAGGAAAACACCACCAACCTTCTACAGGTAACTTTAGCTGAACAATGTGAAGAGGACGCACTACACTAACGTTAAAATAATGTAACTGCCTGCAGTAGTGATAGGATCAGGAAAACACCACCAACTCTCTACAGGTAGCTTTAGCTGAACACTGTGAAGAGGACGCACTACACTAACGTTAAAATAATGTAGTTGCCTGCAGTAGTGATAGGATCAGGAAAAAAACACCAACCTTCTACAGGTAGCTTTAGCTGAACACTGTGCAGAGGTCACACTATACTAACTTGTAGCTTTAGTTGAACACTGTTCAGAGGACGCACTACACTAACTTGTAGCTTTAGCTGAACACTGTGCAGAGGTTGCACTACACTAACTTTTAGCTTTAGCTGAACACTGTGAGGAGGACGCACTACACTAACTGGTAGCTTTAGCTGAACACTGTGAGCAGGACGCACTACACTAACTTGTAGTTTTAGCTGAACACTGTGCACTACACTAACTTGTAGCTTTAGCTGGACACTGTTCAGAGGACGCACTACACTAACGTTAAAATAATGTAGCTGCCTGTGGTAGTGATAGGATCAGGAAAACACCACCAACCTTCTACAGGTAGCTTTAGCTGAACACTGTTCAGAAGACGCACTACACTAACGTTAAAATAATGTAGCTGCCTGCGGTAGTGATAGGATCAGGAAAACACCACCAACCTTCTACAGGTAGCTTTAGTTGAACACTGTGCAGAGGTCGCACTACACTAACGTTAAAATAATGTAGCTGCCTGCGGTAGTGATAGGATCAGGAAAACACCACCAACCTTCTACAGGTAGCTTTAGCTGAACACTGTGCAGAGGACGCACTACACTAACATTAAAATAATGTAGCTGCCTGTGGTAGTGATAGGATCAGGAAAACACCACCAACCTACTACAGGTAGCTTTAGCTGAACACTGTGCAGAGATCGCACTACACTAACTTGTAGCTTTAGCTGAACAGTGTTCAGAGGACGCACTACACTAACTTGTAGCTTTAGCTGAACACTGTGCAGAGGTCGCACTACACTAACTTGTAGCTTTAGCTGAACACTGTGAGGAGGACACACTACACTAACTTGTAGCTTTAGCTGAACACTGTGCACTACACTAACTTGTAGCTTTAGCCGAACACTGTTCAGAGGACGCACTACACTAACTTGTAGCTTTAGCTGAACACTGTGCAGAGGTCACACTACACTAACTTGTAGCTTTAGCTGAACACTGTGAGGAGGATGCACTACACTAACTTGTAGCTTTAGCTGAACACTGTGAGGAGGACGCACTACACTAACTTGTAGCTTTAGCTGAACACTGTGCAGAGGTCGCACTACACTAACTTTTAGCTTTAGCTGAACACTGTGAGGAGGACGCACTACACTAACTTGTAGCTTTAGCTGAACACTGTGAGGAGGACGCACTGCACTAACTTGTAGCTTTAGCAGAACACTTTTCAGAGCACACACTACACTAACTTGTAGCTTTAGCTGAACACTGTGCAGAGGTCGCACTACACTAACTTGTAGCTTTAGCTGAACACTGTGAGGAGGATGCACTACACTAACTTGTAGCTTTAGCTGAACACTGTGTGGAGGACGCACTACACTAACTTTAGCTTTAGCTGAACACTGTGCAGAGGTCGCACTACACTAATTTTTAGCTTTAGCTGAACACTGTGAGGAGGATGCACTACACTAACTTGTAGCTTTAGCTGAACACTGTGAGGAGGACGCACTGCACTAACTTGTAGCTTTAGCAGAACACTTTTCAGAGGACACACTACACTAACTTTTAGCTTTAGCTGAACACTGTGCAGAGGTCACACTAAACTAACTTGTAGCTTTAGCTGAACACTGTGAGGAGGACGCACTACACTAACTGTAAATAGTCTAGCTGCCTGACTGTGGTACTAATAGGATCAGGTAGCTGTAAATACTGTAACAACACAAGCCTGCTTGTCAGTAGGAAGATAATAACAGGAACGGATCTAGCTAAACTGAATACAGTGTATATATATATATATATATATATATATATACAACACCTTGGATGCAAATATATATACACAATACACTGTAAGTGCAGCTAACTGACTGACTGTCCTGCCTAATCTATCTAACTTAAATCAAATGACACTGTCTCTCTGTCTCTGTCTCTCAACACGTAACACACACTACACAGGGCTGCCGTGTGGCCTTATATAGTGTGGGGCGTGTACTAAACCCCCTGAGCCATAATTGGCCAAAGCCACCCTGGCTTTGGCCAATTACAGCTCTCTCTACAGACGGCGCTGTGATTGGCCAAGCATGCGGGTCATAGTGCATGCTTGGTCAATCATCAGCCAGCAATGCACTGCGATGCCGCAAGTGCATTATGGGCCATGACGTGCCACACGAATTTGGTGCGAACGGCCCATATCGTTCGCAATTCGTCGAACAGACGATGTTCGAGTCGAACATGGGTTCTACTCGAACACGAAGCTCATCCCTACTAAGCATCAGCATAGGCAGTCTGCAAGGGATTTCACATTCAATAAAAAATTAATTGGTTACATCAGGTGCTTGATAGCTGGTGATCCAAGACTGATTCATTTTTATGAAGGTGAGCCGATCAACCGAGTCTGTGGACAGGTGCACTCTGTGATCAGTTACAAAGCCTCCAGCAGCACTGAATGTGCGTTCAGATAGAACGCTGGATGCAGGACAGGCCAGTAGCTCAATTGCATATTGTGCAAGCTCTGGCCAGTGAACCATTCTCAAGACCCAGTAACCCAATGGATTTTCATTTGGACAGGTCTCCAAGTCTGATCTTGCCCCAATGTATTCCTGCACCAAGTAAATCAGACGCAGACGATGGTTGCTGGAACCGATCAGACCTTGGGACTGCGGACTAAAAAATTGTCTGAATGCATCGGTCAGACGGCCACCTTCTCCACCGCTCCTTCTGTGACTGACTGAAGCCTCAGCAACACATTGTCCAGGAGGACCAGGAAATTGTAACCTCCCAAGCTATGGAAACGCAATGCACAAACCTTTCTGCAAGGCCTCCCCTCTGCGAAGGATGGATAAGTTCCGCAACCTTACCCTTGTAACAGTACCCTTGTACCCTTGCTTTAGTTTGTGTGGTGGAGCCGTGGGACGCCCCCTTATGTCTGTGGGTTGGATCAGTGTGGATAGAGTTGGGCCAGCCAATGCACTCAGGTCTTTGTTCACATCTGTCAGACCTGGGGTATCTGACACCGTACTGCAGCGATCTTGGCATAGATGCTCCGTTACTGATATGTATGGGTAGGTTGTGCTTTTCTTATTCACGGTCACAATAAACCAAATGACATATATGTGATACCTGTAAATATCATTTATATATGATTGTTTTTTGTACTCATTTTGTTTATATTTCATTGTATAATAGGTCTATGATCCACGACCTGTCTCTGATGAAGGGACATTATACCTAAGTCCCGAAACGCGTAAGATTTCGTGGCAAGACCATTGAATATAGTCTTGAATTTCGCACATACAGTATATTGTTGTATAGTTCTTAATAGATTGTATGACACTGTTTTTGTTACCCTTTTGTCACAGACTCTTTATGTCTTTTTATATACTTTTCCTACTGAATAAAATAAATTTTAAATTTTAAATGAAGTTGCCGTTAAAGTCCCTTTAACCTGTTGGGGGTAACCTCCTAATATACCCTTGTAACATGGATCAAGATGAAGAAGGGTTGCTAGCCAGTACTGATCCCTCTCCTTGATACCACAAACCCGAGGGTCCTTTCGCAGGCTTTGCAGGATCAGCGAGGCCATGCAGCATAGGTTTGCTGAGGCATTCGGTCCGGAGTACTCTGGGTCACTAAGGACGACATTATTCGCAGCCACCTCCTCCCAGCCACGTACAAGTCCATGGGTTTCTGGGGACTGAAAACTATCCCTTTAAGACTGCTGCTGATGCTGAGTGCCAGGCTTCACCTCCATGCTGACACAATCCTCTTCCTCCTCTTCCTGAGTGATAGGCAGGCCTGCAGGAATACAGTCTGAATAAAGGGGGCCTTGAGAGGTAAGGAAGTCCTACTCTTCCTCCCTTTGTTCTGCCTCAAGTGCCCTGTTCATTATTCCACCAAGCATGTGCTCCAACAGGAAGATAAGAGGGACAGTATCACTGATGCATGCACTGTCACTGCTCACCATCCTCGTGGCCTCCTTAAATTGTGACAGGACGGTGCATGCATCCTTGATCATTAGCCACTGACATGGCGAAAAAAAGCCAAGCTCCCTTGACCTTGTCCTGGTGCCATACTCGCACAGGTACTCATTGATGGCCCTCTGCTGCGTGTGCAGCTGCTGCAAAATTGCCAACGTTGAGTTCCACCTGGTGGGCATGTCACAGATGAGGCGGTTCTTGGGCAGGTTGCATTCCTTTTGAAGGTCAGCCAGACGAGCACTGACATTATATGAGCAGCGGAACACAGACTTTCCTGGCCTGCCTCAGGACATCCTGTAAGCCTGGGTACCTGCACAAGAACTGCTGCACCACCAAAATTAAGGACGTGAGCAAAACAGGGAACATGGGTGAAGTGTCCAGAGAGGAGGTTGGTGCTGGCTGAAGCTGGCATTGCGTCAACCACCTCTGAGCCTGCCCCTGCAGAGCTGCCAGAATCTTTGCCCCAGTGTGGTTCCTGTCCCCTAAGCAGACCAACTCAAGCACCGCATGGCATCTTTTTGCTTGAGTGCTTGCATAGCCCCTAGAACGCCTATGGAGCACCGCTGGTTCCGAAGACAAATCTGCACAGGAAGAGGCTATAGAGGAAGAAGAAGAGGAGGGGGTGGAGGAGAGAGGTGTGGCAGAATCACCACTACCATCATTTTGGAGGCGTGGTGGCGGAACAAGCTCCAACATTACTGCAACCTGTCCTGCATCCTTCCCAGCTGCCAGCAGGGTTACCCAGTGCGCCATGAAAGAAAGGTAACGTTCCTGTCCATGCCTGCTGGACCATGAGTCAGCGGTAATATGCACCTTACCGCTGACCTCCCTGTCCAACGAGGCCAAGACATTGCCTTCCACATGCCGGTAGAGAGCCGGAATGGCCTTCCGAGGAACAAAATGGTGTTTGGGAACCTGCCACTGAGGTACCGCACATTCCACAAATTCTCAAAAGGGGGTAGAGTCTACCAGTTGAAAAGGCAGCAGTTGGAGTGCTAGCAATTTAGCCAAACTAGCATTCAGCCGCAGAGCATGTGGATGGCTGGGACCGAATTTCTTGCAACTGGGGTAGGAAAATTTGCCTGCTAAAATCGGATTTAGGTGTACCGCTAGCAGATTGCCCGCAAGTGCTTGGGACACCTAATTCTACACCTTCATTCCTCTCAGTGCAGGTCCCCGGGGGTTGGAGATCCTAGCTGATGAGGAGCAAGGAGAGGTCCGCCTTGTTCTTTGGTGTGGGTCTCTTAAATACTGTTGCCAACAGACTGCATGGAAGCTCGACATATGTCTGGTCAAGCATGTGGTGCCCAAGCGGCTGCTGTTTTGGCCACGCTTGATACGCTTCAGACATATGTTGCAAACAGCAATGGTGCGATCTGCTGCACATGTCTCAAAAAAGGCCCACACCAAAGAACTTTTGAAAAAGCATGTGGAGTCAACAGTGCCCTGCACATGCGGAGCTCTGCGGTGTGATGCAGTCGGTTGGCTGTCCTTAAGCTGACCCCTGGAGGGCATCCTGCCTCATTGGAAATGTGCCTCCTCCTCCTCCTCTCTTCTATCAGGCACCCATGTAGAGTCAGTGAGCTCATCATCCCCTCCCTCCTCGCCACTGGAGCAAACCTGGCAGTATGCTGCAGCTGGGGGAACATGACTGACAGTTGTCCTTCTTGGGCACCCCCTCTCTCTGGGCTCACGTTACTGCCTTCATCATCAACCTGGGTACCATTATTGGAGCCTTCAAAATGCTGCGCATCCTCCTGCAGCATGTACCCAACACTGTGGTCGAACAGTTTGGGGGACTCCTTAGGACATGATGGAGGGGCTAGGGAAGGAGTGACTAATGCCACTGAGCCGATGTAATAGGCCGCTTTGGCAGCTGCATTGGCAGCCAAACTTCTCTTAGCCTGGGTGACAGAGAATGAGGAGGATTAGGACGGCTTTGTGATCCACTCTACCAACTCTTCTGCAAAAGGACAAGCGTGCCCCAGGGCCAAGTGCTGAGGATGCACCGTGTCGCGACCAGCACTATTGGCTGTAGACACAGAGCCTGCTTGCCCTCTTTTAGTGGCCTGTGAGCATCTGCCTTTCCTCGGTGGCCTTCCAGACATGCTGTAAAATTGGATTAGCAAAACACCGCCTGAAGTTTACTAGAAACATTTCACCAGAAATGGCCTGCAGTCAGGTATAGGCTTGGCTAGACTAGAATGCAGTGGATATATATGTAGGAGACAGTATATATATTTTATGCACTGCAGATCACTGAATCACTTGCCTACCTGTTTGCCTGCCTGAAAGTGTATTTGAAAAGGTACACCAGCAATGGCCTGCAGTCAGATATAGGCTTGGCTAGACTAGAATGCAGTGGATATATACAGTGGGGATGGAAAGTATTCAGACCCCCTTACATTTTTCACTCTTTGTTATATTGCAGCCATTTGCTAAAATCATTTAAGTTCATTTTTCTCCTCATTAATGTACACACAGCACCCCATATTGACAGAAAAACACAGAATTGTTGACATTTTTGCAGATTTATTAAAAAAGAAAAACTGAAATATCACATGGTCCTAAGTATTCAGACCTTTTACTCAGTATTTAGTTGAAGCACCCTTTTGATCTAATACAGCCATGAGTCTTTTTGGGAAAGATGCAACAAGTTCACACCTGGATTTGGGGATTCTCTGCCATTCCTCCTTGCAGATCCTCTCCAGTTCTGTCAGGTTGGATGGTAAACGTTGGTGGACAGTCATTTTTAGGTCTCTCCAGAGATGTCAAATAGGGTTTAAGTCAGGGCTCTGGCTGGGCCATTCAAAAACAGTCACAAAGTTGTTGTGAAGCCCCTCCTTCGTTATTTTAGCTGTGTGCTTAGGGTCATTGTCTTGTTGGAAGGTAAACCTTCGGCCCAGTCTGAGGTCCTGAGCACTCTGGAGAAGGTTTTTGTCCAGGATATTCCTGTACTTGGCTGCATTCATCTTTCCCTCAATTGCAACCAGTCATCCTGTCCCTGCAGCTGAAAAACACCCCCACAGCATGATGCTGCCACCACCATGCTTCACTATTGGGACTGTATTGGACAGGTGATGAGCAGTGCCTGGTTTTCTCCACACATGCCGCTTAGAATTAAGGCCAAAAAGTTCTATCTTGGTCTGATCAGACCAGGGAATCTTATTTCTCACCATCTTGCAGTCCTTCAGGTGTTTTTTAGCAAACTCCATGCAGGCTTTTATGTGTTTATGTGCAGCAGAAATTTTTTCATAACCTTGGCCAGATCTGTGCCTTGCCACAATTCTGTCTCTGAGCTCTTCAGACAGTTCCTTTGACCTCATGATTCTCATTTGCTCTGACATGCACTGTGAGCTGCAAGGTCTTATATAGACAGGTGTGTTGCTTTCCTAATCAAGTCCAATCAGTATAATCAAACACAGCTGGACTCAAATGAAGGTGTAGAACCATCTCAAGGATGATCAGAAGAAATGGACAGCACCTGAGTTAAATATATGGGTGTCACAGCAAAGGGTCTGAATACTTAGGACCATGTGATTTTTCAGTTTTTCTTTTTTAATAAATCTGCAAAAATGTCAACAATTATGTGTTTTTCTGTCAATATGGGGTGCTGTGTGTACATTAATGAGGAAAAAAATGAACTTAAATGATTTTAGCAAATGGCTGCAATATAAAAAAGAGTGAAAAATTTAAGGTCTGAATATTTTCCGTCCCCACTGTATATGTTGGAGACTGTATATATATTTAATGCACTGCAGATCACTGAGTCATTTGCCTGCCTGCTTGAAAGTGTATTTGAGAATGTACACCAGCAATGGCCTACAGTCAGATATAGGCTTGACTAGACTGGAATGAAGTGGATATATATATGTAGGAGACAGTATATATATTTTATGCACTGCGGATCACTGAATCACTTGCCCGGCTGCCTGAAAGTGTATTTGAGAACGTACACCAGCAATGGCCTGCAGTCAGATATAGGCTTGGCTAGACTGGAATGCAGTGGACATACAGTGGGGACGGAAAGTATTCAGACCCCCTTAAATTTTTCACTCTTTCTTATATTATTATTATTATTATTGTACAGGATTTATATAGAGCCAACAGTTTACGCAGCGCTTTACAACATTAGGGAGGACAGTACAAGTACAATACAAATCAATACAGGAGGAATCAGAGGGCCCTGCTCGTTAGAGCTTACAATCTAGGAGCCATTTGCTAAAATCGTTTAGGCTAATTTTTTTCCTCATTAACCACTTCACGCCCGTGCTATAGCTGTAAGACAGCTGCAGCGCGGATGCTACCTGCCGGGTGGACGTCCCTGGACGTCCAGCTGTTTACTTCCGCAATGCGCACTCCCGCGGGCGTGCATCGGGGAAGTTTTGTGCTGGCCGTGTCCCTCGGACACAGCCAGTCACAGATCGCCGTAAACAGCCAATGACAGCGGCCGTTTACAGTGTGATCGGCGGTGCCAATGAGAGAGGATCTCATATGTAAACATATGAGATCATCTCTCATCGCCGGCTCTCCCTCCTCACACAGAGACAGCGTGTGAGGAGGGAGAGCGAACTGCTGCAGCGATGAGTGGAAAAAACCCATTTAAAACTACTCACGGCTATTGCATTGCCGACAATACACATAGAAGTTCATTGATAAAAACAGCATGGGAATTCCCCACAGGGGAACCCCGAACCAAAATTTAAAAAAAAAATGACGTGGGAGTCCCCCTAAATTCCATACCAGGCCCTTCAGGTCTGGTATGGATATTAAGGGGAACCCCGGCCAAAATTTTAAAAAAATGACGTGGGGTTCCCCCTAAATTCCATTTTATCAATGAACTTCTATGTGTATTGTCGGCAATGCAATAGCCGTGAGTAGTTTTAAATGGGTTTTTTCCTTTGAAATGTCATTTTGCTGTCAGACTGTTCTAAACACAGGAAACATGCGCCCCTTTACAGGCATACTATAGACACCCCCCAGCTACGAAATTTAAAGGGATATTACACTTTTATTGTTTGACTTTAAGCATTATTAAAATCACTGCTCCTGAAAAAACGGCCATTTTAAAACATTTTTTTGCATTGATCCATGTCCCCTGGGGCAGGACCCAGGTCCCCAAACACTTTTTATGACAATAACTTGCATATAAGCCTTTAAAATGAGCACTTTTGATTTCTCCCATAGACTTTTAAAGGGTGTTCTGCGGCATTCGAATTTGCTGCGAACACCCCAAATTGTTCGCTGTTCGGCGAACTTGCGAACAGCCAATGTTCGAGTCGAACATTAGTTCAACTCAAACATTAATTCGACTCAAACTCAAAGCTCATCCCTAGATGGCACTAGCGACAGAGGACAGTGGGGACAGATGACAGCGGGAGCCTCCCTCCATGCCAGCATGGATGCGGAGCGGCCTGGAGAAGAAAATGAAGAAGAGAAGAAGAGAAGAAGAGAAGAAGAAGATGCAGAGAAGAGCGGGAGCCTCCCCCCATGCCATGGGTGAGGAGCGGCCCGAGGAGAAGAAGATAGAAGACGCCGCGGAGGAGATGCTGGACGAGAATGCCGGAGGAAGAACCAGAGGAGCCAGAAGAACCAGAAGAAGAAGATGAAGGAAGATAGAAGAAAGAAGAAGCATTTAAATAAAGGAATTGTCAAAAACTGTCTCTTGTCATTTTTAACATTTTTGACAGTTTTTTAGTGAAATGGTAGGGGTAAGTACCCCCTTACCATTTCACACAGGGGGGGCCGGGATCTGGGGGTCCCCTTGTTAAAGGGGGCTTCCAGATTCCGATAAGCCCCCCGCCCGCAGACCCCCACAACCACCGGCCAGGGTTGTGGGGATGAGGCCCTTGTCCTCATCAACATGGGGACAAGGTGTTTTGGGGGGCTATCCCAAAGCACCCTCCCAATGTTGAGGGCATGTGGCCTGATACGGTTCAGGAGGGGGGGCGCACTCTCGTCCCCCCCTCTTTTCCTGCGGCCTGCCAGGTTGCGTGCTCGGATAAGGGTCTGGTATGGATTTTTGGGGGGACCCCACGCCGTTTTTTTTTTTTTTGGCACAGGGTTCCCCTTAAAATCCATACCAGACCGAAAGGGTCTGGTATGGAATTTAGGGGGAACTCCACGTCATTTTTTTTTACATTTTGGCCGGGTTTCCCCTTAATATCCATACCAGACCTGAAGGGCCTGGTATGGAATTTAGGGGGACTCCCACGTCATTTTTTTTTTTTTTTTGGTTCGGTGTTCCCCTGTGGGGAATTCCCATGCCGTTTTTATCAATGAACTTCTATGTGTATTGTCGGCAATGCAATATCCGCGAGTAGTTTTAAATGGGTTTTTTCCTTCGAAATGTCATTTTGCTGTCAGACTGTTCTAAACACGGGAAACATGCGCCCCTTTACAGGCATACTACAGACACCCCCCAGCTACGAAATTTAAAGGGATATTATACTTTTATTGTTTGACTTTAAGCATTATTAAAATCACTGCTCCTGAAAAAACGGCCGTTTTTAAAACTTTTTTTTCCATTGATCCATGTCCCCTGGGGCAGGACCCAGGTCCCCAAACACTTTTTATGACAATAACTTGCATATAAGCCTTTAAAATTAACACTTTTGATTATTCATGTTCGTGTCCCATAGACTTTAACGGTGTTCGCGTGTTCGAACAAACTTTTCCTGTTCGCATGTTCTGGTGCGAACCGAACAGGGTGGTGTTCGGCTCATCCCTAGTGCCATCCCTCCCCAGTGCCATCCCTCCCCAGTGCCATCCCTCTCCAGTGCCATCCGTCCCCAGTGCCATCCCTCCCCACTGCCATCTCTCCCCACTGCCATCCGTCCCCAGTGCCATCCGTCCCCAGTGTCATCCGTCATCAGTGCCACATATTAGTGCCATCTGTCATCAGTGCCACGTATCAGTGGCATCTGTCTTCAGTGCCACGTATTAGTGCCATCTGTCATGAGTGTCACGTATTAGTGCCATCTGTCATGAGTGCCACATATTAGTGCCATCTGTCATCAGTGCCATGTATTAGTGCCATCTGTCATCAGTGCCACGTGTCATCAGTGCCACGTATTAGTGCCATCTGTCATCAGTGCCATCTGTCATCACTGACACGTGTCATTAGTGCCACATATTAGTGCCATCTGTCATCAGTGTCACGTGTCATCAGTGCCATCTGTCAGTGCCATGTATTAGTGCCAAACGTCATCAGTGCCACGTATTAGTGCCATCTGTAATCAGTGTCATCAGTGACACATATTAGTGCCATCTGTCATCAATGCCACGTCAGTGTCATCAGTGCCACGTATCAGTGCCATCTGTCATCAGTGCCACGTCAGTGTCATCAGTGCCATGTATCCGTGCCATCCTTTATCAGTGTCACGTGTCATTATCCTGGTGCTCCAGGGCCTTCAAAAGTGTAATAGGTAGTCAACAAGTTAGATGGGTAATTTATGCTCCAAGAACACGTGACGGCGCTCCCTGCATGTTGGGCCTCTCTATGTGGCCAGGCTCTGAAAAAGTCCCACACATGTGGTATCGTAATACTCAGGAGGAGTAGCAGAATTTATTTTGGGGTGTTATTTGTGGTATATACATGCCATGTGAGAGAAATAACTTATTACAATGACAATTTTGTGGGGAAAAAAAAAAAACAAATCTTAATTTTGCAAAGAATTGTGGGAAAAAATGACAACATCAAAAATCTCACCATGCATCTTACTAAATACCTTGGAATGTCTACTTGCAAAAAAGGGGTCATTTGATATTTGTTCTTTCCTGACTTGTTCAGGTCGCAAGAAATGAGATAGGTCGTCAGTACATCAGGTGTGACCAATTTTTTATGATTTGCACCATAGCTTGTAGACTCTCTAACTTTCACAAAGACCAAATAATATCCACTAATTTGGGTTATTTTTACCAAAGATATGTAGCAGTATAAATTGTGGCCAAAATTTATGAAGAAAAATTAATAATTTGCAAAATTTTATCACAGAAACTACGAAAAATGTGTTTTTTTTCAAAATTTTCGGTCTTTTTTTATTTATAGCACAAAAAATAAAAAACCCAGAGGTGATCAAATACCACCAAAAGAAAGCTCTATTTGTATGAAAAAAAGGACAAAAAATTAACTTGGGTACAGTATTACATGACTGAGTAATTGTCATTCAAAGTGTGAGAGCACCGAAAGCTGAAAATTGGTCTGGGCAGAAGGGGGGTTTAAGTGCCCAGTAGGCAAGTGGTTAACGTACACACAGCACCCCATATTGACAGAAAAACACAGAATTGTTGACATTTTTGCAGATTTATTAAAAAAGAAAAACTGAAATATCACATGGTCCTAAGTATTCAGACCCTTTGCTCAGTATTTAGTAGAAGCACCCTTTTGATCTAATACAGCCATGGATCTTTTTGGGAAAGGAGCAACAAGTTTTTCACACCTGGATTTGGGAATCCTCTGCCATTCCTCCTTGCAGATCCTCTTCAGTTCTGTCAGGTTGGATGGTAAACAGTGGACAGCCATTTTGAGGTCTTTCCAGAGATGCTCAATGGGTTTAAGTCAGGGCTCTGGCTGGTACATTCAAGAACAGTCACGGAGTTGTTGTGAAGCCACTCCTTCATTATTTTAGCTGTGTGCTTAGGGTCATTGTCTTGTTGGAAGGTAAACTTTTGGCCCAGTCTGAGGTCCTGAGCACTCTGGAGAAGGTTTTCGTCCAGGATATCCCTGACTTTACCGCATTCATCTTTCCCTCGATTGCAACCAGTTGTCCTGTCCCTGCAGCTGAAAAGCACCCCCACAGCATGATGCTGCCACCACCATGCTTCACTGTTGGGACTGTATTGGACAGGTGATGAGCAGTGCCTGGTTTCCTCCGCACATACCGCTTAGAATTAAGGCCAAAAAGTTCTATCTTGGTCTCAGACCAGGAAATCCTATTTCTCACCATCTTGGAGTCCTTCAGGTGTTTTTTAGCAAACTCCATGCAGGCTTTTCTGTGTTTTGCACTGAGGAGAGGTTTCCGTCAGCCACTTTGCCATAAGGCCCCGACTGGTGGAGGGCTGCAGTGATGGTTGGCTTTCTACAACTTTCTCCCATCTCCCGACTGCATCTCTGGAGATCAGCCACAGTGATCTTTGGGTTCTTCTTTACCTCTCTCACCAAGGCTCTTCTCCCCCGATAGCTCAGTTTGCCCGGACGGCCAGCTCTAGGAAGAGTTCTGGTCGTCCCAAGTGTCTTCCATTTAAGGATTTTGGAGGCCACTGAGCTCTTAGGAACCTTAAGTGCAGCAAAATTTTTTTGTAACCTTGGCCACATCTGTGCCTTGCCACAATTCTGTCTCTGAGCTCTTCAGGCAGTTCCTTTGACCTCATGATTCTCATTTGCTCTGACATGCACTGTGAGCTGTAAGTTCTTATATAGACAGGTGTGTGGCTTTTCTAATCAAGTCCAATTAGTATAATCAAACACAGTTGGACTCAAATGAAGGTGTAGAACCATCTTAACCAGTTACCAACCGGCCCATAGCCAAATGACGGCTGCAGGGCAGTTGGATAACTCTGGGATCACGTACTATGACGTGATCCCAGAAAACCATTCCTGCGCACCCCCTGGGGCGCGCACTCGGGAACATCCATGACCGTCAGGTCCAGAGGACCCGGCGCATCACGGATCACGGATCATCGCTGATCGCGGCCGTTTACCATGTGATTGCTCCGTCAAATGACGGAGCGATCACATGTAAACAAACCGGCGTCATGTCATGACGCCGGTTCCTCACCTCCCCTCTTTGTATCGATCGGAACAGAGGGGGAGGGATCGGATGGGAGCAGCACTGTGGGCTGAATGTGTAGTGCCCACAGCGCTGCTCAGTGACATGTGCTTTCACATCCATCCATCCTTCCGTGCTCAGCCATCCCCCCATGCTCAGCAATACCCAGAATTACATTGCAATACTCTGCAATTGCCTGTGCAATACTCTGCAATTCCCTGTGCCATACTCTGCAATTCCCTGTGCAATACTCTGCAATACTCTTCAATTCCCTGTGCAATACTCTGCAATACTCTGCAATTCCCTGTGCAATACTCTGCAATGCCCCGCAATACTCTGCAATGCCCCGCAATACCCCGCAATACTCTGCAATGCCCTGCAATACTCTGCAATGCCCCGCAATACTCTGCAATGCCCTGCAATACTCTGCAATGCCCCGCAATACCCCACAATACTCTGCAATACTCTTCAATGCCCCGCAATACTCTGCAATGCCCCGCAATTCTCTGCAATCCCCTGCAATACTCTGCAATCCCCAGCAATACTCTGCAATTCCCCGCAATACTCTGCAATGCCCCGCAATACTCTGCAATGCCCCGCAATACTCTGCAATGCCCCGCAATACTCTGCATTACCCTGCAATACTCTGCAATGCCCCGCAATACCCCGCAATACTCTGCAATACCCCGCAATACTCTGCAATGCCCTGCAATGCCCCGCAATACCCCGTGTAGCAATAACTCTCGGTGGAGCTGCTGGTTTATTATTGGGCCTGTCCTCTGTTCTATTCACCCCTCTTAAGTTGTTCAATCCCCTTGATACAGCTGTAGTGCAGTGTTGTAATGATATTAGTACCAACTTTAACCCACAATACACACTTACCTCTACCTGGGTGCTTGTAGCTCCACCTTTAGGAGAAATAACAACACTACACACAAACTTCTGTAATAACCAAAATGACTTCTTTCATTGGGTAAATGATATATTTTATATAGAAAGTTATTACAGTGACTACACTATCACACCAACGTAGTGTAACAGTATAGTAAATGGTTATGACAATATTAATAACATACACAGAATATACCTAAAGATATATTTATACCAGGGAGCTCCCCCTGCTCTAAACCGTAAAGTCACTACTCTTTGTAACTAAATGCGGGGCCCTGCAGTAAAAAGAGATAGTCTTGACGTCTTCAGTCTTCGCTAGCTTATGAATTTGTAATTGTAATCCACAAAAGGGTTCCTCTTGGGTGTTGCGCAGTGTAAGGTAATACACTAAAGCAGTTATAATCCAGCAGACTGATCAAGTATTCTTATACGAAGGAGACAAACATCTAGTATCAGTTCTTGAATACTAAAGTCTATGCAGATGTAATGTTCTCCAACTTAACTTGTTCCGTGGGACTATCAGTCCCAGCAACACTCTGTAACAGTTCTAAGTGTGTGTAGTATTTAAACAAACTTCTGGGTGTTAACCCTCTCACCACACGGGATCCGGGTGGATGGATGCCTCTGTTTCAACAGTTCTCAGTCTGTACGGAACCACCGCCACGCCGTCACACTGCTCTGTTCAGTAACGACCAGGAGTCCTCGGTTACCTCCTCCACGGGTCTCCGGAATAATCACTTCTGCTGCTTCAGCACACTGTGATATGATGGCCGGATCCCTGCTGCCACTCCGCTCCCTCACAAGGTAGGCCGCAACCCTGTGGGACACACACACCCACAGAGTCCTGCTGGCAGGCCACGCATCCCAGGAACAAGAGACCTAAGATGGTCACTCCCAGCCTTTTTATATCCTCCCACAATGCAGTTCAGTTCTTCTCTTGTCCAGGAGCATTGTGGGTAGGTCACAGTTAAAGTTCAGAAGTAAACAATCAATCACTTCCATGTCACTTCTCTTAATCATGAAACATAAAAGTATTGTACCTTTTCAATTGTCCACAAGATGGTACTATAACAACTTATGTTTTGTATAACACACATATGGCTAAAAACAAAAGTTGTCAGTGCTACATACTCCCCCTGCTTTAAATCTTTGGTCCCCAAAGATATGTAAGAACTTGTTCCTGTTACACATCTTAGCCTCTAAACGAGTGCACAGGACCGACAGAGGAGCCTCCCACCAATTTTCAGGTGTTGGGAAGCTATTCTGTGTACCCACAACTGTCACCTTAGTATCAGATATAGATGTGCCAAGGGGTGAAACAGGGCTATTATTGTTGACTGAGGAGGAACTAGGCTCATCAACCTTTGTTGTCTCAGAACACTCGCCCAAAGTATCATAGGTTAGTCTCTTAGGTGGGCGAATGTTCCTCTTTCCCCTTTGTTCTTTTGGTGTGTTTCTTTATTTCTGGATGGACACTATTCTCTTCTACTTCAGTGGGAGATAAACACTTCTCAGTTCTTTCGGACAATGGTACAAACTCTGAAGCTTCTGGCCTAAGGGCCTCACTACCCTCTTTGGTTGTTGGTGATGAAACACTCGCTTCAGCTTCGGGTATATTAGATGACCACAGCCAGCTAATGTCCATCTCTCTCTCCTCACTGTCTTCAGTTGTCAAAGCCCCAGACTGGGACCTAGTTACAGGCCATTATGCAACCTCTGATGTAGATGATAACTCCTCCTCTGGGATTATCCTGACTGCATCAGTAAGGGGCAAAAGGTGATTCCGATGCCAAGTCTTAATTGGTCCAGCACTTCCTTCTGGCCTAATTTCAAATACTGGAAGTCCTGGGAGCTGTTTACAAACAATGTATGGCTGTGATCTCCAGCGATTTGCCAACTTGTGTTTGCCAGGAATACCCAAATTCCTTAATAGGACTTGGTCACCAGGTTGAAGATCTTGAACCCTTACTTTGAGGTCAAAATTTCTTTTATTTCTGCTCCCTCTGCTGTCTGACATAGTCCGAGCCTTCTCATAAGCAATCTTCAGACTCTTCCTCAGCGTATTTGTATATCCCCGATGAGAAGCCTCTGAGGTGTGATCCAGAGAAGTTCCAAAAGCCAAGTCCACTGGTAATCTAGCTTCTCGCTCAAACATCAGCTGATAAGGTGAATATCCTGTGACGTCACTCTTGGTGCTGTTATATGCATCTACTAAAGCAGCAATATGCTTACTACAGTTGGGCTTTTGCTCTGAGGTTAGTGTCCCCAACATATTAAGAAGAGTTCTATTAAATCTCTCTGGCTGTGGGTCTCCTTGCGGATGATAATGTGTAGTTCTAGACTTCTGACTTCCCAACAGATCCAATAATCTCCTGATGAGTGTACTCTCAATGTCTCTTCCCTGATCTGAGTGAATCCTCTGTGGTAAGCCATAATGGATAAATAACTTCTCCACTAATGTCTTTGCCACTGTGACTGCCTTCTGATCTTTCGTAGAGAAAGCTTGAGCATATCTGGTAAAATGGTCTATGACTACCAGAATATTTCCTTGCCCACTCAAGTCAGATTCTAGACACAGGAAATCTATGCAAACTAAATCCATGGGACCTTGGCTTGATAAATGACCCATCGAGACTGCCCGTTGCGGTAAAGTCTTTCTCTGGATACACCTATTACAGGAATGACAGTAATTCTCCACTAGGGATGAGCTGAACACCCCCACGGTTTGGTTCGCACCAGAACCTGCGTACGGACCGAAAATTTGCACGAACGTTAGAACCCCATTGACGTCTATGGGACTCGAACGTTTGAAATCAAAAGTGCTCATTTTCAAGACTAATTTGCATGGTAGTGTCCTAAAAAGGGTTTGGGGACCCGGGTCCTGCCCCAGGGAACATGTATCAATACAAAAAAACTTTTAAAAACGGCCGTTTTTTCGGGAGCAGTGATTTTAATGATGCTTAACCACTTCAATACCAGGCACTTAGACACCTTCCCGCCCAGCCCAATTTTCACCTTTCAGCGCTGTTGCAATTTGAATGACAATTGCGCGGTCATGCTACACTGTACCCAAACAATTTTTTTATCATTTTGTTCCCACAAATAGAGCTTTCTTTTGGTGGTATTTGATCACCACAAATAAAAAAAGACCGAAAATTTGGAAAAAAAACAAGTTTTTCTTTGTTTCTGTTAAATTTTTTTGTAAATAAGTACGCTTTCTCCTTCAATAATGGGCACTGATATAGCTGCACTGATGGGCACTGATACGGGTGCACTGATGGGCACCGATGAGGTGGCACCAATGAGGTGGCACTGATGAGGTGGCACTAACGGGCACTGATGATGGGCACTGATAGGCGGCACTGATGGGCACTGATAGGGGGAACTGATGGGCACTGATAGGTGGCACTAGTATGCGGCACTGATGGGCACTCATAGGTGGCACCGATGGGCACACATAGGCGGCACTGATGGGCACTCGTAGGTGGCATTGATTGGTATATATGGGTGGCACTGTTGGGTACTTATGTGTGGCACTGATGTGTGGCACTGATGGGCACTGATAGGTGGGCACTGATGGGCACAGATGGGCACAGATGGGCACTGACAAGTGGCACCGATGGGCAATGACAGGTGGCACAGATGGGCAATGACAGGTGGCACTGATATAGCATTGCTGGGCAGATCTGGGCATTGCTGGGCAGATCATTGGCATAATAGTGCCAATCAGTGCCCATTTGTGGGCACAGATTGGGCACATGTGGATGGCCATGGGGTACATGCCTGGCCATCCACGTTGTCCCTTCCCTGGTGGTCTTAGTGGCATCCCTGGTAGTCCAGTGGGGTGATCTGCGGGGGGGCTGCGCTGATAAACAATAAGCGCAGACCCCCCCTGCCAGGAGAGCCGCCGATCGGCTCTCCTCTACTTGCGTCTGTCAGACGCGAGTGAGGAAGAGTCAATCAACGGCTCTTCCTATTGACAGCGTGATCAGCCGTGATTGGACACGGCTGATCACGTGGTAAAGAGTCTCCGCCGGAGGCATTTTACCAAGATCAGTGCAGCGGTGTGTCAGACTGACACACCGCTCCACCGATCGCCGTGATGCACGCCCCCGGGGGCGCGCTGCGGCATGTTATCCTGCTGGACGTCATATGACGCCCAGTCAGGATAACAGAACCACTTCCCGGACGTCAATCCGCTATAGGGCGGGCGGGAAGTGGTTAAAGAAAAAAAAAATGAAATATTCCTTTAAATATCGTACCTGGGGTGTGTCTATAGTATGCCTGTAAAGTGGCGCGTATTTCCCGTGTTTAGAACAGTCCCTGCACAAAATGTCATTTTTAAAGGAAAAAATATCATTTAAAACTGCTTGCGGGTTTAATGTAATGTCGGGTCCTGGCAATATTGATGAAAATCAGTGAGACAAACGGCATGGGTACCCCCCAGTCCATTACCAGGCCCTTTGGGTCTTGTATGGATATTAAGGGGAACCCAGCACCCAAATTAAAATAAGGAAAGGTGTGGGGCCACCAGGCCCTATATACTCTGAACAGCAGTATACAGGCGCTGCAAACAAGACAGGTACTGTAGGTTTCTTGTTAAGTAGAATCTGTTTGTAATTTTGAACATTTTTAACGTGTTTAGCTCCAGTCAAAAAATCTTTTTTAAGCTTTTTGGAAAACATAGGGAAGGGTTATCACCCCTGTGACATTTGTTTTGCTGTCTGTCCTCCTCTTCAGAAGATTTCACCTCACTTTTTGTCCCAATGACAAATGTTTTTTGAAAATTTGGGGTTTTTTGTGGAACAAGGATTGGAAAGCATCAGTGGAAAGGAGAAATGTTTTTCCCATATTAACTCTTACAGGAGAGAATTTCCCTTCCTAGGGGTAGATTTACTCTCACTTCCTGTTGTCTCCTTCCGTTTGCAAGTAGGAGTCGTTTGTAAGTTAGATGTTTGAAAGTAGGGGCCTGCCCTATATACTCAGCAGAAATTTGGGCCTTAGGTGTTGTTGTGGCCACAATACTGTAAGCCCTCACAGGGCCCTGCTGTGAAATATTAGATCAAGAATTGTAATTACATGCCCCTGTTGAACAAGGGCAGAAAAATTGGGCCTTTGGTGGTGGTGGTGGTGCTGGTGCCACAACACTGTAAGTCCTCACTCGCTCTTGGTGGGTGCAGAAATGGGCCCTGCTGTGAAATATTAGATCAAGAATTGTAATTACATGCCCCTGTTGAACAAGGGCAGAAAAATTGGGCCTTTGGTGGTGGTGCTGGTGCATCAACACTGTAAGTCCTCACAGACACTCTAGTTGGAACGCAGGAATGAGCCCTGCTGCAAAGTATTGCATCAAAAATTGTAATTACACTCCCCTGTTAAACAGGGGCTGAAAAATTGGGCCTTAGGCACTGGTGCTGGTGCCACAACACTGCAACCCCTCACAGATACTCTAGTTGGAATGCAGAAAAGAGCCCTGCTGCAAAGTATGGCATCAAAAATTGTACTTACACGCCCCTGTTAAACAGGGGCTGAAAAATTGGGCCTTAGGCACTGGTGGTGGCGCCCAGAACCAAAAATGTTCTTACAAGCTATCAGCGTGATCATTGGGGAGGAAGAGGATAATTACTCAGGGATAGTCACTCAGCATCAGCATAGGCAGTCTTTGAAGGGATCTGAAAAAAATTATTCGGTTACATCAGCATCAGGCGCTTGGTAGCTGGTGGTGATCCAAGACTGATTCATTTTTATGAAGGTCAGTCAATCGACCGAGTCGGTGGACAGACGCACCCTGTGATCGGTTACAAAGCCTCCAGCAGCACTGAATGTGCGTTCCGAAAGAACGCTGGATGCAGGACAGGCCAGTAGCTCAATTGCATACTGTGCAAGCTCTGGCCAGTGAGCCATCCTCAAGATCCAGTAACCCAGAGGATTTTCGGTGGGAAAGGTGTCCAAGTCAGATCTTGCCCCTAGGTATTCCTGCACCATGTAAAACAGACGCTGGCGATGGTTGCTGGAACCGATCATACCTTGGGGCTGCGGACCAAAAAATTGTCTGAACGCATCGGTCAGACGGCCACCTTCTCCACCGCTCCTTCTTTGACTGACTGAAGCCTCAGCAACACGTTGTCCAGAAACAGGAGTTTGTAACCTCCCAGTCTCTGGAAACGCGTTGCACAGACCTTTCTGCAAGGCCTCCCAAAGATGTTTCATCCTCTGCTCCCTCTGCGATGCCAAGATAAGGTCCGCAACCTTACCCTTGTAACGTGGATCAAGAAGGGTTGCCAGCCAGTATTGGTCCTTCTTCTTGATACCACGAATACGAGGATTCTTACGCAGGCTTTGCAGGATCAGGGAGGCCATGCAGCGCAGGTTTGCTGAGGCATTCGGTCCGGAGTCCTCTGGGTCACAAAGGAAGACATGGTCCGCAGCCACCTCCTCCCAGCCACGTACAAGTCCATGTGTTTCTTGGGACTGATCCCTTAAAGACTGCTGCTGATGCTGAGTGCCAGGCTCCACCACCATACTGACACAATCTTCCTCCTCCTTCTCCTCCTCGTCCTATTCCTGTGTGATCGGCGGGCACGCAGGAAAACTGTCTGGATAAAGGGGGCCTTGAGAGCTAAGGAAGTCCTCCTCTTCCTGCCTCTGTTCTGCCTCAAGTGCCCTGTCAATTATTCCACGCAGCGTGTGCTCCAACAGGTGGACAAGGGGGACAGTGTCACTAAAGCATGCACTGTCACTGCTCACCATACTCGTGGCCTCCTCAAATGGTGACAGGACATTGCATGCATCCCTGATCATGGCCCACTGGCGTGGGGAAAAAAACTAAGCTCCCCTGACCCTGTCCTGGTGCCATAGTCGCACAGGTACTCATTGATGGCCCTCTGCTGCGTGTGCAGCTGCTGCAGCATGGCCAACGTTGAGTTCCACCTGGTGGGCATGTCACAGATTAGGCGGTTCTTGGGCAGGTTAAACTCCTTTTGGAGGTCCGCCAGCCGAGCACTGGCATTATATGACCGGCGGAAATGCAAACAGACTTTCCTGGCCTGCCTCAGGACATCCTGAGAGCCCGGGTACCTGCCCAAGAACTGCTGCACCACCAAGTTAAGGACGTGAGCCAAACAGGGCACATGGGTCATTTGTCCCTGTCAGAGGGCAGAGAGGAGGGTGGTGCCATTGTCATAAACCACTATTCCTGCATTAAGTTGGTGTGGTGTCAACCACCTCTGAACCTGCCCCTGCAGAGCTGACAGAACCTCTGCCCCAGTGTGGCTTCTGTCCCCCAAGCACACCAGCTCAAGCACCGCATGGCATCTTTTGGCCTTCGTACTTGCGCAGCCCCTTGAACGGCTACGGAGCACCGCTGGTTCCGAGGACAAAGCACAGGAAGAGGCCATGGAGGAAGAAGAAGAGGAGGGGGTGGAGGAGAGAGGTGTGTCACAATCATTAGTAGTGACATTTTGGAGGCATGGTGGCGGAACAACCTCCAACACTACTGCACCTTGTCCTGCATCCTTCCCAGCTGCCAGCAGAGTCACCCAATGCGTCGTGAAACTTAGGTAACGTGCCTGTCCATGCCTGCTGGACCATGAGTCAGCGGTAATATGCACCTTACCGCTGACCGCCCTGTCCAGCGAGGCATGGACTTTGCCTTCCACATGCCGGTAGAGAGCCGGAATTGCCTTCCGTGAGAAAAAGTGGCGTTTGGGTACCTGCCACTGAGGAACCGCACATTCCACAAACCCACGGAAGGGGGCAGAGTCTACCAACTGAAAAGGCAGCAGTTGAAGTGCTAGCAATTTTGCCAAGCTAGCATTCAACTGCTGGGCATGTGGATGGCTGGGAGCAAACTTCTTTCGGCGGTGCAGCAGCTGGGGCAGGGAAATTTGCCTGGTACAATCTGACGTCGGTGTACCAAAAGCAGATTGCCCACAAGTACTTGGCTGTGACACACCTAATTCTACACCTTCATTCCTCTCAGTACAGGTCTCAGAGAGTACTGAAGGTATAGTGAGGTTGGAGATCTCAGCTGATGAGGAGCAAGGAGAGGTCCTCTTTGTTCTTTGGTGCAGGTCTTTTAGATACGCTTGCCAATGAACTGCATGGCAGGTCAACATATGTCTGGTCAAGCATGTGGTACCCAAGCGGGAGATGTTTTGGCCACGCGAGATACGCTTGAGACATATGTTGCAAAAAGCCACGGTGCGATCTGATGCACTCGTCTCAAAAAAGGCCCACACCAAAGAACTTTTTGAATAATTCGCAGAGACTGCAGCGCCCTGCACATGTGGAGCTTTGGGGTGTGATGCAGTCAATGTGCTGCCCTTAGGCTTGCCCCTGGAGGGCATCCTGCCTCATTGGTGATGTGCCGCCTCCTCCTCCTCCTCTCTCCTATCAGGCACCCACGTTGAGTCAGTGACCTCATCATCCCCTCCCTCCTCATCACTGGAGCAAACCTGGCAGTATGCTGCAGCAGGGGGAGCA
Source organism: Lithobates clamitans (assembly GCA_037952925.1). Classification (NCBI taxonomy): domain Eukaryota; kingdom Metazoa; phylum Chordata; class Amphibia; order Anura; family Ranidae; genus Lithobates; species Lithobates clamitans. Next base: position 3,060,920 of record JBBGZY010000159.1, read on the forward strand.
TGACTGCCAGATTGCTGTCCTTCTTGGGCACCCCCTCTGTCCGTGCTCATGTTACTGCCTTCATCGAGCTCAGTATCATCATCAGAGCCTTCCAAACGCTGGGCATCCTCCTGGAGCATGTACCCAACACTGTGGTCAAAAAGTTCGAAGAACTCCTCGGGAGGACATGGTGGGGCTAAGGAAGGAGTCACTGATGACATTGAGCCAAGGGAAGAGGCCGCTGCTTTGCCAGACAAAGTACCCTGAGCATGGGAGAGAGAGGATGAGGAGGATGAGGACGGCTTGGTCATCCACTCGACCAAGTCTTCCGCATGCTGCGGCTCAACACGGCCAGCTGCCGAAAAAAAGGCCAAGCGTGTCCCACGGCCACGTGCTGATGAGGATGCACCGTCTCCACGACCAGCACTAGACACAGAGCTTGCTTGCCCTCTCTTATTGGCTTGTGACTGTCTGCCTCTCCTTCTTGGCCTTCCAGACATGCTAATGGTCTGTAGCTGCACGAAGCTGGGATATATATGTGAGCAGGACGCATTGCACTAACTTGTAGCTTTAGATGAACACTGTGCAGAGCTCGCAAAAAAATAACTTGTAGGTTTAGCTGAACACTGTGAGGAGGAGGCACCACACTAACTTGTAGTTTTAGCTGAACACTATGAGCAGGACGCACTGCACTGACTTGTAGCTTTAGATGAATACTGTGCAGAGGTCTCACTACACTAACTTGTAGTTTTAGCTGAACACTGTGAGCAGGACGCACTGCACTAACTTGTAGTTTTAGCTGAACACTGTGAGGAGGACGCACCACACTAACTTGTAGTTTTAGCTGAACACTGTGAGCAGGACGCACTGCACTAACTTGTAGCTTTAGATGAACACTGTGCAGAGCTCGCAAAAAAATAACTTGTAGGTTTAGCTAAACACTGTGAGGAAGACGCACCACACTAACTTGTAGTTTTAGCTAAACACTGTGAGCAGGACGCACTGCACTAACTTGTAGCTTTAGATAAACACTGTGCAGAGGTCTCACTACACTAACTTGTAGTTTTAGCTGAACACTGTGAGCAGGACGCACTGCACTAACTTGTAGCTTTAGATGAATACTGTGCAGAGGTCTCACTACACTAACTTGTAGTTTTAGATGAACCCACTGCACAAACTTGTAGCTTTAGATGAACACTGTGCAGAGGTCTCACTACACTAACTTGTAGTTTTAGCTGAACACTGTGAGCAGGACGCACTGCACTAACTTGTAGTTTTAGCTGAACACTGTGAGGAGGACGCACCACACTAACTTGTAGTTTTAGCTGAACACTGTGAGCAGGACGCACTGCACTAACTTGTAGCCTTAGATGAACACTGTGCAGAGCTCGCAAAAAAATAACTTGTAGGTTTAGCTAAACACTGTGAGGAAGACGCACCACACTAACTTGTAGTTTTAGCTAAACACTGTGAGCAGGACGCACTGCACTAACTTGAAGCTTTAGATGAACACTGTGCAGAGGTCTCACTACACTAACTTGTAGTTTTCGATGAACACTGTGAGCAGGACCCACTGCACTAACTTGTAGTTTTAGCTGAACACTGTGTGGAGGACGCACCACACTAACTTGTAGTTTTAGCTGAACACTGTGAGCAGGACACACTGCACTAACTTGTACCTTTAGATGAACACTGTGAAGAGCTCGCAAAAAAAATAACTTGTAGGTTTAGCTAAACACTGTGAGGAAGACGCACCACACTAACTTGTAGTTTTAGCTAAACACTGTGAGCAGGACGCACTGCACTAACTTGTAGCTTTAGATGAACACTGTGCAGAGGTCTCACTACACTAACTTGTAGTTTTAGCTGAACACTGTGAGCAGGACGCACTGCACTATCTTGTAGCTTTAGATGAATACTGTGCAGAGGTCTCACCACACTAACTTGTAGTTTTAGCTGAAGACTGTGAGCAGGACGCACTGCACTAACTTGTAGTTTTAGCTGAACACTGTGAGGAGGACGCACCACACTAACTTGTAGTTTTAGCTGAACACTGTGAGCAGGACACATGGCACTAACTTGTAGCTTTAGATGAACACTGTGCAGAGCTCGCAAAAAAATAACTTGTTGGTTTAACTAAACACTGTGAGGAAGACGCACCACACTAACTTGTAGTTTTAGCTAAACACTGTGAGCAGGACGCACTGCACTAACTTGTAGCTTTAGATGAACACTGTGCAGAGGTCTCACTACACTAACTTGTAGTTTTAGCTGAACACTGTGAGCAGGACGCACTGCACTAACTTGTAGCTTTAGATGAACACTGTGCAGAGGTCTCACTACACTAACTTGTAGTTTTAGCTGAACACTGTGAGCAGGACGCACTGCACTAACTTGTAGCTTTAGATGAACACTGTACAGAGGTCTCACTACACTAAATTGTAGTTTTAGCGGAACTCTGTGAGCAGGACGCTCTGCACTAACTTGTAATTTTAGCTGAACACTATGAGGAGAACACACCAAACTAACTTGTAGTTTTAGCTGAACACTGTGAGCAGGACGCACTGCACTAACTTGTAGCTTTAGATGAACACTGTGCAGAGCTCGCAAAAAAATAACTTGTAGGTTTAGCTGAACACTGTGAGGAGGACGCACCACACTAACTTGTAGTTTTAGCTGAACACTATGAGCAGGACGGACTGCACTGACTTGTAGCTTTAGATGAACATTGTGCAGAGCTCGCACAAAAATAACTTGTAGGTTTAGCTGAACACTGTGAGGAGGACGCACCACACTAACTTGTAGTTTTAGCTGAACACTATGAGCAGGATGCACTGCACTAACTTGTAGCTTTAGATGAACACTGTGCAGAGCTCGCAAAAAAATAACTTGTAGGTTTAGCTGAACACTGTGAGGAGGACGCACCACACTAACTTGTAGTTTTAGCTGAACACTATGAGCAGGACGCACTGCACTGACTTGTAGCTTTAGATGAACACTGTGCAGAGGTCTCACTACACTAACTTGTAGTTTTAGCTGAACACTGTGAGCAGGACGCACTGCACTAACTTGTAGTTTTAGCTGAACACTGTGAGGAGGACGCACCACACTAACTTGTAGTTTTAGCTGAACACTGTGAGCAGGACGCACTGCACTAACTTGTAGCTTTAGATGAACACTGTGCAGAGCTCGCAAAAAAATAACTTGTAGGTTTAGCTAAACACTGTGAGCAAGACGCTCCACACTAACTTGTAGTTTTAGCTAAACACTGTGAGCAGGACGCACTGCACAAACTTGTAGCTTTAGATGAACACTGTGCAGAGGTCTCACTACACTAACTTGTAGTTTTAGCTGAACCCTGTGAGCAGGACGCACTGCACTAACTTGTAACTTTAGATGAACACTGTGCAGAGGTCTCACTACACTAACTTGTAGGTTTAGCTGAACACTGTGAGGAGGACGCACCACACTAACTTATAGTTTTAGCTGAACACTGTGAGCAGGACGCATTGCACTAACTTGTAGCTTTAGATTAACACTGTGCAGAGGTCTCACTACACTAACTTGTAGTTTTAGCTGAACACTGTGAGCAGGACGCACTGCACTAACTTGTAGCTTTAGATGAACACTGTGCAGAGGTCTCACTACACTAACTTGTAGTTTTAGATGAACACTGAAAGCAGGACCCACTGCACTAACTTGTAGCTTTAGATGAACACTGTGCAGAGCTCGCAAAAAAATAACTTGTATGTTTAGCTAAACACTGTGAGGAAGACGCACCACACTAACTTGTAGTTTTAGCTCAACACTGTGAGCAGGACGCACTGCACTAACTTGTAGCTTTAGATGAACACTGTGCAGAGGTCTCACTACACTAACTTGTAGTTTTAGCTGAACACTGTGAGCAGGACGCACTGCACTAACTTGTAGCTTTAGATGAACACTGTGCAGAGGTCTCACTACACTAACTTGTAGTTTTAGCTGAACACTGTGAGCAGGACGCACTGCACTAACTTGTAGCTTTAAATGAACACTGTGCAGAGGTCTCACTACACTAACTTGTAGGTTTAGCTGAACACTGTGAGGAGGATGCACCACATTAACTTGTAGTTTTAGCTGAACACTGTGAGCAGGACGCACTACACTAACTTGTAGTTTTAGCTGAACACTGTGAGGAGGACGCATCACACTAACTTGTAGTTTTAGCTGAACACTGTGAGCAGGACGCACTGCACTAACTTGTAGCTTTAGATGAACACTGTGCAGAGGTCTCACTACACTAACTTGTAGGTTTAGCTGAACACTGTGAGGAGGACGCACCACACTAACTTGTAGTTTTAGCTGAACACTGTTAGCAGGACGCACTGCACTAACTTGTAGCTTTAGATGAACACTGTGCAGAGGTCTCACTACACCAACCTTTTAGTTTTAGCTGAACACTGTGAGCAGGACGCACTGCACTAACTTGTAGCTTTAGATGAACACTGTACAGAGGTCTCACTACACTAAATTGTAGTTTTAGCGGAACTCTGTGAGCAGGACGCACTGCACTAACTTGTAGTTTTAGCTGAACACTATGAGGAGAACACACCACACTAACTTGTAGTTTTAGCTGAACACTGTGAGCAGGACGCACTGCACTAACTTGTAGCTTTAGATGAACACTGTGCAGAGCTCGCAAAAAAATAACTTGTAGGTTTAGCTGAACACTGTGAGGAGGACGCACCACACTAACTTGTAGTTTTAGCTGAACACTATCAGCAGGACGCACTGCACTGACTTGTAGCTTTAGATGAACACTGTGCAGAGGTCTCACTACACTAACTTGTAGTTTTAGCTGAACACTGTGAGCAGGACGCACTGCACTAACTTGTAGTTTTAGCTGAACACTGTGAGGAGGACGCACCACACTAACTTGTAGTTTTAGCTGAACACTGTGAGCAGGACGCACTGCACTAACTTGTAGCTTTAGATGAACACTGTGCAGAGGTCTCACTACACTAACTTGTAGTTTTAGCTGAACACTGTGAGCAGGACGCACTGCACTAACTTGTAGTTTTAGCTGAACACTGTGAGGAGGATGCACCACACTAACTTGTAGGTTTAGCTGAACACTGTGAGGAGGACGCACCACACTAACTTGTAGTTTTAGCTGAACACTATCAGCAGGACGCACTGCACTGACTTGTAGCTTTAGATGAACACTGTGCAGAGGTCTCACTACACTAACTTGTAGTTTTAGCTGAACACTGTGAGCAGGACGCACTGCACTAACTTGTAGCTTTAGATGAACACTGTGCAGAGCTCACAAAAAAATACCTTTTAGGTTTAGCTTAACACTGTGAGCAGGACGCACCACACTAACTTGTAGTTTTAGCTGAACACTGTGAGCAGGACGCACTGCACTAACTGTAAATAGTCTAGCTGCCTGACTGTGGTACTAATAGGATCAAAAGAACACCAGCAATTTTCTTCAGGTAGCTGTAAATACTGTAACAAGACAAGCCTGCCTGTCAGTAAGAAGATAACAGGAACGGATCTAGCTAAACTGAATACAGTGTATATATATATATGCAACACCTGGGATGTATATATATATACACAATACACTATAGGTGCAGCTAACTCACTGACTGTCCTGCCTAATCTAGCTAACTCAAACGAAATTACACTGTCTCTCTCCCTCTATCTAAGCACGCCGGAACACACTACACAGGGCTGCCGTGCAGGCGGCCTTATATAGTGTGGGGCGTTTTCTAAACCCCCTGAGCCATAATTGGCCAAAGCTACCCTGGCTTTGGCCAACTACAGCTCTCTCTACCGACGGTGCTGTGATTGGCCAAGCATGCGGGTCATAGTGCATGCTTGGCCAATCATCAGCCAGCAATGCACTGCGATGCCGCAGTGAATTATGGGCCGTGACGTGCCACACGAATTTGGCGCGAACGGCCCATAACGTTCGGAATTCGGCGAACGACCGAACAGCCAATGAGCTGTCGTGTTCTGAACACTGACGGAAACTCTCCCCCTGCTTCTCTTAAGCGCCTTAGTAGATAACACTTTTGGGAGTATTTCCAGACCCACATCCTCTTCCTGAGTGTTTGTCTCCAAGACAACGAAAGGACCAGGTTGTCTCCAACTCAACTTGACAGAGGCCCTCATGCATACCACTTCACCTCGGTCTAAACCTGTAGCAGTTCTTCACCTCGGTCTAAACGCCAAACCTTTCCCACCCTTTCTGGTAGAGCCTCCTGTTCGTGTACTATATTCTTGTACACTTGGGTTAGCATAGGATGTACCTTCATGGCCAGGGCACTTTCCTTCTGTACAAGTGGTGTCAGGAGTCTTCTGACCAGATCAGTATTTGTTCCGATGATAAGGGAACTTTTATGAGCCCTAGGGGGCCGAGGACACACAACCGCCAAGGTGTCGAAAGTCTCCGCCTTTCCAGCCACACTCGGGTCAAAGGTAAGTTTGATAGGGATATACCCCTCATAAGGGAAGTTCTGGGTACCTAGACCCCATATCTTCAACTCTTCCAACTTTTGCAGAGGGAGATGCTTGAGATGCTTCATATAGAAATCTTTATATAATAAGGTCACTTAGGCTCCGGTATCCAGCAGGGCTTTGGCGTATATTCCTTCTACCTGGATGGGGATGATTGGAGAGGGTCCCACTAAGTTGCGGGGAAATTCACCATGAGTGTTCGGCTTCTTATGCTTGTTAGTGCGCATCTTGACTCCTCGTTTCCATGGACGCTCATTCAGCTTCATTCCTCCTCTGGAAAGTCCAGATTCCCTTCTGAATGTGAAGTCTGATATTTTTTTATTTTCTTTAGTTCCTCCATTTGGCGGATCAGAGGATCTTGTGGTCAGTAGAGCCATCATCTCCATTAACTGGGCCACCTGAATCTTAAGGAGCACAATCTGAGGATCCTTTTCCATCACACTAACTGTCCTGACTCCAACAGTGTGTTTTGGTTCTTGAATTTTTTCCTTCTTCCTTTCTAGGATAGCTTCTTCCTCCCGTACAATCCAAATTTGATCTGGGTACTTCAATATACCTCCATCTTGACGAGTTCTTAACTGGAGGGTGATGGGATCCAAAGGCTAAAACTTGTTTGGCTCGAACTTCATCCACCTTACTAGGATCTAATCCCTTCTTTAACAATATTTGGTGAATGACCTTGTCTAACCGTCTCATATATTCTGACAGCTTCTCTCCTGTTTCTTGATAGGTGTGTTCTAATTGATAAATTTGATCAGAAACCTTCTCGGTACGTCCGAACACATCTTGCAGAATATCTAAGCAGTCTTGGGCTACACAGTTTTGTTTGCTAAGCTTCAGATTTCGAATAGTCTCGGAAGCAGGCTCTCTCAGACTTTCAGTAATCCGCTGTTTGTTTTGCATTTCAGGGATGTCCCACTCATCCAACACTTGCGTGGCCTGTTCCAACCACTCCTTAAAGGTGTCTTCTCCTTTGGGTACAGGCCGTTGGCCTGAGAAAATACCCAGTTTTTGGTACCCAGTCCCTGAATATGTTGGGTTCCCTTTTTGACATTGGGACACCAAATCTCCCAGGGCTTTAAAGAGTTCTGGCTCAATTGCAGCCGGTGCTGACTGTGATGGAACCTTGGTTTCTGCTGAACTCATCTGGGGGAAGGTGGCAAGATTCTTCCCTTCTTCCCTTGGGTGGGTCTGATAAAATTTGGTCTTGTCAGCAAGTTCAACACTTGCACCCCTGAAATTTTCCGGAACTCCCTTCCTTCACTCCAATAATGCATAAGTACGGAATGTCTCATGATTGGGTCTTACTGTGACCACCTTGGCTCTTTGTTCTGGGGATAGTGTTTTTACCACTCGGTTAATGTGTTCTTTCTCCCAGATATCTCCCCAGAGTTCCATGGCCACGCTCACTTCTGAGCGGGTGCCTTCTGCCTCACACCACTGTGCCACAGTGGGGGGATCCATTCTATGGTTCTTAAGGGGGTGCTTGACTTTAGAGTGACAGTTATCCTGGACGAGCCCCCACATGTAGCAATAACTCTCGGTGGAGCTGCTGGTTTATTATTGGGCCTGTCCTCTGTTCTATTCACCCCTCTTAATTTGTTCAATCCCCTTGACACAGTTGTAGTGCAGTGTTGTAATGATATTAGTACCAACTTTAACCCACAATATACACTTATATTTATATTTACCTCTACCTGGGTGCTTGTAGCTCCACCTGCAGGAGAAATAACAACACTGCACACAAACTTCTGTAATAACCAAAATGACTTCTTTCTTTGGGTAAATGATATATTTTATATAGAAAGTTATTACAGTGACTACACTATCACACCAACATAGTGTAACAGTGTAGTAAATGGTTATGACAATATTAATAACATACACAGAATATACCTAAAGATATATTTATACCAGGGAGCTCCCCCTGCTCTAAACCGTAAAGTCACTACTCTTTGTAACTAAATGCAGGGCCCTGCAGCAAAAAGAGATAGTCTTGACGTCTTCAGTCTTCGCTAGCTTATGAATTTGTATTGTAATCCACAAAAGTGTTCCTCTTGGGTGTTGCGCAGTGTAAGGTAATACACTAAAGCAGTTATAATCCAACAGACTGATCAAGTATTCTTATACGAAGGAGACAAACATCTAGTATCAGTTCTTGAATACTGAAGTCTATGCAGATGTAATGTTCTCCAACTTAACTTGTCCTGTGGGACTATCAGTCCCAGCAACACTCTGTAACAGTTCTAAGTGCGTGCAGTATTTAAACAAACTTCTGGGTGTTAACCCTCTCACCACACATGATCCGGGTGGATGGATGCCTCTGTTTCAACAGTTCTCAGTCCGTATGGAACCACCGCCACGCCGTCACACTGCTCCGTTCAGTAACGACCAGGAGGCCTCGGTTACCTCCTCCACGGGTCTCCGGAACAATCACTTCTGCTGCTTCAGCACACTGTGATAAGATGGCAGGATCCCTGCTGCCGCTCCCTCACAAGGTAGGCCGCAACCCTGTGGGACACACACACCCACAGAGTCCTGCTGGCAGGCCACACGTCCCAGGAACAAGAGACCTAAGATGGCCGCTCCCAGCCCTTTTATATCCTCCCACAATGCAGTTCAGTTCTTCTCTTGTCCAGGAGCATTGTGGGTAGGTCACAGTTAAAGTTCAGAAGTAAACAATCAATCACTTCCATGTCACTTCTCTTAATCATGAAACATAAAAGTATTGTACCTTTTCAATTGTCCACAAGATGGTACTATAACAACTTATGTTTTGTACAACACACATATGGCTAAAAACAAAAGTTGTCAGCGCTACACCAGCAATACCCCACAATACCTCGCAATACTCTGCCCTGCAATACTCTGCAATGCCCTGCAATACTCTGCAATACCCTGCAATACCCTGCAATACTCTGCAATACCCTGCAATACTCTGCAATGCCCCGCCATACCCAGCCATACTCTGCCATACCCAGCCATACTCTGCCATACCCAGCCATACTCTGCAATACTCGGTGATACCCAGCCATACTTTGCCATGCTCAGCCATACCCAGCCATGCTCGGCTATACTCAGCCATACTCAGCCATGCTCAGCCATACCCAGCCATGTTCAGCCATACTCGGCTATACTCTGCCATGCTCTGCCATACTCGGCTGTACTCAGCCTTTGTTTGTGGCCAGGCTGTGGAAGTCTCACACACTTTGTATCGCCGTACTCAGGAGGAGTAGGATAACCTATTTTGGGGTGTCATTTTTGGTATGTACATGCTATGTGTTAGAAATATTGTATAAATGGACAACTTTGTGTTAAAAAAAATGTGTTTTAATCACTTCCCACCCGCCGGCCATCATACAACGTCCTTGACTTTGTGTGGGGATATCTGAATGATGGGTGCAGCTACAGGCATCATTCAGATATCGTTTTTTTCAGCCGATGATTCCCTACACCATGAGAATGACCATAGCAGCTGACCTCCTCTCAGGTGCACCATGCAGGGCTCAGTCAGTTGGCTCCAGCTCGGTTGCTCTGGTTTTATCCTATAGTCTCCTCACCACAGTCCACACACGTCTGACTTCTCCCATGACCCCCATCCCGGCAGTGCTCCCATTCTTGATTCCTCTCCAGACTCCCTCAGAGACTGCAGACATGATACAGGAGATGTCAGAGGTTGCGGACATGATACAGGAGATGGTTAGAGACTGAGGACATCATACCAAAGATGGTAAGAGAATACAGACATGCTACAAGAGATGGTCAGATTGCTGACATGATACAGGAGATTAATGCAGCTTCACCAGTTCCCATCAAATGCGGCCTCACTGTGCCCATCAAATTCGACCTCACTGTGCCCATCAAATGGGGCCTCACTGTGTCCATCAAATGAGGCCTCACTATGCCCATCATTGCAGCCTCATTGAGCCGAACATTGCAGCCTCACTGTCCATCAAATGCAGCTTTACCGTGCCTGTAAATTCAGCCTCACTGTGCTCGTGAATGCAGCCTCACTGTGCCCATCATTGCAGCCTCACTGCCCATCAATGCAGCATCACTGTGCCCATCAAATGCAGCTTTACTGTGCCCGTGAATTTAGCCTCACTGTGCTCATCATTGCAGCCTCACTATGCCCATCATTGCAGCCTCACTGTGCCAATCAAATGCGGCCTCACTCTGCCCATTAATGCAGCCTCACTGTGCCCAGCATTGCATCCTCACTGTGCCGTGAATGCAGTCTCACTGTGCCCACCATTGCATCCTCACTGTACCCGTGAATGCAGCATCACTGTGCCCACCATTGCAGGCTCACTGTGCCCGTGAATGCAGCCTCACTGAGCCCATCATTGTAGCCTCACTGTCATGAATGCAGCCTCACTGCCCATCAATGCAGCATCACTTTGCCCATCAAATGCAGCTTTACTGAGCCCATGAATTCAGCCTCACTGTGCTCATCATTGTAGCCTCACTGTGCCCATCATTGCAGCCTCACTGTGCCCAGCAAATGCGGTCTCACTGTGCCCATCAAATGCGGCCTCACTCGGCTCATCAATGCAGCCTCACTCTGCCCATCAATTGCAGCCTTACTGTGCCCATCATTGCAGCCTCACTGTGCCCATCATTGCAGCCTCACTGTGCCCATCATTGCAGTCTAACTGTCCACCAAATGCAGGTTTACTGTGCCTATGAATTCAGCCTCACTGTGCCCATCATTGCGACCTCACTGCCACGAATGCAGCCTCACTGCCCATCAATGTAACATCACTGTGCCCATCAAATGCAGCTTTACTGTGCCCGTGCATTCAGTCCCACTGTGCTCATCAATGCAGCCTCACTGTGCCCATAATTGCAGCCTCACTGTGCTCATCAATGCAGCCTCAATGTGTTCATAAATTAAGCCTGACTGTGCCAATCATTATAGCCTCACTGCTCATCAATGCAGCATCACTGTGCCTATCAAATGCAGCTTTACTATGCCCATGAATGCAGCCTCACTGTGTCCATGAATGCAGCATCACTGTGCCCACCATTGCAGCCTGTGCCCGTGAAATCAGCCTCACTGTGCCCACCATTGCAGGCTGTGCCCATCAATTCAACCTCACTGTGCCCACCATTGCGGCCTGTGCCAGTAAATTCAGTCTCACTGTGCCCACCATTGCAACCTGTGCCCATGAATGCAGCCTCACTGTGCCCACCATTGCAGCCTGTGCCCGTGAAAGGAGCCTCACTTTGCCCACCATTGCATTCTCACTGTGCCCGTGAATGCAGCCTCACTGTGCCCACCATTGCATCCTCACTGTGCCCGTGAATACAGCTTCACTGTGCACACTATTGCATCCTCACTGTGCCTGTGAATTCAGCTTCACTGTGCCTACCATTGCAGCTTGTGCCCATGAATGCAGCCTCACTGTGCCCACCATTGAAGAGTGTGCGCATGAATGCAGCCTCACTGTGCCCACCATTGCATCCTCACTGTGCCTGTGAATGCAGCCTCACTGTGCCAACCTTTGCATCCTCACTGGGCCTGTGAATAAAGCCTCATTGTGCCCACAATTGCATCCTCACTGTGCCTGTGAATGCAGCCTCACTGTGCCCACCATTACATTCTCACTGTGCCCGTGAATGCAGCCTCACTGTGCCCACCATTGCAGCCTCACTGTGCCCATGAATTCAGCCTCACTGTGCCCACCATTGTAGCCTGTGCCCATGAATTCAGCCTCACTGTGCCCACCATTGCATCCACACTGTGCCTGTGAATGCAGCCTCACTGTGTCAACCTTTGCATCCTCACTGGGCCCGTGAATTAAGCATCACTGTGTCCACAATTGCATCCTCACCGTGCCTGTGAATGCAACATCACTGTGCCCACCATTGCAGCCTCACTGTGCCTTGCATGCAGCCTCACTGTGCCCACCATTGCAGCCTAACTGTGCCCATGAATTCAGCTTCACTGTGACCACCAATGCAGCCTCACTGTGCCCACCATTGCAGCCTCACTGTGCCCATCATTGCAGCTTCACTGTGCCCATCAAATGCGACCTCACTGTGTCCATCAAATGTGGCCTCACTCTGCCCATCAATGTAGCCTCACTGTGCCCACCATTGCATTCTCACTGTGCCCGTGAATGCAATCTCACTGTGCCCACCATTGCATCCTCACTATACCCGTGAATGCAGCATCACTGTGCCCACCATTGCATTCTCACTGTGCCCGTGATTGCAGCCTCACTGTGCCTATCATTGCAGCCTCACCGCCATGAATGCAGCCTCACTGCCCATCAACTGCAGTCTTACTGTGCCCATCATTGCAGCCTCACTGTGCCCATAATTGCAGCCTCACTGTGCCCATCATTGCAGCCTCAATGCCCATCAATGCAGCATCACTGTGCCTATCAAATGCAGCTTTACTATGCCCATGAATGCAGCCTCACTATGCCCATGAATGCAGCATCACTGTGCCCACCATTGCAGCCTGTGCCCGTGAATTCAGCCTCACTGTGCCCACCATTGCAGCCTGTGCCCATGAATTCAGCCTCACTGTGCCCACCATTGCAGCCTGTGCCCATGAATTCAACCTCACTGTGCCCACCATCGCAGCCTGTGCCAGTGAATTCAGTCTTACTGTGTCCACCATTTTAACCTGTGCCCATGAATGCAGCCTCACTGTGCCCACCATTACATTCTCACTGTGCCCGTGAATGCAGCCTCACTTTGCCCAACATTGCATCCTCACTGTGCCCGTGAATGCAGCCTCATTGTGCCCACTATTGCATCCTCACTGTGCCCATAAATTCAGCCTCATTGTACCTACCATTGCAGCTTGTGCCCATGAATGCAGCCTCACTGTGCTCACCATTGCAGCCTGTGCACGTGAATGCAGCCTCACTGTGCCCACCATTGCATCCTCACTGTGCCTGTGAATGCAGCCTCACTGTGCCAACCTTTGCATCCTCACTGTGCCCATGAATGCAGCCTCACTGTGCCCACCATTGCATTCTCACTGTGTCCGTGAATGCAGCCTCACTGTGCCCACCATTGCAGCCTGACTGTGCCTATGAATTAAGCCTCACTGTGCCCACCATTGTAGCCTGTGCCCATGAATTCAGCCTCACTGTGCCCAGCATTGCATCCCCACTGTGCCTGTGAATGCAGCCTAACTGCGCCAACCTTTGCATCCTCACTGTGCCCGTGAATGCAGCCTCACTGTGCCCACCATTGCATCTCTCACTGTACCTGTGAATGCAGCCTCACTGTGCCTACCATTGCAGCCTGACTGTGCCCATGAATTCAGCCTCACTGTGCCCACCATTGCATCCTCACTGTTCCCGTGAATGCAGCATCACTGTGCCCACCATTGCAGCCTTAATGCGCCTGTGAATTCAGCATCACTATGCCCACCATTGCAGCCTCACTATGCCCTGAATGCAGCCTCACTGTGCCCACCATTGCAGCCTAACTGTGCCCGTGAATTCAGCTTCACTGTGACCACCAATGCAGCCTCACTGTGCCCACTATTGCAGCCTCACTGTGCCCATGAATGCAGCATCACTGTGCCCACCATTGCAGCCTCACTGTGCCCAAAATTGCAGCCTCACTGTGCCAATCATTGCTGCCTCACTGCCCATCAATGCAGCATCACTGTGCCTATCAAATGCAGCTTTACCGTGCCTCTGAATTCAGCTACACTGTGCCCGTGAATGCAGCCACACTGTGCCCATCATTGCAGCCTCACTGCCCATCAATGCAGCATCACTGTGCCAATCAAATGCAGCTTTACTGTGACCCTGAATTTAGCCTCACTGTGCTCATGATTGCAGCCTCACTGTGCCCATCATTGCAGCTTCACTGTGCCGATCAAATGCGGCCTCACTGTGCTCATGAAATGTGACCTCACTCTGCCCATCAATGCAACCTCACTTTGCCCACCATTGCATTCTCACTGTGCCCGTGAATGCAGTCTCACTGTGCCCACCATTGCACCCTCACTATACCCATAAATTCAGCATCACTGTGCCCACCATTGCAGGCTCACTGTGCCCGTGATTTCAGCCTTACTGTGCCTATCATTGCAGCCCCACCGCCATGAATGCAGACTCACTGCCCATCAGTGCAGCATCACTGTGCCCATCAAATGCAGCTTTACTGTGTCCATGAATTCAGCCTCACTGTGCTCATCATTGCAGCCTCACTGTGCCTATCAATTGCAGTCTTATTGTGCTCATCATTGCAGCCTCGCTGTGCCCTTAATTGGAGCTTCACTGTGCCCATCATTGCAGCCTCACGGCCCATCAATGCAGCATCACTGTGCCTATCAAATGCAGCTTTACTATGCCCATGAATGCAGCCTCACTGTGCCCACCATTGCAGCCTGTGCCCGTGAATTCAGCCTCACTGTGCCCACCATTGCAGCCTGTGCCCATGAATTAAACCTCACTGTGCCCACCATTGCAGCCTGTGCCAGTGAATTCAGTCTCACTGTGCCCACCATTGTAACCTGTGCCCATGAATGCAGCCTCACTGTGCCCACCATTGCAGCCTGTGCCTGTGAATGCAGCCTCACTGTGCCCACAATTACATTCTCACCTTGCCCGTGAATTCAGCCTCACTGTGCCTACCATTGCAGCTTGTGCCTATGAATGCAGCCTCACTGTGCCCATCATTGCAGCCTGTGCGCGTGACTGCAGCCTCACTTTGCCACCATTGCATCCTCACTGTGCCTGTGAATGCAGCCTCACTGTGCCAACCTTTGCATCCTCACTGTGCCCATTAATGCAGCCTCACTGTGTCCACCATTGCATTCTCACTGTGCCTGTGAATGCAGCCTCACTGTGCCCACCATTGCATCCTCACTGTTCCCGTGAATGCAGCATCACTGTGCCCACCATTGCAGCCTTAATGCGCCCGTGAATGCAGCATCACTATGTCTACCATTGCAGCCTCACTATGCCCTGAATGCAGCCTCACTGTGCCCACAATTGCAGCCTAACTGTGCCCGTGAATTCAGCCTTACTGTGACCACCAATGGAGCCTCACTGTGCCCACTATTGCAGCCTCACTGTGCCCATGAATGCAGCATCACAGTGCCCACCATTGCAACCTTAATGCGCCCATGAATGCAACATCACTGTGCCCACCATTGCAGCCTCACTGTGCCCTAAATGCAGCCTCACCGTGCCCACCATTGCAGCCTAACTGTGCCCGTGAATTAAGCTTCACTGTGACCACCAATGCAGCCTCACTGTGCCCACTATTGCAGCCTCACTGTGCCCATGAATGCAGCATCACTGTGCCCACCATTGCAGCCTCACAGTGCCCAAAATTGCAGCCTCACTGTGCTAATCAACCCAGCCTCACTGTGCTCATAAATGTAGCCTCACTGTGCCCATCATTGCAGCCTCACTGCCCATCAATGCAGCATCACTGTGTTCATCAAATGCAGCTTTACTGTGACCCTGAATTCAGCCTCACTGTGCTCATCATTGCAGCTTCACTGTGCTCATCATTGCAGCCTCACTGTGCCTATCATTACAGCTTCCCTGTGCCCATCAAATGCGGCCTCACTGTGCCCATCCCAAATGTGGCCTCACTCTGCCCATCAATGCATCCTCCCTGTGCCCACCATTGCATTCTCACTGTGCCCGTGAATGCAGTCTCACTGTGCCCACCATTGCATCCTCACTATAGGCGTGAATGCAGTATCACTGTGCCCACCATTGCAGGCTCACTGTGCCCGTGATTGCAGCCTCACTGTGCCTATCATTGCAGCCTCACCGACATGAATGCAGCCTCACTGCCCATCATTGCAGCATCACTGTGCCCATCAAATGCAGCTTTACTGTGTCCATGAATTCAGCCTCACTGTGCTCATCATTGCAGCCTCACTGTGCCCATCAATTGCAGTCTTACTGTGCCCATCATTGCAGCCTCACTGTGCCCATAATTGCAGCGTCACTGTGCCCATCATTGCAGCCTCACTGCCCATCAATGCAGCATTACTGTGCCTATCAAATGCAGCTTTACTATGCCCATGAATGCAGCCTCACTGTGCCCATCAATGCAGCATCCCTGTGCCCATCATTGCAGCCTGTGCCCGTGAATTCAGCCTCACTGTGCCCACCATTGCAGCCTGTGCCCATGAATTCAACCTCACTGTTCCCACCATCGCAGCCTGTGCCAGTGAATTCAGTCTCACTGTGCCCACCATTGTAACCTGTGCCCATGAATGCAGCCTCACTGTGCCCACCATTGCAGCCTGTGCCCGTGAATGCAGCCTCACTGTGCCTACCATTGCAGCTTGTGCCCATAAATGCAGCCTCACTGTGCTCACCATTGCAGTCTGTGCGCATGAATGCAGCCTCACTTTGCCACCATTGCATCCTCACTGTGCCTGTGAATGCAGCCTCACTGTGCCAACCTTTGCATCCTCACTGCGCCAATTAATGCAGCCTCACTGTGCCCACCATTGCATTCTCACTGTGCCTGTGATTGCAGCCTCACTGTGCCCACCATTGCAGCCTGTGCCCATGAATTCAACCTCACTGTGCCCACCATTGCATCATCACTGTGCCTGTGAATGCAGCCTCACTGTGCCAACCTTTGCATCCTTACTGTGCCCTTGAATGCAGCCTCACTGTGCCCACCATTGCAGCCTGACTGTGCCCATGAATTCAGCCTCACTGTGCCCACCATTGTAGCCTGTGCCCATGAATTCAGCCTCACTGTGTCCACCATTGCATCCTCACTGTTCCCGTGAATGCAGCATCACTGTGCCCACCTATGCAGCCTTAATGCGCCCGTGAATGCATCATCACTATGCCCACCATTGCGGCATCACTATGCCCTGAATGCAGCCTCGCTGTGCCCACAATTGCAGCCTAACTGTGCCCGTGAATTCAGCCTTACTGTGACCACCAATGGAGCCTCACTGTGCCCACTATTGCAGCCTCACTGTGCCCATGAATGCAGCATCACAGTGCCCACCATTGCAGCCTTAATGCGCCCATGAATGCAACATCACTGTGCCCACCATTACAGCCTCACTGTGCCCTGAATTCAGCCTCACTGTGCCCACCATTGCAGCCTAACTGTGCCCGTGAATTCAGCTTCACTGTGACCACCAATGCAGCCTCACTGTGCCCACTATTGCAGCCTCACTGTGCCCATGAATGCAACATCACTGTGCCCACCATTGCAGCCTCACAGTGCCCAAAATTGCAGCCTCACTGTGCTAATCAACCCAGCCTCACTGTGCTCATAAATGCAGCCTCACTGTGCCCATCATTGCAGCCTCACTGCCCATCAATGCAGCATCACTGTGCCCATCAAATGCAGCTTTACTGTGACCCTGAATTCAGCCTCACTGTGCTCATCATTGCAGCTTCACTGTGCTCATCATTGCAGCCTCACTGTGCCCATCATTGCAGCTTCACTGTGCCCATCAAATGCGGCCTCACTGTGCCCATCAAATGGGGCCTCACTCTGCCCATCAATGCAGCCTCACTGTGCCCACCATTGCATTCTCACTGTGCCCGTGAATGCACTCTCACTGTGCCCACCATTGCATCCTCACTATACCCATGAATGCAGCATCACTGTGCCCACAATTGCAGGCTCACTGTGCCCGTGATTGCAGCCTCACTGTGCCTATCATTGCAGCCTCACCGCCATGAATGCAGCCTCACTGCGCATTATTGCAGCATCACTGTTCCCATCAAATGCAGCTTTACTGTGTCCATGAATTCAGCCTCACTGTGCTCATCATTGCAGCCTCACTGTGCCCATCAATTGCAGTCTTACTGTGCCCATCATTGGAGCCTCACTGTGCCCATAATTGCAGCCTCACTGTGCCCATCATTGCAGCCTCACTGCCCATCTATGCAGCATCACTGTGCCTATCAAATGCAGCTTTACTATGCCCATGAATGCAGCCTCACTGTGCCCATCAATGCAGCATCCCTGTGCCCATCATTGCAGCCTGTGCCCGTGAATTCAGCCTCACTGTGCCCACCATTGCAGCCTGTGCCCATGAATTCAACCTCACTGTGCCCACCATCGCAGCCTATGCCAGTGAATTCAGTCTCACTGTGCCCACCATTGTAACCTGTGCCCATGAATGCAGCCTCACTGTGCCCACCATTGCAGCCTGTGCCCATGAATGCAGCCTCACTGTGCCTACCATTACATTCTCACTGTGCCCTTGAATGCAGCCTCACTGTGCCCACCATTGCATCCTCACTGTGCCCATGAATGCAACATCACTGTGCCCACCATTGCAGCCTCACAGTGCCCAAAATTACAGCCTCACTGTGCTAATCAACCCAGCCTCACTGTGCTCATAAATGCAGCCTCACTGTGCCCACCATTGCATCCTCACTATCAAGGATGAGCCGAACACCCCCCTGTTCGGTTCGCACCAGAACATGCGAACAGGAAAAAAATTCGTTCGAACACGCGAACACCGTTAAAGTCTATGGGACACGAACATGAATAATCAAAAGTGCTAATTTTAAAGGCTAATATGCAAGTTATTGTCATTTAAAGTGTTTGGGGACCTGGGTCCTGCCCCAGGGGACATGAATCAATGCAAAAAAAAGTTTTAAAAACGGCCGTTTTTTCTGGAGCAGTGATTTTAATAATGCTTAAAGCCAAACAATAAAAGTGTAATATCCCTTTAAATTTCATACCTGGGGGGTGTCTATAGTATGCCTGTAAAGGGGCGCATGTTTCCCGTGTTTAGAACAGTCTGACAGCAAAATGACATTTTGAAGGAAAAAACACATTTAAAACTACCGCGGCTATTGCATTGCCGACAATACACATAGAAGTTCATTGATAAAAACGGCATGGGAATTCCCCACAGGGCAACCCCGAACCAAAATTAAAAAAAAAAAATGACGTGGGAGTCCCCCTAAATTCCATACAAGGCCCTTCAGGTCTGGTATGGATATTAAGGGGAACCCCAGCCAAAATTTTAAAAAAAAATTGACGTGGGGTTCCCCCTAAATTCCATACCAGACCCTTCAGGTAACCTGGCAGGCCGCAGGAAAAGAGGGGGGGACGAGAGTGCGGCCCCCCCCCCCCTGAACCGTACCAGGCCACATGCCCTCAACATTGGGAGGGTGCTTTGGGGTAGCCCCCCAAAACACCTTGTCCCCATGTTGATGAAGACAAGGGCCTCATCCCCACAACCCTGGCCGGTGGTTGTGGGGGTCTGCGGGCGGGGGGCTTATCGGAATCTGGAAGCCCCCTTTAACAAGGGGACCCCCAGATCCCGGCCCCCCCCTGTGTGAAATGGTAAGGGGGTACTTACCCCTACCATTTCACTAAAAAACTGTCAAAAATGTAAAAAAAAAACAAGAGACAGTTTTTGACAATTCCTTTATTTAAATGCTTCTTCTTTCTTCCTTCATCTTCTTCTGGTTCTTCTGGCTCTTTTGGTTCTTCCTCCGGCGTTCTAGTCCAGCATCTCCTCCGTGGCGTCTTCTATCTTCTTCTCCTCGGGCCGCTCCGCACCCATGGCATGGGGGGGAGGCTCCTGCTCTTCTCTTCATCTTCTTCTCTTCTTCATCTTCTTCTTCTTCTCTTCTTCCTTCTTCTCTTCTTCATTTCTTCTCCGGGCCGCTCCGCAGCCATGCTGGCATGGTGGGAGGCTCCCGCTGTGTGACGGCGTCTCTTCGTCTGACGGTTCTTAAATAACGGGGGGCGGGGCCACCCGGTGACCCCGCCCCCCTCTGACGCACGGGACATGACGGGACTTCCCTGTGGCATTCCCCGTGACGTCACAGGGAAGTCCCGTCAAGTCACCGTGCGTCAGAGGGGGGCAGGGTCACCGGATGGCCCCGCCCCCCGTTATTTAAGAACCGTCAGACGAAGAGACGCCGTCACACAGCGGGAGCCTCCCACCATGCCAGCATGGCTGCGGAGCGGCCCGGAGAAGAAATGAAGAAGAGAAGAAGGAAGAAGAGATGAAGAAGAAGAAGAAGATGAAGAAGATGAAGAGAAGAGCGGGAGCCTCCCCCCTCATGCCATGGGTGCGGAGCGGCCCGAGGAGAAGAAGATAGAAGACGCCGCGGAGGAGATGCTGGACGAGAACGCCGGAGGAAGAACCAGAAGGGCCAGAAGAACCAGAAGATGAAGGAAGATAGAAGAAAGAAGAAGTATTTAAATAAAGGAATTGTCAAAAACTGTCTCTTGTCATTTTTAACATTTTTGACAGTTTTTTAGTGAAATGGTAGGGGTAAGTACCCCCTTACCATTTCACACAGGGGGGGGCCGGGATCTGGGGGTCCCCTTGTTAAAGGGGGCTTCCAGATTCCGATAAGCCCCCCGCCCGCAGACCCCCACAACCACCGGCCAGGGTTGTGGGGATGAGGCCCTTGTCTTCATCAACATGGGGACAAGGTGTTTTGGGGGCTACCCCAAAGCACCCTCCCAATGTTGAGGGCATGTGGCCTGGTACGGTTCAGGAGGGGGGGGGCCGCACTCTCGTCCCCCCCTCTTTTCCTGCGGCCTGCCAGGTTGCGTGCTCGGATAAGGGTCTGGTATGGATTTTTGGGGGGACCCCACGCCGCTTTTTTTTTTTTTTTTGGCGTGGGGTTCCCCTTAAAATCAATACCAGACCTGAAGGGTCTGGTATGGAATTCAGGGGGAACCCCACGTCAATTTTTTTTTAAAATTTTGGCTGGGGTTCCCCTTAATATCCATACCAGACCTGAAGGGCCTTGTATGGAATTTAGGGGGACCCCCACATCATTTTTTTTTTTTTTTTTTTGGTTCGGGGTTGCCCTGTGGGGAATTCCCATGCCGTTTTTATCAATGAACTTCTATGTGTATTGTCGGCAATGCAATAGCCGCGGGTAGTTTTAAATGTGTTTTTTTCTTCAAAATGCCATTTTTCTGTCAGACTGTTCTAAACACAGGAAACATGCGCCCCTTTACAGGCATACTATAGACACCCCCCAGGTACGAAATTTAAAGGGATATTACACTTTTATTGTTTGACTTTAAGCATTAATAAAATCACTGCTCCTGAAAAAATGCCCGTTTTTAAAACTTTTTTTGCATTGATCCATGTCCCTTGGGGCAGGACCCAGGTCCCCAAACACTTTTTTTGACAATAACTTGCATATAAGCCTTTAAAATGAGCACTTTTGATTTCTCCCATAGACTTTTAAAGGGTGTTCCACGGCATTCGAATTTGCCGCGAACACCCCAAATTGTTCGCTGTTCGGCGAACTTGCGAACAGCCAATGTTCGAGTAGAACATGAGTTCGACTCGAACTCGAAGCTCATCCCTACTCACTATACCCGTGAATGCAGCATCACTGTGCCCACAATTGCAGGCTCACTGTGCCCGTGATTGCAGCCTCACTGTGCCTATCATTGCAGCCTCACCGCCATGAATGCAGCCTCACTGCGCATTATTGCAGCATCACTGTGCCCATCAAATGCAGCTTTACTGTGTCCATGAATTCAGCCTCACTGTGCTCATCATTGCAGCCTCACTGTGCCCATCAATTGCAGTTTTACTGTGCCCATCATTGGAGCCTCACTGTGCCCATAATTGCAGCCTCACTGTGCCCATCATTGCAGCCTCACTGCCCATTTATGCAGCATCACTGTGCCTATCAAATGCAGCTTTACTATGCCCATGAATGCAGCCTCACTGTGCCCATCAATGCAGCATCCCTGTGCCCATCATTGCAGCCTGTGCCCGTGAATTCAGCCTCACTGTGCCCACCATTGCAGCCTGTGCCCATGAATTCAACCTCACTGTGCCCACCATCGCAGCCTATGCCAGTGAATTCAGTCTCACTGTGCCCACCATTGTAACCTGTGCCCATGAATGCAGCCTCACTGTGCCCACCATTGCAGCCTGTGCCCGTGAATGCAGCCTCACTGTGCCTACCATTACATTCTCACTGTGCCCTTGAATGCAGCCTCACTGTGCCCACCATTGCATCCTCACTGTGCCTGTGAATGCAGCCTCACTGTGCCCACCATTGCATCCTCACTGTGCCCATGAATTCAGCCTCACTGTGCCGACAATTGCAGCCTAACTGTGCCCGTGAATTCAGCCTCACTGTGACCAACAATGCAGCCTCACTGTGCCCACTATTGCAGCCTCACTGTGCCCATGAATGCAGAATCACTGTGCCCACCATTGAAGCCTCATTGTGCCCAAAATTGCAGCCTCACTGTGCTCATCAACACAGCCTCACTGTGCTCATAAATGCAGCCTCGCTGTGCCAATCATTGCTGCCTCACTGCCCATCAATGCAGCATCACTGTGCCTATCAAATGCAGCTTTACCATGCCTGTGAATTCAGCCACACTGTGCCCGTGAATGCAGCCACACTGTGCCCATCATTATTGCCTCACTGCCCATCAATGCAGCATCACTGTGCCCATCAAATGCAGCTTTACTGTGCCCCTGAATTCAACCTCACTGTGCTCATCATTGCAGCCTCACTGTGCCCATCATAGCAGCCTCACTGTGCCCATCAAATGCGGCCTCACTGTGCCCATCAAATGCGGGCTCACTCTGCCCATCAATGCAGCCTCAATGTGCTCCCCATTGCATCCTCACTGTGCCCATGAATGCAGTCTCACTTTGCCCAAAATTGCATCCTCACTATGCCCACCATTGCAGCCTAACTGTGCCCATGAATTCAGCTTCACTGTGACCACCAATGCAGCCTCACTGTGCCCATCATTGCAGCCTCACTGTGCCCAAAATTACACGCTCACTGTGCTCATCAACGCAGCCTCACTGTGCTCATAAATGCAGGCTCACTGTGCCAATCATTGTGCCTCACTGCCCATCAATGCAGCATCACTGTGCCTATCAAATGCAGCTTTACCATGCCTGTAAATTCACCCACACTGTGCCTGTGAATGCAGCCACACTGTGCCCATCATTGCAGCCTCATTGTCCATCAATGCAGCATCTCTGTGCCCATCAAATGCAGCTTTACTGTGACCCTGAATTCAGCCTCACTGTGCTCATCATTGCAGCCTCACTGTGCCCATCATTGCAGCTTCACTGTGCCCATCAAATGCGGCCTCACTGTGCCCATGAAATGTGGCCTCACTCTGCCCATCAATGCAGCCTCACTATGCCCACCATTGCATTCTCACTGTGCCCGTGAATGCAGTCTCACTATGCCCACCATTGCACCCTCACTATACCCGTGAATGCAGCATCACTGTGCCCATCATTGCAGGCTCACTGTGCCCGTGATTGCAGCCTCACTGTGCCTATCATTGCAGCCTCACTGCCATGAATGCAGCCTCACTGCCCATCAATGCAGCATCACTGTGCCCATCAAATGCAGCTTTACTGTGTCCATGAATTCAGCCTCACTGTGCTCATCATTGCAGCCTCACTATGCCCATCAATTGCAGTCTTACTGTGCCCATCTTTGCAGCCTCACTGTGCCCATAATTGCAGCCTCACTGCCCATCAATGCAGCATCACTGTGCCTATCAAATGCAGCTTTACTATGCCAATGAATGCAGCCTCACTGTGCCCATCAATGCAGCAGCACTGTGCCCACCATTGCAGCCTGTGACCTTGAATTCAGCCTCACTGTGCTCATCATTGCAGCCTCGCTGTGCCCATCACTGCAGCTTCACTGTGCCCATCAAATGCGGCCTCACTGTGCCCATCAAATGTGGCCTCACTCTGCCCATCAATGCAGCCTCACTGTGCCCACCATTGCATTCTCACTGTGCCCATGAATGCAGTCTCACTTTGCCCACCATTGCATCCTCACTATACCCGTGAATGCAGCATCACTGTGCCCACCATTGCAGGCTCACTGTGCCCGTGATTGCAGCCTCACTGTGCCTATCATTGCAGCCTCACCGCCATGAATGCAGCCTCACTGCCCATCAATGCAACATCACTGTGCCCATCAAATGCAGCTTTACTGTGTCCATGAATTCAGCCTCACTGTGCTCATCATTGCAGCCTCACTGTGCCCATCAATTGCAGTCTTACTTTGCCCATCATTGCAGCCTCACTGTGCCCCGTGAATGCAGCCTCACTGTGCCCCATGAATGCAGCCTCACTGTGCCCATGAATGCAGCATCACTGTGCCCACCATTGCAGCCTCACTGTGCCCGTGAATGCAGCCTCACTGTGCCCACCATTGCATCCTCACTGGGCCCGTAAATTCAGCCTCACTGTGCCTACCGTTGCAGCTTGTGCCCATAAATGCAGCCTCACTGTGCCCACTATTGCAGCCTGTGCGTGTGATTGCAGCCTCACTGTGCCCACCATTGCATCCTCACTGTGCCTGTGAATGCAGCCTCACTGTGCCAACCTTTGCATCCTCACGGTGCCCATGAATGCAGCCTCACTGTGCCCACCATTGCATTCTCACTGTGCCCATGAATGCAGCCTCACTGTGCCCACCATTGCAGCCTAAATGTGCCCATGATTTCAGCCTCACTGTACCTACCATTGTAGCCTGTGCCCATGAATTTAGCCTCACTGTGCCCATCAATTGCAGTCTTACTGTGCCCACCATTGCAGCCTCACTGTACCCATCATTGCAGCCTCACTGCCCATCAATGCAGCATCACTGTGCCTTTTAAATGCAGCATTACTATGCCCATGAATGCAGCCTCCTGTGCCCATGAATGCAGCATCACTGTGCCAACTATTGCAGCCTGTGCCCATGAATTCAGCCTCACTGTGCCCACCACTGCAGCCTGGGCCCATGAATTCGGCCTCACTGTGCCCACCATTGCAGCCTGTGGCCATGAATTCAACCTCACTGTGCCCACCATCGCAGCCTGTGCCAGTGAATTCAGTCTCACTGTGCCCACCATTGTAACCTGTGCCCATGAATGCAGCCTCACTATGCCCACCATTGCAGCCTGTGCCTGTGAATGCAGCCTCACTGTGCCCATCATTGCAGCCTCACTGTGCCCATCATTGCAGCCTCACTGCCCATCAATGCAGCATCACTGTGCCTATCAAATGCAGCTTTACTATGCCCATGAATGCAGCCTCACTGTGCCCATGAATGCAGCATCACTGTGCCCACTATTGTAGCCTCTGCTCATGAATTCAGCCTCACTATGCCCACCATTGCAGCCTGGGCCCATGAGTGCAGCCTCACTGTGCCAACCTTTGCATCCTCACTGTGCCCGTGAATGCAGCCTCCCTATGCCTACCATTGCATTTCTCACTGTGCCTGTGAATGCAGCCTCACTGTGCCCACCATTGCAGCCTGACTGTGCCCATGAATTCAGCCTCACTGTGCCCACCATTGTAGCTTGTGCCCATGAATTCAGCCTCAATGTGCTCACCATTGCATCCTCACTGTTCCCGTGAATGCAGCATCACTGTGCCCACCGCTGCAGCCTTAATGCGCCCGTGAATGCAGCATCACTATGCCCACCATTGCAGCCTCACTATGCCCTGAATGCAGCCTCACTGTGCTCAAAATTGCAGCCTAACTATGCCCGTGAATTCAGCCTTACTGTTACCACCAATGCAGCCTCACTGTGCCCTCTATTGAAGCCTCACTGTGCCCATGAATGCAGCATCACTGTGCCCACCATTGCATCCTCACTGTGCCCATGAATGCAACATCACTGTGCCCACCATTGCAGCCTCACTGTGCCCTGAATGCAGCCTCACTGTGCAAACCATTGCAGCCCAACTGTGCCCATGAATTCGGCTTCACTGTGACCACCAATGCAGCCTCACTGTGCCCACTATTGCAGCCTCACTGTGCCCATGAATGCAGCATCACTGTGCCCACCATTGCAGCCTCACTGTGCCCAAAATTGCAGCCTCACTGTGCTCATCAACGCAGCCTCTCTGTGCTCATAAATGCAGCCTCACTGTGCCAATCATAGCTGCCTCACTGCCCATCAAAGCAACATCACTGTGCCTATCAAATGCAGCTTTACCATGCCTGTAAATTCAGCCTCACTGTGCCCATGAATGCAGCATCACTGTGCCCACCATTGCATCCTCACTGTGCCCATGAATGCAACATCACTGTGCCCACCATTGCAGCCTCACTGTGCCCTGAATGCAGCCTCACTGTGCCCACCATTGCAGCTTTACTGTGCCCGTGAATTCAGCTTTACTGTGACCACCAATGCAGCCTCACTGTGCCCACTATTGCAGCCTCACTGTGCCCATGAATGCAGCATCACTGTGCCCTCCATTGCAGCCTGTGCACGTGACTGCAACCTCACTTTGCCACCATTGCATCCTCACTGTGCCCATCATTGCAGCCTCACTTCCCATGAATGCAGAATCACTCTGCCTATCAAATGCAGCTTTACTGTGCCCATGAATTCAGCCTCACTTAGCTCACCATTGCAGCCTCACTGTGCCCATCATTGCAGCCTCACTGTGTCCATCAAATGCAGCCTCACTGTTCCCATCAAATGCGGCCTCACTCTGCCCATCAATGCAGCCTCACTGTGCCCATCAATTGCAGCCTTACTGTGCCCATCATTGCAGCCTCACTGTGTCCATAATTGCAGCCTCACTGTGCCCATCATTGCAGCCTCACTGTCCTCCAAATGCAGCTTTACTGTGCCTGTGAATTCAGCCTCACTGTGCCTGTGAATGGAGCCTCACTGTGCCCATCATTGCAGCCTCACTGCCATGAATGCAGCATCACTGTGCCCAACAATGTAGCATCACTGTGCCCATAATTGCAGCCTCACTGTAATCATCAATGCAGACTCACTGTGTTCATAAATGCAGCCTCACTGTGCCAATCATTGCAGCCTCACTGCCCATCAATGCAGCATCACTGTGCCTATCAAATGCAGCTTTACTATGCCAATTAATGCAGCCTCACTGTGCCCATAAATGCAGCATCACTGTGCCCACCATTGCAGCCTGTGCCCGTGAATGCAGCCTCACTGTGTCCAACATTGCAGCCTGTGCCCATGAATTCAGCCCCACTGTGCCCACCATTTCAGCCTGTGCCCATGAATTCAGCCTCACTGTGCCCACCATTGCAGCCTGTGCCCATGAGTTCAACCTCACTGTGCCCACCATTGCAGCCTGTGCCAGTGAATTCAGCCTCACTGTGCCCACCATTTCAGCCTGTGCCCATGAATGCAGCCTCACTGTGCCCACCATTGCAGCCTGTGCCTGTGAATGCAGCCTCACTGTGCCCATCAAATGCGGCCTCACTCTGCCCATCAATGCAGCCTCACTGTGCCCACCATTGCATCCTCACTGTGCCCATGAATGCAGTCTCACTTTGCCCACCATTGCAGTCTCACTGTGCCTGTGATTGCAGCCTCACTGTGCCCATCATTGCAGCCTCACCGCCATGAATGCAGCCTCACTGCCCATGAATGCAGCATCACTCTGCCTATCAAAATGCAGCTCTACTGTGCCCATGAATTCAGCCTCACTTAGCTCATCATTGCAGCCTCACTGTGCCCATCAAATGCGGCCTTACTGTGCCCATCAAATTCGGCCTCACTCTGCCCATCAATGCAGCCTCACTGTGCCCATTAATTACAGCCTTACTGTGCCCATCATTGCAGCCTCACTGTGCCCATCATTGCAGCCTCACTGTCCATCAAATGCAGCTTTACTGTGCCTGTGAATTCAGCCTCACTGTGCCTGTGAATGCATCCTCACTGTGCCCATCATTGCAGCCTCACTGCCATGAATGCAGCATCACTGTGTCCATCAATGTAGCATCACTGTGCCCATCAAATGCAGCTTTACTGTTCCCGTGAATTCAGTCTAACTGTGCTCATCAATGCAGCCTCACTGTGCCCATAATTGCAGCCTCACTGTGCTCATAAATGCAGCCTCACTGTGCCAATCATTGCAGCCTCACTATCCATCAATGCAGCATCATTGTGCCTATCAAATGCAGCTTTACTATGCCCATGAATGTATCCTCACTGTGCCTATGAATACAGCCTCACTTTGCCCACTATTGCAGCCTGTGTCCATGAAATCAGCCTCACTGTGCCCACCATTGTAGCCTGTGCCCATGAATTCAGCCTCACTGTGCCCACCATTGACGCCTGTGCCCGTGAATTCAATCTCACTGTGCCCAACATTGCAGCCTGTGCCCATGAATTCAGCCTCACTGTGCCCACCATTGCAGCCTGTGCCTGTGAATTCAGTCTCACTGTGCCCACCGTTGCATCCTCACTGTGCCCATGAATACAGCCTCACTGTGCCCACCATTGCATCCTCACTGTGCCCGCAAATTCAGCCTCACTGTGCCCACCGTTGCAGCCTGTGCCTATGAATGCAGCCTCATTGTGCCCACCATTGCAGCCTGTGCCCGAGAATTCAGCCTCACTGTGCCCACCATTGCAGAATGTGCCCATGAACTCAGCCTCACTGTGCCCACCATTGCATCCTCACTGTGCCCATGAATGCAGTCTCACTTTGCCCACCATTGCATCCTCACTGTACCCATGAATGCAGCATCACTGTGCCCACCGTTGCAGTCTCACTGTACCCGTGATTGAAGCCTCACTGTGCCCATCATTGCAGCCTCACCGCCATGAATGCAGCCTCACTGCCCATGAATGCAGCATCACTCTGCCTATTAAATGCAGCTCTACAGTGCCCATGAATTCAGCCTCACTTAGCTCATCATTGCAGCCTCACTGTGCCCATCATTGCAGCCTCACTGTGCCCATCAAATGTGGCCTTACTGTGCCCATCAAATGCAGCCTCACTCTGCCCATCAATGCAGCCTCACTGTGCCCATCAATTGCAGCCTTACTGTGCCCATCATTGCAGCCTCACTGTGCCCATCATTGCAGCCTCACTGTCCATCAAATGCAGCTTTACTGTGCCTGTAAATTCAGCCTCACTGTGCCTGTGAATGCATCCTCACTGTGCCCATCATTGCAGCCTCACTGCCATTAATGCAGCATCACTGTGCCCATCAATGTAGCATCACTGTGCCCATCAAATGCAGCTTTACTGATCCCGTGAATTCAGTCTCACTGTGCTCATCAATGCAGCCTCACTGTGCCCATAATTGCAGCCTCACTGTGCTCATTAATACAGCCTCACTGTGTTCATAAATGCAGCCTCACTGTGCCAATCATTCCAGCCTCACTGCCCATCAATGCAGCATCATTGTGCCTATCAAATGCAGCTTTACTATGCCATTGAATGTATCCTCACTGTGCCTATGAATGCAGCCTCACTTTGCCCACTATTGCAGCCTGTGTCCATAAAATCAGCCTCACTGTGCCCACCATTGCAGCCTGTGCCCATGAATTTAGCCTCACTGTGCCCACCATTGACGCCTGTGCCCTTGAATTCAGTCTCACTGTGCCCACAATTGCAGCCAGTGCCCATGAATGCAGCCTCATTGTGCCCACCATTGCAGCCTGTGCCCACGAATTCAGCCTCACTGTGCCCACCATTGCAGCCTGTGCCCATGAATTCAGCCTCACTGTGCCCACCATTGCAGCCTGTGCCTGTGAATTTAGTCTCACTGTGCCCTTCCATTGCATCCTCACTGTGCCCATGAATACAGCCTCACTGTGCCCACCATTGCATCCTCACTGTGCCCGCAAATTCAGCCTCACTGTGCCCACCGTTGCAGCCTGTGCCTATGAATGCAGCCTCATTGTGCCCACCATTGCAGCCTGTGCCTGTGAATTCAGCCTCACTGTGCCCACCATTGCAGCCTGTGCCCATGAACTCAGCCTCACTGTGCCCACCATTGCAGCCTGTGCCCACGATTGCAGCCTCACTGTGCCCACTATTTCATCCTCACTGTGCCCATGAATGCAGCCTCACTGTGCGCATCAACACAGCCTCAATGTGCTCATAAATTCAGCCTCACTGTGCCCACCATTGCAGGCTGACTGTGCCCATGAATTCAGCCTCACGGTGCCCACCATTGCAGCCTGTGCCCATGAATGCAACCTCACTGTGCCCGCCATTGCATCCTCACTGTGCCTATGAATACAGCCTCACTGTGCCCACCATTGCAGCCTCACTGTGCCCGCGAATTCAGCCTCACTGTGCCCACCATTGCAGCCTGACTGTGCCCATGAATTCAGCCTCACTGTGCCCACCATTGAAGCCTGTGCCCATGAATTCAGCCTCACTGTGCCATCCATTGCATCCTCGCTGTGCCCGTGAATGCAGCCTTACTGTGCCCACCATTGCATCCTCACTATGCACGTGAATACAACATCACTGTGCCCACCATTGCAGCCTCACTGCCCATCAATGCAGCATCACTGTGCCCATCAAATGCAGCTTTACTGTGACCCTGAATTCAGCCTCACTGTGCTCATCATTGCAGCCTCACTGTGCCCATCATTGCAGCTTCACTGTGCCCATCAAATGCGGCCTCACTGTGCCCATCAAATGTGGCCTCACTCTGCCCATCAATGCAGCCTCACTGTGCCCACCATTGCATTCTCACTGTGCCCCTGAATGAAGTCTCGCTGTGCCCCCCATTGCATCCTAACTATACCCGTGAATTCATCATGTGGACTTCTACTGCTTTCCAATCCCCACCAATAGCTTTGTAATTTCAATGCTTAGCAATACTAGTTAAGCCGGCAGTAGACAATCACCACTTAACCTGTTCCCCCACCACCATTCCCACCTATCCCCGAAAGGATCTTTCTTATTGCTGACCGGTATTTTTTGGCTAATTGTGAATACCAATACAATAATAATAGATACCAAATCGGTGACATCAACTTGATCACCCGCTACCGGCCAGCTACTAGCAAGATCCTTACGGCGTCCGGGCGCTGTCATCCGTTGTATGTACTGTTTTTGTTTTGTGTAGTGCGTTTTTTGTTTGTCGTGTCAGGCCTATTAACATACTATAGTCGCAGTAATAGGGCCCCTTTGGTCCCACTGCGCCTTACCTATGAACATTTTAATTAAGTGTGTTGCCTAAATGTATAACATTTTTAACCATTCAAATAAAGTGAATTATTTAACTTTCTAGCAACTCAGCCAATTTGTGGTTGACTATCAGAAAGCTTTGCTAAGGTAACCCCTTACCCAGACACTAGGACTGGGTGCCTTCTTTTTTCTTTCATACTATTATGGTTACAGCATCAGTTTATCTGCGAACTCTATGGTCATTTTAATTTGGCCACACCATTAATGCTCCTTGTTCCCCTTCCCTTAAACCCCTTCTTTCCCTGTTTACCCGTGAATTCAGCATCACTGTGCCCACCATTGCAGACTAACTGTGCCCGTGAATGCAGCCGCACTGCCCATCAATGCAGCATCACTGTGCCCATCAAATGCAGCTTTACTGTGTTCATGAATTCAGCCTCACTGTGCTCATCATTGCAGCCTCACTGTGCCCATTAATTGCAGTCTTACTATGCCCATCATTGCAGCCTCACTGTGCCCATAATTGCAGCCTCACTGTGCCCATCATTGCAGCCTCACTGCCCATCAATGCAGCATCATTGTGCCTATCAAATGCAGCTTTACTATGCCCATGAATGCAGCATCACTGTGCCCACCATTGCAGCCTGTGCCAGTGAATTCAGCCTCACTGTGCCCACCATTGCAGCCTGTGCCCATGAATTCAGCCTCACTGTGCCCAACATTGCAGCCTGTGCCCATGAATTCAACCTCACTGTGCCCACCATCGCAGCCTGTGCCCATGAATGCAGCCTCACTGTGCCCACCATTGCAGCCTGTGCCCGTGAATGCAGCCTCACTGTGCCCACCATTACATTCTCACTGTGCCCGTGAATGCAGCCTCACTGTGCCCACCCTTGCATCCTCACTGTGCCTGTGAATGCAGCCTCACTGTGCCCACCATTGCATCCTCACTGTGCCTACATTTGTAGCTTGTGCCCATGAATGCAGCCTCACTGTGGCCACCATTGCAGCCTGTGCGCATGAATGCAGCCTCACTTTGCCACCATTGCATCCTCACTGTGCCTGTGAATGCAGCCTCACTGTGCCAACCTTTGCATCCTCACTGTGCCCATTAATGCAGCCTCACTGTGCCCACCATTGCAGCCTTACTGTGCCTATGAATTCAGCCTCACTGTGCCCACCATTGTAGCCTGTGCCCATAAATTCAGCGTCACTGTGCCCACCATTGCATCCTCACTGTGCCTGTGAATGCAGCCTCACTGTGCCAACCTTTGCATCCTCACTGTGCCCGTGAATGCAGCCTCACTGTGCCCACCATTGCATCTCTCACTGTGCCTGTGAATGCAGCCTCACTGTGCCCACCATTGCAGCCTCTCTGTGCAAATGAATTCAGCCTCACTGTGCCCACCATTGCAGCCTGTGCCCGTGAATGCAGCCTCACTGTGCCCACCATTACATTCTCACCTTGCCCGTGAATGTAGCCTCACTGTGCCCACCATTGCATCCTCACTGTGCCCATGAATGCAGCCTCACTGTGCACACCATTGCATCCTCACTGTGCCCATGAATTCAGCCTCACTGTGCCTACCATTGCAGCTTGTGCCCATGAATGCAGCCTCACTGTGCCCACCATTGCAGCCTGTGCACGTGACTGCAACCTCACTTTGCCACCATTGCATCCTCACTGTGCCTGTGAATGCAGCCTCACTGTGCCAACTTTTGCATCCTCACTGTGCCCATTAATGCAGCCTCACTTTGTCCACCATTGCATTCTCACTGTGCCTGTGAATGCAGCCTCACTGTGCCCACCATTGCAGCCTGTGCCCATGAATTCAGCCTCACTGTGCCCACCATTGCATCCTCACTGTGCCTGTGAATGCAGCCTCACTGTGCCAACCTTTGCATCCTTACTCTGCCCTTGAATGCAGCCTCACTGTGCCCACCATTGCATCTCTCACTGTGCCTGTGAATGCAGCCTCACTGTGCCCACCATTGCAGCCTGACTGTGCCCATGAATTCAGCCTCTCTATGCCCACCATTGTAGCCTGTGCCCATTAATTCAGCCTCACTGTGCCCACCATTGCATCCTCACTGTTCCCGTGAATGCAGCATCACTATGCCCACCATTGCAGCCTCACTATGCCCTGAATGCAGCCTCACTGTGCCCACAATTGCAGCCTAACTGTGCCCGTGAATTCAGCCTTACTGTGACCACCAATGCAGCCTCACTGTGCCCACTATTGCAGCCTCACTGTGGCCATGAATGCAGCATCACTGAGCCCACCATTGCAGCCTTAATGCGCCCGTTAATGCAACATCCCTGTGCCCACCATTGCAGCCTCACTGTGCCCTGAATGCAGCCTCACTGTGCCCTCAATTGCAGCCTAACTGTGCCCGTGAATTCAGCCTCACTTTGACCACCAATGCAGCCTCACTGTGCCCAAAATTGCAGCCTCACTGTGCTCTTTAACACAGCCTCACTGTGCTCATAAATGCAGCCTCACTGTGCAAATCATTGCTGCCTCACTGCCCATCAATGCAGCATCACTGTGCCTATCAAATGCAGCTTTACCATGCCTGTGAATTCAGCCACACTCTGCCCATCATTATTGCCTCACTGTGCCCATCAAATGTGGCCTCAATGTGCCCATCAATGCAGCCTCACTGTGCCCACCATTGCATCCTCACTGTGCCCATGAATGCAGTCTCACTTTGCCCAAAATTGCATCCTCACTGTACCCATGAATGCAGCATCACTGTGCCCACCGTTGCAGTCTCACTGTGCCCGTGATTGCAACCTCACTGTGCCCATCATTGCAGCCTCACTGCCCATGCATGCAGAATCACTCTGCCTATCAAATGCAGCTTTACTGTGCCCATGAATTCAGCCTCACTTAGCTCACCATTGCAGCCTCACTGTGCCCATCATTGCAGCCTCACTGTGTCCATCAAATGCAGCCTCACTGTTCCCATCAAATGCGGCCTCACTCTGCCCATCAATGCAGCCTCACTGTGCCCATCAATTGCAGCCTTACTGTGCCCATCATTGCAGCCTCACTGTGTCCATAATTGCAGCCTCACTGTGCCCATCATTGCAGCCTCACTGTCCTCCAAATGCAGCTTTACTGTGCCTGTGAATTCAGCCTCACTGTGCCTGTGAATGGAGCCTCACTGTGCCCATCATTGCAGCCTCACTGCCATGAATGCAGCCTCACTGTGCCCACCATTGCAGCCTGTGCCCGTGAATTCAGCCTCACTGTGCCCACCATTGCAGCCTGTGCCTGTGAATTCAGCCCCACTGTGCCCACCATTTCAGCCTGTGCCCATGAATTCAGCCTCACTGTGCCCACCATTGCAGCCTGTGCCCATAAGTTCAACCTCACTGTGCCCACCATTGCAGCCTGTGCCAGTGAATTCAGCCTCACTGTGCCCACCATTTCAGCCTGTGCCCATGAATGCAGCCTCACTGTGCCCACCATTGCAGCCTGTGCCTGTGAATGCAGCCTCACTGTGCCCATCAAATGCGGCCTCACTCTGCCCATCAATGCAGCCTCACTGTGCCCACCATTGCATCCTCACTGTGCCCATGAATGCAGTCTCACTTTGCCCACCATTGCAGTCTCACTGTGCCTGTGATTGCAGCCTCACTGTGCCCATCATTGCAGCCTCACCGCCATGAATGCAGCCTCACTGCCCATGAATGCAGCATCACTCTGCCTATCAAAATGCAGCTCTACTGTGCCCATGAATTCAGCCTCACTTAGCTCATCATTGCAGCCTCACTGTGCCCATCAAATGCGGCCTTACTGTGCCCATCAAATTCGGCCTCACTCTGCCCATCAATGCAGCCTCACTGTGCCCATTAATTGCAGCCTTACTGTGCCCATCATTGCAGCCTCACTGTGCCCATCATTGCAGCCTCACTGTCCATCAAATGCAGCTTTACTGTGCCTGTGAATTCAGCCTCACTGTGCCTGTGAATGCATCCTCACTGTGCCCATCATTGCAGCCTCACTGCCATGAATGCAGCATCACTGTGCCCATCAATGTAGCATCACTGTGCCCATCAAATGCAGCTTTACTGTTCCCGTGAATTCAGTCTAACTGTGCTCATCAATGCAGCCTCACTGTGCCCATAATTGCAGCCTCACTGTGCTCATCAATGCAGCCTCACTGTGTTCATAAATGCAGCCTCACTGTGCCAATCATTGCAGCCTCACTATCCATCAATGCAGCATCATTGTGCCTATCAAATGCAGCTTTACTATGCCCATGAATGTATCCTCACTGTGCCTATGAATACAGCCTCACTTTGCCCACTATTGCAGCCTGTGTCCATGAAATCAGCCTCACTGTGCCCACCATTGTAGCCTGTGCCCATGAATTCAGCCTCACTGTGCCCACCATTGACGCCTGTGCCCGTGAATTCAATCTCACTGTGCCCAACATTGCAGCCTGTGCCCATGAATTCAGCCTCACTGTGCCCACCATTGCAGCCTGTGCCTGTGAATTCAGTCTCACTGTGCCCACCGTTGCATCCTCACTGTGCCCATGAATACAGCCTCACTGTGCCCACCATTGCATCCTCACTGTGCCCGCAAATTCAGCCTCACTGTGCCCACCGTTGCAGCCTGTGCCTATGAATGCAGCCTCATTGTGCCCACCATTGCAGCCTGTGCCCGAGAATTCAGCCTCACTGTGCCCACCATTGCAGAATGTGCCCATGAACTCAGCCTCACTGTGCCCACCATTGCAGCCTGTGCCCATAAGTTCAACCTCACTGTGCCCACCATTGCAGCCTGTGCCAGTGAATTCAGCCTCACTGTGCCCACCATTTCAGCCTGTGCCCATGAATGCAGCCTCACTGTGCCCACCATTGCAGCCTGTGCCTGTGAATGCAGCCTCACTGTGCCCATCAAATGCGGCCTCACTCTGCCCATCAATGCAGCCTCACTGTGCCCACCATTGCATCCTCACTGTGCCCATGAATGCAGTCTCACTTTGCCCACCATTGCAGTCTCACTGTGCCTGTGATTGCAGCCTCACTGTGCCCATCATTGCAGCCTCACCGCCATGAATGCAGCCTCACTGCCCATGAATGCAGCATCACTCTGCCTATCAAAATGCAGCTCTACTGTGCCCATGAATTCAGCCTCACTTAGCTCATCATTGCAGCCTCACTGTGCCCATCAAATGCGGCCTTACTGTGCCCATCAAATTCGGCCTCACTCTGCCCATCAATGCAGCCTCACTGTGCCCATTAATTGCAGCCTTACTGTGCCCATCATTGCAGCCTCACTGTGCCCATCATTGCAGCCTCACTGCCATGAATGCAGCATCACTGTGCCCATCAATGTAGCATCACTGTGCCCATCAAATGCAGCTTTACTGTTCCCGTGAATTCAGTCTAACTGTGCTCATCAATGCAGCCTCACTGTGCCCATAATTGCAGCCTCCCTGTGCTCATCAATGCAGCCTCACTGTGTTCATAAATGCAGCCTCACTGTGCCAATCATTGCAGCCTCACTATCCATCAATGCAGCATCATTGTGCCTATCAAATGCAGCTTTACTATGCCCATGAATGTATCCTCACTGTGCCTATGAATACAGCCTCACTTTGCCCACTATTGCAGCCTGTGTCCATGAAATCAGCCTCACTGTGCCCACCATTGTAGCCTGTGCCCATGAATTCAGCCTCACTGTGCCCACCATTGACGCCTGTGCCCGTGAATTCAATCTCACTGTGCCCAACATTGCAGCCTGTGCCCATGAATTCAGCCTCACTGTGCCCACCATTGCAGCCTGTGCCTGTGAATTCAGTCTCACTGTGCCCACCGTTGCATCCTCACTGTGCCCATGAATACAGCCTCACTGTGCCCACCATTGCATCCTCACTGTGCCCGCAAATTCAGCCTCACTGTGCCCACCGTTGCAGCCTGTGCCTATGAATGCAGCCTCATTGTGCCCACCATTGCAGCCTGTGCCCGAGAATTCAGCCTCACTGTGCCCACCATTGCAGAATGTGCCCATGAACTCAGCCTCACTGTGCCCACCATTGCATCCTCACTGTGCCCATGAATGCAGTCTCACTTTGCCCACCATTGCATCCTCACTGTACCCATGAATGCAGCATCACTGTGCCCACCGTTGCAGTCTCACTGTACCCGTGATTGAAGCCTCACTGTGCCCATCATTGCAGCCTCACCGCCATGAATGCAGCCTCACTGCCCATGAATGCAGCATCACTCTGCCTATTAAATGCAGCTCTACAGTGCCCATGAATTCAGCCTCACTTAGCTCATCATTGCAGCCTCACTGTGCCCATCATTGCAGCCTCACTGTGCCCATCAAATGCGGCCTTACTGTGCCCATCAAATGCAGCCTCACTCTGCCCATCAATGCAGCCTCACTGTGCCCATCAATTGCAGCCTTACTGTGCCCATCATTGCAGCCTCACTGTGCCCATCATTGCAGCCTCACTGTCCATCAAATGCAGCTTTACTGTGCCTGTAAATTCAGCCTCACTGTGCCTGTGAATGCATCCTCACTGTGCCCATCATTGCAGCCTCACTGCCATTAATGCAGCATCACTGTGCCCATCAATGTAGCATCACTGTGCCCATCAAATGCAGCTTTACTGATCCCGTGAATTCAGTCTCACTGTGCTCATCAATGCAGCCTCACTGTGCCCATAATTGCAGCCTCACTGTGCTCATTAATGCAGCCTCACTGTGTTCATAAATGCAGCCTCACTGTGCCAATCATTCCAGCCTTACTGCCCATCAATGCAGCATCATTGTGCCTATCAAATGCAGCTTTACTATGCCATTGAATGTATCCTCACTGTGCCTATGAATGCAGCCTCACTTTGCCCACTATTGCAGCCTGTGTCCATAAAATCAGCCTCACTGTGCCCACCATTGCAGCCTGTGCCCATGAATTTAGCCTCACTGTGCCCACCATTGACGCCTGTGCCCTTGAATTCAGTCTCACTGTGCCCACAATTGCAGCCAGTGCCCATGAATGCAGCCTCATTGTGCCCACCATTGCAGCCTGTGCCCATGAATTCAGCCTCACTGTGCCCACCATTGCAGCCTGTGCCCATGAATTCAGCCTCACTGTGCCCACCATTGCAGCCTGTGCCTGTGAATTTAGTCTCACTGTGCCCTTCCATTGCATCCTCACTGTGCCCATGAATACAGCCTCACTGTGCCCACCATTGCATCCTCACTGTGCCCGCAAATTCAGCCTCACTGTGCCCACCGTTGCAGCCTGTGCCTATGAATGCAGCCTCATTGTGCCCACCATTGCAGCCTGTGCCTGTGAATTCAGCCTCACTGTGCCCACCATTGCAGCCTGTGCCCATGAACTCAGCCTCACTGTGCC
The DNA here is from genome assembly GCA_037952925.1 of Lithobates clamitans. NCBI lineage: Eukaryota > Metazoa > Chordata > Amphibia > Anura > Ranidae > Lithobates > Lithobates clamitans. Next base: position 3,099,659 of record JBBGZY010000159.1, read on the forward strand.
CACCATTGCAGCCTGTGCCCACGATTGCAGCCTCACTGTGCCCACTATTTCATCCTCACTGTGCCCATGAATGCAGCCTCACTGTGCGCATCAACACAGCCTCAATGTGCTCATAAATTCAGCCTCACTGTGCCCACCATTGCAGGCTGACTGTGCCCATGAATTCAGCCTCACGGTGCCCACCATTGCAGCCTGTGCCCATGAATGCAACCTCACTGTGCCCGCCATTGCATCCTCACTGTGCCTATGAATACAGCCTCACTGTGCCCACCATTGCAGCCTCACTGTGCCCGCGAATTCAGCCTCACTGTGCCCACCATTGCAGCCTGACTGTGCCCATGAATTCAGCCTCACTGTGCCCACCATTGAAGCCTGTGCCCATGAATTCAGCCTCACTGTGCCATCCATTGCATCCTCGCTGTGCCCGTGAATGCAGCCTTACTGTGCCCACCATTGCATCCTCACTATGCACGTGAATACAACATCACTGTGCCCACCATTGCAGCCTCAATGCGCCCGGGAATGCAGCATCACTTTGCCCACCATTGCAGCCTAACTGTGCCCGTGTATGCAACATCACTGTGCCCAACATTGCAGGCTCACTGTGCCCTGAATGCAGCCTCACTGTGCCCATCATTGCAGCCTAATTATGCCTGTGAATTCAGGATTTCTGTGACCACCAATGCAGCCTCACTGTGCCCACTATTGCAGCCTCACTGTGCCCATGAATGCAGCATCACTGTGTCCACCATTGCAGCCTCACTGTGCCCTGAATGCAGCCTCACTGTGCCCACGATTGCAGCCTCACTGTGCCCACTATTGCAGCCTCACTGTGCCCATGAATGCAGCCTCACTGTGCCCATGAATGCAACATCACTGTGCCCACCATTGCAGCCTCACTGTGCCCTGATTGCAGCCTCACTGTGCCCACTATTTCATCCTCACTGTGCCCATGAATGCAGCCTCACTGTGCGCATCAACACAGCCTCAATGTGCTCATAAATGCAGCCTCACTATGCCAATCATTGCAGCCTCACTTCCCATCAATGCAGCATTATTGTGCCTATCAAATGCAGTTTTACTATGCCCAAGAATGCAGCCTCACTGTGCCTATGAATGCAGCCTCACTTTGCCCACTATTGCAGCCTGTGCCCATGAAATCAGCCTCACTGTGCCCACCATTGCAGCCTGTGCCTGTGAATTCAGTCTCACTGTGCCCACCATTGCACCCTCACTGTGCCCATGAATGCAGCCTCACTGTGCCCACCATTGCAGTCTGTGCCCATGAATGCAGCCTCACTGTGCCCACCATTGCATCCTCGCTGTGCATGTGAATGCAGCCTCACTGTACCCACCATTTCATCCTCACTGTGCCCGTGAATGCAGCATCACTGTGCCCACCATTGCAGCCTCACTGTGCCCATGAATTCAGCCTGACTGTGCCCACCATTGCAGCCTGTGCCCATGAATGCAGTCTCACTGTGCCCACCTTAGAATCCTCACTGTACCCGTGAATGCAGCCACACTGTGTCCACCATTGCATCCTCACTGTGCCCGCGAATTTAGCCTCACTTTGCCCACCATTGCAGCCTAACTGTGCCCGTGCATGCAACATCACTGTGCCCAACATTGCAGGCTCACTGTGCCCTGAATGCAGCCTCACTGTGCCCACCATTGCAGCCTAACTATGCCTGTGAATTCAGGATTTCTATGACCACCAATGCAGCCTCACTGTGCCCACTATTGCAGCCTCACTGTACCCATGATAGCAGCATCACTGTGCCCACCATTGCAGCCTCACTGTGCCCATGAATGCAGCATCACTGTGCCCACCATTGCAGCCTCACTGTGCAGTGAATGCAGCATCACTGTGCCCACCATTGCAGCCTCACTGTGCCCACGAATTCAGCCTCACTGTGCCTACCATTCTAGCCTGTGCCCATGAATGGAGCCTCACTGTGCTCACCATTGCAGCCTGTGCCCATGAATGCAGCATCACTGTGCCCACCATTGCAGCCTGTGCCCGTGAATTCAGCCTCACTGTGCCCACCATTTCAGCCTGTGCCCATGAATTCAGCCTCACTGTGCCCACCATTGCAGCCTGTGCCCATGAATTCAACCTCACTGTGCCCACCATTGCAGCAAGTGAATTCAGCCTCACTGTGCCAACCATTTCAGCCTGTGCCCATGAATGCAGCCTCACTGTGCCCACCATTGCAGCCTGTGTCTGTGAATGCAGCCTCACTGTGCCCACCATTGCATTCTCACTGTGCCCGTGAATGCAGCCTCACTATGCCCACCATTGCATCCTCACTGTGCCCGTGAATGCAGCCTCACTGTGCCTACCATTGCAGCTTGTGCCCATGAATGCAGCCTCACTGTGCCCACCATTGCAGCCTGTGCGCGTGAATGCAGCATCACTGTGCTAACCATTGCATCTTCATTGTGCCTGTGAATGCAGCCTCACTGTGCCAACCTTTGCATCCTCACTGTGCCTGTGAATGCAGCCTCACTGTGCCCACTATTGCAGCCTCACTGTGCCCGTTAATGCAGCCTCACTGTGCCCATGAATGCAACATCACTGTGCCCACCATTGCAGCCTCACTGTGCCCTGAATGCAGCCTCACTGTGCCCACGATTGCAGCCTCACTGTGCCCACTATTTCATCCTCACTGTGCCCATGAATGCAGCCTCACTGTGCGCATCAACACAGCCTCAATGTGCTCATAAATGCAGCCTCACTATGCCAATCATTGCAGCCTCACTTCCCATCAATGCAGCATTATTGTGCCTATCAAATGCAGACTTACTATGCCCAAGAATGCAGCCTCACTGTGCCTATGAATGCAGCCTCACTTTGCCCACTATTGCAGCCTGTGCCCATGAAATCAGCCTCACTGTGCCCACCATTGCAGCCTGTGCCTGTGAATTCAGTCTCACTGTGCCCACCATTGCATCCTCACTGTGCCCATGAATGCAGCCTCACTGTGCCCACCATTGCAGCCTGTGCCCATGAATGCAGCCTCACTGTGCCCACCATTGCATCCTCGCTGTGCATGTGAATGCAGCCTCACTGTACCCACCATTTCATCCTCACTATGCCCGTGAATGCAGCATCACTGTGCCCACCATTGCAGCCTCACTGTGCCCATGAATTCAGCCTGACTGTGCCCACCATTGCAGTCTGTGCCCATGAATGCAGTCTCACTGTGCCCACCTTAGAATCCTCACTGTACCCGTGAATGCAGCCACACTGTGTCCACCATTGCATCCTCACTGTGTCCGCAAATTCAGCCTCACTGTGCCCACCATTGCAGCCTGACTGTGCCCGTGAATTCAGCCTCACTGTGCCCGCCATTGAAGCCTGTGCCCATAAGTTCAGTCTCACTGTGCCATCCATTGCATCCTCACTGTGCCTGTGATTGCAGCCTCACTGTGCCCACCATTGCATCCTCACTGTGCACGTGAATACTGCATCACTGTGCCCACCATTGCAGCCTAACTGTGCCCGTGAATGCAACATCACTGTGCCCACCATTGCAGGCTCACTGTGCCCTGAATGCAGCCTCACTGTGCCCACCATTGCAGCCTAACTATGCCCGTGAATTCAGCCTTACCGTGACCACCAATGCAGCCTCACTGTGCCCACCATTGCAGCCTCACTGTGGCCACTATTGCAGCCTCACTGTGCCCATGAATGCAGCATCACTGTGCCCACCATTGCAGCCTCACTGTGCCCGTGAATGCAGCATCACTGTGCCCACAATTGCAGCCTCACTGTGCCATGAATGCAGCCTCACTGTGCCCACCATTGCAGCCTCACTGTGCCGTGAATGCAGCCTCACTGTGCCCACCATTGCAGCCCAACTGTGCCCATGAATTCAGCCTCACTGTGCCTACCATTGCACCCTGTGCCCATGAATGGAGCCTCACTGTGCCCACCATTGCAGCCTGTGCCCGTGAATTCAGCCTCACTTTGCCCACCATTGCATCCTCACTGTGCCCGTGAATGCAGCCTCACTGTACCCACCTTTGCATCCTCATTATGCCCATGAATGCAGCTATACTGTGCACACCACTGCTTCCTCACTGTGCCCATGAATGCAGCATCACTGTGCCCACCATTGCAGCCTCACTGTGCCCATGAATGCAACCTCACTGTGCCCATTATTGCTGCCTCACTGCCATGAATGCAGCCTCACTGCCCATCAATGCAGCATCACTGGGCCCATCAAATGCAGCTTTACTGTGCCCGTGAATTCAGCCTCACTGTGCTCATCAATGCAGCCTCACTGTGCCCATCATTGCAGCCTCACTGTGCCCATCATTGCAGCCTCACTGTGCTCATCAATGCAGCCTCACTGTGCTCATCAATGCAGCCTCACTATGCCCATCATTGCAGCCTCACTGCCCATCAATGCAGCATCACTGTGCTTATCAAATGCAGCTTTACTGTGCCTATGAATTCAGCCTCACTGTGCCCTTGAATGCAGCATCACTGTGCCCACCATTGCAGCCTGTGCCCATGAATTCAGCCTCACGTTGCCCACTATTGCAGCCTGTGCCCTTGAATTCAGCCTCACTGTGCCCATTATTGCAGCTTGTGCCTGTGAATTCAGCATCACTGTGCCCACCATTGCAGCCTGTGCCCATGAATGCAGTCTCACTGTGCCCACCTTTGCAGCCTGTGCCCGTGAATTTAGCCTCACTGTGCCCACCATTGCAGCCTGTGCCCTTGAATTCTGCCTCACTGTGCCCACCATTGCAGCCTGTGCCTGTGAATTCAGTCTCACTGTGTCCACCATTGCATCCTTACTGTGCCTATGAATGCAGCCTCACTGTGCCCACCATTGCAGCCTGTGCCCATGAATGCAGCCTCACTGTGCCCACTATTGCATCCTCACTGTGCCCTTGAATGCAGCATCAGTGTGCCCACCATCGCAGCCTTATTGTTCCCGTGAATTCAGCCTCACTGTGCCCATCATTGCAGCCTGTGCCAATTAATGCAGCCTCACTATGCTCACCATTGCATCCTCACTCTGCCCGTGAATGCAGCCTCACTGTGCCTACCATTGCAGCCTCACGGTGCCCATGAATGCAGCATCACTGTGCCCACCATTGCAGCCTCACTGTGCTGTGAATGCAGCCTCTCTGTGCCCACCATTGCATCCTCACTCTTACCATGAAATCAGCCTACCTGTGCCTACCATTGCAGCCTGTGCCCATTAATGTAGCCTCACTGTGCCCAACATTGCATCCTCACTGTGCCAATGAATGCAGCGTCACTTTGCCCACCTTTGCATCCTCAATGTGCCCGTGTATGCAGCCTCAATGTGCCCACCATTGCAGCCTGTGCCCTTGAATTCAGCCTAACTGTGCCCACCATTGCATCCTCACTGTGCCCGTGAATGCGGTCTCACTATGTCCATCATTGCATCCTCATTGTGCCTGTGAATGCAGCATCACTGTGCCCACCATTGCAGCCTCAATGTGCTTGTGAATGCAGCATCACTGTGCCTACCATTGCAGCCTGCGCCCGTGAATTCAGCCTCACTGTGCCCACCATTGCAGCCTGTGCCTGTGAATTCAGCCTCACTGTGCCTGCCATTGCAGCCTGTGCCCATGAATTCAGCCTCACTGTGCCCACCATTGCAGCCTGTGCCTGTGAATTCAGCCTCACTGTGCCTGCCATTGCAGCCTGTGCCCATGAATTCAGCCTCACTGTGCCCACCATTGCAGCCTGTGCCCATGAATTCAGCCTCACTGTGCCCACCATTGCAGCCTGTGCCCGTGAATTCAGCCTCACTGTGCCCACCATTGCAGCCTGTGCCTGTGAATTCAGCCTCACTGTGCTCGCCATTGCAGCCTGTGCCCATGAATTCAGCCTCACTGTGCCCACCATTGCCGCCTGTGCCCGTGAATTCAGCCTCACTGCGCCCACCATTGCATCCCCACTATGCCCGTGAATGCAGCCTCACTGTGCCCATGATTGCAGCCTGTGCCCACCATTGCAGCCTCACTGTGCCCACCATTGCATCCTCACTGTGCCCACCATTGCATCCTCAGTGTGAACAGAGCACTGATCCGAGTATTCCCCCTGTCAGAACACAACAGCTCAGCAGGGGAGATTGCTGAACTAACCTCGCATGGTTAGTACAGCGGCTCCAACCAGAGTTGTCAGCTTTTCTTTTTGTGCAACTGCGGGGTTGCACAAAAAAAAAAACTATAGTTTTTTTAGGGTGCAATAAAGGTAAGCGGTAAACTGCGACAGTTGAAAACAGGTGTCTCAATTTTAGTTTTTTACTTACAAGCTTTCGGGCCATGTTCACACCTATGCATTTTTAGTGCTTTTTACAGATTTGCACCACAGAATGTGTTTCATAGGAAACCATGTTAAATGAACCTTAGTGCAAATCTGCAAAAAGCAAAAAAAATTGCATAGGTGTGAACCAGGCCTAAGTCTGTAAAAAAGCAGTGTTGAAACAGACTGTGTTAATGCACCCTCCTAAAGAGGTTGTAAACCCTATGAAAAAAAACAAAAACCTGTAAGAATAATGCCACGTACACACGATCGGAATTTTTGTCAGAAAAACCTTGGATGGTTTTTCGGACGGAATTCCGCTCAAGCTTGTCTTGCATACACACGGTCACACAAAAGTTCTCTGAACTTTCGACCGTCAAGAACGCGGTGACGTACAACATGTACGATAGGACTAGAAAAGGGAAGTTCCATACGAAGCACGCCACCCTTTGAGCTCCTTCTGCTAATCGCGTGTTTATCTCGTGTTAGTAGAAGTTTGGTGAGAGACGATTCACGCTTTTCAGCCTCGTGCTTTTCCGATCGTTACTGCTTTTCAGTTTGTGCTTTTGGGTTCGTATCTGTTCTTCGGTGTATGTAGTCAGTTTGCATCTGGGTTTCAGTACGTATTATTATTATAGTACGTATCTGTTTTTCAGTGCGTTCTTGTCCGTTCGTTTCTGATTTTCAGCTCGCTCTTCTCAGGCCTTTCTGTTTTTCAGTGCTTTCTATTAGTTCGCTCTGACCAGCCGACCTTTTTGAAGCCATGTTGCCGGTACATACTCATCGTAGAGTTCGTGCTATGCGGGGGCTTGGTGTTGGGGTTCTTGCTTTGACCCAAGCCCAGTCCATGAACAGGGTGAGGAGGAGTTCATGGACCAAGAATTGGTTGCTCCAGCGTGACCAATTCTGTCATATGCCTTTGTTTAGGGAGATCCAGAAGAATAATCCTGATGATTTCAGGAATCTTCTCCGGAAGATGGACCCCGTTTATCACCGTCTGTTGGCTTTGCTGTCCCCAGTGGCAGAATTACCAGGGTCGCAACAGTTGCACTTGCGACAGGGCCCAGCATTCCGCCACTGTGGGGGGGCCCTGCGGGGTTGCTCTTCACACACGGCTCTGAGCAGAGATCGTGTGTCATGGAACAGTAGCACAAAGACACCGGCAGCATTAACGTTCTATTTGCCAGTCCGTCCTCTCTGGCACAGGATGACAGAGGACACACAGCTGATCTCTCCCTTCTCCCCCCTCCTTTCTCCTGTGTGCTCAACGGGAAATGGGAGCTCCTTAGCTTCACACTTGACTGCCCGCGGAGCACACAGGAGAGAGGAGGGGGGAGAAGGGGGAGAAGTGTGATCAGCTGTGTGTCCTCTGTCATCCCCTGCCAGAAAGGATGGACTGGCAAATAGAACATTAATGCTGCGGGGGTCTCTCTGCTACTATTTCATGACACGCGATCTCCGCTTAGAGCCGTGCTGTCCTGGGAAGGCAGACGGCACTGATGGAAGTGAATAGCATTCACTGATGAGCACTGATAGAAGGCACTGATGAGCACTGATGAGCACTGATAGAAGGCACTGATGAGCACTGATAGAAGGCACTGATAGAAGGCACTGATGGGCACTGATGAGCACTGATAGACGGCACTGATGAGCACCGATAGAAGGCACTGATGGGCACTGATAGAAGGCACTGATGAGCACTGATAGAAGGCACTGATGGGCACTGATGAGCACTGATAGATGGCACTGATGAGCACTGATTGAAGGCACTGATGAGCACTGATAGAAGGCACTGATGGGCACTGATGAGCACTGATAGACGGTTCTGATGAGCACTGATAGAAGAAACTGGTGGGCACTGATAGAGGCACTGATGGGCACTGATAGGAGGCATTTATGGGCACTGATAGGAGGCACTGATAAAAGGCACTAATGGGCACTGATAGAAGGCACTAATGGGCACTAATAGGAGGCACTGATGAGCACTAATAGAAGGCACTGATGGGCACTGATAGAAGGCACTAATGAGCACTGATAGAAGGCACTGATGAGCACTAATAGAAGGCACTGATGGGCACTGATAGAAGGCACTGACGAGCACTGATAGAATGCACTGATGGGCACTGATAGAAGGCACTGATGAGCACTGATAGAAGGTACTGATGGGCACTGATAGAAGGTACTGATGAGCACTGATAGAAGGCACTGATGGGCACTGATGAGTACTGATCGACGGCACTGATGAGCACTGATAGAAGGCACTGATGGGCACTGATAGAAGGCACTGATGAGCACTGATAGAAGGCACTGATGAGCACTGATAGAAGGCACTGATGGGCACTGATGAGTCCTGTTCGACAGCACTGATGAGCATTGATAGAAGGCACTGATGGGCACTGATAGAAGGCACCGATGGGCACTGATAGAAGGCACTAATGGGCACTGATAGGAGGCATTTATGGGCACTGATAGGAGGCACTGATAAAAGGCACTGATGGGCACTGATAGAAGGCACTAATGGGCACTGATAGAAGGCACTAATGGGCACTGATAGGAGGCACTGATAAAAGGCACTGATGGGCACTAATAGAAGGCACTGATGGGCACTAATAGAAGGCACTGATGAGCACTGATAGAAGGCACTGATGAGCACTGATAGAAGGCACTGATAGAAGGCACTGATGGGCACTGATGAGCACTGATAGACGGCACTGATGAGCACTGATAGAAGGCACTAATGGGCACTGATAGAAGGCACTGATGAGCACTGATAGAAGGCACTGATGGGCACTGATGAGCACTGATAGACGGCACTGATGAGCACTGATTGAAGGCACTGATGAGCACTGATAGAAGGCACCTATGGGCACTGATGAGCACTGATAGACGGTTCTGATGAGCACTGATAGAAGAAACTGGTGGGCACTGATAGAGGCACTGATGGGCACTGATAGGAGGCATTTATGGGCACTGATAGGAGGCACTGATAAAGGGCACTGATGGGCACTGATAGAAGGCACTAATGGTTACTAATAGGAGGCACTGATGAGCACTAATAGAAGGCACTGATGGGCACTGATAGAAGGCACTAATGAGCACTGATAGAAGGCACTGATGAGCACTAATAGAAGGCACTGATGGGCACTGATGAGCACTTATAGAAGGCACTGATGGGCACTGATGAGCACTGTTGGAGGGCACTGATGAGTACTAATAGAAGGCACTGATGGGCACTAATGAGCACTGATAGAAGGCACTGATAGGCACTGATAGAAGGCAATGATGAGCACTGATAGAAGGCACTGATGGGCACTGATAGAAGGCACTGATGGGCACTGATGAGCATGGATAGAAGGCACTGATGGGCACTGATGAGCACTGATAGAAGGCACTGATGGGCACTGATAGAAGGCACTTATGAGCACTGATAGAAGGCATTCATGAGCACTGATAGAAGGCACTGATGGGCACTGATGAGAACTGATCGACGGCACTGATGAGCACTGATAGAAGGCGCTGATGGGCACTGATAGAAGGCACTGATGGGCACTGATAGAAGGCACTAATGGGCACTTATAGGAGGCATTTATGGGCACTGATATGAGACACTGATAAAAGGCACTGATAGAAGGCACTGATGGGCACTAATAGAAGGCACTGATGAGCACTGATAGAAGGCAATGATGAGCACTGATAGAAGGCACTGATAAGCACTGATGAGCACTGATAGAAGGCACTGATGAGCACTGATAGAAGGCACTGATGAGCACTGATAGAAGGCACTGATGGGCACTGGTGAGCACTGATAGACGGCACTAATGAGCAGTGATAGAAGGCACTGATGGGCACTGATAGAAGGCACTGATGAGCACTGATAGAAGGCACTGATGGGCACTGATGAGCACTGATAGATGGCACTGATGAGCACTTATAGAAGGCACTGATGAGCACTGATAGAAGGCACTGATGGGCACTGATAGAAGGCACTGATAAGCACTGATGAGCACTGATAGAAGGCACTGATGAGCACTGATAGAAGGCACTGATGAGCACTGATAGAAGGCACTGATGAGCACTGATAGAAGGCACTGATGGGCACTGATGAGCACTGATAGATGGCACTAATGAGCAGTGATAGAAGGCACTGATGAGCACTGATAGAAGGCACTGATGAGCACTGATAGAAGGCACTGATGGGCACTGATGAGCACTGAAAGATGGCACTGATGAGCACTTATAGAAGGCACTGATGAGCACTGATAGAAGCCACTGATGAGCACTGATAGAAGGCACTGATGGGCACTGATGAGCACTGATAGACGGCACTAATGAGCAGTGATAGAAGGCACTGATGGGCACTGATAGAAGGCACTGATGAGCACTGATAGAAGGCACTGATGGGCACTGATGAGCACTGATAGATGGCACTGATGAGCACTTATAGAAGGCACTGATGAGCACTGATAGAAGGCACTGATGGGCACTGATGAGCAGTGATAGATGGCCCTGATGAGCACTGATAGAAGGCACTGGTGGGCACTGATAGAGGCACTGATGGGCACTGATAGGAGGCATTTATGGGCACTGATAGGAGGCACTGATAAAAGGCACTGGTGGGCATTGATAGAAGGCACTAATGGGCACTAATAAGAGGCACTAATGGTCACTGATAGAAGGCACTGATGGAGACTGATAAAAAGCACTGATGAGCACTGATAGGAGGCATTTATGGGCACTGATAGGAGGCACTGATGGGCACTGATGAGCACTGATAGGCCACATTGATGAGCACTGATAGGCAGCACTGATAGGAGGCACTAATGTGTACTGATAGGTGGCATTGATGGGCACTGATAGGCGGTACTGATGGGCACTGAGGAACACTGATAGGCAGAACTCAGGCAGTATTGATGGGCTTTGATGGGCAGAATTGAAGAGTACTGATAGGTGGCACTGATGGACACTGTTAGGTGGCATTAATGAGCACTGATAGGTGTGCTGATAGGCAGAATTGATGGGCACCAATAGGCGGCATTAATGAGCACTGATAGGTAACACTTGTAGGTGGAAGTGATTAGCACTGATAGGCGGCATTGATGAGCACTGATAGGCAGCACTGATGGGCACTGATAGATGGCACTGATGACTGGGGCACTGATTATCAGTGTAAACAATTTACTGACATTCTTGACAGTTAACGTCAGTCTTTTCCTAACACAGACACAGCATGTGAGGAAAGGGCTGTGGATAACCGGCAAGTCTGTTTACATGTGATCAGCTGATCACATGGTAAGGGGGCGATGTGATTGCGCTGGATGCACGTCCCAGGGGTCATGCGGGAAGCACGGCTTTGGCAGGATGTCCATGGACACCCTCCCAAAATAGGAAGTTCGGGGCTCGGATGGAAGGGGGGCAGGGGGGCCCATCATGGTTTCTTGCCCTGGGGCCCTGAAGGTTCTAGTTACGCCTCTGGCTGTCCCCTTATATTATGAAGCAGGACACCTGCATGCGGCAAGCCATCACTCCCGAGCAGAGGCTAGATGCCACTTTGCGGTACTTGGGGACAGGAAAAAGTCTGCAGGACTTCAAGTTCTCAACAGGCATCTCACCCCAGGCTCTGGGATCATTTTTCTAGAGACCTGTTCTGCCATCATTCAGGTCCTGCAGAAGGACTATATTAGGGTAAATTTTATGCGTTAAAATCACATCCTATGTATTTAATGTTTGCTAATGTATTGTATTTCTTTCATCATTCCCTAATTACCATTGTAATTGATTGTAATACGCTGTGAATGTCCCCTTTGTCCTCATGCATGCTGGAAGTTTTTAATGCTCCTTTTTTGTCCTTAATGCATATTTCCCTTCACTAACCTCCCCAGAATGCTATCCTGGGCCCATATACACTTAGCCTGGTCACTTAACAATGTATTTTGTCAGATCCATAGTAGTGATTTACCCTAAACACCCCCTAAAATGTGTACAATTGTTATTTGTGTCCTTAAATTCAGGCAGAGTGCCAGAGGCTTTTTTTGTGGGTCCCAAACTCATCTAGAACCCCCCTAAAATTTATACAATGGGCCATCAGAGGGGATGAGGAATCTGATAAGTGTACCTTATCTTTTTGTCTTGGAGTCTTTGCCCAGACCGAGTTCTACGGACATCTCCAGAGTGGTGGCTTGAGATTGCCACCTGCGGAAGAGAACGTGGAAGGACTCCCATTTGTGTTTGTCACAGATGAAGCATTTGGTCTGGGTGAACATCTGATGAGGCCATTCCCCCAGAGGACCCTCACCCTGAAGAAGAGGGTTTTTAATTACTGGCTGGCCACAGCCGGAAGAGTGGTGGAGAATGCGTTTAGTATAATGGCCAGCCAGTTCTGCCTATTCCTTGCGGCAATCAATATGGCAGAGTATAAACTGAATCGCAAAGTGCTAGCGTGTTGTATTCTCCATTATTTAAGGAGAAATGCTCCAAATTATGTGGCCTCAGTTGGGCCTGAGGCCGCAATTCAGGACTTAAATACAATGACGGCCCTGGAAGCTGGCCGTCCTGGTATGCCCTGCCAAAGTGCCCGTGATGTGCGTCAAAAGTATCTGGACTATTTTACAGGTAAGGGAGCCATTGCTATGCCAGCAAATTTTTGATTCTTTTATAAAATAAAAAAATATTTTGATCTGAAATCATCTTGAATGTGATTTACTGCTTGTGTTTCTTTTAGCTGTCTCCTAGGTTCTCCCAGTGTACTTGTAGTGCCAAGTGGATTTTGCTTAATCAATAACACCCATTGTCACTGTAAACACCAACTTAATACAAAAACTGGTATTGAGCATTGAAAGAAGAAGCCACACATTGTTGAGTATAAAATCTTTCACTCCGTGCACATTCACATGTGCATTGTAAAAAATGTTTCCACCAAAAATACATCTTTGTTTAATTAAGTTTGAATTTTAGTTTTATTTGGCAATGACAGGCATGTTTCGAACCATAACATACACAACTTTGGAACTTAAAAAGTTCAACGTACAAAAAGTGAAGGCAATATCAGACATTAGTATGTCAAAACTGTGTTAATATTGCCTTCATCAGATGTGGTGGTGTCACCCCTGTAAAAGACAAATTTTGAAGATGTACAAAAATTGCGATTCAAAATGGGGATTTCCCTCCTGATCCCATGCCTAATGCCAACTTGTGCTAGCTCCCATCATGGGTGATCAGTGGACGTGTTTTGGGGGTGCAACCCCTTCCTCTCACCTACTTGAGTTGCGAGGAAGAGGTTGCACCCACAAAACTCGTACATTGATATCCCATGATGGCAGATAGCACATGTTGACACACTGTGTGCATCTTCAAAATATGGCTTTTTTTTTTTTTTTTTTTTTTTTTTAATTTTTTATTTAGTGGTATGCGACATACAATGAAATGATAACTTCACAGAAAATGTTGTTCAAACAAAATAGCTTACATATGAGCACAAGATAGTGGTATCTGAACAAAATATAAGTAAACTCCATATATTATAACAAGGATAGCTCTATACATAAAAAGATACCTAGATACCCAGGAAGTATAAGACTAGGGCTTCTCTTCGATAGGGCAGTTAATCACTAATCAAAATATGGCTTTTAAAATGTATTAAAACTTTTAGAAATTTCTACCAAAAAATATAAAATGGTGTCATTTTGTTGATATTTAGATTCTCCCTAATACATCAATCATGTTCTTCAGTTTTTGTTCAACATCATTGATTTTTTGCTTGATGTTGTCTAAATCCTGACTACACAGCATTATGTCCTGGATTAGCATTTGTGCACTTTCACTTGTGAAATGCGAATCTTTTTCCACAATATGCACATCACCTAAAATAAAAAAACACACCATGTATTAAAAATATGCAGGCATACATCTATTACCTGAAGCTGTGGTATCAGACACTCATCTGTTGTGGTCACTATTTCAACCACCTCTCCTTCCTCCACGTCCTCTGGTTGTGTGCTGAGTTCCCCTTCTTTTGGAGGTGGGGGGTCCCTGGCGTCCTCAGACGTCCTGAGTCTTTTCTCCCCTATGAGAATTAAAAAAAAGGTATACTTAGCAGACAGATATTTGAGGCCAGAAATAGGAATATGAAACATTGCTTGGAAGTGTAGAACAATTGTCAGTTTTGGCAGAGTTCCAAGATGAAGACATTTTTTTCCCTTTCTAAAGCTGGCATACTTACCTTTTTTGGACAATATTCACACATGTAGAGACCCCTAGTATCCCCTGGAGCACCTGTGTGGGACACCCTAAAAAGTTTGTTCTGGTGTCCCACACTAGTGCTCCTGAGTCCAGATGTGTAAACAACTGCTGAGTGTCCTCTCCTTACATTACACTGAATCAAATTTGCATTTCATTCTAGTTACAAACACATCTAGACAACAATGTACTAAACTTATTTTAATACAAATAGGCATGACCAAATGTAGTTAACCTGCATCTGCAAAAAACATTGTATTATTGGTGGGCGAACAAACCATGTTTTCTACGACTGATTACTGTGCCCACGAGCCTGAAAGTTGCCATTTTAAACTGTACAACAGTAAAGAAAAGCACATGGAGCAGCATGCAAGTAATAATAATAATAGGAACACAGGACAAATAATTACTTTTTAGAAGCACTTTTTTGATCCTTCTGTACTGATCCTGCTCCCTCAATTTCAGGTCTGACCAGCGTTTCCTCAGTTGCTCCTTGGATCGTCGTACCCCAAAATTCCTGTGCAGACTTCTCACAATTTTAGACATGATCTTGGCCTTTCTCACATTTGGGTTTAGGTAAGGTCCATACTTCCAATCATAGTCGGCCCTCTTTAAGATGTCCACCATCTCTACAAAGGCCATATTTGAGGCCTTAAATCTCCTTCGGGATGAAGGGACATTTCTGGCTTAGGGCTTTCCTTGTCATTACTGGAATTACGCACCTGCTGTGTCTCCGCCATGTCCTCTCCCACTGCGCTGAAAGAGAAGGGGCGGGGAATATTCTAGAAAGAACGTCAGGGGCGGGCGACGCGGGTGGAGTTTCACGCATGCACAGTGTATATAAAGCGTAACGCGCGTGCGTCAGACATACGATCTGTGAGTGGAGGAAGTGCCGATCATTAGAATGAAGGTAACATTTTAACTTGGGGCATCAGTGGCCTATACTGCTTCTAGATTGAGGCCTATATTGTGATAAGAATATGAGAGTTTAGCCTGACATTAGGGTTTTTCTATTGTTTTTTGTCTTGCAGAAATAATGAATCCATTCAAAAAGTCACAGTTTATGAGCCAGATTATAGATAGGTACAGGGAGCTGCCCAGTTTGTGGCAAGTCATACATAATTTATACCATAACAGACCAGCTAGGAAGGCAGCGCTGGAGAAACTACTGGAATTTGTGAAGCTGGAGGTCCCCAACGCAGACAGCGATTTTTTCGGACAGGAAAATTGGTAGCTTGATGAGCACATACAAGAAGGAGCGTAATAAGGTCCTGGCATCCCAGAGGTCAGGAGCAGCAGCAGAAGACGTGTACCCAGTCTGTGGTACTACGACAAAATGGTTCTGGAGGACCAGACTGAAGTGAGGTCATCACTTTCCACACTTCCTTCCACCCCACCTGAGGCTTCCGAGGACCAAACTTGGCCTTCCAGTCAGGTGGAAGTGGAGGAGCCCAGCTTAAGGCAGGTATAGTATTTTTCTACATATTTATTGTCCTAAAATTATTGATGTTAACTAGATGTTATTATTGATAAGAAATTAATGATTGAACAAAAAGTGTTTTACATATCAATAGACAGTAGTGCCTAAAAATGATTGGGACAAGAATGAAAAATGCTGGGATCAGAATTATAGTCTTTTCTATTTATTAACATTCAATTTGCAACAGTCATGAGCTAAAAATTGTCTGTGATTGATGAAGCAAAATCTAAAACTATGTCCCTTTTTTATACACAGGAAAGCCTCAGCCAGGATGAGGTTTTAGAATGTGGCAGCCAGGAGGTGGCAGGGGGATAGTGGCAGCCAGGAGGTGGCAGGGGGAAGTGGCGGCCAGGAGGTGGCCGGGCCCAGTGGACTGACCCAATCCCAGGTCCCTTCCCTCCGCCTTCCACCCAAAAGGCCCAGGAAGATGAGGAACATGGAGGAGGCAGCACTTGCCCTCATTCGGGATGCTCATGCAACCCTAAGAGACCCCCCCCAGCGTTCAAGAGGGCTATGGCTGCATAGTAGCAGCGAAAATGCAGGAAATGGAGAAGGGACAACGCCTCTTATGTGAGAACATAATTTTTCAGACCCTAAATAAGGGGTTGAGTGGCCAAATGACCGCAAATACCCACCTTTCGGAGTTCGTCCATCCTCCTCCTCCTACACCTCCTACACCTCCTGCCACAACTCCATGAACAAAGCCACAGCGTGCAGGGAAGCGTGGAAGGAAGACAAGAGTGTGATGGCCTGGGTTCAGTCTGGTCTGACAGACCAGACTGAACTGCTGGCTGTTGTAGTCCCACAGCCTGGGGACATATATGTGATCTGCTGCTGTTCCTGATCTCTCGGAGTCCAGGGCCAGATTGTGCTCCCTATTGTATGGACTCCTCAGGCTACCAATTTTCTTTTTCAAATAGTTGATGTCTGCCCTGGGGTCCAAAGGCTTCGCAAATTTCTGTAGTTTCTCCAGCGTTGCCTTCCCTCTTTCTTTTGTTATGACCCAGAATAAATGGTAATTTTGTTTTCAGCAAATACTTGCCTATATGTTTTTATTAACCACTTCGTGTCCGCGCTATAGCCGAAAGACGGCTGCAGCGCGGATGCTATCTGCCGGGCGGCCGTCCCTGGACGTCCAGCTGTTTACTTCCGCAATGCGCGCTCCCGCAGGCGTGCATCGCAGAAGTTCTGTGCTGGCCGTGTCCCTCGGACACAGCCAGTCACAGATCGCCGTAAACGGCCAATGGCAGCGGCCGTTTACAGTGCGATCGGCGGTGCCAATGAGAGAGGATCTCATATGTAAACATATGAGATCCTCTCTCATCGCCGGCTCTCCCTCCTCACACAGAGACAGCTTGTGAGGAGGGAGAGCGAACCACTGCAGCGGTGTGTGTAAAAAAAAAAAAAAAACTAAAAAAAAAGTCGTCAGTGTCTCTTGTCATCCTTCCCCACTGTCATCTGTCGCCAGTGCCATCCCTCCCCACTGTCATCCCTCCCCAGTGCCATCCCTCCCCAGTGCCATCCCTCCCCACTGTCATCCCTCCCCAGTGCCATCCGTCCCCAGTGCCATCCCTCCCCAGTGTCATCCCTCCCCAGTGCCATCCGTCCCCAGTGCCATCCGTCCCCAGTGCCATCCCTCCCCACTGCCATCCCTCCCCAGTGCCATCTGTTCCCAGTGCCATCCCTCCCCAGTGCCATCCCTCCCCACTGCCATCCGTCCCCAGTGCCACGTATCAGTGTCACGTGTCATCAGTGTCACGTGTCATTAGTGCCACATATTAGTGCCATCTGTCATGAGTGCCACGTATTAGTGCCATCTGTCATCAGTGCCACGTGTCATCAGTGCCACGTATTAGTGCCATCTGTCATCAGTGCCATCTGTCATCACTGCCACTTGTCATTAGTGACACATATTAGTGCCATCTGTCATCAGTGTCAAGTGTCATCGGTGCCACGTATTAGTGCCATCTGTCAGTGCCACGTATTAGTGCCAAATGTCATCAGTGCCACGTATTAGTGCCATCTGTCATCAGTGTCATCAGTGCCACATATTAGTACCATCTGTCATCAATGCCACGTCAGTGTCATCAGTGCCACGTATCAGTGCCACCTGTCATCAGTGCCACATCAGTGTCATCAGTGCCACGTATCAGTGCATCTGTCATCAGTGTCACATGTCATTGTCCTGGTGCTCCAGGGCCTTCAAAAGTGTAATAGGTGGTCAACAAGTTAGATGTGTAATTTATGCTCCTAGAACACGTGACGGTGCTCCCTGCATGTTGGGTCTCTGTATGTGGCCAGGCTGTGAAAAAGTCCCACACATGTGGTATCCCTATACTCAGGAGGAGTAGCAGAATGTATTTTGGGGCATTATTTGTGGTATATACATGCCATGTAAGAGAAATAACCTATTACAATGACAATTTTGTGGGGAAAAAATAAAAAAATCTTCATTTTGCAAAGAATTGTGGGAAAGAAATGACAACATCAAAAAGCTCACCATGCATCTTACTAAACACCTTGGAATGTCTTCTTTCAAAAAAGGGGTCATTTTGGGGGTATTTGTACTTTTCTGCCTTGTTCGGGTGGCAAGAAATGAGATAGGCCACCAGTACATCAGATGTGATCAATTTTTTATGATTTGCACCATAGTTTGTAGACTCTATAACTTTCACAAAGACCAAATAATATCCACTAATTTGGGTTATTTTTACCAAAGATATGTAGCATTATAAATTGTGGCCAAAATTTATGAAAAAAAATTAATAATTTGCAAAATTTTATCAAAGAAAATAAGAAAAATGTCTTTTTTTATTTAAAGCGCAAAAAATAAAAAACCCAGAGGTGATCAAATACCACCAAAAGAAAGCTCTATTTGTATGAAAAAAAGGACCAAAAAATCATTTGGGTACAGTATTACATGACTGAGTAATTGTCATTCAAAGTGTGAGAGCACCGAAAGCTGAAAATTGGTCTGGGCAGGAGGGGGGTTTAAGTGCCCAGTAGGCAAGTGGTTAAAGAAGAACAGTTTGTTTGTGACTAGGCAGGTACATTTTCAAAATACAATGTCAAATTAACAAGGGACACCAACCTCCTTGAGGTTAAAAAATACAAGATAATAATGCTGCCGTGGTAACTTGACACCAAAAAAAAAAAAAAAAAAAATAGAGAGATCACTAGAAAATAATATTTAAATACCGTATTTATCGGCTATAACACGCACTTTTTTGCCCTTAAAATCAGGGGAAAATCGCAGCTGCGTGTTATACGCCGATCCCCTGCGATCCCCCGCTGACTGTGAGTGGAGCGATCACCGGCCGCCGATATACATAGATAGCCGAGTGTACTCGGCTAGGTTCGGCTAGCTCCGCTCACAGTCACGCCCAGTCCCGCCCTATGATGGACACAGGGACTGGGCGTGATTGTGAGCGGAGCTAGCTGAACCTACACTGGGCTATCTGTATATGGGCAGCGCTCGGCTCCGCTCACAGTCACGCCCATCCGGGGCGAGACTACGAGAGGAGCCGAAAGTGGCCGAGAGCCGCCGAGATACACAGGACCGGCTCTGTGTGTCTCGGCGGCGCCATTTTCAAACTGCAGTGACACTGGCAAGTCACTGTAGTTTAACTGCAGCCTGGGCAAGGCTGCAAATGGACACTTACAAAGCTGCAAATGGACACTGAAAAGCTGCAGATGGGCACTGACAAGGCTGCAAGGCTGCAAATGGACACTGATAAGGCTGCAAATGACACCAAGGCTGCAAGGGTGCAAATGACACCAAGGCTGCAAATGACACTGGACAAGCATGCAGATGGACGCTGTGCAAGGCTGCATATGGACACTGATAAGGCTGCATTGATGGGCATTTAAATGTAAGTTTTTTTCCTTTAAAACATTTTTTCCTTAAAATTCCCACCTAAACTTGGGGTGTTATACGCCGACGCGTGTTATACGCTCATAAATACGGTAATCCAAAAAAAAAGGAAATCTTGATTTAAATTTTAAAAAGGAAACAAAATCACTATAAAAAATAACTCTAAACATTATTATGGAGATCTGGCTTTAAAAACTAAAAATATTATTAAGGAGCTCACAAGAAATAATAAAGAAATAAATTTGTCAGAACTGAATATGAATATCAATATGAATATCAGCAGCAAAACAACTTCATTCTTCTAGCATTATAAAAAACAAAAGAATGCGCTGCATTAAAAGATACAAAAATTTACAGCGTGACAAATATGCTATCTCCATTATGAACATTAGTTTTACCAGACCGAGCGATTCTGTCTCGTACTCGATTCTGAGCATGCGTGTTTTTTTGCGCGTCGAAATTGTAAACAGAGGATTTCCGACGGGAAAATAGACAGCCCGCTCTCAATCATTTGCTGGCGGGAATTCCGCCAGCAAAAGTCCGATGGAGCATACACACGGTCAGAATTTCAGACCAAAAGCTCACATCGGACTTTTGCTGGCGGAATTTCTGATTGTGTGTACAGGGCATTAGGCTGGATTCACATCTATGCATTTTTAGTGCTTTTTGCATTTTTCAGATTTGCACTACAGAACATGTTCCATAGGAAATCATGTTGAATGGACTGTAGTGCAAATCTGCAAAAATGCAAAAAGCACTAAAAATGCATAGGTGTGAATCCAGCCAAAGACATAATGAGCTAGTATGCATCGCATACTAGTTCATTATGAAATACTTACCTTAGAACGAAGCTCCCTCATCAGCGCCCGCACACTGTTGAGACAGCTGACATTTCCCCCGGTGTTTCTTCCATGTTCATGGGCTCCGGCGCTGTGATTAGCCGGAGCCGTGATGACGACCCTCCCACGCATGTGCGTGGGAACCGCCGATCATGGCACAGGGCCCTGAAGAAACGACATGGGCATTTATTCAGAGCGCATGCGCCAATGACGTCGGCGTATATAGTAAAGGATAGGAAGGAACATGGCACAACAGCAAACCTGCCAAGAGACGGCCACACACTAAAATTCACGGACCGGGCAAGGAGGGCATTAATCAGAGAGGCAGCATAGAGAGCTAAGGTAATCCTGGAGGAGCTGCAGAGTTCCACAGCAGAGACTGGATTATCTGTACATAAGACGACAATAAGCCGTAAGCTCCATAGAAATGGGCTTTATGGCAGAGTGGCCAGAAGAAAGCCATTACTTTCAGCAAAAAATGAAATGGCACGTTTTGAGTTTGCGAAAAGGCATGTGGGAGACTCCCAAATTGTAGGGAGGAAGGTGCTCTGGTCTGATGAGACTAAAATTTAACTTTTTGTCCATCAAAGAAAATGCTATGTCTGGTGCAAACCCAACACATCACATCATCCAAAGAACACCATCCCCACAGTGAAACATGGTGGTGGCAGCATCATGCTGTGGGGATGTTTTTCAGAAGTCAGGACTGGGAAACTGGTCAGAGTTGAGGGAAAGATGGTGCTAAATACAGGGATTTTCTTAAGTAAAACCTGTACCAATCTGTGTGTGATTTGAGGCTAGGACGGAGGTTCACCTTCCAGCAGAAAAATGACTCCAAACACACTGCTAAAGCAACACTTGAGTGGTTTAAGGGTAAAGCCCAGACCTCAATCCAATAGAAAATCTGTGGTCAGACTTAAAGATTGCTGTTCACAAGCGCAAACCATCCAAATTAAAGGGGCTGGAGCAGTTTTGCAAGGAGTAATGGGCAAAAATCCCAGTGGTAAGATGTGGCAAGCTCATAGAGACTATCCAAAGCGACTTGGAGCTGTGATAGCCGCAAAAGGTGGCTCTACAATGTATTGACTTTAGGGGGGTGAATAGTTATGCACATTGACTTTTTCTGTTATTTTGTCCTATTTGTTGTTTGCTTCACAATAAAAAAAAAAACATCTTCAAAGTTGTGCGCATGTTCTGTAAATTAAATGATGCAAATCCTCAAACAATCCATGTTAATTCCAGGTTGTGAGGCAACAAAACACGGGGGGGGGGGGGGGGAATATTTTTGCAAGGCACTGTACATACACATGCAGCAGTAGCTCTTTCATGTGTTAATATAATTACATGAAGCAATATGTACATAAAGCCTTGAGTAAGCTGCTTTAGAAATACCTAAGATTGTTATTACCTATACCCTGAAGCTGGTATTGTATACACAAAAGCTAACAACAGATAGGACTCACATACATTAAGATGGCTATACTATGTAGCCTTGTTGCTTGGAACTGCATTTTGGACTCAAGCTACCAAACTTTGGACTATAGGACTATATGGGCTTATTTTAATGCTTCTACTTTATTTGCTACCTTAGCAGCAACATTCCAAATATCAGCAGGGACCTCACAGTGTGGCATTTCGTAGTCACCCATCTGCAAGTGTGCTTTGCTGTCCGACTATTCGAACAAGAGGATCACATTCATATACATAACGTTGTCATTATTTGATATCGGAATGGAGGTTTATAATTTAAAATTTGGAGATCCATACACTACCAGTTAAAAGATTTAGAAAACCCCCATTTTTGAAGTTTTTATTGAAATGTAAAGAGTTCGTGTCCAGTGAATAAGCTGAAATGGTACAACGGTGCAGCACTATCCCCGCAGGGGCTGCTAGTAAATGGCTCCCCTATTCCTGCACAGGCAGGCAACATGCATTTTCAACCTGCATCCAGACACAAGAAATCAGTCCATGGGCTTGTTTTTTGTTGTTTTTTTGGGGGGAAAACAACTTGGACAGGGTATAGCGATTATGGGATACCCAACTTGACATGAGAACACAAATGAGGACAAGTTCCTTCCTATGTACAGAGAAAAGACCCTAGCTGTTCACCATGTTAGAAACACCCAGACTTTTGGATCAGCGGTAAAGTCCCTTACAGATGAGGAGCTCTCAGCCCCATTGGAAAGTAGCACAAAATATTGAAAAGCTGCGTGCAGGAGTATCTCCTCTCCTCTTGTAGAACTATTCCCAGCTCCAATGCCTGCAGGTACTACCAGTCCTCCTGCTTGTCTACCAGCCCACCTGGCTGCTTGTATACTAGCCCACCCAGCTGCTCCTAAAATCTCTTAGGACAAGGGATAAAGGGTTAAGCACAGTGCTGTCCTTTGAAAGCTTGCTACATCTGACAATCTCTAGGTGTGCTGATGTACTCACTCTGTCCTTCTTGCTTCCTGCTGCCTTTTGGCAAGATTCCTTTTCAAACTGAATGCTGAAAGGATTCTTCCAAGCCAGCCCGAGCCCCATTCTGGAGACAGAGCCCCCTCCTAGACCCAGGGGTCCCTTCCTAGGCCACAAACAGCCTCCTCAACACTCCATCTTCCACCCGACTCTCCCGCTGGTCAGGCTCCACCATATTTAAGGGCTGACCCAGCCACCCTGCCAGGTCCTCTGCCTGAGGATTGGCCAGATTCCCTCAAGTATGCAGACCAGGACCTCCTGGCCTCCGCCCACTAACTTTCAGAAGCGTCTTCAAGCCTCTAGACCCGGGGGGAGGTACCAGAGACCTGCACTGTAGAGCCATCCAGCCTGACCAGCAGTAACCTGACCTAATTACAGACTCACACAGTTACCATGAGTCATACAAATAAATCTGCCTACACACAGGCCAAATGTCGGTAGACAATGGCCAGTTAAAAAATAAAAAAGAACATTCAGCCTGTGTGTATGTCGGTCTGTTCAGTCGGCTTCTGTTGGACGCCCATGCTGGAAAACCAGCAGCTGAACGACTACCAATCAGTGATCTCAGCCAATGGCAGAGAGCGCTCATCCGAGTATCGGATCCTGTTGGATACTGACTGCTAGGGAGGGAGCAAGAACATTGACCCCCTCGCTACCTTACGAGTTACCACGCCTAACGGTTGCTTGGTATCCTGAACTTGTGTTTGGTAACCCCTAGCAACCACACTCCTCTATGTCTTGCCGAGTTAACCCTTGTTAGTGGTGTTACGTTCACCTTTCTTGTGTAAAGAAATAATTTTCTTTCTCAGCATGATGAAATACATTATTTATAATTTTTTTCACACAAATAGAGATTTCTGTTGGTGGTATTTGACCATCACTGAGTTTTTTAAACTAAAAAAAAAATGAAAAATGTAAAAAAAAACCCCATATTTTCTACTTTCTATTACTGTATAAAAGATATCCGGGGGGCGTGGTTTGCCTTGAGAGAAGATGGCTACTTGATCCTCTGGCTCCCTCTCACCACAGCCTGTTAACGGGGTTCCCGAACGACATCCACCCCTCAATAATGGGAACATCTTCCCGCGGAACATCACACAGCAGATCCCGGTCCCCGAGAGAACTTGCTAACCGCACAAATCAAACGATCCCAGAGATCTTTCGGTCACAGCTGACTACAATGGCGTCTCATCCACCCGCCACAACCTCGCCCCTACCTTCTGCCGACATCATTCTAACTCCTACCGATCATAACCACTCTCTACAGGAATCGCCTCCGCTCTCTCACCGACAACCGAGCCTCCTGAACCTGCAGGCAGTTGCAGCTGAAATAAAAGACACCCTATTCTCTGCGATCACAGACCTGCGTCATGAGCTGCAGGCCACCACAGGCCGCATACAACGTGTGGAAGACAAAACTGCCCACCAACAATCCGCAGTGAAGATCATTCACAATAAAGTAGACTTCCATACAATGCAATTAAGAGATCTTCAACGCCATGTTGAAGATCTCGATAACAGGGGCCGAAGACACAACCTGCTGGTAAGAGGTATACCCTAATCAGTTGATCAAGATAGAATTCTCCCCGTAGTGACAGGACTTTTTAACCACCTTCTAGACCGCCCGGAACTCACACCAATCACTATGGAGCACATACATAGAGCGCTTCGCCCAAAGGGGAGAGACACTGATCCTCAAAGGGACATTATCTGCCATGTGAATGATTTTTCTGTCAAGGAAGAAATACTACAAAAAGCCCGCGAAAAAACAACGCTGGAGTATGATGGCTACCCCATCCATATATATCAGGACCTCTCCGCCATTATGCTGCGACACCGCAAGGACCTGCGCCCTCTACTGGAGGTCTTGAGAACAAAAGGCATCCGCTATCGTTGGAAGTTCCCTTTCGGCCTCTCTGCCTCGCACCAAGGCCGCACAGCTCTCCTCAGAGTTCCAGAAGAATTGGATGCTTTCTGCCGTACACTAGATATACCGTACACCCCAGTCCCCAACTGGTATGCTGAATTCGATTTATAACCTCCCAATCGACTCCCTCAGGCAGAAGAACCGATGGACGCACTCAACTCCAGCTTCCGTAGGAGACGTTCACCCTCAGCCGTCAGAACCGACTCCTCTTCAGGCTCCCGTCTCCCACCATCCAGCCCCATGACGGCACCCCTGCCTCGCCGAGCCCGCCGAGACCGCTAAGGATCCCCACCCCTTCAGGAAAGAGACACTTACCGCATCTCCCACCCGCGATGTGTACCGCTACGAAGACTGGTTACCCTGCTTTACCGAACACCAAATACCGGACCCTCGACACACACACAGATGACACCAACGAAAGAAGAACAGACAAGTCCCGACCACAGAAAAAGACACTGCACTAAGACATTTCTCTTCACTTGAACACCGACGGTCATCTATCCAATGCTTCAAATACCAGCTTCACCCCTCTTATCTCACCCGACGGACAAATTACTGCTTATCTACCAACCGAAACCCATCTACAGAGACGTATGTATCACCTGCTCTGCCTACATGAACTTTATTGTTCTATAACATGCCTCACATCACATAAAGGGTTAATATTCAGACAGCACCATACACGCAGACATCTTACACTTAGGATATCTCCCTGATGGTACGGAGGACTACACGACCACTGCCCTTCCCGATCTACCACATTGTTCCCCCATTTCACCCTCTCAGATCCCATAACACCAACAACACATCATTTTACAATACATCTATACTAACACCACCTTCACATCCTACACAGACAGATAATGCTAAACGCACGGTACCCTGTAGAGACACACATCCCCTAGCTACACATTGCTCCCCATACCTACCAACAACTGGGAGGTTAACGGATCTAATACCCTATCACACGGTACATACAGCAAACAGCACCAACCGCAGCTGGAGTTAGAGACATTAAAGTTTTATCATGTACACCTGCTGCTTTATCCACTATACCCCCTGGGAGACATTTTAGCTGTTGCTATACTATATTGCACTCATCTCACTGCCAAATTTACAACAACCCTTGTAGATCAACAGAAATGGAAGCATGTAGACACGCATACCTTTATTCGCTGCCCCTGCCAACACATTTTCTGTGATTGATTATATTCATGGTTGTAGATTGTATGCTCTCTATATAACTGACGCTCATCGTACCACCCCCATCAATCACCATATCCCAGACACATAGAGACAATGTTGTACACACATTAAACACCCACTCTAATACTCTCCACAAACAGATGAAAACCAAGCCACAGAAACCACGTTGAATATGTTATATTCAGTTAAACCGCTTTTATGTTACTACACTTGGAATGTATTTTACTGGTTATAAAAAATTGTTATAACTGACTGCATACACATGGCTTTCTTAGGCGCTGTATCAGAAATGCTTAAATGTCACAAGCAAAATGGTCCTCCACTGCCCTAGTTTAGATCAATATAAACAAATGTTTCATGCTACCTTATATGTAAGTACCCCTCTCTCAACCCCACACACCAACTTGCTTGCTCACAGGTATCCCAGGCAGAGTCACACCCTATACTACCACTACCTTACTTAACGACCTAAAAACTTCTACCTACTGCACTTATCACATCCGTTTCTACATATGAGCCAACACATCTCTGTGATTGCTCCGTACACACTCCACATACTAATACCCATCGTCACACATGTACCCCCAGTCCCATGACATATGGCTGCTGGTGAGATGGACCACTATGGTCAAATCTATTTATCCCCCTTTTTTTTTATTCTTTCTATATTTTCTTCAGACTCCGTATCTCTCACTTGACAAACCAACCCCCACACAGTGGACAAACATATCTCACCTAACCCCTACATACCTTATTATCTCACTGCAACCACTGAATTTTACCGGTGAATACATATTTGTGGCTTGGAACACCGTTTAGGTGACCAGAACGCCACACAGTACCGGCCCTTTTACCTGTCCCCTCTGTAAGATTTCCCTTACCTTACTACTCAGATCTTACCCCACCCCACATCCATCCTCCTGCCACAGCCCACACCACGCTGTAAGAATACATAAAAATTACCGTTAACATGTTACCAAAAACAATAACAAACGACAAACCAGTACTCAAAATAGTATCCCTTAATGTTCAGGGACTTAATACACCAGAAAAACATTCCAAACTCCTCCTTACCATGCAAAGACTGAAAGCTAACATAAAATTTTTACAGGAAACACACTTCCGTTCCAATAATATTCCGAAATTATGTAATGCTCAGTACCCAACAGTGTTACATGCCACAAACCCCCTACACAAAACGAAAGGAGTCTCGATTCTCATTGCAAAAAACTGCCCCTTCCAGATCCAGGACTCGCTTCTAGACACAGATGGCAGATATCTTTTCCTAAAAGGCTCTCTACATAACAAAACAATAACATTAGCGAACATATACGCACCAAACAAACACCAAGTTCCTTTCTTTAGATCTGTAACATATGCTCTCACAACCTTCAAAGAAGGCACTCTTGTATTAGGCGGCGACTTTAATGTCCCACAAAATCCCATCCAAGACACATCAACAGGATCCTCAACACTTTCCTATAAGGCCCTCAGAGAAATCAAATCCCTACTTACAAGACTACTACTTCATGACACATGGCGTACGGTAAACCCAGACACTAAAGATTACACCTTCTATTCTATACCGCACACCAGATATTCCATATTAGACTACATTTTTCTATCACAATATGAACTGCATTCGATTCATCAAACATCCATCGAACCCATGACCATTTCGGACCATCATCCAGTATCTTTATCGCTACAATTCCCCGAAACAACACCAAACTCGAGAATTTGGAGGTTAGACCCCTCTTTACTCACCGATCCCTCCGTCACGGCGGCAATAGATTCCACCTTACAAAACTTCTTTAAAGAAAATAAACCAGAAGACACATCCCCATTAATCAACTGGGAAGCACACAAAAGCGTAATTAGGGGCACCTTCCTCGCAGCTGCAGCAAAACGAAACAAAGAGAGAAGAAAACAACACTCAGATCTGATAGACAAGGTTCGCAAACTTGAAAGGGTACACAAACAATCACAAGCACACACCACTTTCAATGACCTATTACAAGCTAGAAAGGATCTTCTAGAACTACTAGACACTCAAATACAACACAAATATATCCTATCTAAGAGAAAATTCTATGAATTTGGCAACAAAGCGAGCAAAATGCTAGCCAGGGCCCTACAAATATCTAAATCCAACACGACAATCCATCATATCATAGACCCCGCAGGCAATAAACTAAACAAAACCCCAGATATTGCCCAACAATTTGTAAAATATTACAGTAAACTGTATAACCTAGACAAACCCACTCCCCCCCCTGGCGACTACACACGCGCTCAAATGATATCCGAATTTTTAAAAAAATACAGCCCAACCCCTATATCGGAATCCATAGCCCAGGAATTAAACACCCCACTTTCCCGCACTAAAGTTGAACTGGCACTAAAACAGATGAAAACGGGCAAAAGCCCTGGCCCAGATGGCCTTACTGCAGGCTACTACAAAACATACGCAGAACTACTTATACCCGCCTTCTTGCAAGCATTCAACTCTTTCGCACAACCAACCGAACCCCCAAGAGACCTCCTTTCAGCCCACATAGCTGTAATTCCCAAACCTGACAAAGACCATTCCTTAGTCACCAATTACAGACCTATCTCACTTCTCAATGTTGACCTCAAATGGTTTGCAAAAAACTTAGTAAACCGAATCCCACCATTGATCCCCCAACTAGTTGGCCTAGAACAAGTAGGTTTTGTCCCCGGAAGAGAAGCGAGAGATAACACGCTCAAAACGCTCAATATCCACCATTGGCTTACATCCACCAAAAACAAAGGATTTATGCTTTCCCTTGACGCGGAGAAGGCATTCGACAGGGTGGCATGGGACTACATGCAAGAAACACTTTAAACTATAGATATTAGAAAGAAAACTGCGCTAAATAAAACAAAACTCAGTGTATGCACACATATTGTTTAAGTCCGTCCAAAACAAATATACAGGTATCAAATTGACAATCTGTATGGAGTCCACAAAGGAGATCAAATGCGCTTTTTAGCTTATGACCCAGCTACAGGATGCAATGAATGGAACACCAGATAAATTCTCCGTGTTTTCTTTAAATATGTCTCATCAGCATATCCATAGGCCAATCATGTGTAAAAAAGAAAGGCTTCCATAGTGTAAAACATATAAAACATTTATTAATAAAAAGGTAATGCACTTACATAAATCCGGATAAATAAGGCATCAATGAGTAAACAAGCCTGTGCCCCTGGACGACGTCAGGTTTGACGAAACGGCGTAGGGAGAGCGGCGTGCTGACGCCACCAACATACCAACACGCAGTCCCGGAAGTTACGGGCGTTTGTTTTAAGAGAGCCGGCCGGCTTGTTTACTCATTGATGCCTTATTTATCCGGATTTATGTAAGTGCATTACCTTTTTATTAATAAATGTTTTATACGTTTTACACTATGGAAGCCTTTCTTTTTTACACATGATTGGCCTATGGATATGCTGATGAGACATATTTAAAGAAAACACGGAGAATTTATCTGGTGTTCCATTCATTGCATCCTGTAGCTGGGTCATAAGCTAAAAAGCGCATTTGATCTCCTTACCAGAGATCAAGGGAGCTGGTAAGAGGCAGTTGGTTCATAGGTGGAGGACTGTCCTATCTTCTACACTTATTTCTGCGGTGGTTCTAAGTGTGTTGTCACCTTGATTGAAGATTCGGATACATACCTTTTGTGGACTCCATACAGATTGTCAATTTGATACCTGTATATTTGTTTTGGACGGACTTAAACAATATGTGTGCATACACTGAGTTTTGTTTTATTTAGCGCAGTTTTCTTTCTAATATCTTGTTTAATGTGGGTATCCCATATTTTATAACTGCAGCTCAATTACGCATTTAGACAGCAGATTACGTTTTGCATGTCTCAAAGTTTTTTGCTGACAGCGCTGTATTTTTTACATATTTTGCCACTTTAAACTATAGGCCTTCCCCAAATGATGCTAAATTACATATCAGCTTTGTACTCCAATCCCACTGCAAAAGTTAAGGTTAACGGTCACCTGTCGGATGCCTTCTCTGTGTCGAATGGAACACGTCACGGCTGCCCACTCTCCCCTTTAATCTTTATTCTTTCTCTTGAACCTCTTCTTCGACGTCTTAATTCCAATCCAGACATCAAAGGAATACAAATTAAACACCGCACATATAAACTAGCAGCATTCGCGGATGACATCCTCCTATTCCTCACAGACCCACTTACCACGATCCCAAACCTGTTTAAAGATTTCCGAACCTTCAATACCCTCTCCAATCTCCAAATCAATTTCTCAAAATCCAATGCCCTGAACATCCCCCTACCCCCAGATATTTGTCAACATTGCCAACTCAACTTCCCATTCACCTGAAAGAAACATGCACTTCCATACTTAGGCATTCAGGTGCCGACCTATCTAACCAATTTATACACCCTGAACCATGCCCCACTCCTCCAAAAATTACAAGCTGACTTAAAGAAATGGTCCTCCGGTTACTTTTCCTGGTTCGGTAAGGCAGCTATTGTTAAAATGAACATATTGCCCAGAATTCTACACCTCCTACAAACAATCCCGATCAAAATACCACCCAAATTCTTTACTATCTACCGAAAAGCTTGCACGACGTTTATATGGGGTAAAACACGCCCAGGACTGAGCTTCTCAAGACTGACCGAACCCAAAATACTAGGAGGCATAGGTACCCCAGACATACGCAAGTACCAACAAGCATGACACCTGGCTAGAATCATTGATTGGAACGTACACTCCGAACATAAAGATTGGGTTCACTTAGAACAAGCGTTCTCAACAGTACCCATTTAAAACTCACCGTGGATTAATTCCCACTCATTGCTCTCTGAATACTCCCAACATCCACTCATCAACCCTACACTGATCTCTTTCAGGAACGCATGTAACAAACACAAAATCTCTTCAATAAACGGACCGATGACACCTATTAAACAAAACCCTGACTTCTCCCCGGGAATGCATGCCTCATTCCTGACATCTATATGGCCCCACCAGACTGTCAGAGCAGAACATTTCTTTGAGGGAGGCCACCTCCTATCGCAATCCGCTTTAGCCTCCAAACTAAAAATAGATTCCTTCCCTTTTTGGATATACGTCCAACTACGTAATTTCTTCAACAAACCAAAACCCAAACCCAACTGGTCCAGAACCACGACCCCATTTGAAAACTTATGTCTAAGCAACTGCACCCAAACGCACCTGATCTCACAAATATACACCCTCCTCTTCAATGAGCACAACATGACAACACATTGGACCAATAGACAATGGGAACGAGACCTCTCAATACAACTAAGTGCTCAAGAATGGGCTAACATCCACACTTTAATCCACAAAGGTTCGATGAACGTGCAAATCCAAGAATCTGCATATAAACTATTCTCCAGATGGTATAGAACTCCACTCCGGTTGCATCGCTTTAATCCAACAATTCCGCAAACATGTTGGAGATGTAACACAGACACAGGTTCACTCATACATATTTGGTGGTCTTGCTCCAAAATCCAACTTTTCTGGAAAGAAGTG
The DNA here is from genome assembly GCA_037952925.1 of Lithobates clamitans. Lineage (NCBI taxonomy): Eukaryota > Metazoa > Chordata > Amphibia > Anura > Ranidae > Lithobates > Lithobates clamitans. Next base: position 3,131,549 of record JBBGZY010000159.1, read on the forward strand.
CACACCCTCATCACACGTATCACTACTTACACCCTAGACTTCAACCCCGCAATGTTCCTACTACATCATTCTTCCTCTCACATACCAGCTTACCATCGTTCTCTGGCCATGCATTTGGTGAACACTGCAAGAATGTGCATACCCCCTAAATGGCGCTCACCTGAACCACCTACCATGAAGGAGTGGTTCAATCGTATATATCATACACAAGTAATGGAAGATCTCATCCACCAATCCAATGACACTCAAGCAAAGTTCACCAAAACATGGACATCTTGGATACACTTTACCACAACAGATGTATACCAACAATACATAACATAATTACCTTCACTGGGCTGTGGCAGGAACTAGGTACTTCCCGGTCCCCTTATCCCACTGTATCCCTAGACTTCACCCTCCTTGCTTCCACCTATCCCCCTCACCACAAACTTCTTGTTCTTTTCCTTTTTTCCTTTCTTCCCACTCCCCTACCCCAATACCACTCAATATTCACCCGTAATCATAAACTAGACTATTAAATACTACACCACTCTGTTGACTTACCATACCAAATTCCCCCACCTACGTACCTCGTAGGCCTATTACATATTCAGTCCCAACCCTAACCAGTGCCCCGGCAACAGATGCCATATATATATACACTAGCGACAATGCTGGATTTACCCCCGAACTAACCTCAATGCAGTACCCACTGAGATATAGTGATGTACTTATACTTTTATCCATCTACAGTACTATATCTGTTGCCAATAAGAACACACATTACCGTCCCCAGGTTTATTGTAACAAAAGTTATATCCTCTTGCTTTTTCTATTCCTCAAAACATAAAATTTCTGTAATGTTAATGTTTAAATCTTACTACCAAAGCGGCTGCGTCCGCATTACTGCATTTACAAGCAATTTCTTACAATTCTTCTGTAACATGCTGATTGTTTGAAAATTTCAATAAAAACTTGATTGAAAAAAAAAAAAAAGATATCCAATAAAAAAAATCATATTTCTTCATAACGTTAGGCCAAAATGTATTCTTGCTACATGTCTTAGGTAAAATAATATCCCAATAAGTGTATATTAATTGGTTTGTGCAAAACTTATAGCATCTATAAACTATGGTGTGTACAGTTGTGCTCGTAAGTGTACTACCCTGGCAGAATTTATGATTTCTTGGCCATTTTTCCGAGAATATGAATGATAACACAAAAACATTTCTTTCACTCATGGTTAGTGTTTGGCTGAAGCCATTTATTATCAATCAACTGTGTTTACTCTTTTTGAATCATAATGACAACAGAAACTACCCAAATGATCCTGATCAAAAGTTTACATACCCCAGTTCTTAATACCGTGTTCTGAACTTTTAACATCAATGACAGCTTGAGGTCTTTTGTGGTATTTGTGGATGAGGCTCTTTATCTTCTCAGATGGTAAAGCTGCCCATTCCTCTTATCAAAAAGCCTCCAGTTCCTGTAAATTCTTGGGCTGTCTTGCATGAACTGCACGTTTGAGATCTCCCCAGAGTGGCTTAATGATATTGAAGGTCAGGAGATTGAGATGGCCACTCCAGAACCTTCACTTTATTCTGCTGTAGCCAATGACAGGTCGACTTGGCCTTATGTTTTGGATCATTGTCATGTTGGAATGTCCAAGTACGTCCTATTCGCAGCTTCCTGGCTGATGAATGCAAATGTTCCTCCAGTACTTTTTGATAACATACTGCATTCATCTTGCCATCAATTTTGATGAAAATTGCTGTGCCTTTGTAGCTCACACATCCCCAAAACATCAGAAATCCACCTCTGTGTTTCACAGTAGGAATGGTGTACCTTTCATCATAGGTACATAGGCCTTGTTGACTCCTCTCCAAATGATGCGTTTATGGTTGTGGCCAAAAAACTAAATTTTGGTCTCATCACTCACTGCTGTTTGGCATATTGTAAGTGGGATACTTTGTGGCATTTGCGTAGTAATGGCTTTCTTCTGGCAACTCGACCATCCAGCCCATCTTTCTTGAAGTGCCTTCTTATTATGCATCTTGAAACAGCCAGACTACATGTTTCAGAGAGTCCTGTATTTCATCTGAAGTTATTTGTGTGTCTTTCTTTGCATCCCGAACAATTTTCCTGGCAGTCGTGGCTGAAATTTTAGTTGGTCTACCTGACTGTGGTTTGGTTTCAACAGAACCCCTCATTTTCCACTTCTTGATTAGAGTTTGAACACTGCTGATTGTCATTCTCAATTCCTTAGATATGTTTTTAAAAACCTTTCCTGTTTTATACAGTTCAACTACTGTTTCTCGCAGATCCTTTGACAATTATTTTGCTTTCTCCATGACTCAGAATCCAGAAACGTCAGTGCAGCACTGGATGAAAGATGCAAGGGTCTGTCAGGAGTCCAGAAACTCATTGACCTTTTATATATACACACACACACACTAATTGCAAGCAAACAGCTATTCAAATTCCTTTGTGTCAACTTGTGTGCATGTTATCAGGCCAAAATCACCAGGGTATCTAAACTTTTGATCAGGGTCATTTTGGTAGTTTTTGTTGTCACTCTGATTTAAAAAGAGTAAACACAGTTGATTGATAATAAATGGCTTCAGCCAAACACTAACCATGAGTGAAAGAAATGTTTTTGTGTTATCATTCATATTCTCTGAAAAATGGCCAAGAAATCATAAATTCTGCAAGGGTATGTAAACTTATGAGCACAACTGTATACTGGAATTTACGCAGCTTTGTGACTATACTGGTAATGGCGGTGTCTGGCAACTAATAGTGGGACCATGATAGTGCAGAGGGCGATCTGGGGCTAACTGACGCTGGCTGGGAGGTACACTAAGACCCCTTTCACACTGAGGCGCATCTAAACTGCCAGTAAATTACTGAGCACTTTTGAATAGCTTTTCAGGCGCTTCTGAAGAGCTTTCCATTCATTTCAATGGAAAGGAGTGTTTTTTCACCGCACTGCCCCAGTGTAAAAGCATTCATTGATTTTAACTGAAATAGGTTTTTGTGAGCTTTTCATGTGCTTTTTTTTTAGCATGAAAGTGCCTGAAAAGCGCCTCAGTGTGAAAGGGGTCTTAGGCTACTTTCACACTGGTGCAATGGCCGTGTTAGCACTAAAGTGCCGCTCATTTTAGTGGTGCTTTAGCGCTGTTTAAGCGGCACTTTTCGGGTGCCAGCGGGGTGCTTTTAACCTCAACGAAGGGGTTAAGGGATCAATGGATCTATCCCTGCTGAGCAAGCGGAGTCCGTCAAAATGGACATCAATGTGTGAAGGGGCCTAGAGATGCTAAATTTAGCTGAATATCTGAAGATTTATCAGAAATTTACCATTTGTGGTAAATGCATTGGAGACAATAGAAATGTAAACATTGTGTGGGTTTTAGGCTGGATTCACTCCTATGCATTTTTAGTGCTTTTTGCATTTTGCAGATTTGTACTACAGTCCATTCACCATGGTTTCCTATGGAACACGTTCTGTTGTGCAAATCTGCAAAATGCAAAAAGCACTAAAAATGCATAGGTGTGACTCCAGCCTTAGGGCAGAATTTACTTTAAACTAATCCTGAAGGTTATAAAAGTTAAAGGATAAGTTCACCTTTTCGGGCAGAATTTCAGTTTGTATTTCATAATAAATAGAAGCATTTTCCAATGCCATTTCTGGCCCAGCCATCCCAATGTGCTTTTCTCTCACTTACTTCGTCTGCAGAAGGTTCAACCACTTGTCTACTGGGCACTTAAAGGGGTTGTAAAGGTAAAAATGTTTTCACCTTAATGCATTCTATGCATTAAGGTGAAAAAACTTTTGACAATACCGCCGCCCCCAGCCCCCCCGTTTTACTTACCTGACGCCTCGAATCTTCGCTGCTCGTTCTCGTCATCTCCATTGCAGCTCAGCCTGGTCGCTGATTGGCTGCAGTGGATGGATTGAAAGCAGCGCAGCCATTGGCTCGCGCTGCTGTCAATCACATCCGATGACGTGGCGCACCGGGGGGCGGGGCCTAGTGATACAGCGAGCGGCTATAGCCGCCGGCTGTATCACGGGAGCGCGCCCGCAAGCACTCACCACCATGTGAGGGAGCTCGCATTAAGGTGGTTAATGCTTGTGGGGAGGAGCTGAAACAGCCGCCGAGGGACCCCAGAAGACCAGGTTCGGGGCCACTCTGTGCAGAACGAGCTGCACAGTGAAGGTAAGTATAACATGTTTGTTATTAAAAAAAAAAAAAAATTACCTTTACAACCCCTTTAAACCCCCCTCCTGCCCAGACCAATTTTCAGCTTTCAGTGCTCTCACACTTTGAATGACAATTACTCAGTCACGTAATACTGTACCCAAATCATTTTTTTGTCCTTTTTTCATACAGATAGAGCTTTCTTTTGGTGGTATTTTTCTTTGTTTCTGTGATAAAATTTTGCAATTTATTAATTTTTCTTCATACATTTTGGCCACAATATATACTGCTACATATCTTTGGTAATAATAGCCCAAATAAGTGGATATTATTTGGTCTTTTTGAAAGTTAGAGAGTCTACAAGCTGTGGTGCAAATCATAAAACATTGATCACACCTGATGTACTTCTGGCCTATCTCATTTCTTGCAACCCTAACAAGCCAGGAAAGTACAAATACCCCCCCAAATGATCCCTTTTTTTGAAAGTGGACATTCCAAGGTATTTAGAAAGATGCATGGTGAGGTTTTTGATGTTGCAATTTTTTCCCACAATTCTTTTCAAAATTAAGATTTTTTTTCCCACAAAATTGTCATTGTAATAGGTTATTTCTCTCACATGGCATGTGAATACCACAAATGACGCCCCAAAATACATTCTGCTACTCCTCCTGAGTATTACGATACCACGTGTGTGGGACTTTTTCACAGCCTAGTCACATAGAGAGGCCCAACATGCAGGGAGCACCATGACGTGTTCTAGGAGCATAAATGACACATCTAACGTGTTGACTACCTATTACACTTTTGGAGCACCAGGGCAATGACACGTGACACTGATGTGGCACTGACGACAGATGGCACTAATATGTGGCACTGATGACACATGATATTGATGACAGATGGCACTTATATGTGGCACTGATGACAGATGGCACTAATACGTGGCACTGATGACAGATGGCACTAAGACGTGGCACTGATGACACGTGACACTGATGTGGCACTGATATGTGGCACAGATGACACGTGACACTTATAACAGATGGCACATGACACTGACAGGTGGCACTGATGACAGATGGCACTGATACGTGGTACTGATGACATGTGATACTGATAACAGATGGCACGTGACACTGACAGGTGGCACTTGGGACAAGTGGCACTGGGGACAGTTGGCACTGGAGCCTGGGGGTGCTGAGGACAGATGGCACTGATAGGTGGCACTGGGAACAGATGGCACTGACAGGTGGCACTGGGGACAGGTGGCACTGGGGACAGATGGCACTGCTAGGTGGCACTGGGGACAGTTGGCACTGATAGGTGGCACTGGGGACAGATGGCACTGACAGGTGGCACTGGGGACAGATGGCACAGACAGGTGGCACTGGGGACAGATGGCACTGATAGGTACTGTGGGCACTGTGTTGTGTTAGTGTGGCACTGTAATTTATGATTTTTTCACAGATCCGCAGCACGGAAGCTCTCCCTCCTCACACGCAGTCTCTGTGATTACATATGAGATCATCTCTCATTGGACAGTCCGATCAAGTGATAAATGGCCACTGTGATTGGTCATTTAGCACAATCTGTGATTGGCTGTGTCCAAGGGACACGGCCAACACAGATTTCCCCCGTTGCGTGCCCGTGGCAGGGCGCAGGGAGGAAGTAAACAGGAGGACGTCCAGGGATGCCCTCCCGGCAATTGAGCACCACGCTGTAGCCATCTTTCGGCTATAGCGCGGGCGTGTAGTGGTTAAAGTCTTGTCAGTTTATTTGTATTTTTGAACGGATTTTCAGATTCCATTACTTCCTGTAGCTTTTATCAGCATTCACTTCCTGTTAAATCATCTCCCAGAAGCCTTTACTTCCTTGTTGCATCATAGAAGAGGGTGTGATAGGGTGTGTTCACCACTCTGGGCCACACCTCCATTATTAGAATACTACCTTCCACCTACTTCCTATACAATCTGATTATACAATCTCCTTTAGATCTCCCATCAGCTATGTAGTACAAGGGCCTGTCTGATTTGATATAAATTGAATGGATTGTTCAGGTGTGTCCTCTATCCCATAGTTCTGGTAAATCTGAAGAAAATTGTACAGAGATTGTACAATCAGATTGCATAGTGCATGGCCATCTTTATGCACGTACATAGGGAGGGAAACACTTAGTTGTCAGGCCTCATTCACATCTCCACGTAGTTTTGGGTTTTTGAAGTGTTTTCACTCGTCACACATAGGGCAGCCCATTCACTTGAATGGGCTGCCCTATGCACAACAATTGCTGCAGAGAAGCTCCCAATTTTTTTTTGGAGTGGAGCATTATGCGTTAGCACAGTTTTTGGTGCTTTTGCTGCACTTGGGAACCCCTAACATGCAATGACAACACAAGCACGATGTAGCATTTATGAAACACATGGCAAAGCGTGCATTTTCTGTGGCAAAATGTGTGTTTGCTTCTGTGTTTGGTGTGCCATTAAGAATTATTGACACTGAAATCACAATTAGGTAATTTTAGGTGTATAAAGATGGACATACACTATACAATCTGATTACAAGTGTAGCACTAACTCTCGGTGGAGCTGCTGGTTTAAGCGGGCTTGTTACCTTCACTCTCCTTCCCTCTGTTTTACCGGCACCGGATCTAGGGGTTCCGTTGAGTTTACCTCTGGACGATACACGCACCAACACTTGAGTATGTTTTCAATGCTTTATTGAACAATTTACTAAGGAAATAGCAGGAAAGAGGCAGAAGGGAAACTGCAGAAGAAACTCAAATATCTTCTCATAAGGTTCTTGACAAGTGTCCTGGTAGAATTAGAATATTATAATAGAATGCGCTCCCCTCGTGGGACACACTCCTTGCTCGCCTGGATAAGCCTCTCTCACTTGCCTAGCAGCCAGTACGTAGCACGAACAAAAGTCTCTGCCACGGACTTGTTTGGGGATAAACCAGTACAATCCTCTGCCACAGGATGTATGGGTTTTTTGCAATGAACGTCAGTCACAGTGCTTGAACCTTTAAGCCAACCCGGCAACACTATGCTGTATAGTTACTTTTAGGATATGTCCTCCAACCGAGTCACCAGGCCCCTCTCCAGACCAGCACGCTGCGTGATCCTTCCATGATGGGTCCTCCCCTGGGATCTCTTTGGTTGTCCAGCTTCCTCCCTTTGGATAGACAGCTCAGGACCATTCCTAGGCTGCTGTGGTAGGCCCCAGACAAGCTTCTGGGCCCACCCCTGTACCGCAGCGGTGTGGGCCTCCGGAACGGAGGACCACGAGATTGCTTCTCTAATGCATACCTGTCGGCCAGGAGGGCCAGCAGGTGGCTGTAAAACAAACCCCTCAATATGGTGTCTGTCCCATAAATACCCTCGCCCAGAATGCAACTCTGAGGACCACCTCCACCGAGTTGTCTCCGGGACAGAAGAGCATCCATACGCTTCGACACGTTGCCTTTACAACACTGACCAGTGATAAGAGCGACACCCACCAGTCAGCCTGGAAACACACACAACGTCAGCCAAGCTGGAACAGAGGCAAACTAAATTTACCTAATATATGGTAGATCGCAAATCTACCAGCACTACATACTCCCCCCACTACAGTAGACGTTGTCCCCAACGTCTGTCCAAAAACAGTAACGGTAACTCCCAAGCCTGGGAGTAAGTATTTGAGTTTCTTATAACTTTGATAGACAAAGAGAGAGAAAAGACAGTGGAAAGATACTAGAAGACTTACATCTATAAAACATTATGTTCAAATCCGCAAACAAAACCATCCTACGATTGTGCATAACCTCATTATCTATCTTAGCTGAAAAGCCTCCCAGCTTGATAGGAGGTCCTATAATTCCTGAAAAGGAAAACTTATTAAACACACACATATACATATATTCTGTACAATATTAGGAGCAAAGCCTCATTTTTAGAGAAAATGAGCCTCTCTTCCTTTTATTCATAACGGAATAAACTTAAGGAGTCCATCCCTGCACTATGATCTCTTCAAATAAAGAAATAAATAAATCAGGCTAGCAAAAAGAAGTCCGTGGATTTAAAATACTGAGCAGAATATGTAAATCTTGACCACGCAGATTTCTTTACACTGACACTAACTTGCTAACTACTTGCAAAGTTGTCTTGTCCAGAATTACCAATAAAACCGGGGATCTGGCAATGTCAGTGATTTTCCCGTTTTATCCACGGTGGTAATGAAATAAACAACATCATCTTTTCCGGGCCTGCAGATAACTGCCTTGTCAGCATAGATGTGCTGACCAAAGTTCCAATGCATGAAACATCCACTAAAACGTTCATCCATCTTAGCAGAACATCCAGTCTTTCGGAAAGGCTTAGGTGCAGACAAATAGTCCCAAACAGCTTCACTGTACCAAAGTTCCCAATTATTTTCTATTACCTGCATTATGTCCTGGGGCACATAGGGGAACTCCAAACCATACTCGGCAGCGACACGCTTGTTTAACATCCTCTGCAAACGTGCAAGTTTGGGCAAATATCTGTCTCTCCCCATACCAGGCGGTACACAAGAATCCAATGATTTGCTCACCATAGACCCAGCCGGTGTCTGTAGTGAATTAACAACTTTTAGCAAAGCCCCTGTAACATTACTGTGTGGCTCCACACAGGGTGACGTCTTCCCAGAACTCAGGGCTGTCCACTCAGGGAAAGTCATAGCAGAGGCAACATCTTCACTTTGTGACCATAACAGCTCTTGTGACATAGTCTCAAATAGGTCATAATCCCCTGAAAGATCCGACATTGATTCTATTTCCGAATCTCCCAACTCTTCTGCTGGTAGATATTTACTCACAGTCCCAGATACATTCCCCATCAGTGGCTTACCCGTTCCTGACGTGGACTCTGGTAGCTCTGGTTCAGGTACCCTCTGGGGTAGGCCTCGACCACGGCCGCGGGAAGCCTTCACATATCCCACCTTCCTTTGAGTAGGTACAACAGGAGTAGGTGTATTGGACGCAGAAATCAAAGTAATGTCCCCTGACGCGACGACAGCAGCAGTGTCTCTCTCCGGAACACTATCAGCAACAACAGGCAAAGTGGCGGCCTGCCGTTCTCTCTCGGTAGTAGTAGCAGCTTCTACTGTGGCGATACCTGTTGCCCAATCCATCCGACAAGCACAGGGCGACGTGGTAGGTTGCTCCACCACAAACAAGTACTCTCCACATTGCGGACATCGGCCAAACGGACGTAGATGTTCGGCCAATCCTTCACATCGGTGACAGATCCTGCCCAGTCCCTCAATATCTCCTGAGGTATACAGGACAAACCTCCCCTGCGGCTTCAAAAGAACTCCAGTATCCGTAAGCAGGGTTCCAGATAGCACAGTATTCATCACGGTGCTTGTAGGGAACATTCTCGGTTCCATGATTGGCTGCATCGCCGGAAAAGACATGGCCACACTCTGATCTTCTCATCACGATCACGAGGCCTTTCCTCTCCTCTGGCACCAAACACATACACGCGTCCCACGCGGTAACAAGTAGGGTAGGCTCCTCCCACTTGTTCTTCTGGTCACATAGCTTCCGGGCCTTCACTGGCGCCCGCCGTCTACGCATTCAGAAAAAAAGTCCTGCAGTTTAACCTTTTCTCTTCCTGAAGGATTTTTTCAAAGTCCAGCTCTCTCCATAAACTCCCGATAAAACACCTCTCTGGGTTGCGAGAATTGACGGTCAACAAATCCCGGACGACACCCCCACGTGTAGCACTAACTCTCGGTGGAGCTGCTGGTTTAAGCGGGCTTGTTACCTTCACTCTCCTTCCCTCTGTTTTACCGGCACCGGGTCTAGGGGTTCCGTTGAGTTTACCTCTGGACGATACACGCACCAACACTTGAGTACGTTTTCAATGCTTTATTGAACAATTTACTAAGGAAATAGCAGGAAAGAGGCAGAAGGGAAACTGCAGAAGAAACTCAAATATCTTTTCATAAGATTCTTGACAAGTGTCCTGGTAGAATTCGAAAATTATAATAGAATGCGCTCCCCTCGTAGGACACACTCCTTGCTTGCCTGGATAGGCCTCTCTCACTTGCCTAGCAGCCAGTACGTAGCACGAACAAAAGTCTCTGCCACGGACTTGTTTGGGGATAAACCGGTACAATCCTCTGCCACAGGATGTATGGGTTTTCTGCAATGAACGTCAGTCACAGTGCTTGAACCTTTAAGCCAACCCGGCAACACTATGCTGTATAGTTACTTTTAGGATATGTCCTCCAACCGAGTCACCAGGCCCCTCTCCAGACCAGCACGCTGCGTGATCCTTCCATGATGGGTCCTCCCCTGGGATCTCCTCGGTTGTCCAGCTTCCCCTCTTTGGATAGACAGCTCAGGACCATTCCTCGGCTGCTGTGGTAGGCCCCAGACAAGCTTCTGGGCCCACCCCTGCACCGCAGCGGCGTGGGCCTCCGGAATGGAGGACCACGAGATTGCTTCTCTAACGCATACCTGTCGGCCAGGAGGGCCGGCAGGTGGCTGTAAAATGAACCCCTCAATATGGCGTTTGTCCCATAAATACCCTCGCCCAGAATGCAACTCTGAGGACCACCTCCACCGAGTTGTCTCTGGGACAGAAGAGCATCCATACGCTTCGACACGTTGCCTTTCCAACACTGACCAGTGATAACAGCGACACCCACCGGTCAGCCTGGAAACACACACAACGTCAGCCAAGCTGGAACAGAGGCGAACTTAACCTATTTAATGAGTTACTAAATTTACCTAACATATGGTAGATCGCAAATCTACCAGCGCTACACAAGAAAAACATAAATGGAAGGCGCGCACACCTAGTGCATTACCAAAGATAATTTAATAATAAAAATGTTTTATATAAAAGTGGTTACTCACAAAATGCAACTGACAAAAGGCCATAAAAACAATGCATGGACATGCACAGAACACGGGGTACAGCTAACGTGTTTTGGGGGTGCACCCCCTTCTTCAGAGCTAGGCTCTCTGTACAATCTCCTTTAGATTTACCAAAACTGGTCTGTAATTCCCATCCCTGTGTGGTATGGATCATTTGTCTGGGTTCCAGGCGGCAGGAGACCTGGACACGTGATTCAAAATGACTCTAAACCCGTACTGTACGGGTGTATCCCGGGCAGGTTGGCAACCCTAGGTAAGGCCTTGTTTTCAAAATCAAAGAAAAATGGTATTTTTGTGCAACAGAGGTACATTAATGGTATATTGGTACATAGGGGAGCTGGATTTTAGAAAAAAAAAGATGAATTTAGCCTTTAACTTTAATCCTCCAGATCTTGTACAACAAAATTATCCTTATTAGCATAATTTTAGATTTTAGATTTCTCCTGGCATTAAAAAAAACAGACAGTTTTGTTCTAGCCAAGGGTAGGTGGGTTCATCCTTTGTTGAGCAAAACTCTTTGGACACTATACAGTGGATTATGATGTACACGTGTAGGTAAGGATTGCTTTAGGTTTGTTTGTTACAGTTTCTTATATTAATGTCAATCTACTGCATGTCATTTGTTGTTTTTAAACATCTGAACGAAAAAAACTGACAGAAAAAAAGTTGAATAAAAACCCAAATGCAAATATTTATTATATTGCAGCTTACCAATTCTTAGATGTGATAGATGCAGTAGTTTTCTTTTTTCAGCTTTCTTTCCTTTATTTTGGCGGGTAGTTTTAAAAGACTCTTGGAGGTGCATCTTAGCAAACACAATATACAGGGATATGGGAAATGATTATCAACACAAACACCCACCCACACAGGTTGAACTGGATGGACTGGTGTCTTTATTCAACTTTACCAACTACAGTGCCTTGAAAAAGTATTCATACCCCTTGACATTTTCCACATTTTGTCATGTTACAACCAAAGTGGAAGGAAAATGATAAATGGTTTTCCAAATTTTTTAGAAATAAGTATGTGAAAAGTGTGGCGTGCATTCTGTGATGGGGGCGCAAACAAACTGAAACACACTGTACCATCAAACGCAGCCACTGTGCCCATCCATTGCCACCACTGTACCATCGAATGCAGCCACTGTGCCCATCAATTGCCAACACTGTGCCATCAAATGCAGCCACTGTACCAACAAACACAGCCACTGTGCCATCAAACGCAGCCACTGTGCCCATCAATTGCCGCCACTGTGCCATGGAACGCAGCCACTGTGCCCATCAAATGCAGCCACTGTGCCATAGCAAATGCTCCCACTGTGCCCCATCAAACGCAGCCACTGTGCCAGTGTGCCCCCCGCCTGCCGGCCCGCCGTCTGCACTTATCCTGTCTCAGTGGGACAGCTCTTCAATGTCTTCTCCCGTCCTCTCTTCCCATCCTCTGCTATGATTAGACGCCTGAAAGGTGTCCAATCACATCGCCTGTCATTTCAGCCAATCAGGTGACAGGTAACAGACCTGACCATCTGATTGGCGGAGAGGTGGTTTAGTGTTAGGAAAGCAAATATTCATTCACTTTTCCAACACAGCTGAGTGACCTGCGAGGGCCCAGTATGATGCTCACAGGTCACCTTTTTTGACGCCTATTAGAGCATATGGCTCTAATCAGGTGCTTCAAAAATACACCCCCGCCACTGTAATTCAGGCGCCCAGCGTCCGAAAAGGGGCCGGTTGCCTGAATAGGTGGTGGCAGCGGCAACCATAGATAGATTCATGCAGTGCATGAATCTATCTATTGGTGCTAGAGGCGGTGGCAGGAGAGAGGGGGTGGCACCCGTGCGCCCTTATGGACACACCGCCACTGCATGCATTTGTATTCAGCCCCCCTGAGTCAATACTTTGTAGAACCAACTTTCTCTACAATTACAGCTGCAAGTCTTTTTGGGTATGTCTCTCCCAGCTTTGCACTTCTAGAGAGTGACATTTTTGCCCATTATTCTGTAGCGGTTACTGCCTAAAGGTAGGTGATTTTTCAGTGTTAAATGACAGGGTACAGTTTCAGGTAAATTTAGTCAGGCCTGTATTCCTATCTCAGGCCTGGTTGTTTATTCTGGGGACTGGGATTGTCAGTGTAGTGAAGGTTGTGGCCACCTGTGATCGAGCCCAGAGATGCCTCCTCTTGTTTTCAGTGGAAATGGTTCTGGAAGAGAGGTTGGACTTGGGATCTGAGTGGCAGGCAGCTCATGTGTGGAGTTCAGGCCAATCATTAATTTGTTTGGCAGGAGGCGGGACTCCCATATAAGCTGGGGTCACATGTTTTCCGAAGGAGAAGGTGAGCGACCCCCTGCGGGGAGGGGGGACCATGCAACGGGGAGTGGAGGAGTTGGATTTGGAGACACTGCACAGCATGTAGCCGCTGGTGTAGCTGGACGCCCCCCCCGTGTGGGGAGGGGGAGCGGGCCAGACCAGAGAGGAGGGATGGAGAAGTCATCAGGCGGAAGTAGCAAAGGAAGAAGTAGATTGGGTAATCGACTGTTTGTGAGTGGCACATGGACTGTTGATCAAGTGAGTGAAAGCCCAGGGGAGCAGTACTACCAGAGGCTGAGGGATGTTTGTACGCAAGTCAGTGATGCAGACACCGATGGCCTGTGACTTTGGTCCAATCAGTTAGGCAGGAGAAATTATTCAGAGTAATGTCTTCTTTTGCCCAACTTGGAAGTACTGTGCAAACGGAAGTAGTAGTCAAAAGACGGAGGTAGAGCTTCGAGCATAAATGGAGGTACAGATTGTTCTAAAAGGCCTACGGGTGAAGAGTTATTCAGAGTGACTCTTTACTACATAGCCTATGTATTCTCTAAAGTAAATCTACCAAAGACTATATGTGAAGAGTTATTCAGAGTGACTCTTTGCTATCCACCCTATGTATTCTCAGAGACCATACTACTCCAGTTGTCCCATTAAAAGTCATTCAGAGTGACTTTTTATTATTCACATTGCTCTAAGTATTTGCATAAGAAGTCAAGGGAAAGATTACTAAGCAGCAAAAGAGCATCTCAGAAAATCCATTTCCTTGTCCCAGTTCAAGTTATGCAAATAAAAGCAAGAGGAAAAGTACAATATGGACTGTTTCTATTTCTATGGGCTGTGATGTGCTTGGTGGTGAATGTGATTAACAGATAGAACAAACAAACAGCAACTCCTTCGGGGGTAGTGCGCTGCATGGAGGTCCCACCGAGATATCTGTTTCACATTTGACTACTAGCCATCTCCCATAGTAACGGAGTCTGCACTTTAGTGACTGCTGCCGAGATAGCCCGCAGTTCAATAGTGCCTGCCGCCAGGTGTCGCTAGGGAGGACTTAGGAAATGTATAGCTACAGTTTTTCATGCACTGAACCAACAAGTGGGGGGTGGAGCCATGCCCCAGAGGAAAAGATTGTCAGTGTTCAGCGTGCCACGTGCCATACGAGAGGCAGAGGAAGATGGCGGAAGGTGTTCGGATTACACCTGTCATGCAGCGGTTACCTGAGTTGCAGGACCGGATCCTAATTGATACCGGTGTTCGTTTGGAGCTCACCAGAGGACTGGAACTAGGAGCGATTGAAGGAGTTGAGAGACTTTGTATGTTGTGTCCCAGATGTCGGAAGCCTACGGTTGGAGTCGTCGCCTGGGCTCGGTGTGGGCATTGTGGTGCTCAGCTAACACACCTGAGATCCGTTCAACAGGAAGTCAGATACTATTCCGCCAGTCTTACAACCAGACTTTGTCTTCCGCAGATGCAAGTGACTCAGAAGGCCGGAGAGGGTCGTATGTCGCCTGCTGCCACAGTGGAGGAGTTCCTGTCTGATTTGGCTAAATCGGAGCCACCGGAGGAGCAGGTAGGACCTGATGGGGGAGCCTGTAGCCTGGCCAGGGACCCAGGGACTGTCGGAGTCAGTGGACAGTCTCTGGAAGAAACCCCTGAGGAGCCGGCTGTAAGTCCTTTGTTGTACCTGTCCGGAAGGAGCCTAGTTTGCAGGAGGGAGATCCTTCGGGTGAGCCGGACAGGGTGAACAATGGCATTGCTGTAGATTGAGGGTCACTGCAACTCCTGGAGAAATATGGGTCTTTGGACAATTTGTTTGAGTGGTCATCCCCTGAAGAGGCTGAATCTAGTGATGAGGAAGAATGGTTTCTAGAGAGTTCTACCTCAGTGGAGGCTACCACTGGAGCATCAGAAGGTCACTCAGCTCATCTAAACCCCCAGTACCCCCTTTCAACTTTTCAGCTACTGTCCTTCCTACCAGGGCAGCTACTTATCAACAGTGGGTCAGCAGAGCTTCTGATTCCTGCGTTCTGCCTGGCCGAGGGAAGCCTAAGAAATTACCTAGATTTTCTAGATTCCAGCGAGAAGTTCAGAGAAAAGTTGCTCATGAATGGGGCCTGGATTACCCTTAAGTTCCTGAATGGATCATGGAAATTGTTAAACATTCCCGGGAAGCGTGGGAAGATAACCTTGTTTGGGACTATCTCCATGTTCCTAAACCCAAGCAGACACCCGATAGTGAGGTCTGGGTCTGATTCAAAGATATTCACCGTGAATGGAATCTTGAGAGGGCAATTTACAAAGAAAAAGTGTTGATAGTGAAAGCAGGACAAAATACCCGCAGTTATTCCATTTCAGTGAAAGGACAAGGGGACAGTCGCAAAAGGTTGCCTGACCCGAGTTACTACTTGTAAGCAAGACTACTAGTGAGGTAGTCACAGATGTGCTCAAGAACCCATTTTGACTGCGAGAGGGCAGATGGGCTACGGTGGGTTTTCCCAAAATTGACTGTTCAGCAGGAGACTCTCATTCAGGGTGCCTAACATGGACAAAGTTATGGACACTAGAATGTGCTGTCTTTGCTAAATCCCTTTGCCACAAGTACTTTTAAAAGGACTCCTTTTTATCTCTGGAGTCTTTACTTTGTTCAAATGGACTCCTGTTTAGGAGCCAAACAGAAAGTTTAGTTGCCAACGGGCATATGTGTTCATTGCCTGGCATGTCTGTTCAGTTTGCGCTCTGCAGGAGGTCTATTAGGCTCCTTTTGAGAGAGTGACAATCCTGGCAGGGACATACATGCCGTATAAAAAAAAATCGGTATGTTTGATTGATTACCCGACAGAGGATGATAACCCCCTATGTTTGGTAATGTGTAGTTAGTTGTAGTTAGATATATTTTTGTGTCCTCTCTTAGAAGAATTGGAGGTGTGACGGTTGTCTATCTTGCAGATGAAAGCCTGTGGTAAGCAGAGCATTCCTCTTGTGGGAGCAGTGCTCTGGTTCTGCTTGTATGGTATGTTAGCTGTAGGGATCTACAGTAAGGTAGTGTAAATTGTACAGAAAATGTGTTACGTGTCATTTTGTACATTGATTATTGATGGTATCTCTTTTACAAGTTTATTTCCTTTTCCCCATTCCAACTTGATGTAATGAGATGCTCTTTCCTCCTTTAATAAGGAGGTACTCCAAATATATTCCCCATAACTGAGGACAGTTGTGATTTAAGTGGGGGGTATATTTAGCGGTCACTACCTAAAGGTAGGTGATTTTTCAGTGTTAAATGACAGGGTACAGTTTCAGGTAAATTTAGTCAGGCCTGTATTCCTATCTAAGGCCTGGTTATTTATTCTGGGGACTGGGAGTGTCAGTGCAGTGAAGGGTGTGGCCACCTGTGTTCGGGCCCAGAGATGCCTCCTCTTGTTTTCAGTGGAAATGGTTCTGGAAGACAGGTTAGACTTGGGATCTGAGTAGCAGGCAGCTCATGTGTGGAGTTCTGGCAAATCATTAATTTGTTTGGCAGGAGGCGGGACTCCCATATAAGCTGGGGTCACATGTTTTCCGAAGGAGAAGGTGAGCGCTTCCCCTGCGGGGAGGGGGGACCATGCCACGGGGAGTGGAGGAGTTGGAGTTGAGACACCGCACAGCATGTAGCCGCTGGTGTAGCTGGACGCCCCCCTGCGGGGAGGGGGAGCGGGCCAGACCGGTGAGGAGGGATGGAGAAGCCATCAGGAGGAAGTAGGAGCTAAGCGGAAGAAGAAGAAGACTGGGTTATCGACTGTTTGTGAGTAGCACATGGACTGTTGATCAAGTGAGTGAAAGCCCAGGGGAGCAGTACTACCAGAGGCTGAGGGATGTTTGTACGCAAGTCAGTGATGCAGACACCGATGGCCTGTGACTTTTGGTCCAACAAAGCCCCGGGAATCCAATCAGTCAGGCGGGAGGAATTATTCAGAGTAATGTCTTCTTTTGCCCAACTTGGAAGTACTGTGCAAACGGAAGTAGTGGTCAAAAGAAGGAGGTAGAGCTTCCAAAAATGGAGGTACAGATTGTTCTAAAAGGCCTACGGATGAAGAGTTATTCAGAGTGACACTTTGCTACATAGCCTATGTATTCTCTAAAGTAAATCTACAAAAGCCTATATGTGAAGAGTTATTCAGAGTGACTCTTTGCTATCCACCCTATGTATTCTCAGAGACCATACTACTCCAGTTTTCCCATGAAAAGTCATTCAGAGTGACTTTTTATTATACGCATTGCTGTAAGTATTTGCATAAGAAGTCAAGGGAAAGATTACTAAGCAGCAAAAGAGCATCTCAGAAAATCCCTTTCCATGTCCCAGTTCAAATTATGCAAATAAAAGCAAGAGAAAAAGTACAATATGGACTGTTTCTATTTCTATGGGCTGCAATGTGCTTGGTGGTGAATGTGATTAATGGATAGAACAAACAAACAGCAGCTCCTTTGGGGGTAGTGCGTTACATGGCGGTCCCACCGAGATATCTGTTTCACATTTGACTACTAGCCATCTCCCATAGTAACAGAGTCTGCACTTCAGTGACTGCTGCCGAGATAGCCCGCAGTTCAATAGTGCCTGCCACCAGGTGTCGCTGGGGAGGACTTTGGAAATGTAATGTTACAGTTCCTCGTGCACTGAACCAACAAGTGGGGGGTGGAGCCACGCTCCAGAGGAAAAGTTTGTCAGCTGTCAGCGTGCCACGCACCATACGAGAGACAGAGGAAGATGGCAGTAGGTGTTCGGAGTACATCCGCCATGCAACGGTTACCTGAGCTGCAGGACCGGCACCCAATTGATACCGGTGTTCGTTTGGAGCTCACCGGAGGACTGGAACTAGGAGTGATTGAAGGAGTAGAGAGACTTTGTATGTTGTGTCCCGGATGTCATAAGCCTATGGTTGGAGTCGTCGCCTGGGCTCGGTGTGGGCATTGTGGTGCTCAACTAACACGCCTGGGACCCGTTCAACAGGAAGTCAGATACTATTACGCCAGTCTTACAACTGGACGTTGTCTGTCGCAGATGCAAGTGACTCAGAAGGCCGGAGAGGGTTGTATGTCGCCTGCTGCCGCAGTGGAGGAGTTCCCATCTGATTCGGCTGAATCGGAGCCACCGGAGGACCAGGTAGGACCTGATGGGGGAGCCTGTGGCCTGGCCAGGAACCCAGGGACTGTCGGAGTCAGTGGACAGTCTCTGGAAGAAACCCCTGAGGAGCTGGCTGTAAGTAAGACTATTGTTGTGCCTGTCCGGAAGGAACCTAGTTTTCAGGAGGGGGATACCTCGGGTGAGCCGGACAGGGTGAATAAGGGCCGGGCTGTAGATTTGGGGTCACCACAACTTCTGGAGAAATATCTAGTGATGAGAAAGAATGGTTCCTAGAGAGTTCTACCTCAGTGAAGGCCTCCACTGGAGCATCAGAGAGGTCACTCAGCTCATCTAAAATCCCAGGTACCCCCTTTCAACATTTCAGCTACTGTCCTTCCTACCAGGGCAGCTACTTATCAACGGTGGGTCAGCAGAGCTCCTGATTCCTGCGTTCTGCCTGGCCCTTGTTTGGGACTATCTCCATGTTCCTAAACCCAAGCGGATACCTGATAGTGAGGTCTGGGTCTGATTCAAAGATATTCACCGTGAATGGAAACTTGGGAGGGCAATTTACAAAGAAAAAGTGTTGGTAGTGAAAGCAGGACAAAATACCCGCAGTTATTCCATCTCAGAGAAAGGACAAGGGGACAGTCGCAAAAGGTTGCCTGACCCGAGGTACTACTTGTAAGCAGGACTACTAGTGAGGTAGTCACAGATGTGCTCAAGAACCTATGTTGACTGTGAGAGGGCAGATGGGATAGGGTGGGTTTTCCCAAAATTGACTGTTCAGCAGGAGACTCTCATTTAGGGTGCCTAACATGACAAAGTTATGGACACTAGAATGTGCTGTCTTTGCTAAATCCCTTTGCCACAAGTACTTTTAAAAGGACTCTTTTTTATCTCTGGAGTATTTACTTTGTTCAAATGTACTCCTGTTTAGGGATGAGCCGAACACCCCCCGGTTCGGTTCGCACCAGAACCTGCGAACGGACCGAAAATTCGCATGAACGTTAGAACCCCATTGAAGTCTATGGGACTCGAATGTTCGAAATCAAAAGTGCTAATTTTAAAGGCTAATTTGCATGGTATTGTACTAAAAAGGGTTTGGGAACCTGGGTCCTGCCCCAGGGGACATGTATCAATGCAAATAAAAGTTTTAAAAATTGACGTTTTTTCGAGAGCAGTGATTTTAATGATGCCTAAAGTGAAAAAAAAGTGAAATATTCCTTTAAATATTGTACCTGGGGGGTGTCTATAGTATGCTTGTAAAGTGGCGCGTGTTTCCCGTGCTTAGAACAGTCCCTACACAAAATAACATTTTAAACTGCTTACGGCTTTAATTTAATGTCTGGTCCCGGTAATATGGATGAAAATCAGTGAGACAAATGGCATGGGTACCCCTCTCCCCAGTCCATTACCAGGCTCTTTGGGTCTTGTATGGATATTAGGGGAACCCCGCACCCAAATTAAAAAAAGGAAAGGCGTGGGGCCCCAGGCCCTCTGAACAACAGTATACAGGTGGTGCAAACAAGACAGGGACTGTAGGTTTGTTGTTAAGTAGAATCTGTTTGTAATTTTGAACTGGTACATTTTTATAGTGTAGCTCCAGCCAAAAAATCTTTTTTAAGCTTTTTGAAAAACATATCACCCCTGTGACATTTGTTTTGCTGTCTGTGCACCTCTTCAGAAGATTTTACCTCACTTTCTGTCCCAATGACAAATGTTTTTTGACAATTTGGAGTTTTTAGTGAAACAAGGATTGGTGATAAAGCATCAGTGGAAAGGAGACACGTTTTTCCCATATTAACTCTTACAGGAGAGAATTTCCCTTCCTAGGGGTAGATTTCATCTCACTTCCTGTTGTCTCCTTCCGTTTGCAAGTAGGAGTTGTTTGTAAGTTGGATGTTTGAAAGTAGGGGCCTGCCCTATATACTCTGCAGAAATTGGGGCCTTAAGTGTTGGTGTTGCCACAACACTGTAAGCCCTCACAGTTACTCTTGGTGGGCGCAGGAATGGGCTCTGCTGTGAAATATTAGATCAAGAATTGTAATTACATGCCCCTGTTGAACAGGGTCAGAAAAATTGGGCCTTTGGTGGTGGTGGTGCTGGTGCTACAACACTGTAAGTCCTCACAGTTACTCTTGGTGGGTGCAGAAACGGGCCCTGCTGTGAAATATTAGATCAAGAATCGTAATTACATGCACCTGTTGAAAAGGAGCAGAAAAATAGGGCCTTTGGTGGTGTTGGTGGTGTTGCCACAACACTGTAATAGGGAGTACACATGGTCGGACTTTGTTCGGACATTCCGACAACAAAATCCTAGGATTTTTTCCGACGGATGTTGGCTCAAACTTGTCTTGCATACACACGGTTGCACAAAGTTGTCGGAAAATCCGATCGTTCTAAACACACTGATGTAAAACACATACGTTGGGACTATAAACAGGGCAGTGGCCAATATCTTTCATCTCTTTATTTATTCTGAGCATGCATGGCACTTTGTCCATCGGATTTGTGTACACACGATCGGAATTTCCGACAACGGATTTTGTTGTCGGAAAATTTTATCTCCTGCTCTCCAACTTTGTGTGTCGGAAAATCCGATGGAAAATGTCCGATGGAGCCCACACACGGTCGGAATTTCCGACCACATGCTCCGATCGGACATTTTCCATCGGAAAATCCGACCGTGTGAACGGGGCATAAGTCCTCACAGTTACTCTTGGTGGGAGCTGGAACGGGCCCTGCTGTGAAATATAAGATCAAGAATTGTAATTACATGCACCTGTTGAACAGGGACAGAAAAATTGGGCCTTAGGCACTGGTGCCACAACACTGTAACCCCTCACAGATACTCTAGTTGGAGCGCAGGAATGAGCCCTCCTGCAAAATATTGCATCAAAAATTGTAATTACACGCCCCTGTTAAACAGAGGCTGAAAAATTGGGCCTTAGGCACTGGTGCTGGTGCCACAACACTGCAACCCCTCACAGATACTCTAGTTGGAGCGCAGGAACGAGCCCTGCTGCAAAGTATTGCATCAAAAATTGTAATTACACACCCCTGTTAAACAGGGGCTGAAAAATTGGGCCTTAGGCACTGGTGCTGGTGCCACAACACTGCAACCCCACACAAATACTCTAGTTGAGTGCAGCAACGAACCCTCCTTGCAAAATATTGCACCAAAAATTGTAATTTCAAGCCCATGTTAAACAGGGGCTGAAACATTGGGCCTTAGCCACTGGTGGCGGCGCCCAGAACCAAAAATATTCTTACAAGCTATCAGCATGATTATTGAGGAGGAAGAGGATAGTCACTCAGCATAACAGGATAGTCACTCAGCACCAGCATATGCAGTCTTGAAGGGATCTGACATTTAAAAAAATGTTCGTTTACATCAGCATCAGGTGCTTGGTAGCTGGTAGTGATCCAAGACTGATTCATTTTTATGAAGGTCAGTCAATTGACCGAGTCGGTGGACATTGGACATGACCGAGTCGGTGGACATTCTGTGATCGGTTACAAAACCTCCAGCAGCACTGAATGTGCGTTGCCGCACACGGTGCCGGACAATCCGCCCGTGTGTAAAATATGTTTTAAATCTTTCCGTTGGACTCAGTTTCGGGCGGAAAGTCCGCTCGTCTGTGTGCTGGTCCGACGGAAAGCACGCTCGTGTGTATGCTGGTCTAACGGACCAAATATGACGTGAGGGCAGGGTATTGCATCTCGCGCTCGCTGCAATTGGAAAAACACATTTTCTTATTGCGGCAAGCGCGGGGCATACCAGGCCCTTAGGTCTGGTATGGATTATAAAGGGAAGCCCCTACTCCGTAAAACCGGCGTGGGGTCCCCCCTAAAATCCATACCAGACCCCTGCGCCCCCCCCACCCCAAAGCACCTTGTCCCCATGTTGATGAGGACAAGGGCCCCTTCCCGACAACCCTGGCCGTTGGTTGTCAAGGTCTGCAGGCGGGGGGCTTATCGGAATCCGGGAGCCCCCTATAAGAGGGCCCCCAGATCCCGGCCCCCCCACCCTATGTGAATGAGTATGGGGTACATGGTACCCCTACCCATTCACCTAGGGAAAGTGTCAATAATAAAACACACTACACAGATTTTTAAAATAATTTACTAAACAGCTCGGGGGATCTTCCTCTGACTTCAGGGGTCTTCTTCCGGCTTCGGGGGTCCCTCCGGTTCATCTTCTCCCGGCGTCCGGTTGGTTCTTCTCCGCTCTCTCCGGCCTCTTCTCCCGGTGTTCCAGTTCTTCGGCCGGCCCCTCCGCTGTCTTCAGGTAGCTCTCTTGCCAGCGGAGGTCCGGACTTCTGGGCTTCTTGTCTTCTCTTCTCTTCTCCAGATGTTGACACGACGCTCTCTCCGGCTGGACTGCTCCCTGCGGGCTCCGTTGTGACTTATATAGGCGAAGACCCCGCCCCCATATGATGTCACAGTCCCTGGGCATGCTGGGACTGTGACGTTTTAGGGGGCGTGGTCTCCGCCTATATAAGTCACAACGGAGCCCGCAGGGAGCAGTCCAGCCGGAGAGAGCGTCGTGTCAACATCTGGAGAAGAGAAGACAAGAAGCCCAGAAGTCCGGACCTCCGCTGGCAAGAGAGCTACCTGAAGACAGCGGAGGGGCCGGCCAAAGAACTGGAACACCGGGAGAAGAGGCCAGAGAGAGCGGAGAAGAACCAACCGGACGCCGGGAGAAGAGGAACCGGAGGGACCCCCGAAGCCGGAAGAAGACCCCCCAAGTCGGAGGAAGATCCCCCCGAGCTGTTTAAAGCGGAGTTCCACACAAAAATGGAACTTCCGCTTTTCGGAACCCTCCCCCCCTCCGGTGTCACATTTAGCACCTTTCAGGGGGGAGGGGGGTGCAGATACCTGTCTAAGACAGGTATTTGCACCCACTTTCGGCATAGACTCCCATGGGAGTCTATGCCTCTTCCCGTCCCCACCGCGCTGTCTGCTGGGAACAAACAGCTCCCGGGAGAGAGCGGGGACCAGTTGGGACGCGCAGCACGACTCGCGCATGCGCAGTAGGGAACTGGGAAGTGAAGCCGCAACGCTTCACTTCCTGATTCCCTCACCTAGGATGACGGGTTCTCGGCGTCCCCTGCCGAAATCGCTGGACCCTGGGACAGGTAAGTGGCCATGTATTAAAAGTCAGCAGCTGCAGTATTTGTAGCTGCTGGCTTTTAATATTTTTTTTTTGGGTGGTGTGGGTGGACCCCCGCTTTAATAAATTATTTTAAAAATCTGTGTAGTGTGTTTTATTATTGACACTTTCCCTAGGTGAATGGGTAGGGGTACCATGTACCCTATACTCATTCACATAGGGTGGGGGGGCCGGGATCTGGGGGCCCTCTTATTGGGGGCTTCTGGATTCCGATAAGCCCCCCGCCCGCAGACCCCGACAACCAACGGCCAGGAACTTGTCCTCATCAACATGGGGACAAGGTGCTTTGGGGTGGGGGGGCCCGCAGGGCGCCCCCCTCCCCCAAATCACCGACACCCCATGTTGAGGGCATGCGGCCTGGTACGGTTCAGGAGGGGGGGCGCTCACTCGTCCCCACCCCCTTTCCTGACCGGCCAGGCTGCATGCTCGGATCGGGGTCTGGTATGGATTTTAGGGGGACCCCACGCCGGTTTTTCGGCGTAAGGGGTTTCCCTTTATAATCCATACTAGACCTAAGGGCCTGGTATGCCCCGCGATGGGGCTCGCAAGGTGTCAATCTCGCCGATAAAAGCGGCAAGATTGACTTCCTTTTCTAGTCCCGTCGCACCTGAGTCACGTTCAAAATGAACGGACTTGTCCGTGTGTGGGTAAGTTCGTTCATTCTGAAAGTCTGCCGTAACTCTGGCGAAAGTCCGTCGGAAAGACGGGCGGACTTAGCCCGCCGGAAAGTCCAGTCGTATGTGGGCAAGTCCGTCCGTTTTAAAGTCCGGCGCACCTGGCGGACAAAGTCCGTCAGAAAGTGTGCCGGACCAAGTATGCCAGAAAGTCCGATTGTGTGTACGCAGCATAAGGAGGGTCTGGCCAAAGTAATACCCATTATTTAGGCATTCATCTCTCCATGAAGTGGAGAGGGTTACCTGTCCAAGAGCTCCCTCTCTAAAATGTTAAAAATGGCCCATGAGAGGGGGGGGATCTGATAGGTGTACCTTAGACTTTGGTCTTTAAAAACTCCCTCAAATAAATGTTATCTTGATGTTGGCCAAGAATGTTTGTGTCTAATCTGCTTTCCCTGTTTATGTGCAAAATTACCAATTTTTTGTTGTTGTTTGACTCCACAGTTTCCTTCCACGCCACAGGAATGGCAGACTGTGGCCTCCCACTTTGCCCAGCAGTGGGACTTTCCTAACTGCGGAGGGGCAATTGATGGGAAACACGTCCACATCGTCCCACCACCCAACTCGGGGTCATACTATTATAATTATAAGGGGTTCAGTAGTATTGTGATGTTGGCAGTGGTGTCGGCTACTTACGAGTTCCTGTATGTGGACGTGGGGAAGAATGGCCGGATGTCCGATGGTGGAGTCATCGCCCAGATGGAGTTCTACAGGCATCTCCAGAATGGCAGCTTGGACTTGCCACCTCCAGAAGACAATGTAGAAGGACTCCCATTTGTCTACGTTGCGGATGAAGCATTTGCGCTGGGGGACCATCTTATGCGGCCATTCCAGATGAGGACCCTCACCCCGGACCAGAGGGTTTTTAATTACCGGCTGGCCAGAGCCAGAAGAGTGGTGGAGAACACGTTTGGAATCATGGCCAGCCGGTTCCACCTATTTCTTACACCCATACACATGGCGGAGTACAAACTGAATCATATCATCCTGGCGTGCTGTGTTCTACACAACTTTTTAAGGCAACATTCTGCCAACTATGCTGGCTCAGTTGGGCCTGAGGCTGGAATTCTAAATGAAACAACCCTGACGGCGCTTGAAAGTGGCCATCCTGGCTTGCCCCCCCTGAGTGCCCGTGATGTCCGGCTAAGATACCTTGAATACTTTGCGGGTAGGGGGGCTATCAGTATGCCAGACAATGTCTGAAACCTTTTTAAAATAAAAAAAAATAACTACTCAAATCTTTGGTGACATTTACTGCTTGTGTTTCTTTTAGCTGACCCTGAGAGAAATGTGGTGAGTCCTGAAAATGGCGTGATTGTGTAACCTTACAAAGCACTGTTGGGTGTTATTTACTAAAGGCAAAGACACTTTGCACTACAAGTGCACTTGAAACTACTCTTGTAGTGCAAAGTGGATTTGCCCTCAGGAAATAACCCCCATTGTCACTGAAAACACCAATTAGAGCACAACAAAAGTTTTGGAGCGTTGAAACAATAATCCACACATTCTTGATTAACAATCTTTTTAATACCAGCACAATCACATGTGCATTTAGAAAAGGTTTTTAAAACAAACCAACATGTTTGTTGTATAACAATTGTTGGGGTCACATTAGAAAAAGTAGAAATGTCCATTTAAGATAAAACAGACATGTTTAAAACCAACAAGAAAGACACAAATCTTGAACTTACAAAGTTCACATTTGGTAGAACTTGAAGGCAATATCAGACATGAGTATTTACAAACTGTGTTTGATATTGCGTTCAGATGGGGTGAAGTCACCCCAGGAAAAGCCAAATTTTGAAGATGCACACAAATTGCCGAATGTCAACATGTGCTAGCTGCCATCATGGGGGATCAAGGGACGTGTTTTTGGGGTGCAACCCCTTCCTCACAGCTACTTTATTATTGAGGAAGGGGTTGCACCCCCAAAACGCGTCCATTGATCTCCCGTTATGGCAGATAGCACATGTTGACACACTGTGTGCATCTTCAAAATTTGGCTTTTCGCAAATATGTCAAAAAATGGTAAAAATTTTTAGCACACAAAAAACCCAAGGGATTTGGAGGGGTTTTAAACTCTCCCTAAAACATCAATGATGTTCTTCATTTTTTGTTGAACATCATTGATGTTTTTAAGGATGTTTTCCAAGACCCTATTACACCCCATGATCTCCCCGATCAGGATCTGTGCACTTTCCAAGGTGAAATGGCCTGGATCCACAACATCATGATCAACTAAAAAGATAGAAACAAAAACACACCATGTATTATAAATATGCCGGCATCCATCTCTTACCTGAGCCTGTTGTCACAGACACTCACCTGTTGTGGTGACTAGTTCCACCACCTCTCCTTCCTCCTCCTGCTCTGCTTGGCTTGGGTGGATTTCCACTTCTTCCTGGGGGGGAGTCTGTGGTCTCCTCGGATGAGTGGTGTCCTCCGAGTCTTTTCTCCCCTATGTAAAAAAAAATAGGTATATTTAGCACACAGATATTTGATAGCAGAACTATAAATATGAAACATTGCTTGGAAGTGGGGTACAATTGTCTATTTTGGCAGAGTTCCAAGCTTCACAGATGGAGACACCCCTATAGTATACACTGGAGCACCTGTGTGGGGCCCCTAATAAAAAGGTTGTTCTTGTGTCCCACACTAGTGCTACAGTGTCCAGATGTGTAAACAGCTGCTGAGTGTCCTCTCCTTACACAGATTCTAGTTTGCATTTCATTCTAGTTACAAACCCATCTACACAACCAATTTTTTTTCAGACAAGTTTTTCTATGCTTTGCATGGGCCGGGATGTCTTATGTTGCGCGTGCGCATCTCTGACGGCTGACTCGCAATCTACATCTCTTCACCGTTAATATATCTGTTCAGTTACACATCCATCACATATGTAAATCCGTCCACCAGACACAGTTCTCACTGGCATATAAATCTATCTCTGTTGATACTTTTTTGATAGTCACATTTAGGTTCTAATAATCCTATGAGCTCAACTTCCGGTATTGAACCTCATAGAGAGGCGTGGAACGCACGCCGAACGGCCATTTTGCCGCAAAACCGGTAATGTGGCAATTAAGTTTAGTGAGAAGTGGCCTCCCCTCTTCAAAATTAAATCACCTATATATATCTTGCTGGCTGCAGTGGGGGGACCCCCCAGACTATGTCTAAGAGGACAAAACGCGTCGGGTAGGACCCCACTGCCGCCATACTTTTTACAGCGCTGTTTTTAAAGAGCTTCATGGGAGTGTTTCTCTTTTTAATAAATTTGGAATTTGTTTACGGAATCACACTATGTGGCTTTTTTTCTTCTCATTCTACTATATGGCCATCTGTTTTCCAACTTTATCCTGAGGGACCCACCAGCTGTCTCTTGGACCTCCACTTTCATCATCAGCCTGGAACATCCATCACCATCCACCACTCAAGCCTGATTTGACTCAGTCGGGCGTATGCCCCCTTGGGTCCACGTTATCTGGTAAGCCTTCCTACAGTTGGTGGCGGTGTGTCCCCTTTGTGTCCATCTCAGATGTCACATGTTCTTCTCATGAAGTTACTGATATTTTGAGTCTCACTTATACGGAAGACTTTTTTACATAATTTTTCTGACATCCCTGTCATCTGTTGGACATCATGTTGAACTTTTAGCGCTAACATAATTTTTATTTTTTGTTATATGCGTATATTTATTTGGTTGTGTTAGCTGCTTATTGTTATTCTCTTTTATTGGCCGCGCAGAATTTCTGGTTACCCCATTTGTCTGTGATCTTTAATGATTGTATTTTGCTGCAGCCTGTTTTCACCCATAGCAATATGGATGTCTTTGACTACAGAGCCTCCCGTTCCGTTAATACGGAGGGAGTATTTGTTGTCACAGGAAATGACACCGAACTAGGAGGCTTGTTTATGAGGTTAAAGAATATCATGTCCTCCGAACTCCACCTATTATGGGACGTGGCGTTCCTCGAACAATATATCTCAGATCGCATCGTCCCTAGAAGCTTGAGGTGGGAGGTACACCCCCCACAAGGTGAACCAGAGATAGACTCTTGGTTCAGATACTTTAATAAGGCGGGGATAAGCCTTCTCGGTGTTCTTATATCCAAGAAGAGGATCAAACTCTCTTCATTGGATAAAGAGATTAAAGAAATTAAAGACAAACTCGCATCCCATAAAAATTCTCCCGAGTATGACGCCCTTTCTTCCAATCTCCAGAATTATCTGGAAAAGGAAGATAAGGACCAGAAAAGTAAAAAACAAAAAAGTACTCCAGGGATATGGGGGATTATAAAAATGGCACCGTGTTTGGTTGGCAAAAACTATATGCCTCCAACCCAACCACCTCCTCACCCCCTGGAGTAGGTCCCCCCAATATCCCTACACCTGGAATAACAGTGACTGAGATCCAACCTAGAGGTACCCCAGTGGGTGAGACTAGGAGAGATGCATTAAGACACAGATCTCCATCACGTACTGGAACACGTCATCATAGCCCATACACCCCTCAAGGCAACCATAGAGGTAGAGCCACAACAGAGGTTAACATGGTGGGAGGGGCCACCATAGTTGTGGTACACATTATCCTGAATCATATCCAAGACGGATGGATGTTTCATCATCCCGTCATAGGGATTATGTTGATACATATTATTCTGACCCCCCCATCATCACCAACCTCCCCTCACCACACGCAACAGGTTCTCTCCACTTAGAGGGATGCGGATTGTTGAATATAGAGAGGACCACAGACATAATACTGGATCTTGGCATGAACGGTCTTATTACCATCAACCTAATGTTAATCAATATAATAGCCAGGTTTTTTACGAGGACCAAAGACCACAAAAAAGGGGCCCAGATCCAAGAGAGGTACAAGGGGAGGTAGGAGAACACAATGGAAGAAAAAGAAGGAGAACTTTAGAGGCCAGGGTGTCTTTAATTTAAGTGCCAAGTCCTTGACTAAAGAAGAATTCTCCATCCTTGATAAGAGCCTAAGGTTCGCCCCCCCCCCCCCCCCAAAAAAATTGGATAGATTTGGCACTTTTATAGACATTCACAAATACATACAGTCAGGTCCATAAATATTGGGACATCGACACAATTCTAATCTTTTTGGCTCTATACACCACCACAATGGATTTGAAATGAAACGAACAAGATGTGCTTTAACTGCAGACTTTCAGCTTTAATTTGAGGGTATTTACATCCAAATCAAGTAAACAGTGTAGGAATTACAACAGTTTGTATATGTGCCTCCTACTTTTTAAGGGACCAAAAGTAATGGGACAGATTAACAATCATCCATCAAACTTTCACTTTTTAATACTTGGTAGCAAATCCTTTGCAGTCAATTACAGCCTAAAGTCTGGAATGCATAGACATCACCAGACGCTGGGTTTCATTCCTGGTGATGCTCTGCCAGGCCTCTACTGCAACTGTCTTCAGTTCCTGCTTGTTCTTGGGGTATTTTCCCTTCAGTTTTGTCTTCAGCAAGTGAAATGCATGCTCAATTGAATTCAGGTCAGGTGATTGACTTGGCCATTGCATAACATTCCATTTCTTTCCCTTAAAAAACTCTTTGGTTACTTTTACAGTATGCTTCTGGGTCATTGTCCATCTGCACTGTAAAGTGCCTTCCAATGAGTGCATTTTGCTGAATATGAACTGATAATATTGCCCGAAACACTCCAGAATTCATCCTGCTGCTTTTGTCAGCAGTCAAATCATCAATAAATACAAGGGAACTAGTTCCATTGGCAGCCATACATGCCCACGCCATGACACTACCACCACCATGCTTCACTGATAAGGTGGTATGCTTTGGATCATGAGCTGTTCCTTTCCTTCTCCATACTCTTCTCTTCGCATCACTCTGGTACAAGTTGATCTTGGTCTCATCTGTCCATAGGATGTTGTTCCAGAACTATGAAGGCTTTTTTAGATGTTGTTTGGCAAACTCTAATCTGGACTTCCTGTTTTTGAGGCTCACCAATTGTTTACATCTTGTGGTGAACCCTCTGTATTCACTCTGGTGAAGTCTTCTCTTGATTTTTGACTTTGACACACATACATCTACCTCCTGGAGAGTGTTCTTGATCTGGCCAACTGTTGTGAGGGGTGTTTTCTTCACCAGGGAAAGAATTCTTTGGTCATCCACCACAGTTGTTTTCCGTGGTCTTCTGGGTCTTTTGGTGTTGATGAGCTCACCGGTGCATTCTTTCTTTTTAAGGATGTTCCAAACAGTTGATTTGGCCACACCTAATGTTTTTGCTATCTCTCTGATGGGTTAGTTTTGTTTTTTCAGCCTAATGATGGCTTGCTTCACTGATAGTGACAGCTCTTTGGATCTCATATTGAGAGTTGACAGCAACAGATTCCAAATGCAAATAGCACACTTGAAATGAACTCTGGACCCTTCATCTCTTCCTTGTAAATGGGATAATGAGGGAATAACACACACCTGGCCATGGAACAGCTGAGCAGCCAATTGTCCCATTACTTTTGGTCCCTTAAAAAGTGGGAGGCACATATACAAACTGTTGTAATCCCTACACCGTTTACCTGATTTGCATGTAAATACCCTCAAATTAAAGCTGAAAGTCTGCAGTCAAAGCACATCTTGTTCATTTCATTTTAAATCCATTGCTGTGGTGTATAGAGCCAAAAAGATTAGAATTGTAACGATGTCCCAATATTTATGGACCTGACTGTATGTAAAATTAATGTTCAGCGCTACCTCATTTCCAACTCCTGTAGGGGTGGGGGAAGCGCTGCTTCATCAGGCACTGTTCATCCAGGTCTAAGAAATCCCTCATTATTTAACCCTCTGGGGTCTGGTAGCACCTGCTATAAGCATATTTAAGGCCTTGTCCTTAAAGACCTGGCAGAGCTCCCAGACAAACATATACACTAAAATCCTGTGTCCAACACAGGTCTCAAGTCCTTGTGTTCCCAAAAAGACCTGGTCATTCGCCAGGCGGATAAAGGTGGTGGGATCGTTATTCTTGACAAGAAGGATTATGAATTGGAGATGTACAGAATCCTTAATGAACCAGACACATATAAAATATTATCTAACAATCCTACTTCTGTCTAAAATTGTGGAAAGAGGTTACGATCAGGGTATTTTTAATAGAAAGGAGAGAGACTTTTTGGTTCCTTTGGCACCTAGGGTTCCAACTATATATTATTTACCCAAGGTCCATAAGAACCCAGTACAACCTCCCCGTCGGCCTATCGTGAGTGGGATCAATTCAGTTACCTCACGTATAGGCCGTTATAATGATGTCTATCTCCAACCTTTGGTAAGATGGATGCCATCCTACTTAACCACTTCAGCCCCGGAAGGATTTACCCCCTTCCTGACCAGAGCACTTTTTACAATTCGGCACTGCGTCGCTTTAACTGCTAATTGCGCGGTCATGCAATGCTCTACCCAAACGAAAAAGCTTTCTTTTGATGATATTTGATCACCTCTGCCGTTTTTATTTTTTGCGCTATAAACGGAAAAAGACTGAAAATTTTGAAAAAAAATGATATTTTCTACTTTTTGTTATAAAAAAAATCCAATAAACTAAATTTTAGTCATACATTTAGGCCAAAATGTATTCGGCCACATGTCTTTGGTAAAAAAAATGTCAATAAGCGTATATTTATTGGTTTGCGCAAAAGTTATAGCGTCTACAAACTAGGGTACATTTTCTGGAATTTACACAGCTTTTAGTTTCTGACTGCCTATGTCATTTCTTGAGGTGCTAAAATGGCAGGGCAGTACAAAACCCCCCCAAATGACCCCATTTTGGAAAGTAGACACCCCAAGGAAATTGCTGAGAGGCATGTTGAGCCCATTGAATATTTATTTTTTTTGTCCCAAGTGATTGAATAATGACAAAAAAAAGAAAAAAAAAAAATTACAAAAAGTTGTCACTAAATGATATATTGCTCACACAGGCCATGGGCATATGTGGAATTGCACCCCAAAATACATTCAGCTGCTTCTCCTGAGTACGGGGATACCACATGTGTGGCACTTTTTGGGAGCCTAGCCGCGTACGGGGCCCCGAAAACCCAGCACCACCTTCAGGATTTCTAAGGGCATACATTTTTGATTTTACTCCTCACTACCTATCACAGTTTTGAAGGCCATAAAATGCCAAGATGGCACAAAACCCCCCCAAATGACCCCATTTTGGAAAGTAGACACCCCAAGCTATTTGCTGAGAGGCATGGTGAGTATTTTGCAGCTGTCATTTGTTTTTGAAAATGAAGAAAGACCAGAAAAAAATTTTTTTTTTTTCTTTTTTCAATTTTCAAAACTTTGTGACAAAAAGTGAGGTCTGCAAAATACTCACTATACCTCTCAGCAAATAGCTTGGGGTGTCTACTTTCCAAAATGGGGTCATTTGGGGGGGGGGTTGTGCCACCTGGGCATTCCATGGCCTCCGAAACTGTGATAGGTAGTGAGGAGTGAAATCAAAAATTTACGGCCTTAGAAAGCCTGAAGGCGGTGCTTGGTTTTCGGGGTCCCGTGCGCGGCTAGGCTCCCAAAAAGTCCCACACATGTGGTATCCCCGTACTCAGGAGAAGCAACAGAATTTATTTTGGGGTGTAATTTCACATATTCCCATGGCATGTTTGAGCAATATAACATTTAGTGACAACTTTGTGCAAAAAAAAAAAAAATTGTCTCTTTCCCGCAACTTGTGTCACAATATAAAATATTCCATGGACTCGACATGCCTCTCAGCAAATAGCTTGGGGTGTCTACTTTCCAAAATGGGGTCATTTGGGGGGGGTTTGAACTGTCCTGGCATTTTATGCACAACATTTAGAAGCTTATGTCACACATCACCCACTCTTCTAACCACTTGAAGACAAAGCCCTTTCTGACACTTATTGTTTACATGAAAAAGTTATTTTTTTTTGCAAGAAAATTACTTTGAACCCCCAAACATTATATATTATTTTAAAGCAATTGCCCTACAGATTAAAATGGTGGGTGTTTCATTTTTTTTTTTCACACAGTATTTGCGCAGCGATTTTCAAACGCATTTTTTGGTGAAAAAAAAACACTCTTTTTTAAATTTTAATGCACTAAAACACACTATATTGCCCAAATGTTTGATGAAATAAAAAAGATGATCTTAGGCCGAGTACATGGATACCAAACATGACATGCTTTAAAATTGCGCACAAACGTGCAGTGGCAACAAAATTACTACATTTTTAAAAGCCTTTAAAAGCCTTTACAGGTTACCACTTTAGATTTACAGAGGAGGTCTACTGCTAAAATTACTGCCCTCAATCTGACCTTCGCGGTGATACCTCACATGCATGGTGCAATTGCTGTTTACGTTTGACGCCAGACCGCCGCTTGCGTTCGCCTTAGCGCGAGAGCAGGGGGCGACAGGGGTGCTTTTTTTTATTTATTTTTTTTCTTTATTTTTTTTTGCTTTTTTATCTTATTTTTAAACTGTTCCTTTCATTTTTTTTTTTTTTTAATCATTTTTATTGTTATCTCAGGGAATGTAAATATCCCCTATGATAGCAATAGGTAGTGACAGGTACTCTTTTTTGAAAAAATTGGGGTCTATTAGACCCTAGATCTCTCCTCTGCCCTCAAAGCATCTGACCACACCAAGATCGGTGTGATAAAATGCTTCCCCAATTTCCCAATGGCGCTATTTACATCCGGCGAAATCTAAGTCATAAAATGCTCGTAGCTTCCGGTTTCTTAGGCCATAGAGATGTTTGGAGCCACTCTGGTCTCTGATCAGCTCTATGGTCAGCTGGCTGAATCACCGGCTGCATTCTCAGGTTCCCTGTTGAGACAGGAGAGCCAGAGAAAAACACGGAAGACGGTGGGGGGGGGGCATTCCCTCCCACTGCTTGTAAAAGCAGTCTAGAGGCTAATTAGCCGCTAGGATTGCTTTTACATGAAAGCCGACCGCTGGCTAAAAAGAATGATACCAAGATGATACCTAAACCTGCAGGCATCATTCTGGTATAACCACTCAAAGTCGTGAATGGCGTACCTGAAGACAAAAAAATGGTTAACAATAAAGCACAGTAAACGGTAAAGTATAAATAATTACATACCTGAAAAACAAACATGATAAAACATAATAACAATAACAATAACAATAAAACATTGCAGAATAGAATACAGTAAAAAAGAGCAGAACAATAGAGAGAGAATAGAGAGAGAGAGAACAATAAAACGACAACTATTTTTTTTAATTTTTGTTTGTGTTTTTTTTTTTTTTTACACTTTTTTTTTGTAACTGTAACTGGTTCCAGGTTCGGGTCTCTCAAAATGCGGTGGCATCTTGGGAGACCCTGTGAAAGTGTGCCTAGTCTGTGCAATGCTGTACGCTACGCTAATACTCAACTAGTGCATGGTAGCGTTCAAAACATTCACCAAGTGTTACTGCAGTGCTGGTTTGACTACGACCGGGGTGTACTACGCCGCTGGTGCTTGCCAGTTCACCAAAACGCTACAAAGAAAAGTGTCAGTGATCGATCGATACTGCACTTGGGTGGGCTGGACTGGGCTGGGCCGGGCGGAGGGGCAAAACGCAGGTGCTAGCAGGTATCTGGGCTGATCCCGCTAACACTGCGTTTTTGGGAACCCTAAACTGCTGGGGACGCTAGTATAGATCTGATCGGATCAGATATTGATGCGTTCAGATACTATACCACTAAGGGAGGTGTACGGTGCGTGTACGGTGCGTGCGTGGGTGTTCGCGGTACTGGCGCTAATCTGACGCTGCCTAGGGCGACGCATATCACCGCCGGGTGATCAGGGGGCTAAACCTTTATTCAGGTAATAAACGGCGGGTGCCCTGACACTATAAAAAATAAACGAACTAACCAGCGTCACCCGTAACGGTTATACGGTGATCAGTGGTGAAAGGGTTAACTAGGGGGCCATCAAGGGGTTAAAACATTTATTAGATAGTATATGGGGGTCCCTGTCGCTATAAAACGCTGACGGCGAACCTAAATATTTACGTCCCTAACTAGCGTCACCAGCGACACTAATACAGCGATCAGAAAAAT
Source organism: Lithobates clamitans (assembly GCA_037952925.1). Taxonomy (NCBI): domain Eukaryota; kingdom Metazoa; phylum Chordata; class Amphibia; order Anura; family Ranidae; genus Lithobates; species Lithobates clamitans. The sequence continues at coordinate 3,166,961 of JBBGZY010000159.1, forward strand.
GATCGCTTAGCGACACTGGCGACAGGGGGTGATCAAGGGGTTAAAACTTTATTAGGGGGGTAAGGGGGGTACCCTAGACCTACAGGGGGGTAAACCTTTATTCGGTAATAAACGGCGGGTGCCCTGACACTATAAAAAATAAACGAACTAACCAGCGTCACCCGTAACGGTTATACGATGATCAGTGGTGAAAGGGTTAACTAGGGGGCAATCAAGGGGTTAAAACATTTATTAGGTAGTATATGGGGGTCCCTGTCGCTATAAAACACTGACGGCGAACCTAAATATTTACGTCCCTAACTACCGTCACCAGCGACACTAATACAGCGATCAGAAAAATGATCGCTTAGCGACACTGGTGAGGGGGGGTGATCAAGGGGTTAAAACTTTATTAGGGGGGGTAAGGGGGGTACCCTAGGCCTACAGGGGGGTAATACTAACTGTCCCACCACTGCTAACTGTCACAAACTGACACTATGCAGTAATCAGGAAAAAAAAAAAAAAACCTGCTTGGTGTCAGTTTGTGACAGGGGGGGGGGTGATTGGGGGGGGGGGATCGGGGGGCGATCGGGGGGGGATCGGGGGTGTAATATATGCCTGGCATGTTCTACTGTGTGTGTGTGAGTGTTGGTGCACTTACATGTCATCTCTCCTCGGCGCTGGAACGGAAACTGCCAGACCGAGGAGAGATGACATCACATCCTCTGCCTCTGTGTACTATACAGAGGCAGGGGATGTTTGTCATTGGCTGGGAGCGATCGCGAGGGGGGGGCCACGATCGGATGGCCTCCCCCTCGTCTGTCATCGCTCCCAACCAAATGCCGACCGCAGCTGGCACCGGGGGGGGTCCGATCGGACCCCCCACCCGCGGGAAGGCAATCACGTTTCAGGTACGTGATTTTGCCTGCCCGTGCCGCTCTGCTCACGTATATAGGCGTGAGGCGGTCGGCAAGTGGTTAAAGGACACAGGCGCTACCATCCGTCTTTTAGAGAGTTTGGAGCTTCATGATGACCACATTATTGCGACTGCAGACGTCGCATCTCTCTACACATGCATTCCCCAGGATCAAGGTCTTAATGCGGTTCAATATTTTTTGGACAAAGAGCCAAGTATTGCTTCCTTCCAACGCTCCTTCATTATGAAGTTACTAGAATTTGCCACCAAAAGAAGCTATTTTTGGTTCAACCAACAATATTATTTACAGTTACGTGGTGTGGCTATGGGCGCCAAATATGCCCCTAGCCTCGCCAATCTATTTATGGCCAAGTGGGAGGAGGATGTCGTCTATACTAACAGGGACCCGTCCCTGACCGTGTGGGCACGATATATAGACGACATCCTCCTCCTATGGAAGGGCAGTGCTGAATCTCTTGATTTGTTTTTCCAACATTTGAATGCTAACGATAGAGGTATCTTTCTATCTTACAACACCAGCAGAGACAAGATCAACTTCCTCGATCTGGAAATAGGAATACGCAATGGACAGTTCCAATTCCAGACACATTTTAAAGCCACGGACCGTAACAGCTTCATACCACCTGATAGCTGCCACCATCGATCCTGGCTTGATTCGGTGCCACGCAACCAATTCCTGAGGCTGCGTAGAAACTGCTCGGATATTGACACCTTTAGAGTACAATCTGAACTTTTAAAAACTAAGTTTTTAGATAAAAACTACGATCCTGGCCTCGTTGAACATGAGTTCCAATATGCCCTTGCGATAGACAGAGAGTCACTATTAAGAGAAAAACCCAAGAAACAACAAGATGATAGTCTCAAGTGGTCTATGCTCACTTCTTTTTCTGTTCAACATAAACAGATTAGAGCCATCATCTCTAAACATTGGGGTATTCTTAAAAATGATAAAGTTCTTAATTCAGTCTTGCCAGATCGAGCGAAGGTAATTTTTAGAGGTGCCCCTACCTTACAGAGCAAAATTGCCCCAAATGTCATCAATTCCCCCATACGTCAGCCTTTCTTTCACGAGATGGAAGGCTTCTACTCGTGTAGAAGGTGCGTTGTCTGTCAGCACAATTCTGGGATTGGACGTAAGACTGTGTCATTTACATCCTCTGTCACCCATAAATGTTATTCCCTCCAGGCAGTTCTGTACTTGTACTACCAGCCATATTGTATATTTAATCACATGCCACTGTGGTAAACAGTATGTGGGTCGCACCATCCGCTCGTTTGCAGTGAGAGTGGCAGAGCACATTGCCCTCATTAAGAATGGGGACACCAAACACACCGTTGCCAGACATTATAAACTCAATCATAATCGGGTAATAGATGGTACGCAATTTGTAGTAATTGACAAATACGTTCCCCCTTGGAGAGGTGGTGCCAGGACCAGAGGAGTATCATGCTTAGAGACCTTCTGGATCAATGAGCTCCGTACGCTCTCCCCCCTCGGTATCAACGTGGAGCTTGACGTTAACGCTTTTATCAATACGATGCTTAGCTCCACTACCTTTTATCTTCTTTTCCCTCTTTCCATTTTCATTTATATGCTCTCCCTTAATATTATTCAGCCATCTCATTAGTTTTTACTGGATTTAGCTGTATATTTTAATTTTTAATTTTTATTGTATTTCTACCATTTATTATACATACATATTTATATGTCTAATTATCAGTATGTAATACATTTTTTCCCTTTTATATGTCCTTTTGATTTTTCATGCTTATGTGTACAAGCATGCATCTTTATATTGAAAGGGGAGTCTATTTCACATCTCCACACTTATTGCCTTTCCCTTATTGGCATTTGTTTGTACAGCTAATGGCTATTCACATATAGTGACCATTTCTACACGTATTTATTACTTCTTGTTTTTTCTCCCACGGGTCGTGACACTTCCCTATATAACACATTTTCCATGCAGGCACATTAATATATTCATGTTTTCCCCTTTTTTTCTGCATTCTGCACTAAGTGTCCACGCTGACCCCATGTCCTTTGTGCTTTTGGGGTCACCGCACTAATACATGCGATCACGTCTCACTTGACGTCTAGCCGCTCCCTCCCTGTGTGCTCTCCAATAGCGGAACGTTCCCTGAATGGAGGGCGGACCACTGTCCACAAGGCACGTCTTTCTATTCACGTGTTTTCACTAGTGTGCATGCGCATGGTGCGTGCGCACACCACTGTTTTTCTATGCTTTGCACGGGCCAGGATGTCTTATGTTGCGCTTGCGCATCTCTGACGGCTGACTCGCAATCTACATCTCTTCACCGTTAATATATCTGTTCAGTTACACATCCATCACATATGTAAATCCGTCCACCAGACACCGTTCTCACAGGCATATAAATCTATCTCTGTTGATACTTTTTTGATAGTCACATTTAGGTCCTAATAATCCTATGAGCCCAACTTCCGGTATTGAACCTCATAGAGAGGCGTGGAACGCATGCCGAGCGGACATTTTGCCGCAAAGCCGGAAGTGGCAATTAAGTTTAGTGAGAAGTGGCCTCCCCTCTTCAAAAATAAATCACCTATATATATCTTGCTGGCTGCAGTGGGGGGGACCCCCCAGACGATGTCTAAGAGGATTAAATGCGTCGGATAGGACCCCACTGCCGCCATACTTTTTACAGCGCTGTTTTTAAAGAGCTTCATGTAAGTGTATGTCTTTTTAATAAATTTGGAATTTGTTTACGGAATCACACTATGTGGCTTTTTTCCTTCTCATTCTACTATATGGCCATCTGTTTTCCAACTTTATCCTGAGGGACCCACCAGCGTCCGGTTGTCTCTTGGACCTCCACTTTCATCATCAGCCTGGAACATCCATCATCATCCACCACTCAAGCCTGATTTGCCTCAGTCGGGCGTATGCCCCCTTGGGTCCACGTCATCTGGTACACCTTCCTATAGTTGGTGGTGGTGTGTCCCCTTTGTGTCCATCTCAGATGTCACATATTTTGCCATGTTCTTCTCATGAAGTTACTGATATTCTGAGTCTCACTTATACGGAGGACTTTTTTACATATTTTTTCTGAAATCCCTGTCATCTGTTGGACATCATGTTGAACTTTTAGCGCTACACATAATTTTTATTTTTTATTATATTTGTATATTTATTTGGTTGTTTTAGCTGCTTATTGTTTTTCTCTTTTATTGGCCGTGCAGAATTTCTGGTTACCCCATTTGTACTGCTCGTGCTCCCTTAATTTGAGGTCCGACCACCGTTTCCTGAGCTGATCTTTCGATTGTCGTACCCCAAAATTCTGGTGCAGACTCTTGACTACTTTCGCCATGATCTTGGCCTTTCTGACATTGGGGTTGGGGTAAGGTCCATACTTCCCGTCATAGTCGGCCCTCTTCAGAATGTCCACCATCTCCAACATATCCCCAAAGGACATATTTGAGGCCTTAAATCGTCTCCTTCTGCATCGGGACGTTTCAGGCTCTGGGCTTTCCTCCTCCTCCTCCTCGTTGCTATAATTATCTGACACCTGCTGTGTCTCCGCCATGTGCTCTTCCCCCACTGCGACGAACGAGAAGGGGTGGGGAATAGACTAGAAAGAACATCAGGGGCGGGCGGAGTTTCACGCATGCGCAGTGTCTATAAAGCGTAACACACGTGCGTAGCACGTACGATCTGTGAGCGGAGGAAGGAGTAACGGAGGCGCCGATCGTGATTGCGAAGGTAAGATTTAACATTGGGCCTATACTGCTTCTAGATTGAGGCCTGTATTTGCACAAGTTTAGAAGACTTTAGGCTGACATTAGGGTTTGTCTTGTGTTGTGTCTTGCAGTGAAAATGGATATCTTGAAAGATAAGGACTTTATGCCAATCTTCATAGATATGTTCAGGGAGCTGCCCTGTCTGTGGCAGATAAACCACCCTGAATATAAGAACCAAACAAAGAGGAAGGCAGCGCTGGATAATTTGTTGGAATTTGTGAAGACGGTGATCCCCACGGCAGACATCACCTATTTGAAGATCCTAATTGGTGGCCTGAGGAGCACCTATCTAAGGGAGCACAAGAAGGTCCAGGATTCCCAGAGATCAGGAGCAGCAGATGACATTTATGTCCCCAGGTTGTAGTACTATGACAGACTGCATTTTCTGGCAGGCCAGACTGAACCCAGGCCAGCACTTTCCAGTCTTCCTTCCACGCTTCCTTCCCCCCAGCTGAGGCTTCTGATGCCCAACCTGGGCCTTCCAGGCAGCAACATGTGGAGGAGCCCAGCTTGAGCCAGGTATAGCATTCTTCTAAAGATTTCTGGTTGTCCAATCAATGATGTTAAATATATGTTAGTTTGGATTGCTAATTTATGATTGTGATTGATGAAGCAAAAACTAAACCATGTCTCTTTTTCATACACAGGGAAGTCTCAGCCAGGAGGTGGCCGGGCCAAGCAGGCTGCCTGATATCCAGGTCCCTCCCCTCCACCTTCAAAGAAAAAGTGGCAGGAAGAGGAGTAACCTGGAGGAGGCTGCAATAGGCCTATGTTGGAAGGCTACTGAGGCCCTCAGAACACCCCACAGTGTGGAGGAGGACTTTGCTGGCATAACTGCATGCAAAATGATGCAGATGGAGAAGGGCCAACGACTCCTGTGTGAGTTTTTAATTTTGGAAGCTCTCAATAAGGGGTTGAGGGGCCAAATAACATCTGCTACCCACATTTGTGACCTCACACATAGTCCTCCTCCTCCTCCTCCTCCAGGTCATACTCCTCCTCCTCCTCCTCCAGGTCCTACTCCTCATCCTGCCACATCTCCAACACCAGAGCCACAGCCGGGAAGGAAGCGTTGAAGGAAGACCAGAGAGTGATGACCCTGGGTTCAGTCTGGTCTGGCCAAAGATGCAGCCTCTTGTAGTACCACAGCCTGGGGACAATACATGTCATCTGCTGCCTTGTGGATCTCTGGGACTTCTGGACCAGACTGCACTCCCTTAGATATGGACTCCTCAGGCCACCAATTTTGCTGTAAAATAATTGATGTCTGCCCTGGGGGTCAAAGGCTTCGCCAATTTATGATGTTTCTCCAGCGTTGCCTCCCTCTTTGTTTGGTTCTGAGCCCTTAATAAATGAATTTTTGTTACAATTATACTCGCCTATGTGTGTTTTCCTTAAAAAAAGACAGTTTGTTTGTGAGTAGGTAGGTACATTTCAAAAATACAATGTGAAATTAATAAGGGACACCAACACCAAGCATTCTCCTTGAGATTAAATTGTTGTGGTAACTTGACACACAAAACACACACAAAAATATTATGGAGTCAAACCAATAAAAAATAAAAAAATCAGCCTTAAAACAAATACAAACCCCCCCAAAAAAAACAGCCTTGAAAAAAATACAAAACAAAAATAAAACAACAAAAAACAAATTGGGTCAGATGTGACAAATCAAAATATATTGGGGGAATCACGATAAATAATAAAAAAAGAAGTTTGTGAGAAGTCTGTGTGAATATGAGCAACAAAACTACTTAATTCTTCTCACATTATAAAGAAGAGAGTGTGCGCTGTATTAAACAATTTTAAACATTGCAGCATGATGAAAGTGCTCTATCCATTCCGAACGCTAATTTTACCAAACCGAGCTGTTCCGTCTCAGAATTTCTTCTGAGCATGCATGGTACTTTGTGCGTCGGAATTGTCCACACATGGTTGGAATTGACGCGATTGGATTTTGTTGTCGGAAAATTTTATAGCCTGCTCTCAAACTTTGTGTGTCAGAAAATCCGATGGAAAAAGTCCGATGGAGCCCACACACGGTCAGAATTTCCGACAACACGCTCCGATCGCACATTTTCCATCAGAAAATCCGACCGTGTTTACGGGGCATAACTGTAAATACTGTAGCTGCATGCCTGTGGTATTAATAGGAGCAGAACAACAGCAATTGTCTCCAGGTAGCTTTAGGTGCACACTGTGCAGAGAACGCACTACACTAACTGTAAATACTGTAGCTTCCTGCCTATGGTATTAATAGGATCAGAAGAACACCACTAATTTTCTTCAGGTAGCTTTAGGTGCACACTGTACAGGTGACGCACTACACTAAATTGTAAATACTGCAGCTGCCTGCGGTACTGTACTAATAGGATCAGAAGAACACCAGTAATTTTCTTCAGGTAGCTTTAGGTGCACACTGTGCAGAGGACGCACTACACTAACTTGTAAATACTACAGCTGCCTGTGGTACTGTACTAATAGGATCAGAAGAACACCACTAATTTTCTTCAGGTAGCTTTAGGTGCACACTGTGCAGAGAACGCACTACACTAACTTGTAAATACTGCAGCTGCCTGTGGTACTGTACTTATAGGATCAGAAGAACACCACTAATTTTGTTTAGGTAGCTTTAGGTGCACACTGTGCAGAGGACGCCCTAAACTAACTTGTAAATACTGCAGCTGCCTGCGGTACTGTACTAATAGGATCAGAATATCACCACTAATTTTCTTCAGGTAGCTTTAGGTGCACACAGCAGCTCCTTCGGGGGTAGTACGCTACACTTCTTTGCAAAATAGCAGGTGTCAGATTGGATGGAGAGTGTCTGAACAGCAATTCTCAAGTCTTGCAACAGATTCCCAATTGGATTCAGGTCTGGATTTTGACTGGGCCATTCTAACACATGAATATGCTTTGATCTAAACCATTCTTTTGTAGCTCTGGCTGTATGTTTAGAGTTGTTTCTCTGCTGGAAGTTGAACCTCCACCCCAGTCTCAAGTTTTGCAGACTCTAAAGCCGCGTACACACGAGCGGAATGTCTAAAAGAAAAAGTCAGACGGAAGCTTTTCATCATCTATTCCGATCGTGTGTGTGCCTCATCTGACTTTTTTTTTTGAATGTTCTGACGGACCTAGAAATGTTCTAAATATTTCCAACGGAACCAATTCCTATCGGGAAAACCGCTCGTCTGTATGCTGTTCCGACGAACCAAAAACGACGCATGCTACGAGACAGAAGCTATTGGCTACTGGCTATTGAACTTCCTTTTTCTAGTCCCGTCGTATGAGCTGTACATCACTGCGTTCTGGATGGCCGGACTTTGGTCGGACTTTGGTTTGACCGTGTGTAGGCAAGACCGCTTGAATGGAATTCCATCGGAGTTCCGTCTGAGAAACCTTCGGATTTTATTCCGACTGCAAAACCGGTCGTGTGTACGCGGCATAACAGGTTTTCTTCTAAGATTGCCCTGTATTTGGCTCCATCCATCTTCCCATCAACTCTGACCATCTTCTCTGTCCCTGCTGAAGAAAAGTATCCCCATAACATGATTCTGCCTCCACCATCTTTCATGGTGGGGATAGTGTGTTCTGGGTGATGTGCAGTGTTAGTTTTCTGCTACAGTGTTTTGTTTTTAGGCCCAAAAAGTTTTTTTTTTCAGCAAATCTATTTTGTACTTTTTATTTGGAAGATATATTTATCCACAAAACAACAATATTTACATAATTTATAAAATATCAAAAATACAAATAAATATAAAGAAACACTTTACCTATTTATCCCACCCCACCCCCCTCCCTCACCCCTATCCAACCTCACCATCCAATCTCTCCTCACTTCCATACCACACGCACCATCCTGTCTACCTTCTTACATTCCCTCCTGCCATCATAGACTACATTCTTTTAGCTGAAGGAGTTCGCTTCAACCGCCTCTACTTTCGTATCATGACTAATATCATTCATCATTAGGTTACTTCCTACTCCCCTTTCTTCTGGCATGTTGCTTCCTCTCATATACTGCATTTGTGCCGCAAGGAAATAATACCCTGGATTTGGCAAAGCCAAACCCCCCACCTCTCTCGGCCATTGCAGTGACTGCAAGCGAATCCTTGCCACCCCATTTTTCCAAATTAACTTTCTAAACACACTGTCCATTTTCTTAAACCAGTGTTTTGGAATCCACATTGGAGAGTTATGTATTACTTATAGAATTTGCGGCATCCATACCACCTTAATTAAATTGCACCGACCGGCAACCGAGAGAGGGAGATGGCCCCACACCCGACTTTTCTGTTTTAATTTTATCATAAGTGGGACTAGATTGCCCGTTATGTACTGCCCCGGGTCTCTTGTTATATTAACACCTAAATATCTTTTTTGACTTACTACGCTCATTTGAGTTACCTGTTGCGGAAGGGGTTTTATAAGGGGATCTATTGGCATAAGTACCGATTTTTCCCAATGAATTGCCAACCCTGAGAAATGTCCAAATTCTTTAACTATCCACATAACTGCCTTCAAAGAGTCCTGCGTATCCCCCAGAAATAGCAAAATGTCATCTGCATACATAGCGACTATCTCCTCCCCCCTCCTTCTTTTAAATCCCTGTATCTCTTGGGAGGACCTTAAAGCAATAGCCAGTGGCTATTTGTCATATCTACTATTACCCTTTGCAACTCTTCCAATGTCAACAGGGCTTCCAGATCCTCCCTATCTTCTCTTGATAAAGGGGGTATGTTCAATTTTTCAAAAAAATCCCACATTTCCCCCTCTACATTTATTTGTGGCGTATTATACAGGTTTTTGTAATAATCTTCAAATTCCTTTACTATTTCCAGGGTGGTTCTTATAATTTTCCCTTCCTTGTCCCAATTTGCTGGTATAGTGGTAGGGGGGCCGTTTGCCCTCGCTATCAAAGCCAGGGTTCTTCCCACTTGTTCTCCTTCCCCAAAAAAACTCTGTCTCTTTTTTTCCCACTTTCTCCAAAACTAATTTCTTGTATTCTTCTTGGCTTTCCACCCACTCGCCATATCTGACTAGAGCCGGTTCCTCCACATACCGCACTTCGGTCCATCTCAAACTCTCTCTTGCTTTAAATTACTTAGCCTGTGATTGTTTCTTAACATAGGAGATTTTCTGTATCAGCACACCCCGTAAAAAAGCTTTCAGGGAGTCCCACATTATACCCAGTGGGGATGATCCCGAGTTTAGATTTATAAATTCCTCTAGGCTAACTGCTATAACCCCCGCATCTTCAATTATTTAGAGCCAAAAGGGATTTACTTTCCAATCTCCTCTACTATGGCTCGTCCCTGTTTTTATTGAAAAGGCTACTGGTGAGTGGTCCGAAATCCTCCTTGGCTCATAATCTATCTCTACCAATAAATTTAGGGCTTCCTCATTGCATAGCACGAGGTCAATTCTGCATAAAGTGGCATGTGTTCTAGAGTGGCACGAATACTGTTTCACTCCCGGATGCCACTTACTCCAAACATCCACTAGCCCTACCTCCATGCAGAATTGGAGGAGCGGGCCCCTGGGTACCCCACCGGGAGCAACCCTCTGTGGAAACCTATCTATGCTATTATTCATAGTCATATTAAAATCGCCTGCCACTATGACCGGCACCCTAGGGTTGTCTGCTATAAATTTTATTAAATCACATAATTTCCGTGCTAAATGGAGGAGGGATATAAACATTAGCTAATACACATTCTCTACTTTCAATTACACAAAAAAGAAAAACATACCGTCCATTCTCATCTACCTTACTCTGTCTGCAGGAGAAAGCCAATCCGGAGTTTATCAATGTACTCACACCCCTTGAATAGGAGGTATGGGTAGAGTGATACTGCACCTGATAATTCCTATGCCTTAAGGCACTAATTGTGCCTTTCTCAAGATGTGTCTCCTGCAGGCAGAGTATTTCGAAGCCACCTGTCCCAGCCACAGAAAAGATTGCCTGTCTCTTAGACATCTCCCTTACCCCCCGCACATTCCATGACCATATCTTAACTTGCCTTACTGGGTCTGGGATTTTTCCTCTACCAGCCCTAGTACCTATCATTCTCCTATCCTTGTTTCCTTTCTCCTCTCAGGATAATACTTAATCTTGACCCTAATTCCTTTGTACCTAAAATTCTGTAGTATTTTTACCTTAATTCCTGTGTACAACCTTGGTGATTTTTCCTCCTGTGCAAACTTAAAACATCTTATATCATACCACAACATATATCCTCTGCCCTCATACACCCATGCCACCATGTATTCTCCCCATTCCTTACCCCTCCCCCCAATCCTTTCCCTTCCCCAACCTCCCTAGCTCACCCACCTTACCCTCCCTTCCTCCCCCCACTCTGTTTCCCATTTCCCCCTTTCCCAACTTTGGGCCCATACTAAGGGCTTCTACAGTGACCGTACCAATCCCCTGAATTGATAGAACTCTTTAATGTGTTGCTACCCAAACCTAATAAGAGGGGAACTAGCCCCAACATGTCCAATGTAATCATAAGTGTTTTACCGCCCCCCCCCCACCCCCCACTCCCACACATATATATGTACATATATATGTCTAAACATAGGTCCTGGGGAGAAAAGAGCCTTCTCAAAATTACAAAAAGAGGTAAAAAAAAAAAACCCAAAGGAGCATTAATTTGAATAGGCACAACCAGTATCTAATCTTCTTATGTTTATCACCCCGCTGTAACCTTCCTTCATTTTTTTCCAACCATGATGTTACTTCTGCAGGTGCATTAAAGAACTTGGCTTCCCCAAATGCTGTTATTCGCAAGCGTGTAGGATAAAGTAATGCATAGTTAATCTTAAACTGTTGCAATCTACGTTTGCAATCTGTAAACTTTGCTCTTTGTTTCTGTAGCTCAGGGGAGAAGTCTGGATATAGTGAAATCCTTACGCCGTTAAACTGTATGTTTTTCATTTATCTTGCTTTCTGGAGTATGGTAACCTTATCCTTAAAGTGTAGGAGCTTGACAATGAGGGGCCTTGGCTGACCTCCTAAAGATGGTACCCTGGGAGCGACTCTATGCGCTTGCTCGATTGCAAAGAAGCTTGATAAAGAGTCCTCACCAAAGTATCCCTAAGCCAGCCTTCCATGAATGCTATGGGGTTATTACCTTCACTTCTCTCGGGGAGAACAAGGACCCTTACGTTCTTCCTGTGTAACCTATTCTCCATTTCGTCCATTTTATGCATACACATATTTAATTGATCTCTCATTAGCTTTGCCTCTTGTCTCATCCGGATCACATCATCTTCTACCTGACTAAGTCTCCCCTCAAGAGCAGTAGTCCGAGCACATACTTCTTGTACATCATGACTTAACAATAGTAGATCAACTCTAATACAATTAAGCTGGTCAGAAAGTTCAAATAGTGATGACTTACAGTTGTTGATTGCTAGGAGAATATCCTTCAAGGATGGTTCCTTCTCTGTGACTGAGACTGGCTCACCAATTCCTTCCACTAGCTCCTTACTCAGTCCATGCTCCCCTTCCAAGGCTGCATGTGTTTCCGGTTCAGCCGATGTAACAGATGCGCCTTCTACTGCTGGGACTTGGCTTTTCCTTCCCCCAGGATGGCTGTTCTGGGGGCCCTGATGTTGCACACCACCCCATTTGTTTGCCCTTCTTGGGTGTTTGATTTGGTGTGTGAGCGAATTGCTCCAGCTTTGCAGCGGCTTGACTTTCCTTTTCTTTGGGTCCGCGCTGTATTTGAACACCGGCTCCATCCTGTACGGTTGTCTCCTCCATGCCTCTTTTCCTGGTAATCCTGAAACGAGCCTCCCCTTGGGCTCCTGGATGACACAAGCGGCCGCTCAATCCCGGGTATGCACCGCCTGCCTACTCTCCAGGGAGTGCGCCACTGGAACCTACCCTGGGAGAGTCGTAGGAGAGCGCGCTGACTGAACTCCGAACGGACACAAGGTCTATCACACCGATCGGCTGTTCAGTTTCGGTTTCACACCGAATGGCTGTTCAGTTTTCCCGGCGTCACAGCTTTACCTTCCCCATGCTGCTTAGCTGGATCGGGCTGGATCAGGCATGGGAGTGGCAGCAAGGTCCGTGCTCGCAACGACCTCTCACTCACTTCAGCATCCGGTCACGCCCATTCCCCCAGCACACATGCCAGGCCAAAAAGTTTAATTTTGGTCTCATCTGACCAGAGCACCCTCTTCCACATGTCCCCCAGATGGCTCCTCGCAAACTTCAAATGGGACTTCTTATGGCTTTCCTTCAACAATGGCTTTCTTCTTGCCACTCTTCCATAAAGGCCAGATTTGTTGGGTGCATGACTAATAGTTGTCCTGTGGACAGATTCCCCCACCTGAGCTGTGGATCTCTGCAGCTCCTCCAGAGTTACCATGGGCCTCTTAGCTGCTTCTCTGATTAATGCTCTCCTTACCCGGCCTGTTATGCCCTGTACACACGACCGGTTTTCCCGTCAGAATAAACTCTGAAGGTTTTTCCGACGGAGTTCCGATGGAATTCCGTTGAAACTGTCTTGGGTACACACGATCACACCAAAGTCCAACCGTCAAGAACACGGTGATGTACAACACGTACGACGGGACTAGAAAAAGGAAGTTCAATAGCCAGTAGCCAATAGCTTCCGTCTCGTACTTGCTTCAGAGCATGCATCGTGTTTGGTACGTCGAAACAGCATACAGACAAGCTGTTTTCCTGATAGGAATTGGTTCCGACGGAAATATTTAGAACATGTTCTCTTTCTAGGTCAGTCAGAATTTTCGACGGAAAAAGTCCGATGAGGCATACACATGATCGGAATATACGATGAAAAGCTCCCGTCTGACTTTTTCTGTCGGACATTCTGCTCGTGTGTACACGGCATTAATTTAGGTGGACAACCATGTCCTGGTAAGTTTCCAGTTGTGTCATACTCTTTCCATTTTCGAATGATGGATTGAACAATGCTCTATGATATGCTTTAAGCTTGGGATATTTTATATAACCTAACCCTGCTTTAAACTTCTCCACAACATTATCCATGACCTGTCTGGTGTGTTCCTTGGCCTTCATGATGCTGTTTGTTCACCAAGGTTCTCTAACAAACCTCTGAGGGCTTCGCAAAACAGCTGTATTTATACTGAGATTAAACTATACACAGGTGGACTTTATTTACTAATTAGGTGACTTCTGAAGGCAATTGATTCCACTAGATTTTAGTCAGGAGTATCAGAGTAAAGGGGGCTGAATACAAATGCACGCCACACATTTCAGATATTTATTTGTAAAAAATGTTGAAAACCATTTATCATTTTCCTTCCACTTCACAATTATGTACCACTTTGTGTTGGTCTATCACATAAAATCCCAATAAAACACATTTAAGTTTTTGGTTGTAACATGACAAAATGTGGAAAATTTTGAATACTTTTTCAAGGCACTGTATGTAACTATGTAATTCTCATTTGGTGATCCAGCACGTAAGTCTGTTTTCAACAACCACTCCTGTAAATATATCTGCGTGTTCAGACAAACCATTTACCGCTGACAGGGGTTCTTACTATGATCAGCTTTTAAATATTCATGTAAGACCTTTTTCTCAAAAGAAAAACAATGTTGATGTAACTGCTTATGTAAGTGCAGTGTGAGTTAGATTTTGGCTTAAAGTGTTCACAAACCCACAACAGAAAAATCAGTCTGTATATGCAGTAAAGCATGCTTTATCCTTACTGTGGATCCTCTGCATTGTGTAAAAAGGCTGTTTGATCTTGTCTTCTCTGATCCTCCTCTTCTTCTACAGTCCCCAATACATCAGCTGATAGAACAGAGCCTTGGAGGCACTCTGTACATGCTCAGTTTGGTGCGCATTGCTAGAGAGTTTTTGTTTTCTTTTTTGGGAGGTTGTATGTGATCAGCACAGGGCCAATCAGCACTGTCCAGACAGAGGGTCAGGGGTTATGCTGCCTGATAGAAAAGTCAGAGGAGAATGAAAACCCCTCCTACTAGATTTAACCAGTGCTCAGCCGGACACTGAAAGGAGTCACAAGACTGCTATATACTGCTGATGAGAAAAGGTATTTAGGAGTTTATATTTACTAAAATAATTGCATTTTCATGTTCTGTGTACTGTGGGAGACCAGATATAGTGAATGCAGGGCTTTACACTTTAAATTTGTTACTGTATCTAAATCTGCTAGTTCCTCTAACACTTCCCCCAAATTAACAATAGTGCTGTTCAAAGGTGCCCTTGTACGCATTCATCCAGTGGGGGTATACTAATACAGGAGGAGTGTTACTGGCCAGATCACCAGGTGAAAACAAAGGGAAAAGAGTCTGAAAAAAGAAAACGAATGCTGCCAATGCATCTAAGGTTTGGTAAACTGCAATATATTACATTTTTGGTTTTGGGTTTAATACCACTTTAAATACACCAAGAAATGCCTTAAATAAAATTAAAAAAAGAACATTTCACTTAAAGCGGTGTTCCTCCCACCAAAAAAATGCAAATAAAAATAAAAGCCAGCAGCTGCACATACTATAATTATAATAGGACACTTACCTGTCCTGGAGTCCAGCGATGTCAGCACCGCAGCTGTTTCCATTAGCTGTTAGGTGCATGCCGCCGCCATTGCGGGTAAGGGAACCCAGCAGTGTAGCCTTACGGCTTCACGCCAGGAAACCTACTGTGCATGTGTGAGGCTCCGCTCCTCTCTCCTACTGGCCTGGCTGCAGGAGGAGGGAGCCGAGCGGTGATGTCATGGGCCGCGGCCTAGACTCCCCGAATTGCAAGTGCATAAAATATGTGGTTTTGGTGTGTGCATGGGTGGGTGTGTATGCACTTGCAAATGTGTCGGCATGGATGGTGGTGTGGGTGTTGTGGTTGGTGTGTGATAGTGCGAATTGTCACGGATGGGATTATGTGTATGTGCATGCTTTTGCGTTGGCGATTGGGTGTGGGTTTGTATGTGAGGATTCTTGTGTGAGCATGCATGCATGCATGGGTGATTCGGACATGGTCAGGATTATGTGGTTATTAAGGGTGGTGGAGTATGGGGCATTTGAGGTACTACTGGGCTGGATAGAAGGTAGGATATGCTTGGTAGAGTGATGGTTTGATGAGTGGGATTATGAGGGGGGTTATGGTTGCATGCGGTACATGGTCTAAGTATGATGGAGTTTTTAGGGGAACACTGGGGAACCTGATCTAATGTGGGGAGACTCTGTGGACCCTGATTTAATGAGGGGGCTTTGGGGACCTGATGTAAGTGGGGGGGGACTTTGGGGACCCCAATGTAAGGGGGGACTTTGGTGATTGATATAAGTCTAGGGAGCCTCTGGGGAGCCTTATTTAATAAGGGGGGCTCTGGGGACCCTGATGTAAAGGGGAGGCTCTGGGGAACATGATGTTATGGGGGAGAACTCTTGGGACCCTGATACAAGGGGGAGGGAACACTGGGGACCTTAGTGTAAGGAAGCGGGGATCTCTTGTGACCCTGATGTAAAGGGTGGACCCTGTTATAAGGTGGGCTCTGGGGATCTTGATGTAAGGGGGAGAACTCTAGGGACTCTGATGTAAGAAGGAGAGGAGCTCTGATTTAAGGGGGGAGTTTGGAAACCCTGATGTAAGTGCTTAGTCTGTGTTTTCTAAATGTAGTAATTAGTGAAGTTGCAGGAATAGGGGTGATCTGAGGTGTGAAATTCCAGGAAAAGGGGTGGCCTGAGGTGTGAAGGTCCAGGAATTAGGGTGATCTGAGGTGTGAAGGTGCAGAAATTGAGGTGATCTGAGGTGTGAAGGTGCAGGAACTGGGGATGATCTAGGGTGTGATGGTGCAGGAACTGGGGCTGATCTGGGGTGTGATGGTGAAGGAACTTGGCTGATCTTGGGTGTGATGGCGCAGGAGCTGGGACTGATCTGAAGTGTGATGGGGCTAATCTGAATTGGGGCTAATCTGGTGTCTAGAGGTGCATGCACTGGGTAGACCTGAGGTATGAAGGTGCAGGATTTGGCATGATAGGAGGTATGAGGGTGCTGGAATTGGGGTGATATGAGGTGTGAAGGTACAGCAATCGGGGTGATCTGAGGTATAAAGGTGCATGAACTGAAGTGATCAGAGGTCTGATGGTTCAGGAATGTAAGATGTGAAGGTGCAGGAATTATGGGGGATCAGAGGTGTAATGGTGCAGGCAGGGGCGTAACTAGAAATAGCAGGGCCCCATAGCAAAATTTTGTATGGGGCCCCCCTGCAAACACCCCCCCCCCCACAGCTGCCCTAGAGTCAATGCAGCGTGACCTGTGCCACATACAGCGTGACCTGTACCCAAAGCAGCGTGACCTGTGCCCAATACAGCGTGCCCTGTGCCCCATACAGCATGACTTGTGCCCAATACCGCCTGGTCTGCCTGTGCCCCATACAGCCCCACCTATGCAGAGGAAGAGGCAAGCGACCCGGATCAGCAGAGAGCGGGATTGCCCGCTGTAATAGCTATCATTTGAATTTTCTGTCTTCCCGGGGCTCATCGGGTCTGTGATGTGATGTGAAGGGGGGACTGAAGACACTGATGTAAAAGGGGGTCTGTGATGTGATGTGAATGGGGGGACTGAAGACACTGATGTAAAAGGGGGGCCTGTGATGTGATGTGAAGGGGGGATTGAAGACACTGATGTAAAAGGGGGTCTGTGATGTGATGTGAAGGGGGGGACTGAAGACACTGATGTAAAAGGGGGTCTGTGATGTGATGTGAAGGGGGGACTGAAGACACTCATGTAAGAGGGGGTCTGTGATGTGATGTGAAGGGGGGGACTGAAGACACTGATGTAAAAGGGGGTCTGTGGTGTGATGTGAAGGGGGGGGGACTGAAGACACTGATATGAAAGGGAGTCTGTGATGTGATGTGAAGGGGGGGATTGAAGACACTGATGTAAAAGAGGGTCTGTGATGTGATGTGAAGGGGGGGACTGAAGACACTGATGTAAAAGGGGGTCTGTGATGTGATGTGAAGGGGGGATTAAAGACGCTGATGTAAAAGGGGGTCTGTGATGTGATGTGAAGGGGGGAACTGAAGACACTGATGTAAAAGGGGGTCTGTGATGTGATGTGAAGGGGGGACTGAAGACATTGATGTAAAAGGGGGTCTGTGATGTGATGTGAAGGGTGGGGCTGAAGACACTGATGTAAAAGGGGGTCTGTGATGTGATGGGGGGATTGAAGACACTGATGTAAAAGGGGGTCTGTGATGTGATGTGAAGGGGGGACTGAAGACACTGATGTAAAAGGGGGTCTGTGATGTGATGTGAAGGGGGGGACTGAAGACACTGATGTAAAAGTGGGTCTGTGATGTGATGTGAAGGGGGGGACTGAAAACACTGATGTAAAAGGGGGTCTGTGATTTCTGCACTAGCAAAGGGCAATAGAAAACAATTGTTTTCTATGTGTCCTGTTCACACTGCAACAGCGCCACTGCGTGCTGAGTAGTGTGGTGCAAAATGTGGTGCAAAATGCATACTGTTTCTATGCATTGCAACTGAGCTGTGGTGCATAAAAATGAATGAAATGTATTTGCATAAAGAACTATTTACGATCATCTTTGGGTCAAGAAAGACTGAACAGTTTAGCTTTACTTGCCATTGAGTCAGAACTTTTAAATACTTTGTCCTACGAAGATATTATCGATGAGTTTGCCAAAAAAAAAGTTAGAACTAAAAAATTGTAGGGAGTTTCTTACTGCTATAATCTTTAACCACTTGCCGACCGCCGCACGGCGATGTACGTCGACAGAGCGGCACGGGCAGGCAAAAGGGCTTACCTGTATGTCCCTGCCTGCCCGCGGGTGGGGGGTCCGATCGGACCCCCCCCCCGGTGCCTGCGGCGGTCGGCAAATGTCCCCCGGCGATCGGTGGTGAGGGGGAGGCCATCCATTCGTGGCCCCCTCCTCGCGATCGCTCCCAGCCAATGGGATCATTTCCCTGCCTCTGTATTGTACACAGAGGCAGAGGAAATGATGTCATCTCTCCTCGGCTCTGTATTTTCCGTTCCGGGCCGAGGAGAGAAGACTGAACTGTGAGTGCACAACACACACACACACAGTAGAACATGCCAGGCACACATTACACCCCGATCCCCCCCCCGATCGCCCCCCGATCCCCCCCCGATCACCCCCCCCCCTGTCACAAACTGACACCAAGCAGGTTTTTTTTTTTTTTTTTTCCTGATTACTGCATAGTGTCAGTTTGTGACAGTTAGTGTGTTAGGGTAGTGAGTGTTAGGCCCCCTTTAGGTCTAGGATACCCCCCTAACCCCCCTAATAAAGTTTTAACCCCTTGATCACCCCCCGTCACCAGTGTTGCTAAGCGATCATTTTTCTGATCGCTGTATTAGTGTCGCTGGTGACGCTAGTTAGTGAGGTAAATATTTAGGTTCGCTGTCAGCGTTTTATAGCGACAGGGACCCCCATATACTATCTAATAAATGTTTTAACCCCTTGATTGCCCCCTAGTTAACCCTTTCACCACTGATCACCGTATAACCGTTACGGGTGACGCTGGTTAGTTTGTTTATTTTTTATAGTGTCAGGGCACCCGCCGTTTATTACCGAATAAAGGTTTAGCAACCCCGATCGCCCGGCGGTGATATGCGTCGCCCTAGGCAGCGTCAGATTAGCGCCAGTACCGCTAACACCCACGCACGCAGCATACGCCTCCCTTAGTGGTATAGTATCTGTATGGATCAATATCTGATCCAATCAGATCTATACTAGCGTCCCCAGCAGTTTAGAGTTCCCGAAAACGCAGTGTTAGCGGGATCAGCCCAGATACCTGCTAGCACCTGCGTTTTGCCCCTCCGCCCGGCCCAGCCCACCCAAGTGCAGTATCGATCGATCACTGTCACTTACAAAACACTAAACGCATAACTGCAGCGTTCACAGAGTCAGGCCTGATCCCTGCGATCGCTAACAGTTTTTTTGGTAGCGTTTTGGTGAACTGGCAAGCACCAGCCCCAGGCAGCGTCAGATTAGCGCCAGTACCGCTAACACCCACGCACGCACCGTACACCTCCCTTAGTGGTATAGTATCTGAACGGATCAATATCTGATCCGATCAGATCTATACTAGCGTCCCCAGCAGTTTAGGGTTCCCAAACACGCAGTGTTAGCGGGATCAGCCCAGATTCCTGCTAGCACCTGCGTTTTTCCCGTCCGCCCGGCCCAGCCCACCCAAGTGCAGTATCAATCGATCACTGTCACTTACAAAACACTAACCGCATAACTGCAGCGTTCGCAGAGTCAGGCCTGATCCCTGCGATCGCTAACAGTTTTTTTGGTAGCGTTTTGGTGAACTGGCAAGCACCAGCCCCAGGCAGCGTCAGATTAGCGCCAGTACCGCTAACACCCACGCACGCAGCATACGCCTCCCTTAGTGGTATAGTATCTGATCGGATCAATATCTGATCTGATCAGATCTATGCTAGCGTCCCCAGCAGTTTAGGGTTCCCAAAAATGCAGTGTTAGCGGGATCAGCCCAGATACCTGCTAGCACCTGCGTTTTGCCCCTCCGCCCGACCCAGCCCAGCCCACCCAAGTGCAGTATCGATCGATCACTGTCACTTACAAAACACTAAACGCATAACTGCAGCGTTCGCAGAGTCAGGCCTGATCCCTGCGATCGCTAACAGTTTTGTTGGTAGTGTTTTGGTGAACTGGCAAGCACCAGCGGCCTAGTACACCCCGGTCGTAGTCAAACCAGCACTGCAGTAACACTTGGTGACGTGGCGAGTCCCATAAGTGCAGTTCAAGCTGGTGAGGTGGCAAGCACAAGTAGTGTCCCGCTGCCACCAAAAAGACAAACACAGGCCCGTCGTGCCCATAGTGCCCTTCCTGCTGCATTCGCCAATCCTAATTGGGAACCCACCGCTTCTGCAGCGCCCCCGTACTTCCCTCATTCACATCCCCAACCATATGCAGTCGGCTGCATGAGAGGCATTTTTATGTCCTCCCGAGTACCCCTACCCAACGAACCCCCCCAAAAAAGATGTCGTGTCTGCAGCAAGCGCGGATATAGACGTGACACCCGCTATTATTGTCCCTCCTGTCCTGACAATCCTGGTCTTTGCATTGGTGAATGTTTTGAACGCTACCATGCACTAGTTGACTATTAGCGTAGGGTACAGCATTGCACATACTAGGCACACTTTCACAGGGTCTCCCAAGATGCCATCGCATTTTGAGAGACCCGAACCTGGAACCGGTTACAGTTATAAAAGTTAGTTACAAAAAAAAGTGTAAAAAAAAAAAAAAAAAAACATACAAAAATATAAAATAAAAAAAAAATAGTTGTCGTTTTATTGTTCTTTCTCTCTCTCTATTCTCTCTCTCTATTGTTCTGCTCTTTTTTACTGTATTCTATTCTGCAATGTTTTATTGTTATTATGTTTTATCATGTTTGCTTTTCAGGTATGCAATTTTTTATACCTTACCGTTTACTGTGCTTTATTGTTAACCATTTTTTTGTCTTCAGGTACGCCATTCACGACTTTGAGTGGTTATATCAGAATGATGCCTGCAGGTTTAGGTATCATCTTGGTATCATTCTTTTCAGCCAGCGGTCAGCTTTCATGTAAAAGCAATCCTAGCGGCTAATTAGCCTCTAGACTGCTTTTACAAGCAGTGGGAGGGAATGCCCCCCCCCCCCAACGTCTTCCGTGTTTTTCTCTGGCTCTCCTGTCTCAACAGGGAACCTGAGAATGCAGCCGGTGATTCAGCCAGCTGACCATAGAGCTGATCAGAGACCAGAGTGGCTCCAAACATCTCTATGGCCTAAGAAACCGGAAGCTACGAGCATTTTATGACTTAGATTTCGCCGGATGTAAACAGCGCCATTGGGAAATTGGGAAAGCATTTTATCACACCGATCTTGGTGTGGTCAGATGCTTTGAGGGCAGAGGAGAAATCTAGGGTCTAATAGACCCCAATTTTTGCAAAAAAGAGTACCTGTCACTACCTATTGCTATGATAGGGGATATTTACATTCCCTGAGATAACAATAAAAATGATTTAAAAAAAAAAATGAAAGGAACAGTTTAAAAATAAGATAAAAAAATAATAATAATAAAGAAAAAAAAAAAAAAAAAAAAAAAAAAAGCACCCCTGTCCCCCCTGCTCTCGCGCTAAGGCGAACGCAAGCGTCGGTCTGGCGTCAAATGTAAACAGCAATTGCACCATGCATGTGAGGTATCGCCGCGAAGGTCAGATCGAGGGCAGTAAGTTTAGCAGTAGACCTCCTCTGTAAATCTAAAGTGGTAACCTGTAAAGGCTTTTAAAGGCTTTTAAAAATGTATTTAGTTTGTCGCCACTGCACGTTTGTGCGCAATTTTAAAGCATGTCATGTTTGGTATCCATGTACTCGGCCTAAGATCATCTTTTTTATTTCATCAAACATTTGGGCAATATAGTGTGTTTTAGTGCATTAAAATGTAAAAAAGTGTGTTTTTTCCCCAAAAAATGCGTTTGAAAAATCGCTGCGCAAATACTGTGTGAAAAAAAAAAATGAAACACCCACCATTTTAATCTGTAGGGCATTTGCTTTAAAAAAAATATATAATGTTTGGGGGTTCAAAGTAATTTTCTTGCAAAAAAAAATTATTTTTTTATGTAAACAATAAGTGTCAGAAAGGGCTTTGTCTTCAAGTGGTTAGAAGAGTGGGTAATGTGTGACATAAGCTTCTAGATGTTGTGCATAAAATGCCAGGACAGTTCAAAACCCCCCCAAATGACCCCATTTTAGAAAGTAGACACCCCAAGCTATTTGCTGAGAGTCATGTTGAGTCCATGGAATAATTTATATTGTGACACAAGTTGCGGGAATGAGACAATTTTTTATTTTTTTTATTTTTTTTTGCGCAAAGTTGTCACTAAATGATATATTGCTCAAACATGCCATGGGAATATGTGAAATTACACCCCAAAATACATTCTGTTGCTTCTCCTGAGTACGGGGATACCACATGTGTGAGACTTTTTGGGAGCCTAGCCGCGTACGGGACCCCGAAAACCAAGCACCGCCTTCAGGCTTTCTAAGGCCGTAAATTTTTGATTTCACTCTTCACCGCCTATCACAGTTTCGGAGGCCATGGAATGCCCAGGTGGCAAAAAAAAACCCCAAATGACCCCATTTTGGAAAGTAGACACCCCAAGCTATTTGATGAGAGGTATAGTGAGTATTTTGCAGACCTCACTTTTTGTCACAAAGTTTTGAAAATTGAAAAAAGAAAAAAAAATTTTTTTTTCTCGTCTTTCTTTATTTTCAAAAACAAATGAGAGCTGCAAAATACTCACCATGCCTCTCAGAAAATAGCTTGGGGTGTCTACTTTCCAAAATGGGGTCATTTGGGGGGGGGTTTGTGCCACCTGGGCATTCCATGGCCTCCGAAACTGTGATAGGTAGTGAGGAGTAAAATCAAAAATGTACGCCCTTAGAAATCCTGAAGGCAGTGATTGGTTTTCGGGGTCCCGTACGCGGCTAGGCTCCCAAAAAGTCCCACACATGTGGTATCCCCATACTCAGGAGAAGCAGCTAAATGTATTTTGGGGTGCAATTCCACATATGCCCATGGCCTGTGTGAGCAATATATCATTTAGTGACAACTTTGTGCAAAAAAAAAAAAAAAAAATTTGTCACTTTCCCGCAACTTGTGTCAAAATATAAAACATTCCATGGACTCAACATGCCTCAAAGCAAATAGCTTGGGGTGTCTACTTTCCAAAATGGGGTCATTTGGGGGGGTTTTATGTCATCTGGGCATTTTATGGCCTTCAAAACTGTGATAGGTAGTGAGGAGTAAAATCAAAAATGTACGCCCTTAGAAATCCTGAAGGCAGTGATTGGTTTTCGGGGCCCCGTACGCGGCTAGGCTCCCAAAAAGTCCCACACATGTGGTATCCCCGTACTCAGGAGAAGCAGCTAAATGTATTTTGGGGTGCAATTCCACATATGCCCATGGCCTGTGTGAGCAATATATCATTTAGTGACAACTTTTTGTAATTTTTTTTTTTTTTTTGTCATTATTCAATCACTTGGGACAAAAAAAATGAATATTCAATGGGCTCAACATGCCTCTCAGCAAATTCCTTGGGGTGTCTACTTTCCAAAATGGGGTCATTTGTGGGGGTTTTGTACTGCCCTGCCATTTTAGCACCTCAAGAAACGACATAGGCAGTCATAAATTAAAGGCTGTGTAAATTCCAGAAAATGTACCCTAGTTTGTAGACGCTATAACTTTTGCGCAAACCAATAAATATACACTTATTGACATTTTTTTTACCAAAGACATGTGGCCGAATACATTTTGGCCTAAATGTATGACTAAAATTGAGTTTATTGGATTTTTTTTAGAATAAAAAGTAGAAAATATCATTTTTTTTCAAAATTTTCGGTCTTTTTCCGTGTATAGCGCAAAAAATAAAAACGGCAGAGGTGATCAAATACCATCAAAAGAAAGCTCTATTTGTGGGAAGAAAAGGACGCAAATTTCGTTTGGGTACAGCATTGCATGACCGCGCAATTAGCAGTTAAAGCGACGCAGTGCCGAATTGTAAAAAGTGCTCTGGTCAGGAAGGGGGTAAAACCTTCCGGGGCTGAAGTGGTTAGGGCCTTTTTCACACTGGGGCGAGAGGTGCGTCGGCAGTAAACCGTCGTTTTAGCAGCAGTATTCGGCAGCTAGTGGCTGAGAAAGGGTTAAAAACCACAGCAAAGCTCCTCTGCAGAGGCGCTTTGCCAGCAGTATAGCCACAGTGCCCCATTGATTTCAATGGGCAGGAGCGGAGAAGGAGAGGTGTATACACCGCTCCTTCCCAGCTCCAAAGATGCTGCTAGCAGGACTTTTTTTCCCGTCCTGCCAGCGCACCGCTCCAGTGTGAAAGCCCTCGGGGCTCGGGGCTTTTGGAGTCTCTTTCCCGATCTGCATCTCCTCTTTGTTCTAGAGTTCTTCTTGGTCGTTCTTCTTGAGGTCTTCTGCTTGGGGAATAATGAGCTTCTTGTGGTTGCCTCCTGGGGGAGCGATGGGTTTCTTCTGGTTTCCTCCTCGTGGTGTGATCCCTCCGTCCTCTGTCTAAAAAATCTGTCCTCTGTCGTTCCTGCTTATAATGTGGTTGACAATAACAAGAGGTTGGTTCAGTATAATTTGGGATAGGGTCAAACCTATTGTGTGTAGGTATAGGACTTCTTTCATGTCTTCCATGTTGGTTATGGTTATACGGTGATCCTCTATTATCCCTATATGTTCCTTCATTAGAGGGTCTTTCATTATAGGGTCTTTCATTATAGCCTCCATTGGAGTAAGGTTTTTTAAAAAAAATTCTTAAAGGTTTTTCCATGAATTTTTGGGGGTATGCTGCCAATTGTTATAGTTATCCCGTTGTTCATGATTGGGTCTTGGTGTATATGGATAAGCTTCCCTGTTGTGCCCATTGTACGGTAAGGGCTGATAGGAAGTGGTAGCCTCCGGTTGTTGAATTCTCACTTCATGTTCTGGCATAGAGTAAGCTGAAATGGACACTGGTTCTTCCAGTCTGCTTTGCCATTTAAAAACTTGTTCCGAAATGTCTCTTTGGTACTTCTTCATGTTTCTTTGTTGGACTTCTAAATCTTTAGCCATAAGATCTTTATTTAACTGGTTCGCTAATCTGCTAAATTCTGTGGCTTCCTTGTGGGGTTCTAATTTGGCTTTTAATTCTTTTATCTGTTGATCTATGTTTCTGATTTTTCTTTGTTTTCTTTTGAGAAGGAAGCTGATAAAGGGTCTGGAGGATATTTGTAATGAGGAAAGGTTGCAAGCACTGAACTTATTCTCTCTGGAGAAGAGACGCTTGAGATGGGATATGATTTCAATTTATAAATACCGTACCAGTGACTAGGGATGAGCTTCGAGTTCGAGTCGAACCCATGTTCGACTCGAACATCGCATGTTCGACCGTTCGCTGAATTTCGAACGTTATGGGCCCTTGGCGCCAAATTCGAGTGGCGCGTCATGGCCCATAATTCACTGCAGCATCGCAGTGCATTGCTGGCTGATGATTGGCCAAGCATGCACTATGACCCGCATGCTTGGCCAATCACAGCACCGTCTGCAGAGAGAGCCATAATTGGCCAAAGCCAGGGTGGCTTTGGGCAATTATGGCTCAGGGGGTTTAGTAAACGCCCCACACTATATAAGGCCGCCTGCGTGGCGGCCTTGTGTAGCGTGTTGCGGCGACGGAGAGATAGACAGAGAGGCAGTGTTATTTGATTTAAATTAGATAGAGTAGGCAGGCGAGTCAGTTAGCTACACTTACAGCGTATTGTGTATTTATATGCATCCTAGGTGTTTTATATATATGTATATAATATATATGTATATAACTGTATTCAGTTTAGCTAGAACCGTTCCTGTTTTTCTCTTCCTACTGACAGGCAGGCAGGTGTTTTTACAGTATTTACAGCTACCTGAAGAAAATTGCTGGTTTTCTTCTGATCCTATTAGTCCTATTAGCTGCAGTACTTACAGTTAGTGTAGTGCGTCCTTTGCACAGTGTGCACCTAAAGCTACCTGAAGAAAATTGGTGGTGTTCTTCTGATCCTATTAGTACCGCAGGCAGCTGCAGTATTTACAGTTGGTGCAGTGTGATCTCTGCATAGTGTGCACCTAAAGCTATCTGAAGAAAATTGGTGGTGTTCTTCTGATCCTATTAGTACCGCAGGCAGCTGCAGTATTTATAGTTAGTGTAGTGCTTCCTCTGCACAGTGTGCACCTAAAGCTACCTGAAGAAAATTGGTGTTGTTCTTCTGTTCCTATTAGTACCGCAGGCAGCTGCAGTATTCACAGATAGTGTAGTGCATCTGTCAGGGTAATGGCCGTAGGTTGGGTAATTCTCCCAGTATCCATCATGGTGGCGCTAGGCGAATCTATGTGCGTATGCGCGCACGTAGGCATACCACGACGGACGCACACAGGTGTGCAACAGCGGGAGCGCACATGCGCGCGCCAACGAACGCGCGAGCATCACGTTAATTATTGGCGCCCTTTTGCCTATTTGAGCCTGCTGCTGGTCCACGCTGGTTGCTGGATTATCATCAGCTTCCTGTGTTCCTTGTGCCTGTCGTGATACCTGCTTCCTGTTACCTACCGGCTTGCCTGACTACTCCTGTGTTCCGCCTGCATTGACCCCGGCTTGGACCTGACTATTCTTCTGTTCCGCATCTGTACCTCGATCGTCCCTCTGTGTTTGACCCCTGGCTTGGCTACCTACTCCGTTCCTGATTATCCTGCTGTACCTTACCTTGGACTGATTCCTGTGCTGAATGACCATTGGCCTGGCTCTGACTCTGCTCTTGGTTGCTCCACGGCTCCATACCTGGAATCTCTCCTTGCACGGTTGCCCTTCAAACCTTACCAGCGCACCCCAGCAGCTCCCTGCTATCTGCTACTCAGCAATTGCACTCTGGAAACCCGTGCACCTTTGAGGACCGTACTCCCTGTCTCATTCCCAGGGTTACGCTGCACTTAGCCGCAAGGGGCACCTCCTCTGCAATCCGGCCTCACATCCAGTACTCTGACAGTATAATCCAGCCATGACTGAGGCCGGCGGAGGTGCGTCCCCAATAGAGACTTTTTGCCAACAGGCTACTATCCTTGCACGAGTTGTTCAAAGTCTTCAGGAAGGATACCTCCAATTGGAAGGAAAACTCCAACATCTCACGCTACCATCTGCCTTTTTGGATCCTGGTCCTTCCTCCACCAATCTCCCTGCAGCAGGCTCTTCAGTACTGACTTTGCCCCCAGAACCACGGGTACCTACCCCTGAACGTTTCTCCGGAGACCGGCAGAAATTCAGATCCTTAAAAAATGCCTGCTTGTTATATCTGGCTCTGCAACCCCGGACCTTTTCCACTGAGACTGTCAAAGTTGGCTTCCCTATCTCCCTGTTAACCAATGAACCCCAGGCATGGGCCCACAGGTTATGGGAACAGAAGAACCCAGCTACTAGTTCAGCAGAAATGTTCTTTACGGCTTTGTCGCAACTTTATGAAGACCCCCAGCGTTCCGCCACCACTGAGGCCGCTCTGCATTCTCTTCGGCAGAGACGGCGCCCGGTGGAGGACTATACTGTGGAATTCCACCGGTGGTCTGCAGATACAGTCTGGAACCAGGCTGCGTTGAAATATCAGTTTCGCCTGGGGCTTTCTGAGTCCCTCAAGGACGAGTTGGCCAGGATCGACATCCCTTCTACCCTCGAGGGGCTCATTCAACTATCCATCCAGTTGGATAGACGCCTTCCGGAGCGTCAGGCTGAACGTTCTCAGACTTCCAAAATGCTGGTACCAGAAATCGACGCTATGCCCGTTGGTTTGGTGCGATCCACACTGACTCCTGAGGAGAAACAGCGTCGGCGTCAAGCCAATCTCTGTCTCTATTGCGGCCAAAAAGGACACTTCCTGAGCAACTGCCCCATAAGGCCCAGCAAGTTTCCCAAGAACTCTCCAGCGTATTTCCAGATGTCCGGAACCTCCTCTTCCCACCTTATCCTTTCCATCATGCTGCAGTTGGCCGACAAGGGCGTTCAGCTTCAGGCCATAGTCGACTCCGGGGCATGCAGCTGTTTTTTGGACTTGGATTTAGCAGCAAAGCTTGGCCAGCCTCTGCTCCCCAAGAAACGTAATTTGGAAGTTCTCCTGGCTGATGGCACCCTGCCTAGTTCCGGTCCTTTGACACGAGAGACTGTTCCTCTTTTTGTTACTACTCCTGATGGTCATCAGGAATTTATACGTTTCGACATCTTAAGTTCACCAATGTTCCCCGTCATCTTGGGCACCCCGTGGCTCCAAGCCCACAACCCCCAGATCAACTGGATCAGGAAAGAAATTTCCTTTACTTCACCTTATTGCCTACAGCACTGTCTTGCCCCGGAAGCCAGCAATGTAGCCAGTTGCCTGTCAGTTCAACCTGTACCTGTCAACAACCAGAATATTCCACTGGCCTACTAGGAGTTTTCAGACGTCTTTGATAAGAAAAAGGCTGATGTCCTGCCACCACACCGGTCATACGACTGTCCAATCGAACTACTCCCAGGAGCCGAAATCCCATTCGGTCGCATATTTCCCCTCTCGGAGATGGAACTAGGAACATTGCGACAATACATTGATGAAAACCTGGAGAAAGGCTTCATCCGCTCCTCCTCTTCTCCTGCTGGAGCTGGAATCTTTTTTGTCGAAAAAAGGGACAAATCCCTAAGACCATGTGTGGATTACAGGGAGCTCAATAAAATCACTATAAAAAACCGTTACCCACTCCCTCTAGTTCCAGAACTTTTCCAGAGACTACGTACTGCCTGAATATTTACTAAGCTTGATCTTCGAGGAGCCTACAATCTCGTTCGCATCCGAGAGGGTGACGAGTGGAAAACGGCATTTAGAACTCGCTTTGGGCACTTTGAGTACTTAGTGATGCCATTTGGATTGTGCAACGCCCCGGTCACGATCCAACATTTCGTAAATGATATCTTTCAAGAATTTCTAGATTACTTCATCATCTACCTGGATGATATCCTAATATTTTCAACTACCCTGGAGCTCCATCGTACACATGTAAAGACAGTTCTGCACACACTACGGAAGCACAAACTTTATGTAAAAGCAGAAAAGTGTGATTTCGAAAAGGAGTCAATACAATTCCTGGGACTATTATCTCCACTGGTGGTGTTGCTATGGACCCGCAGAAGGTGCAGGCAATCTTGGACTGGCCAACTCCATCAGATAAGAAGGGAGTACAAAGATTTGTGGGGTTTGCAGATTTTTATAGGAGGTTTATAAAGAACTTTTCCTCCATCTCACCAATCACCCAAGTTACCCGTTTACATACTCGGTTCCTGTGGTCTCCGGAAGCCCAAACAGCTTTTGATAGGCTCAAATCTCTCTTTACCTCCGCACCCATCCTGCAACATCCTGATTCGGTCCTCCCATACATCTTAGAGGTTGACGCCTCTGAAGTTGCTACTGGGGCAGTCCTATCCCAACGTCAGGGTCCAAAGGCACTACTCCATCCTGTGGCCTTCTCCTCACGGAAGATGAGTCCGTCTGAAAGGATTTATGACGTGGGTGATCGGGAGCTCTTGGCTATTAAAACTGCTTTGGAGGAATGGCGGTACCTCCTTGAAGGTGCTCAGCATCCCATCAAAAACTTTGATATGCACGGATCACAGAAATCTGGAGTATCTCCGCACTGCTAAACGCTTAAGACCCCGACAAGCTCGATGGGCCTTGTTTTTTGCCAGATTTAATTTTTATATCTCCTTCCGCCCTGAGTCCAAGAACGGGAAGGCCGATGCCTTGTCCCGGATGTTTCCTGACACTCCCAAAGAAATCACTCCCAGCACTATATTATCTCCACAGAATTTCCTCATGATTCAAACCGACCTGAGTTCCTCTTTGAAACAAGCTTCTTCACAATGCTCCGAACCAGAGGCACTGTCTTTAAGAAACCAGGAAGGGTTTCTTTGGTACCAAAACAAAATTTTTGTTCCGCAGCAAGCCAGAGCCCAGGTCCTAAAAACTTTACATGACCACCAACTTGCTGGTCACTTCGGGGTACGAAAAACTTTGGAGCTTATTTAGTGATCTTTTTGGTGGCCCAATCTGAAGCCTGACTGCAGGGAATATGTCAGTTCCTGCACCATTTGTCAACGGAACAAGGGGTCTAACATCAAGTCTTGGGGTCTACTACGTCCATTGCCTGTGCCGGAGCAACCATGGAAAGAAATATCTATGGATTTCATAGTAGAGTTATCACCCTCGGAGGAATTTACAACCATCTTGGTAGTCATTGACTGCCTGTCCAAAATGGCGCATTTCTTGCCCATGATGGGTACACCATCTGCTGCTGACACGGCGAAAATCTTCATAAAGGAAGTAGTCAGACTTCACGGCCTACCAAGCAACATTGTGTCCGACAGAGGGGTGCAATTCACCTCTAATTTCTCAAAGGAGCTCTGCAGAATGCTTTCCATTAAAGTGTGCCTATCTTCAGCTTACCATCCTCAAAGCAAGGGCCAAACCGAAAGAACTAACCAGACTTTGGAACAGTACTTACGTTGCTTCTGCTCCTTCTCCCAGGATGATTGGTCCCTGCTACTCCCATGTGCGGAGTTTGCATACAACAACTCAATCCATACTTCCACCAATCAGTCAGCTTTCTGGGCCAATTACAGTTTCCATCCTTCATTCTTGCCTAATGTTATACCAGAGACTTTAGTCCCCGCAGTCCAGGACAGGACCAATACCATTCAGGCTAATTACCTAACTCTCCAGGCAACTATGCGGAAAGCCCAAGAGAATTATAAAAAACATTATGACAAGGGGAGGAGAGAACCTGCCTTTAAAGTCGGAGATAAAGTATGGCTTTCCTCAGCAAATCTCAAGCTTCCTTGCCCCTCCCGGAAGTTGGGACCGAGGTTTATCGGTCCATTCATAATTAAGAAGGAAATTAACCCAGTGGCATTTGAATTGTCTTTACCAAGTTCCTATAAGATCCACCCAATATTCCATGTCTCTTTATTAAAATCTGTTGTTTCTAGTCCTTCTCCAGGAAGAGAAGAAGTTCCTCCGCCTCCAGTGTAGGTGGACAATGAAACAGATTATGAAGTAGAAGCCATTCTGGACTGCCGTCGGAGAGGTAGGACTATTCAATATCTTGTCAAATGAAAAGGTTACTCTGTAAAAGATAACTCTTGGGAACCAGCAGATAACATTCATGCTCCTAGACTGTTGCAGAGGTTTTAAGCCCGATACCCTGAAAGATGGGCCCGATTGGGCATCCAGAGGCTGCCCCTTGGGGGGGCACTGTCAGGGTAATGGCCGTAGGTTGGGTAATTCTGCCAGTATCCATCATGGTAGCGCTAGGCGAATCTCTGTGCGTATGCGCACGCGTAGGCGCACCATGACGGACGCACACAGGTGTGCAACAGTGGGAGCACGCACGCATCATGTTAATCATTGGCGCCCTTCTGCCTATTTAAGCCTGCTGCTGGTCCATGCTGGTTGCTGGATTATCATCAGCTTCCTGTGTTCCTTGTGCCTGTCGTGTTACCTACCGGCTTGCCTGACTACTCCTGTGTTCCGCCTGGTGGTGTTCTTCTGATCCTATTAGTACCTCAGGCAGCTGCAGTATTTACAGTTAGTGTAGAGCGTCCTCTGCACAGTGTGCACCTAAAGCTACCTGAAGAAATATGGTGGTGTTCTTCTGATCCTATTAGTACCGCAGGCAGCTGCAGTATTTACAGTTAGTGCGTCCTCTGCACAGTGTGCACCTAAAGCTACCTGAAGAAAATTGGTGTTGTTCTTCTGATCCTATTAGTACCGCAGGCAGCTGCAGTATTCACAGATAGTGTAGTGTGTCCTCTGCACAATGTGTATCGAAAGCTACCTGAAGAAAATTGGTGTTGTTCTTCTGATCCTATTAGTACCACAGGCAGCTGCAGTATTTACAGTTAGTGTAGTGCATCCTCTGCACAGTGTGCACTTAAAGCTACCTGAAGAAAATTAGTATTGTTCTTATGATCCTATTAGTACTGCAGGCAGCTGCAGTATTTACAGTTAGTGTAGAGCGTCCTCTGCACAGTGTGCACCTAAAGCTACCCGAAGAAAATTGGTGGTGTTCTTCTGATCCTATTAGTACCGCAGCCAGCTGCAGTGTTTACAGCTAGTGTAGTGCGTCCTCTGCACAGTGTGCACCTAAAGCTACCTGAAGAAAATTGGTGGTGTTCTTCTGATCCTATTAGTACCGCAGGCAGCTGCAGTATTTACAGTTAGTGTAGTGTGTCCTCTGCACAGTGTGCACCTAAATCTACCTAAAGACAATTGCTGTTGTTCTGATCCTATTAATACCACAGGCAGGCAGCTACAGTATTTACAGTTAGTGTACTGCGTCCTCTGCACAGTGTGCACCTAAAGCTACCTGAAGACAATTGCTGTTGTTCTGATCCTATTAATACCACAGGCAGGCAGTTACAGTATTTACAGTTAGTGTACTGTGTCCTCTGCAGTGTGCGCACCTAAAGCTACCTGAAGAAAATTTGTGGTGTTCTTCTGATCCTATTAGTACCTCAGGCAGCTGCGGTATTCACAGATAGTGTAGTGTGTCCTCTGCACAATGTGCATCGAAAGCTACGTGAAGAAAATTGGTGGTGTTCTTCTGATCCTATTAGTACGACAGGCAGCTGCAGTGTTTACAGTTAGTGTAGTGCGTCCTCTGCACAGTGTGCACCTAAAGCTACCTGAAGAAAATTGGTGGTGTTCTTCTGATCCTATTAGTACCGCAGGCAGCTGCAGTATTTACAGTTAGTGTAGTGCGTCCTCTGCACAGTGTGCACTTAAAGCTACCTGAAGAAAATTAGTATTTTTCTTATGATCCCTATTAGTACCGCAGGCAGCTGCAGTATTTACAGTTGGTGTAGAGCGTCCTCTGCACAGTGTGCACCTAAAGCTACCTGAAGAAAATTGGTGGTGTTCTTCTGATCCTATTAGTACCGCAGCCAGCTGCAGTGTTTACAGTTAGTGTAGTGCGTCCTCTGCACAGTGTGCACCTAAAGCTACCTGAAGAAAATTGGTGGTGTTCTTCTGATCCTATTAGTACCGCAGGCAGCTGCAGTATTTACAGTTAGTGTAGTGTGTCCTCTGCACAGTGTGCACCTAAAGCTACCTGAAGACAATTGCTGTTGTTCTGATCTTATTAATACCACAGGCAGGCAGCTACAGTATTTACAGTTAGTGTACTGCGTCCTCTGCACAGTGTGCACCTAAAGCTACCTGAAGAAAATTTGTGGTGTTCTTCTGATCCTATTAGTACCGCAGGCAGCTGCAGTATTTACAGTTAGTGTAGTGCGTCCTCTGCACAGTGTGCACTTATAGCTACCTGAAGAAAATTAGTAGTGTTCTTCTGTTCCTATTAGTACCGCAGGCATCTGCAGTATTTACAGTTAGTGTAGAGTGTCCTCTGCACAGTGTGCACCTAAAGCTACCTGAAGAAAATTGGTGGTGTTCTTCTGATCCTATTAGTACCGCAGGCAGCTGCAGTATTTACAGTTAGTGTAGTGTGTCCTCTGCACAGTGTGCACCTAAAGCTACCTGAAGACAATTGCTGTTGTTCTGATCTTATTAATACCACAGGCAGGCAGCTACAGTATTTACAGTTAGTGTACTGCGTCCTCTGCACAGTGTGCACCTAAAGCTACCTGAAGAAAATTTGTGGTGTTCTTCTGATCCTATTAGTACCGCAGGCAGCTGCAGTATTTACAGTTAGTGTAGTGCGTCCTCTGCACAGTATGCACTTATAGCTACCTGAAGAAAATTAGTAGTGTTCTTCTGTTCCTATTAGTACCGCAGGCATCTGCAGTATTTACAGTTAGTGTAGAGTGTCCTCTGCACAGTGTGCACCTAAAGCTACCTGAAGAAAATTGGTGGTGTTCTTCTGATCCTATTAGTACCGCAGCCAGCTGCAGTGTTTACAGTTAGTGTAGTGCGTCCTCTGCACAGTGTGCACCTAAAGCTACCTGAAGAAAATTGGTGGTGTTCTTCTGATCCTATTAGTACCGCAGGCAGCTGCAGTATTTACTGTTAGTGTAGTGTATCCTCT
Source organism: Lithobates clamitans (assembly GCA_037952925.1). Taxonomy (NCBI): domain Eukaryota; kingdom Metazoa; phylum Chordata; class Amphibia; order Anura; family Ranidae; genus Lithobates; species Lithobates clamitans. The sequence goes on from JBBGZY010000159.1 coordinate 3,201,292, forward strand.
GCACAGTGTGCACCTAAAGCTACCTGAAGAAAATTTGTGGTGTTCTTCTGATCCTATTAGTACCTCAGGCAGCTGCGGTATTCACAGATAGTGTAGTGTGTCCTCTGCACAATGTGCATCGAAAGCTACCTGAAGAAAATTGGTGGTGTTCTTCTGATCCTATTAGTACCGCAGGCAGCTGCAGTATTTACAGTTAGTGTAGTGCATCCTTTGCACAGTGTGAACCTAAAGCTACCTGAAGAAAATTTGTGGTGTTCTTCTGATCCTATTAGTACCACAGGCAGCTGCAGTATTTACTGTTAGTGTAGTGTGTCCTCTGCACAGTGTGCACCTAAAGCTACCTGAAGACAATTGCTGTTGTTCTTATCCTATTAATACCACAGGCAGGCAGCTACAGTATTTACAGTTAGTGTACTGCCTCCTCTACACAGTGTGCACCTAAAGCTACCTGAAGACAGTTGCTGTTGTTCTGATTCTATTAATACCACAGGCAGGCAGCTACAGTATTTACAGTTAGTGTACTGCCTCCTCTACACATTGTGCACCTAAAGCTACCTGAAGACAATTGCTGTTGTTCTGATTATATTAATACCACAGGCAGGCAGCTACAGTATTTACAGTTAGTGTACTGTGTCCTCTGCACAGTGTGCACCTAAAGTTACCTGAAGAAAATTTGTGGTGTTCTTCTGATCCTATTAGTACCTCAGGCAGCTGCGGTATTTACAGATAGTGTAGTGTGTCCTCTGCACAATGTGCATCGAAAGCTATCTGAAGAAAATTGGTGGTGTTCTTTTGATCCTATTAGTACCGCAGGCAGCTGCAGTATTTACAGTTAGTGTAGTGCGTCCTCTGCACAGTGTGCACTTAAAGCTACCTGAAGAAAATTAGTATTTTTCTTATGATCCCTATTAGTACCGCAGGCAGCTGCAGTATTTACAGTTGGTGTAGTGCGTCCTCTGCACAGTGTGCACCTAAAGCTACCTGAAGAAAATTGGTGGTGTTCTTCTGATCCTATTAGTACCGCAGGCAGCTGCAGTATTTACAGTTAGTGTAGTGTGTCCTCTGCACAGTGTGCACCTAAAGCTACCTGAAGACAATTGCTGTTGTTCTGATCTTATTAATACCACAGGCAGGCAGCTACAGTATTTACAGTTAGTGTACTGCGTCCTCTGCACAGTGTGCACCTAAAGCTAGCTGAAGACAATTGCTGTTGTTCTGATCCTATTAATACCAAAGGCAGGCAGTTACAGTATTTACAGTTAGTGTACTGCGTCCTCTGCACAGTGTGCACCTAAAGCTACCTGAAGAAAATTTGTGGTGTTCTTCTGATCCTATTAGTACCGCAGGCAGCTGCAGTATTTACAGTTAGTGTAGTGCGTCCTCTGCACAGTATGCACTTATAGCTACCTGAAGAAAATTAGTAGTGTTCTTCTGTTCCTATTAGTACCGCAGGCATCTGCAGTATTTACAGTTAGTGTAGAGTGTCCTCTGCACAGTGTGCACCTAAAGCTACCTGAAGAAAATTGGTGGTGTTCTTCTGATCCTATTAGTACCGCAGCCAGCTGCAGTGTTTACAGTTAGTGTAGTGCGTCCTCTGCACAGTGTGCACCTAAAGCTACCTGAAGAAAATTGGTGGTGTTCTTCTGATCCTATTAGTACCGCAGGCAGCTGCAGTATTTACTGTTGGTGTAGTGTATCCTCTGCACAGTGTGCACCTAAAGCTACCTGAAGAAAATTTGTGGTGTTCTTCTGATCCTATTAGTACCTCAGGCAGCTGCGGTATTCACAGATAGTGTAGTGTGTCCTCTGCACAATGTGCATCGAAAGCTACCTGAAGAAAATTGGTGGTGTTCTTCTGATCCTATTAGTACCGCAGGCAGCTGCAGTATTTACAGTTAGTGTAGTGCATCCTCTGCACAGTGTGAACCTAAAGCTACCTGAAGAAAATTTGTGGTGTTCTTCTGATCCTATTAGTACCACAGGCAGCTGCAGTATTTACTGTTAGTGTAGTGTGTCCTCTGCACAGTGTGCACCTAAAGCTACCTGAAGACAATTGCTGTTGTTCTTATCCTATTAATACCACAGGCAGGCAGCTACAGTATTTACAGTTAGTGTACTGCCTCCTCTACACAGTGTGCACCTAAAGCTACCTGAAGACAGTTGCTGTTGTTCTGATTCTATTAATACCACAGGCAGGCAGCTACAGTATTTACAGTTAGTGTACTGCCTCCTCTACACATTGTGCACCTAAAGCTACCTGAAGACAATTGCTGTTGTTCTGATTATATTAATACCACAGGCAGGCAGCTACAGTATTTACAGTTAGTGTACTGTGTCCTCTGCACAGTGTGCACCTAAAGTTACCTGAAGAAAATTTGTGGTGTTCTTCTGATCCTATTAGTACCTCAGGCAGCTGCGGTATTTACAGATAGTGTAGTGTGTCCTCTGCACAATGTGCATCGAAAGCTATCTGAAGAAAATTGGTGGTGTTCTTTTGATCCTATTAGTACCGCAGGCAGCTGCAGTATTTACAGTTAGTGTAGTGCGTCCTCTGCACAGTGTGCACTTAAAGCTACCTGAAGAAAATTAGTATTTTTCTTATGATCCCTATTAGTACCGCAGGCAGCTGCAGTATTTACAGTTGGTGTAGTGCGTCCTCTGCACAGTGTGCACCTAAAGCTACCTGAAGAAAATTGGTGGTGTTCTTCTGATCCTATTAGTACCGCAGGCAGCTGCAGTATTTACAGTTAGTGTAGTGTGTCCTCTGCACAGTGTGCACCTAAAGCTACCTGAAGACAATTGCTGTTGTTCTGATCTTATTAATACCACAGGCAGGCAGCTACAGTATTTACAGTTAGTGTACTGCGTCCTCTGCACAGTGTGCACCTAAAGCTAGCTGAAGACAATTGCTGTTGTTCTGATCCTATTAATACCAAAGGCAGGCAGTTACAGTATTTACAGTTAGTGTACTGCGTCCTCTGCACAGTGTGCACCTAAAGCTACCTGAAGAAAATTTGTGGTGTTCTTCTGATCCTATTAGTACCGCAGGCAGCTGCAGTATTTACAGTTAGTGTAGTGCGTCCTCTGCACAGTGTGCACTTATAGCTACCTGAAGAAAATTAGTAGTGTTCTTCTGTTCCTATTAGTACCGCAGGCATCTGCAGTATTTACAGTTAGTGTAGAGTGTCCTCTGCACAGTGTGCACCTAAAGCTACCTGAAGAAAATTGGTGGTGTTCTTCTGATCCTATTAGTACCGCAGCCAGCTGCAGTGTTTACAGTTAGTGTAGTGCGTCCTCTGCACAGTGTGCACCTAAAGCTACCTGAAGAAAATTGGTGGTGTTCTTCTGATCCTATTAGTACCGCAGGCAGCTGCAGTATTTACTGTTAGTGTAGTGTATCCTCTGCACAGTGTGCACCTAAAGCTACCTGAAGAAAATTTGTGGTGTTCTTCTGATCCTATTAGTACCTCAGGCAGCTGCGGTATTCACAGATAGTGTAGTGTGTCCTCTGCACAATGTGCATCGAAAGCTACCTGAAGAAAATTGGTGGTGTTCTTCTGATCCTATTAGTACCGCAGGCAGCTGCAGTATTTACAGTTAGTGTAGTGCATCCTCTGCACAGTGTGAACCTAAAGCTACCTGAAGAAAATTTGTGGTGTTCTTCTGATCCTATTAGTACCACAGGCAGCTGCAGTATTTACTGTTAGTGTAGTGTGTCCTCTGCACAGTGTGCACCTAAAGCTACCTGAAGACAATTGCTGTTGTTCTTATCCTATTAATACCACAGGCAGGCAGCTACAGTATTTACAGTTAGTGTACTGCCTCCTCTACACAGTGTGCACCTAAAGCTACCTGAAGACAATTGCTGTTGTTCTGATTCTATTAATACCACAGGCAGGCAGCTACAGTATTTACAGTTAGTGTACTGCCTCCTCTACACAGTGTGCACCTAAAGCTACCTGAAGACAATTGCTGTTGTTCTGATTCTATTAATACCACAGGCAGGCAGCTACAGTATTTACAGTTAGTGTACTGCCTCCTCTACACATTGTGCACCTAAAGCTACCTGAAGACAATTGCTGTTGTTCTGATTATATTAATACCACAGGCAGGCAGCTACAGTATTTACAGTTAGTGTACTGTGTCCTCTGCACAGTGTGCACCTAAAGTTACCTGAAGAAAATTTGTGGTGTTCTTCTGATCCTATTAGTACCTCAGGCAGCTGCGGTATTTACAGATAGTGTAGTGTGTCCTCTGCACAATGTGCATCGAAAGCTATCTGAAGAAAATTGGTGGTGTTCTTTTGATCCTATTAGTACCGCAGGCAGCTGCAGTATTTACAGTTAGTGTAGTGCATCCTCTGCACAGTGTGAACCTAAAGCTACCTGAAGAAAATTTGTGGTGTTCTTCTGATCCTATTAGTACCACAGGCAGTTGCAGTATTTACAGTTAGTGTAGAGTGTCCTCTGCACAGTGTGCACCTAAAGCTACCTGAAGAAAATTGGTGGTGTTCTTCTGATCCTATTAGTACCGCAGACAGCTGCAGTGTTTACAGTTAGTGTAGTGCGTCCTCTGCACAGTGTGCACCTAAAGCTACCTGAAGAAAATTGGTGGTGTTCTTCTGATCCTATTAGTACCGCAGGCAGCTGCAGTGTTTATAGTTAGTGTAGTGCGTCCTCTGCACAGTGTGCACCTAAAGCTACCTGAAGAAAATTGGTGGTGTTCTTCTGATCCTATTAGTACCGCAGGCAGCTGCAGTATTTACAGTTAGTGTAGTGCATCCTCTGCACAGTGTGAACCTAAAGCTACCTGAAGAAAATTGGTGGTGTTCTTCTGATCCTATTAATACCGCAGGCAGCTGCAGTATTTACAGTTAGTGTAGTGCGTCCTCTGCATAGTGTGCACCTAAAGCTACCTGAAGACAATTGGTGGTGTTCTGATCCTATTAGTACCGCAGGCAGCTGCAGTATTTACAGTTAGTGTAGTGCGTCCTCTGCACAGTGTGCACCTGAAGCTACCTGAAGAAAATTAGTGGTGTTCTTCTGATCCTATTAGTACCTCAGGCAGGCAGCTGCAGTATTTACAGTTGGTGTACTGTGTCCTCTGCACAGTGTGCACCTAAAGCTACCTGAAGACGATTGCTGTTGTTCTGATCCTATTAATACCACAGGCAGGCAGCTACAGTATTTACAGTTAGTGTACTGTGTCCTCTGCACAGTGTGCACCTAAAGCTACCTGAAGGCAATTGCTGTTGTTCTGATCCTATTAATACCACAGACAGGCAGCTACAGTATTTACAGTTAGTGTACTGTGTCCTCTGCACAGTGTGCACCTAAAGCTACCTGAATAAATTTGGTGGTGTTCTTCTGATCCTATTAGTACCACAGGCAGGCAGCTGCAGTATTTACAGTTAGTGTACTGCGTCCTCTGCACAGTGTGCACCTACAGCCACCTGAAGAAAATTGGTGGTGTTCTTCTGATCCTATTAGTACCTCAGGCAGGCAGCTGCAGTATTTACAGTTGGTGTACTGTGTCCTCTGCACAATGTCCACCTAAAGCTACCTGAAGAAAATTGGTGGTGTTCTTCTGATCCTTTAAGTACCACAGGCAGCTGCAGTGTTTATAGTTAGTGTAGTGCGTCCTATGCACAGTGTGCACCTAAAGCTACCTGAAGAAAATTGGTGGTGTTCTTCTGATCCTATTAGTACCATAGGCAGCTGCAGTATTTACAGTTAGTGTAGTGCGTCCTCTGCACAGTGTGAACCTAAAGCTACCTAAAGAAAATTGGTGGTGTTCTTCTGATCCTATTAGTACCGGAGGCAGCTGCAGTATTTACAGTTAGTGTAGTGCATCCTCTGTACAGTGTGCACCTAAAGCTACCTGAAGACAATTGCTGTTGTTCTGATCCTATTAGTACCGCAGGCAGCTGCAGTATTTACAGTTAGTGTAGTGCGTCCTCTGCACAGTGTGCACCTAAAGCTACCTGAAGAAAATTAGTGGTGTTCTTCTGATCCTATTAGTACCTCAGGCAGGCAGCTGCAGTATTTACAGTTAGTGTAGTGCGTCCTCTGCACAGTGTGCACCTAAAGCTACCTGAAGAAAATTAGTGGTGTTATTCTGATCCTATTAGTACCTCAGGCAGGCAGCTGCAGTATTTACAGTTGGTGTACTGTGTCCTCTGCACAATGTGCACCTAAAGATACCTGAAGACAATTGCTGTTGTTCTGATCCTATTAATACCACAGGCAGGCAGCTGCAGTATTTACAGCTAGTGTACTGTGTCCTCTGCAAAGTGTGCACCTAAAGCTACCTGAAGAAAATTGGTGGTGTTCTTCTGATCCTATTAGTACCACAGGCAGGCAGCTGCAGTATTTACAGTTAGTGTACTGTGTCCTCTGCACAGTTTGCACCTAAAGCTACCTGAAGACAATTGCTGTTGTTCTGATCCTATTAATACCACAGACAGGCAGCTACAGTATTTACAGTTAGTGTACTGTGTCCTCTGCACAGTGTGCACCTAAAGCTACCTGAATAAATTTGGTGGTGTTCTTCTGATCCTATTAGTACCACAGGCAGGCAGCTGCAGTATTTACAGTTAGTGTACTGCGTCCTCTGCACAATGTGCACCTACAGCCACCTGAAGAAACTTGTTATTGTTCTTCTGATTCTATTAGTACCACAGGCAGGCAGCTGCAGTATTTACAGTTAGTGTACTGCGTCCTCTGCACAGTGTGCACCTAAAGCTATCTGAAGACAATTGCTGTTGTCTGATCCTATTAATACCACAGGCAGGCAGCTACAGTATTTACAATTAGTGTACTGTGTCCTCTGCACAGTGAGCACCTAAAGCTACCTGAATACAATTGCTGGTGTTCTCATACTAATAATACTACAGGCAGGCAGTTGATTCTGCTAGCTGCAGTATCAGTATATATACACATCCCAGCTTTGTGCAGGTACATCTCACTGCAGGCCATTAGTATGTCTGGAAGGCCAACAAGGAGAGGCAGACAGTCACAAGCCAATAAAAGAGGGCAAGCAGGCTCCGTGTCTAGAGGCAACAGTGCTGGTGGTGAAGACAGTGCATCCTCATCAGCACGTGGCCGTGGGACACACTTGTCCTTTTTTCGGCAGCTGGCCGTGTTGAGCCGCAACATGTGGAAGACTTTGTAGAGTGGATGACCAAGCCGTCCTCATCCTCCTCATCCTCTCTCACCCAGGCTCAATGGCATCAGTCACTCCTTCCCTAGCCCCACCATGTCCTCCTGAGGAGTCCCCCTGATATGTTTGACCACAGTGTTGGGTACATGCTCCAGGAAGATGCCCAACGTTTTGAAGGCTCCAATGATCGTACCCAGCTAGAGCAAGGCAGCAACGTGAGCCCAGAGAGAGGGGGTGCCCAAGAAGGACAGCAATCTAGCAGTCATGTTCCCCCAGCTGCAGCATACTGTGATGAGGAGGGAATGGATGATGAGGTCATTGACTCCACGTGGGTGCCTGATAGGAGAGAGGAGGAGGCACATCTCCAATGAGGCAGGATGCCCTCCAGGGGCCAGCTTAAAGGCAGCAAACCGACTGCATCACACCGCAGAGCTCCGCATGTGCAGGGTGCTGCTGTCTCTGCGCGTTATTTCAAAAGTTCTTTTGTTTGGGCCTTTTTTGAGACGAGTGCATCAGATCCCACCCCTGCTAAATGCAACATATGTCTCAAGCGTATCTCGCGTGGCCAAAACATCACCCGCTTGGGCACCACATGCTTGACCAGACATATGTCGACCTGCCATGCAGTTCATTGGCAAGCGTACCTAAAAGACCCACACCAAAGAACAAAGCGGACCTCTCCTTGCTCCTCATCAGCTGGGATCTCCAATCCCACTATATGTTCAGTCCTCCCTGAAACCTGCACTGAGAGGAATGAAGGTGTAGAATTAGGTGTGTCACAGCCAAGTACTTGCGGGCAATCTGCTATTGGTACACCGACGTCAGATTGTACCAGGCAAATTTCCCTGTCCCAGTTGCTGCACCACCAAAAGAAGTTTGCTCCCAGCCATCCACATGCCCAGCGGTTGAATGCTAGCTTGGCTAAATTGCTAGCACTTCAACTGTTGCCTTTTCAGTTGGTAGACTCTGCCCCCTTCCGTGAGTTTGTGGAATGTGCAGTTCCTCAGTGGCAGGTTCCCAAATGCCACTTCTCACAGAAGGCGATTCCGGCTCTCTACCCGCATGTGGAAGGCAATGTCTTGGCCTCGCTGGAGAGGGCAGTCAGCGGTAAGGTGCATATTACCGCTGACTCATGGTTCAGCAGGCATGGACAGGGACGTTACCTATCTTTCACCGTGCACTAGGTGACTTTTCTGGCAGCTGGGAAGGATGCAGGACAGGGTGCAGTAGTGTTGTGTCAGGCTAGAGCATATAACAGGTAACAGTTCAAGTGTTCTGATTATGCATAGAGTTCAAGGAACAGGAGCACATACCATGAGCAGGTCTGAGCAGAGCAGGTCAGCTGGGACTTGTAGTTCACCGCTGTAGATGTAGGTCGATGTTTGCTGGACCTTGTAGTTCACCACTGCAGATGAGGATAGATGGTGTCTGGTGTTGTAGTTCACCGCTGCAGGTGAGGATAGATGTCTGGTGCTTGTAGTTCACCGCTGCAGATGAAGGTACTAGTGGAATCAGGCAAAACGTAGTCTAGGCAAGCTGGGTCATACACAGGAAGATCAGAGTCCAAACGGTACCGAATCAGAAGCAAGCAAACAGGGTCAAACGAGCCGGGTCATACACAAAATACACAGAGCAGATATCAACTGGATCAAACACAAGGTAAACTCTAACACGAGCAATGATTGAATGCTGATGCAAGTTATTTAAAGGTCAGCTGGCCAATCATTGTTGTTTCCCAGGTAAAGGCTGTGCCAGGTGAGTTGTGCTGGGTCCTAAAGGGATCCTAGTACTGACAGTACCCCCCCTTTCTCGAGGGGTTGCTCCTGCACCCCCAGGCTTACTTGGATAATGAAGATGAAACTTCTTCTTAAGTCGGTCAGCATGAAGATCACGAGCTGGGACCCAAGATCGATCCTCTGGGCCGAAACCTTTCCAATGAACGAGATATTGTAAGGAATTGCGCACTCGTCTGGAATCAAGAATAAATGCCACTTCATATTCCTGACTGTCCAACACATCCACAGGTTCTGGTTCATTTACTTGGAGGCTGGAATGAACAGGTTTCAACAATGAAACATGAAAGACATTTGGAATGCGCATGGATGGGGGGAGTTCTAATCTATAGGATACAGGATTAACAATCTCCGAAATTTCATAGGGCCCGATGAATTTTGGGCCAAGTTTTTTAGATGGGACATGCAGGGACAGATTCCTAGATGATAGCCACACTTTGTCACCAACTTTATATCCTGGTGCCTTTAAGCGCCTCTTGTCCGCCATTTTCTTAAAAGCCTGCACAGAGCGAGAAATAGCATGATTGACATCGGACCAGATTTTGGAGAAATTTTCAATTGTGGTGTTGGCATCTGGCACATCAGAGGGTGGAAGATCAAAGGAGCACACACGAGGATGCAACCCGTAAACACAGAAGAAGGGAGAGGTCCCTGTAGATGTGCTGGCACAATTATTAAAGGCAAACTCTGCCCATGGCAGGACGTTGACCCACTCCACCTCATCATTGGCCATCAGACAACGTACCATCTTCTCTAGAGTCTGATTAGTCCTTTCTGTTTGGCCATTTGTCTCAGGATGATATGCTGAAGAATATGATAACTTAATCCCCAGCTGAGAGCAAAGGGCCTTCCAAAACTGGGCTATAAACTGAGAGCCACGGTCTGAGACAATGTTGATTGGTGCCCCATGGAGCCTGAAAACATGTTTAATGAATAAAGATGCCAGTTCTTTAGCAGATGGAAGTTTCGGAAGCGGAACAAAGTGGGCCATTTTACTGAACCTGTCTACCACCACCCAGATCGTGGAACATCCCTGGGACGGAGGCAAGTCAGTGATAAAGTCCATAGATAAATGGGTCCAGGGACAGGTAGGTATTGGTAGAGGACGTAGGAGACCGGGCGGCTTAGAGGTACTGCTCTTGCTTCTGGCACAAACTTCACAGGCCTGGACGAAGGCTAACACATCCTGCCTGATCGATGGCCACCAGAGGTTGGGAGAGATAATCTCAAAAGTTTGTCTAAACCCCGGATGTGCTGCAGGTTTTGATGCATGTACCTGCTGCAATACCTGCAAACGAAGAGCCAGGGGCACAAAAAGCATACCGGAGGGAGTGGAGGGAGGGGCTTCAGCCTGTGCAGTTAACAAGGCCTCAGAGATGTCAGTCTGGGTGAAAGCCAAAATCCTATCCTCAGAGATAATGGGTTGTGGAGGAAGCGGAGGAGGAGACTCTGAAAGAAAGCTGCGAGACAAGGCGTCAGCCTTAATGTTTCTTGGTCCTGGTAAATATGAAATTGTGAAGTCAAATCTGGAGAAGAACAATGACCACCTGGCTTGACGTGAGTTCAGCCTTTTAGCAGAATGGATGTATTCAAGGTTTTTGTGGTCAGTCAGAACTATGAATGGATAGGGAGCTCCCTCCAGCCAATGTCTCCATTCCTCCAAAGCGAGCTTTATGGCTAGAAGTTCTCTGTTGCTTATATCATAATTGCGCTCTGCTGGGGAATATTTCCGAGACAAGAAGGCACAGGGGTGGATGGCAGCATTTACAGGATCCTTTTGTGACAAAAGCGCCCCCACCCCTACTTCAGATGCATCTACCTCCACAATAAAAGGTAGCTCAGGAACAGGATGGCGTAGGATTGGTGCAGAGGTAAAGGCTTTCTTTAACTGAGTGAAGGCTGCCTGGGCTTCAGTAGTCCATTTAAAGGTAGTCGGAGTCTTCCTGGTGAGAGAGGTGATGGGATGTGCAATGGTGGCAAAGTTCTTAATGAATTTTCGATAGAAATTTGCAAAGCCCAGGAAGCGCTGAACTGCCTTCAGGTCTGAAGGTGGTGCCCAGTCTAAAATGGCTTGAATCTTGGCTGGATCCATGGTGAGGCCTGTGTCAGAAATTAGGTAGCCTAGGAAATGTACTTGTTTAACATGGAATGAATATTTCTCAGGCTTTACAAAAAGGGAGTGAGTCTTTAATCAGGCCAATACTGAGCAGACATGTTTCTGATGTGTTTCAAGATTGGGAGAATATATCAAAATGTCGTCTTAATATACAAGCATGAAGTGACCCAACATGTTCTGAAAGACAGCTGGTGCATTTCTGAGACCGAAAGGCATGACAAGACATTCGTAATGACCATCCTTGGTGTTAAAGGCTGTCTTCCACTAGTCGCCTGCACGTATGCGCACCAGATTATAGGCTCCCCTTAAGTCCAGTTTGGAGAAGATTTTGGCTCCCTGGATTTGAGAGAACAATTCTGTGATGAGAGGAAGAGGATACTGATTGGGAACAGTTATTTTATTTAGACCTCTGTAATCAACACAAAGTCTCAGTCCCCCATCCTCCTTTGGGACAAAGAAGCATCCTGCTCCTGCGGGAGAAGTGGAGGGACGGATGAAACCCTTAGCTAGGTTTTCCTGGATGTATTCTTGCAAGGCAAGATTCTCTGGCTCAGACAGTGGAAAGACTCTCCCTCGAGGAGGTGTAGTGTCAGGCAAGAGGTCAATGGGACAATCATAACTGCGATGAGGTGGTAAAGTGTCAGCAATCCCTTTAGAAAACACATCCCAAAAGTCCTTATACAAAGTGGAATCTGTTCCATTCCCACTTGACAGGTAGCCAGTCGAACAGGGTGCTGGATGCAGTTCTTCTTACACTGATTGGACCAAGCCAGAATATTTCCTGTTCGCCAGTCAATTACAGGATTGTGCTTCTGAAGCCAAGGAAGGCCAAGGATCAAAGGAGTGGATGGAGAGTCAATGACAAGACATGAAATCTTCTCCCAATGCAAAGCCCCCAATTGTAACTGGAAAGGGTTGGTGGCTTGGAGCACTAGATATTGTAAGAGAGGCCGATTATCCACGGAAATCAGGCGGACTGGGCAATCTAGAGCATGAGTTTTCAAGGACAAAGAGGTAATCAGAGTCTTATCAATAAAATTCTCAGCGGCTCCAGAATCTACCAAGGCCAGCAGTTCATGAGCCCCTGTCCCAAAGTGAATGACAGCGGGTGAAAGAATATGCTTGTCCCCCTGGGGAGATGATAGCAGACCTAAGGTAACCTCCCCGCAATTACCTAGGTCCTGGAGTTTCCCGGACGTGTAGGGCACGAACGGAGCATATGACCCTTGAGGCCACAATACAAGCAGAGTCCCATGTTACGCCGGCGTGTGTGTTCCTGGGCAGATAACCAGGTGGAGCCTAACTGCATAGGTTCTTCCTCAGATTTGGCACTGGAGGTGGAATAGTCAGGTGGCAAGGGAGGTATATAGTTTGCCACAGCTGTAGTTTGTTCTCGTCTCCTCTCTCGCTGGTGGCGGTCAATTCTAATGGCTAGACTCATACAGTAGCCTCCTCCAGTGAGGCTGGGTAGGAGAAGTTGACCAGAGCATCCTTAATTGCATCTGAAAGGCCCATTCTAAACTGGCTGCGGAGTGCTGCATCATTCCAGCCAGATTCCGGGGCCCACCTGCGAAACTCTGAGCAATACATTTCAGCTGTGGTAGTTCCTTGCTTTAAGTTACGCAGGGTTGATTCTGCAGTAGCAGCACGATCTGGATCATCATAAAGCAACCCTAGGGCTTCAAAGAAGGCATCTACTGTTAGCAAGGCTGGGTGGTTTGGTTCCAGGTTAAAGGCCCAAGCCTGGGGGTCACCCTGTAGAAGAGAAATAATGATTTGAACCCTCTGAGTTTCAGGGCCAGACGAGGATGGCCTTAACTTGAAATATAATTTGCAACTGTTTTTAAAGTTGCAAAACCCTTTACGGTCACCAGAAAACCGGTCAGGCAAAGGAATTTTTGGTTCAGATGGAGTTTTTGTAGCAGTGGTAATAGAAGGAGATTGCACCTTGGTGAGCTCTGTGGCCATTTCCTGAACTTGATGGGATAAGCGGCAAAGTTCCTGTGCAAACAACTGAGCCTGCTCAGGATCCATATTATGTATGACTCGTGTTAATGTCAGGCTAGAGCATATAACAGGTAACAGTTCAGGTGTTCTGATTATGCAAAGAGTTCAAGGAACAAGAGCACATACCATGAGCAGGTCTGAGCAGAGCAGGTCAGCTGGGACTTGTAGTTCACCGCTGTAGATGTAGGTCGATGTTTGCTGGACCTTGTAGTTCACCGCTGCAGATGAGGATAGATGGTGTCTGGTGTTGTAGTTCACCGCTGCAGGTGAGGATAGATGTCTGGTGCTTGTAGTTCACCGCTGCAGATGAAGGTACTAGTGGAATCAGGCAAAACGTAGTCTAGGCAAGCTGGGTCATACACAGGAAGATCAGACTCCAAACGGTACCGAATCAGAAGCAAGCAAACAGGGTCAAACGAGCCGGGTCATACATGAAATACACAGAGCAGATATCAACTGGATCAAACACAAGGTAAACTCTAACACGAGCAATGATTAAATGCTGATGCAAGTTATTTAAAGGTCAGCTGGCCAATCATTGTTTCCCAGGTAATGGCTGTGTCAGGTGAGTTGTGCTGGGTCCTAAAGGGATCCTAGTACTGACATGTTGGAGGTTGTTCCGCCACCATGCCACAAAAATTCTACTAGTGGTGATTCTGACACACTTCTCTCCTCCACCCCCTCCTCTTCTTCTTCGTCCATGGCCTCTCCCTGTGCTGATTTGTCCTTGGAACCAGCGGTGCTCCATAGGCGTTCAAGGGGCTACGCAAGCACGCAGGCAAAAAGATTCCATGCGGTGCTTGAGCTGGTCTGCTTGGAGGACAGGAGCCACACTGGGGCAGAGATTCTGTCAGCTCTGCAGGGGCAGGTTTAGAGGTGGTTGACGCCATGCCAGCTTAAGGCAGGTATGGTGGTTTGCGACAATGGCACCAACCTCCTCTCCGCCCTCTGACAGGGACAACTGACCCATGTGCTCTGTTTGGCTCACGTCCTTAACTTGGTGGTGCAGCGGTTCTTGGGTAGGTACCCAGGCTTACAGGATGTCCTGAGGCAAGCCAGAAAAGTCTGTGTGCATTTCCGCAGGTCATATAATGCCAGTGCTCGGCTGGCTGACCTCCAAAAGGAATTTGACCTGCCTAAGAACCGCCTAATCTGTGACATGCCCACCAGGTGGAACTCAACGTTGGCCATGCTGCAGCAGGTGCACATGCAGCAGAGGGCCATCAATGAGTACCTATGCGACTATGGCACCAGGACAGGGTTAGAAGACCTTGTTTTTTTAGCCCACCCCAGTGGGCTATGATCAGGGATGCATGCACTGTCCTGTCACCATTTGAGGAGGCCACAAGGATGGTGAGCAGTGACAGTGCATGCATCAGTGACACTGTCCTTCTTGTCCACCTGTTGGAGCACACGCTGCATGGAATAATAGATAGGGCATTTGAGGCAGAAGAGAGGGAGGAAGAGGAGGACTTTGTTACCTTTCAAGGCCCCCTTTATCCAGACAGTGTTCCTGCATGCCTGCCGATCACACAGGAAGAGGACGAGGGAGAGGAGGAGGATTGTGTCAGCATGGAGGTGGAGCCTGGCACTCAGCATTAGCAGCAGTCTTCAAGGGATCTTTTACAGTCCGAAGAAACCTATGGACTTGTACGTGCCTGGGAGGAGGTGGCTGTGGATCATGTCATCCTTAGTGACCCAGAGGACTCTGGACCGAATGCTTCAGCAAACCTACGCTGCATGGCCTCCCTGATCCTGCAAAGCCTGCGGAAGGATCCTCGTATTTGTGGTATCAAGGGGAGGGATGATTACTGGCTGGCAACCCTCCTTGATCCACGTTACAAGGGTAAGGTTGCGGACCTTATCTTGCCATCGCAGAGGGAGCAGAGGATGAAACATCTTCGGGAGGCCTTGCAGAAAGGTTTCTGCAATGTGTTTCCAGAGCCTGGGAGGTTACAATTTCCTGGTCCTCCTGGACACTGTGTTGCTGAGGCTTCAGTCAATCACAGAAGGAGCAGTGGAGAAGGTGGCCATCTGACCGATGCGTTCAGACAATTTTTTAGTCCGCAGCCCCAAGGTCTGATATGTTCCAGCAACCATCGCCAGCGTCTGATTCACATGGTGCAGGATTACTTAGGGGCAAGATCAGACTTGGATACCTTTCCCACTGAAAATCCTCTAGGTTACTGGGTCTTGAGGATGGATCACTGGCCAGAGCTTGCACATTATGCAGTTGAGCTACTGGCCTGTCCTGCATCCAGCGTTCTTTCGGAACGCACATTCAGTGCTGCTGAAGGCTTTGTCAGCGATCACAGGGTGCGCCTGTCCACCGAATCGGTTGATCGGCCGACCTTCATAAAAATGAATCAGTGCTGGATCACCAGCTACCAAGCACTTGATGCTGATGTAACCGATTGATTTTTTTTGACTGCCTATGCTGATGCTGAGTGACTACCCTGTTATGCTGAGTGACAATCCTCTTCCTCCTCAATTTTCATGCTGATAGCTTGTAAGAACATTTTTGGTTCTGGGCACCGCCACCAGTGGCCAAGGCCCAATTTTTCTGCCCCCGTATAATTACAATTTTTGATGCAATACTTTGCAGCAGGGCTCACTCTTGCGCTCCAACTATAGTATCTGTGAGGGGTTGCAGTGTTGTGACGCCAGCACCAGTGCCCAAGGCCCAATTTTTCAGCCCCTGTTAAACAGGGGTCGTATAATTACAATTTTTGATGCAATACTTTGCAGCAGGGCTCATTCCTGTGCTCCAACTATAGCATCTGTGAGGGGTTGCAGTGTTGTGCCACCAGTGCCTAAGGCCCAATTTTTCTACCCCTGTTCAACAGGAACATGTAATTACAATTCTTGATATAATATTTCACAGCAGGACCCGTTCCAGCACCCACCAAGAGTAACTGTGAGGACTTTAGCCGCGTACACATGATCGGACTTTAAGGCATACTTGGTTCGGCATACCGGATTTCGTCGGACAATTCGATCGTGTGTGGGCTCCAGCGGACTTTGTTTTCTCAAAAGTTTGACGGACTTAGATTTGAAACATGTTTCAAATCTTTCCGACGGACTCTGCTTTCTAGCGTACAAACCGTTCGTCTGTGTGCTAGTCCGACGGACCCAAACTGACGCATGCTCTGAAGCAGGTACAAGACGGAAGCGCTCGGTCTGGTAAAACTAGCCTTCGTATTGAAGCTAGCACATTCCTCTTCTGTGATCTTTTAATACAGCGCATTCTTTTTTTCTTTATAATGCGAGAAGAAGAAAGTTGTTTTGCTGCTTATATTCACACAGAGTTCTCACAAACTACTTTCTTCATGATTTATCCTCATGCCATGACTAATATGATATTTTTTAAAATCCAGATCTCCAGAATTATAAAGTAGCAATTTTTTTTTGGACTCATCTTTATTTTTTACAGATTTCAGCTACTAAGCACTTGATGCTGATGTAACCGATTGATTTTTTTTGACTGCCTATGCTGATGCTGAGTGACTACCCTGTTATGCTGAGTGACAATCCTCTTCCTCCTCAATTTTCACGCTGATAGCTTGTAAGAACATTTTTGGTTCTGGGCACTGCCACCAGTGGCCAAGGCACAATTTTTCTGCCCCCGTATAGTTACAATTTTTGATGCAATACTTTGCAGCAGGGTTTATTCCTGCACTCCCATTATAGCATCTGTGAGGGGTTGCAGTGTTGTGGCAATTTTTCTGCCCCTGTTTAACAGGGATGTGTAATTACAATTTTTGATGCAATACTTTGCAGCAGGGCTCTCTCCTGCGCTCCAACTATAGTATCTGTGAGGGGTTGCAGTGTTGTGACACCAGCACCAGTGCCCAAGGCCCAATTTTTCAGCCCCTGTTAAACAGGGGTCGTATAATTACAATTTTTGATGCAATACTTTGCAGCAGGGCTCATTCCTGTGCTCCAACTATAGCATCTGTGAGGGGTTGCAGTGTTGTGGCACCAGTGCCTAAGGCCCAATTTTTCTACCCCTGTTCAACAGGGACATGTAATTACAATTCTTGATATAATATTTCACAGCAGGGCCCGTTCCAGCACCCACCAAGAGTAACTGTGAGGACTTTAGCCGCGTACACATGATCGGAATTTAAGGCATACTTGGTTCAGCATACCGGATTTCGTCGGACAATTCGATCGTGTGTGGGCTCCAGCGGACTTTGTTTTCTCAGTTTGACAGACTTAGATTTGAAACATGTTTCAAATCTTTCCGACGGACTCTGCTTTCTAGCGCACAAACCGTTCGTATGTGTGCTAGTCCGACGGACCCAAACTGACACATGCTCTGAAGCAGGTACAAGACGGAAGCGCTCGGTCGTATTGAAGCTAGCACATTCCTCTTCTGTGATCTTTTAATACAGCGCATTCTTTTTTTCTTTATAATGCGCGAAGAAAAAAGTTGTTTTGCTGCTTATATTCACACAGAGTTCTCACAAACTACTTTCTTCATGATTTATCCTCATGCTATGACTAATATGATATTTTTTAAAAGCCAGATCTCCTGAACTATAAAGTAGCAATTTTTTTTTGGACTCATCTTTATTTTTTACAGATTTCAACAATATAGATATTACAATGTGTGCTAAATTATACAAAATGTTGTTTTTTTTAATTTTTTTAATTTTTGGATTTTGAGTTTCAAGTTACCACAATAACCTTAATAATTTTTATTGTTTTAATGAACCTTAATGAGGTTGGTGTCCCTTGTTAATTAGACATAGGGGGGTTATTTTAAAAAGGCAAAATCATTTTTCACTACAAGTGCAAATTGTACTTGGAATTGCCCTGAAAGAACATTTGGAAGTGCATTCGCTGTGGATGCAAGGAACCCCAAAAAACAAAAAAATTCTCTTGCACATGATTGAATGATAAAATCAGCAGAGCTTCCCCTCATTTCAGAGCTTGCCCTCAGATTTACAGCGACTACACTTCCAACAAGTCCACTTGCAGTGCAATTTATCAAGTGCACTTTGCAATAGCACTTTGCACTTGAATTGCAAAATGATTTAGCCTTTTGTAAATAACCCACATATAGTCTTTTTGACCTGTACCTGCTTACTCACTAGAGATGAGCTTCGTACCTGCTTACTCACTAGGGATGAGCTTCGTGTTCGGGTCGAACCCATGTTCGACTCGAACATCGTCTGTTCGCCCATTCGCCGAATTGCGAACGATATGGGCCGTTCGCGCCAAATTTGTGTGGCACGTCACGGCCCATAATTCACTGCGGCATCGCAGTGCATTGCTGGCTGATGATTGGCCAAGCATGCACTATGACCCGCATGCTTGGCCAATCACAGCGCCGTCTGAACAGAGAGCCGTAATTGGCCAAAGCCAAGGAGGCTTTGGCCAATTATGGCTCAGGGGATTTAGTACATGCCCCACACTATATAAGGCCGCCTGCACGGCGGCCCTGTGTAGTGTGTGTTCCGACGTTGAAAGAGATAGATAGAGAGACAGTGTCATTTGATTTGAGTTAGATAGATTAGGCAGAACAGTCAGTCAGTTAGCTGCACTTACAGTGTATTGTGTATATATATGCATCCCAGGTGTTGCATATATATATACACTATATTCAGTTTAGGTAGATCCATTCCTGTTATCTTCCTACTGACAGGCAGGCTTGTCTTGTTACAGTATTTACAGCTACCTGAAGAAAATTGCTGGTGTTCTTTTGAAACTATTAGTACCACAGTCAGGCAGCTAGACTATTTACAGTTAGTGCAGTGCGTCCTGCTCACAGTGTTCAGCTAGATCCGTTCCTGATATCTTCTTACTGACAGGCAGGCTTGAATTGTTACAGTATATACAGCTACCTGAAGAAAATTACTGGTGTTCTTTTGATCCTATTAGTACCACAATCAGGCAGCTAGACTATTTACAGTTAGTGCTGTGCGTCCTGCTCACAGTTTTCAGCTAAAACTACAAGTTAGTGGGGTGCGTCCTGCTCACAGTGTTCAGCTAAACCTACAAGTTAGTGGGGTGCGTCCTGCTCACAGTGTTCAGCTAAACCTACAAGTTAGTGGGGTGCGTCCTGCTCACAGTGTTCAGCTAAACCTACAAGTTAGTGGGGTGCGTCCTGCTCACAGTGTTCAGCTAAACCTACAAGTTAGTGCGGTGCGTCCTGCTCACAGTGTTCAGCTAAAACTACAAGTTTGTGCAGTGCGTCCTGCTCACAGTGTTCAGCTAGATCCATTCCTGTTATCTTCTTACTGACAGGCAGGCTTGTCTTGTTACAGTATATACAGCTACCTGAAGAAAATTGCTGGTGTTCTTTTGATCCTATTAGTACCACAGTCAGGCAGCTAGATTATTTACAGTTAGTGCAGTGCATCCTGCTCACAGTGTTCAGCTAAATCTACAAGTTAGTGGGGTGCGTCCTGCTGCTCACAGTGTTCAGCTAAACTTACAAGTTAGTGGAGTGCGTCCTGCTCACAGTGTTCAGCTAAACCTACAAGTTAGTGCGGTGCGTCCTGCTCACAGTGTTCAGCTAAACCTATGAGTTAGTGCGGTGCGTCCTGCTCACAGTGTTCAGCTAAACCTACATGTTAGTGGGGTGCGTCCTGCTCACAGTGTTCAGCTAAACCTACAAGTTAGTGCGATGCGTCCTGCTCACAGTGTTCAGCTAAAACTGCAAGTTAGTGCAGTGCGTCCTGCTCACAGTGTTCAGCTAAATCTGTTCCTGTTATCTTCTTACTGACAGGCAGGCTTGTCTTGTTACAGTATATACAGCTACCTGAAGAAAATTGCTGGTGTTCTTTTGATCCTATTAGTACCACAGTCAGGCAGCTAGACTATTTACAGTTAGTGCAGTGCGTCCTGCTCACAGAGTTCAGCTAAAACTATAAGTTAGTGGGGTGCGTCCTGCTCACAGTGTTCAGCTAAACCTACAAGTTAGTGGGTTGCGTCCTGCTCACAGTGTTCAGCTAAACCTACAAGTTAGTGCGGTGCATCCTGCTCACAGTGTTCAGCTAAAACTACAAGTTAGTGCTGTGCGTCCTGCTCACAGTGTTCAGCTAAACCTACAAGTTAGTGTAGTGAGACCTCTGCACAGTGTTCATCTAAAGCTACAAGTTAGTGCAGTGCGTCCTGCTCACAGTGTTCAGCTAGATCCATTCCTGTTATCTTCTTACTGACAGGCAGGCTTGTCTTGTTACAGTATATACAGCTACCTGAAGAAAATTGCTGGTGTTCTTTTGATCCTATTAGTACCACAGTCAGGCAGCTAGACTATTTACAGTTAGTGCAGCGCGTCCTGCTCACAGTGTTCAGCTAAAACTACAAGTTAGTGGGGTGCGTCCTGCTCACAGTTTTCAGCTAAAACTACAAGTTAGTGGGGTGCGTCCTGCTCACAGTGTTCAGCTAAACCTACAAGTTAGTGGGGTGCGTCCTGCTCACAGTGTTCAGCTAAACCTACAAGTTAGTCGGGTGCGTCCTGCTCACAGTGTTCAGCTAAACCTACAAGTTAGTGTGGTGCGTCCTGCTCACAGTGTTCAGCTAAACCTACAAGTTAGTGGGGTGCGTCCTGCTCACAGTGTTCAGCTAAACCTACAAGTTAGTGGGGTGCGTCCTGCTCACAGTGTTCAGCTAAAACTACAAGTTTGTGCAGTGCGTCCTGCTCACAGTGCTCAGCTAGATCCATTCCTGTTATCTTCTTACTGACAGGCAGGCTTGTCTTGTTACAGTATATACAGCTACCTGAAGAAAATTGCTGGTGTTCTTTTGATCCTATTAGTACCACAGTCAGGCAGCTAGATTATTTACAGTTAGTGCAGTGCATCCTGCTCACAGTGTTCAGCTAAAACTACAAGTTAGTGGGGTGCGTCCTGCTCATAGTGTTCAGCTAAACCTACAAGTTAGTGGGGTGCGTCCTGCTCACAGTGTTCAGCTAAACTTACAAGTTAGTGGGGTGCGTTCTGCTCACAGTGTTCAGCTAAAACTGCAAGTTAGTGCAGTGCATCCTGCTCACAGTGTTCAGCTAGATCTGTTCCTGTTATCTTCTTACTGACAGGCAGGCTTGTCTTGTTACAGTATATACAGCTACCTGAAGAAAATTGCTGGTGTTCTTTTGATCCTATTAGTACCACAGTCAGGCAGCTAGACTATTTACAGTTAGTGCAGCGCGTCCTGCTCACAGTGTTCAGCTAAAACTACAAGTTAGTGGGGTGCGTCCTGCTCACAGTTTTCAGCTAAAACTACAAGTTAGTGGGGTGCGTCCTGCTCACAGTGTTCAGCTAAACCTACAAGTTAGTGGGGTGCGTCCTGCTCACAGTGTTCAGCTAAACCTACAAGTTAGTTGGGTGCGTCCTGCTCACAGTGTTCAGCTAAACTTACAAGTTAGTGGGGTGCGTTCTGCTCACAGTGTTCAGCTAAACCTACGAGTTAGTGCGGTGCGTCCTGCTCACAGTGTTCAGCTAAACCTACAAGTTAGTGGGGTGCGTCCTGCTCACAGTGTTCAGTTAAACCTACAAGTTAGTGGGGTGCGTCCTGCTCACAGTGTTCAGCTAAACCTACAAGTTAGTGGGGTGCGTCCTGCGCACAGTGTTCAGCTAAACTTACAAGTTAGTGGGGTGCGTTCTGCTCACAGTGTTCAGCTAAACCTACGAGTTAGTGCGGTGCGTCCTGCTCACAGTGTTCAGCTAAACCTACAAGTTAGTGGGGTGCGTCCTGCTCACAGTGTTCAGCTAAACCTACAAGTTAGTGGGGTGCGTCCTGCTCACAGTGTTCAGCTAAACCTACAAGTTAGTGGGGTGCGTCCTGCTCACAGTGTTCAGCTAAACCTACAAGTTAGTGGGGTGCGTCCTGCTCACAGTGTTCAGCTAAACCTACAAGTTAGTCGGGTGCGTCCTGCTCACAGTGTTCAGCTAAACCTACAAGTTAGTGTGGTGCGTCCTGCTCACAGTGTTCAGCTAAACCTACAAGTTAGTGGGGTGCGTCCTGCTCACAGTGTTCAGCTAAACCTACAAGTTAGTGCGGTGCGTCCTGCTCACAGTGTTCAGCTAAAACTACAAGTTTGTGCAGTGCGTCCTGCTCACAGTGCTCAGCTAGATCCATTCCTGTTATCTTCTTACTGACAGGCAGGCTTGTCTTGTTACAGTATATACAGCTACCTGAAGAAAATTGCTGGTGTTCTTTTGATCCTATTAGTACCACAGTCAGGCAGCTAGATTATTTACAGTTAGTGCAGTGCATCCTGCTCACAGTGTTCAGCTAAAACTACAAGTTAGTGGGGTGCGTCCTGCTCATAGTGTTCAGCTAAACCTACAAGTTAGTGGGGTGCGTCCTGCTCACAGTGTTCAGCTAAACTTACAAGTTAGTGGGGTGCGTTCTGCTCACAGTGTTCAGCTAAAACTGCAAGTTAGTGCAGTGCGTCCTGCTCACAGTGTTCAGCTAGATCTGTTCCTGTTATCTTCTTACTGACAGGCAGGCTTGTCTTGTTACAGTATATACAGCTACCTGAAGAAAATTGCTGGTGTTCTTTTGATCCTATTAGTACCACAGTCAGGCAGCTAGACTATTTACAGTTAGTGCAGCGCGTCCTGCTCACAGTGTTCAGCTAAAACTACAAGTTAGTGGGGTGCGTCCTGCTCACAGTTTTCAGCTAAAACTACAAGTTAGTGGGGTGCGTCCTGCTCACAGTGTTCAGCTAAACCTACAAGTTAGTGGGGTGCGTCCTGCTCACAGTGTTCAGCTAAACCTACAAGTTAGTTGGGTGCGTCCTGCTCACAGTGTTCAGCTAAACCTACAAGTTAGTGTGGTGCGTCCTGCTCACAGTGTTCAGCTAAACCTACAAGTTAGTGGGGTGCGTCCTGCTCACAGTGTTCAGCTAAACCTACAAGTTAGTGCGGTGCGTCCTGCTCACAGTGTTCAGCTAAAACTACAAGTTTGTGCAGTGCGTCCTGCTCACAGTGCTCAGCTAGATCCGTTTCTGTTATCTTCTTACTGACAGGCAGGCTTGTCTTGTTACAGTATATACAGCTACCTGAAGAAAATTGCTGGTGTTCTTTTGATCCTATTAGTACCACAGTCAGGCAGCTAGATTATTTACAGTTAGTGCAGTGCATCCTGCTCACAGTGTTCAGCTAAAACTACAAGTTAGTGGGGTGCGTCCTGCTCACAGTGTTCAGCTAAACCTACAAGTTAGTGGGGTGCGTCCTGCTCACAGTGTTCAGCTAAACTTACAAGTTAGTGGGGTGCGTTCTGCTCACAGTGTTCAGCTAAACCTACGAGTTAGTGCGGTGCGTCCTGCTCACAGTGTTCAGCTAAACCTACAAGTTAGTGGGGTGCGTCCTGCTCACAGTGTTCAGCTAAACCTACAAGTTAGTGGGGTGCGTCCTGCTCACAGTGTTCAGCTAAACCTACAAGTTAGTGGGGTGCGTCCTGCTCACAGTGTTCAGCTAAACTTACAAGTTTGTGGGGTGCGTTCTGCTCACAGTGTTCAGCTAAACCTACGAGTTAGTGCGGTGTGTCCTGCTCACAGTGTTCAGCTAAACCTACGAGTTAGTGCGGTGCGTCCTGCTCACAGTGTTCAGCTAAACCTACAAGTTAGTGGGTTGCGTCCTGCTCACAGTGTTCAGCTAAACCTACAAGTTAGTGCGGTGCGTCCTGCTCACAGTGTTCAGCTAAAACTGCAAGTTAGTGCAGTGCGTCCTGCTCACAGTGTTCAGCTAAATCTGTTCCTGTTATCTTCTTACTGACAGGCAGGCTTGTCTTGTTACAGTATATACAGCTACCTTAAGAAAATTGCTGGTGTTCTTTTGATCCTATTAGTACCACAGTCAGGCAGCTAGACTATTTACAGTTAGTGCAGTGCGTCCTGCTCACAGAGTTCAGCTAGATCCATTCCTGTTATCTTCTTACTGACAGGCAGGCTTGTCTTGTTACAGTATATACAGCTACCTGAAGAAAATTGCTGGTGTTCTTTTGATCCTATTAGTACCACAGTCAGGCAGCTAGACTATTTACAGTTAGTGCAGCGCGTCCTGCTCACAGTGTTCAGCTAAAACTACAAGTTAGTGGGGTGCGTCCTGCTCACAGTTTTCAGCTAAAACTACAAGTTAGTGGGGTGCGTCCTGCTCACAGTGTTCAGCTAAACCTACAAGTTAGTGGGGTGCGTCCTGCTCACAGTGTTCAGCTAAACCTACAAGTTAGTCGGGTGCGTCCTGCTCACAGTGTTCAGCTAAACCTACAAGTTAGTGTGGTGCGTCCTGCTCACAGTGTTCAGCTAAACCTACAAGTTAGTGGGGTGCGTCCTGCTCACAGTGTTCAGCTAAACCTACAAGTTAGTGCGGTGCGTCCTGCTCACAGTGTTCAGCTAAAACTACAAGTTTGTGCAGTGCGTCCTGCTCACAGTGCTCAGCTAGATCCATTCCTGTTATCTTCTTACTGACAGGCAGGCTTGTCTTGTTACAGTATATACAGCTACCTGAAGAAAATTGCTGGTGTTCTTTTGATCCTATTAGTACCACAGTCAGGCAGCTAGATTATTTACAGTTAGTGCAGTGCATCCTGCTCACAGTGTTCAGCTAAAACTACAAGTTAGTGGGGTGCGTCCTGCTCATAGTGTTCAGCTAAACCTACAAGTTAGTGGGGTGCGTCCTGCTCACAGTGTTCAGTTAACTTACAAGTTAGTGGGGTGCGTTCTGCTCACAGTGTTCAGCTAAAACTGCAAGTTAGTGCAGTGCGTCCTGCTCACAGTGTTCAGCTAGATCTGTTCCTGTTATCTTCTTACTGACAGGCAGGCTTGTCTTGTTACAGTATATACAGCTACCTGAAGAAAATTGCTGGTGTTCTTTTGATCCTATTAGTACCACAGTCAGGCAGCTAGACTATTTACAGTTAGTGCAGCGCGTCCTGCTCACAGTGTTCAGCTAAAACTACAAGTTAGTGGGGTGCGTCCTGCTCACAGTTTTCAGCTAAAACTACAAGTTAGTGGGGTGCGTCCTGCTCACAGTGTTCAGCTAAACCTACAAGTTAGTGGGGTGCGTCCTGCTCACAGTGTTCAACTAAACCTACAAGTTAGTTGGGTGCGTCCTGCTCACAGTGTTCAGCTAAACCTACAAGTTAGTGTGGTGCGTCCTGCTCACAGTGTTCAGCTAAACCTACAAGTTAGTGGGGTGCGTCCTGCTCACAGTGTTCAGCTAAACCTACAAGTTAGTGCGGTGCGTCCTGCTCACAGTGTTCAGCTAAAACTACAAGTTTGTGCAGTGCGTCCTGCTCACAGTGCTCAGCTAGATCCGTTCCTGTTATCTTCTTACTGACATGCAGGCTTGTCTTGTTACAGTATATACAGCTACCTGAAGAAAATTGCTGGTGTTCTTTTGATCCTATTAGTACCACAGTCAGGCAGCTAGATTATTTACAGTTAGTGCAGTGCATCCTGCTCACAGTGTTCAGCTAAAACTACAAGTTAGTGGGGTGCGTCCTGCTCACAGTGTTCAGCTAAACCTACAAGTTAGTGGGGTGCGTCCTGCTCACAGTGTTCAGCTAAACTTACAAGATAGTGGGGTGCGTTCTGCTCACAGTGTTCAGCTAAACCTACGAGTTAGTGCGGTGCATCCTGCTCACAGTGTTCAGCTAAACCTACAAGTTAGTGGGGTGCGTCCTGCTCACAGTGTTCAGCTAAACCTACAAGTTAGTGGGGTGCGTCCTGCTCACAGTGTTCAGCTAAACCTACAAGTTAGTGGGGTGCGTCCTGCTCACAGTGTTCAGCTAAACTTACAAGTTTGTGGGGTGCGTTCTGCTCACAGTGTTCAGCTAAACCTACAGTTAGTGCGGTGTGTCCTGCTCACAGTGTTCAGCTAAACCTACGAGTTAGTGCGGTGCGTCCTGCTCACAGTGTTCAGCTAAACCTACAAGTTAGTGGGGTGCGTCCTGCTCACAGTGTTCAGCTAAACCTACAAGTTAGTGCGGTGCGTCCTGCTCACAGTGTTCAGCTAAAACTGCAAGTTAGTGCAGTGCGTCCTGCTCACAGTGTTCAGCTAAATCTGTTCCTGTTATCTTCTTACTGACAGGCAGGCTTGTCTTGTTACAGTATATACAGCTACCTGAAGAAAATTGCTGGTGTTCTTTTGATCCTATTAGTACCACAGTCAGGCAGCTAGACTATTTACAGTTAGTGCAGTGCTTCCTGCTCACAGAGTTCAGCTAAAACTATAAGTTAGTGGGGTGCGTCCTGCTCACAGTGTTCAGCTAAACCTACAAGTTAGTGGGTTGCGTCCTGCTCACAGTGTTCAGCTAAACCTACAAGTTAGTGCGGTGCGTCCTGCTCACAGTGTTCAGCTAAAACTACAAGTTAGTGCTGTGCGTCCTGCTCACAGTGTTCAGCTAAACCTACAAGTTAGTGTAGTGAGACCTCTGCACAGTGTTCATCTAAAACTGCAAGTTAGTGCAGTGCGTCCTGCTCACAGTGTTCAGCTAAATCTGTTCCTGTTATCTTCTTACTGACAGGCAGGCTTGTCTTGTTACAGTATATACAGCTACCTGAAGAAAATTGCTGGTGTTCTTTTGATCCTGTTAGTACCCCAGTCAAGCAGCTAGACTATTTACAGTTAGTGCAGTGCGTCCTGCTCACAGAGTTCAGCTAAAACTATAAGTTAGTGGGGTGCGTCCTGCTCACAGTGTTCAGCTAAACCTACAAGTTAGTGGGTTGCGTCCTGCTCACAGTGTTCAGCTAAACCTACAAGTTAGTGCGGTGTGTCCTGCTCACAGTGTTCAGCTAAAACTACAAGTTAGTGCTGTGCGTCCTGCTCACAGTGTTCAGCTAAACCTACAAGTTAGTGTAGTGAGACCTCTGCACAGTGTTCATCTAAAGCTACAAGTTAGTGCAGTGCGTCCTGCTCACAGTGTTCAGCTAGATCCATTCCTGTTATCTTCTTACTGACAGGCAGGCTTGTCTTGTTACAGTATATACAGCTACCTGAAGAAAATTGCTGGTGTTCTTTTGATCCTATTAGTACCACAGTCAGGCAGCTAGACTATTTACAGTTAGTGCAGCGCGTCCTGCTCACAGTGTTCAGCTAAAACTACAAGTTAGTGGGGTGCGTCCTGCTCACAGTTTTCAGCTAAAACTACAAGTTATTGGGGTGCGTCCTGCTCACAGTGTTCAGCTAAACCTACAAGTTAGTGGGGTGCGTCCTGCTCACAGTGTTCAGCTAAACCTACAAGTTAGTGGGGTGCATCCTGCTCACAGTGTTCAGCTAAACCTACAAGTTAGTGTGGTGCGTCCTGCTCACAGTGTTCAGCTAAACCTACAAGTTAGTGGGGTGTGTCCTGCTCACAGTGTTCAGCTAAACCTACAAGTTAGTGCGGTGCGTCCTGCTCACAGTGTTCAGCTAAAACTACAAGTTAGTGCAGTGCGTCCTGCTCACAGTGTTCAGATAGATCCATTCCTGTTATCTTCTTACTGACAGGCAGGCTTGTCTTGTTACAGTATATACAGCTACCTGAAGAAAATTGCTGGTGTTCTTTTGATCCTATTAGTACCACAGTCAGGCAGCTAGACTATTTACAGTTAGTGCAGCGCGTCCTGCTCACAGTGTTCAGCTAAAACTACAAGTTAGTGGGGTGCGTCCTGCTCACAGTTTTCAGCTAAAACTACAAGTTAGTGGGGTGCGTCCTGCTCACAGTGTTCAGCTAAACCTACAAGTTAGTGGGGTGCGTCCTGCTCACAGTGTTCGGCTAAACCTACAAGTTAGTGGGGTGCGTCCTGCTCACAGTGTTCAGCTAAACCTACAAGTTAGTGTGGTGCGTCCTGCTCACAGTGTTCAGCTAAACCTACAAGTTAGTGGGGTGCGTCCTGCTCACAGTGTTCAGCTAAACCTACAAGTTAGTGCGGTGCGTCCTGCTCACAGTGTTCAGCTAAAACTACAAGTTTGTGCAGTGCGTCCTGCTCACAGTGTTTAGCTAGATCCGTTCCTGTTATCTTCTTACTGACAGGCAGGCTTGTTTTGTTACAGTATATACAGCTACCTGAAGAAAATTGCTGGTGTTCTTTTGATCCTATTAGTACCACAGTCAGGCAGCTAGATTATTTACAGTTAGTGCAGTGCATCCTGCTCACAGTGTTCAGCTAAAACTACAAGTTAGTGGGGTGCGTCCTGCTCACAGTGTTCAGCTAAACCTACAAGTTAGTGGGGTGCATCCTGCTCACAGTGTTCAGCTAAACTTACAAGTTAGTGGGGTACGTTCTGCTCACAGTGTTCAGCTAAACCTACGAGTTAGTGCGATGCGTCCTGCTCACAGTGTTCAGCTAAACCTACAAGTTAGTGGGGTGCGTCCTGCTCACAGTGTTCAGCTAAACTTACAAGTTAGTGGGGTGCGTCCTGCTCACAGTGTTCAGCTAAAACTGCAAGTTAGTGCAGTGCGTCCTGCTCACAGTGTTCAGCTAGATCTGTTCCTGTTATCTTCTTACTGACAGGCAGGCTTGTCTTGTTACAGTATATACAGCTACCTGAAGAAAATTGCTGGTGTTCTTTTGATCCTATTAGTACCACAGTCAGGCAGCTAGACTATTTACAGTTAGTGCAGCGCGTCCTGCTCACAGTGTTCAGCTAAAACTACAAGTTAGTGGGGTGCGTCCTGCTCACAGTGTTCAGCTAAACCTACAAGTTAGTGGGGTGCGTCCTGCTCACAGTGTTCAGCTAAACCTACAAGTTAGTGGGGTGCGTCCTGCTCACAGTGTTCAGCTAAACCTACAAGTTAGTGGGGTGCGTCCTGCTCACAGTGTTCAGCTAAACCTACAAGTTAGTGGGGTGCGCCCTGCTCACAGTGTTCAGCTAAACCTACAAGTTACTGCGGTGCGTCCTGCTCATAGTGTTCAGCTAAAACTACAAGTTAGTGCAGTGCGTCCTGCTCACAGTGTTCAGCTAGATCTGTTCCTGTTATCTTCTTACTGACAGGCAGGCTTGTCTTGTTACAGTTTCTACAGCTACCTGAAGAAAATTGCTGGTGTTCTTTTGATCCTATTAGTACCACAGTCAGGCAGCTAGACTATTTACAGTTAGTGCAGTGCGTCCTGCTCACAGTGTTCAGCTAAAACTACAAGTTAGTGGGGTGCGTCCTGCTCACAGTGTTCAGCTAAACCTACAAGTTGGTGCGGTGCGTCCTGCTCACAGTGTTCAGCTAAAACTACAAGTTAGTGCTGTGCGTCCTGCTCACAGTGTTCAGCTAAACCTACAAGTTAGTGTAGTGAGACATCTGCACAGTGTTCATCTAAAGCTACAAGTTAGTGCAGTGCGTCCTGCTCACAGTGTTCAGCTAGATCCATTCCTGTTATCTTCTTACTGACAGGCAGGCTTGTCTTGTTACAGTATATACAGCTACCTGAAGAAAATTGCTGGTGTTCTTTTGATCCTATTAGTACCACAGTCAGGCAGCTAGACTATTTACAGTTAGTGCAGTGCGTCCTGCTCACAGTGTTCAGCTAAAACTACAAGTTAGTGGGGTGCGTCCTGCTCACAGTGTTCAGCTAAACCTACAAGTTAGTGGGGTGCCTTTTGTTACTGGGCTCGCCCTTTTTAATCACAGACCCTCTACCCACTCCCTACACCCGCCACTCTCTACCCACTTTTCTACCTAGCTATACCCGGGTCGCTACCCCCTTAAACATCAGACAACCCATCTCGTTCACAGCACATTAAGTGAGCTTAGCGACTCGAATTACGCCGATCAAGCACCACCCAGACCTGGGGACAATCCTCCCTGTCTTTACTATTCTAGAATGGCTTTTAAAATTGTCTCTATTAATGCCAGGGGCCTAAACTCCCCACAGAAGAGATCCACACTCCTCAGAGAAGCCAATACCCAAAAAGCTGATATACTTTTAGTACAAGAGACTCATTTTGCAATTGCCAAAACTCCCAGATTCACTCTAAAAAATTTTGATCAGGTTTTTTTGGCCTCAGATCAGAAGAAGAAAGGTGGAGTCCTCACCGCCATACGAAACACACTACAATTCAAACTGCATCAATTAATCGCGGACCCCCGTGGCCGCTTTCTGATCCTCATATGCGATGTAAATCAAATCACCTATACATTGGTCAACATTTATGGACCTAACAAACGACAACTGAGCTTCCACAACCGAATATACAAGAAAATAACACGACTTCGTAAAAGGAGACTTCTTATAGGAGGCGACTTCAACATAATTGGAGATCCCAGCTTGGACACTACATCCACGACTAGAAACCATCGATCTGCTCTGAACCCCTTTCTTCAAGCAAACGATCTTTATGATCCATGGAGATGCCAACACAGTAACGAACGTGACTTTTCCTACTTCTCCTCTTCTCAACTTTCATACTCCCGCATTGACTTCTTCCTTGTTGATAAACTCACCCTTCAAGACGTGACACACTCCGACAATGGATCCATCACGTGGTCGGACCATGCACCCATCTCCCTTACTGTGGGAAACTGTAGTCGAAGGACTACCAGAATATGGAGACTTGACTCTTCCCTCATCTCTGATCCAAATATTGTCCAAAAAATTGCTACTGAACACTGCTCCTACTTTGAAATGAACAATCAACCGGATATTGATAGGTTTGTACTTTGGTCAGCATATAAAGCCTACATGCGTGGTGTTTTAATTAAGCTTCATAGCAATGTTAAAAACCAGAGGTCTAAGCAGATTGACGAGGTCCTTTCCCAAATCACCCGGTTAGAAAACCAAAATAAACTTGCTCCATCTCCACAACTAGCCAGTGACCTTCTAGAGCAGCGGCAAAAACTCCGTTCACTTTTACTCTTTAAATTTGAAAAAAATCTCAAATTCACTAAGGCCAAATATTATGCTTTAGGAAACAAAGCTGGAGCCTTACTAGCCCGACAAGTCAAGGCTCAACGGGTTAAAAATAAAATAGCTTCCCTTCACCATCCCACCACCAAACAACTATTAACAAACCCGCAGGATATAGCTAACGCCTTTAGCGACTATTACTCATCCCTCTATAACCTTGCAAGTGACACAGCTACCCCTCAACCTACAGACCAAAGCATACACAATTTCCTATCTAGTATTGATCTCCCGACTATATCCCCTACTCAGTCTGAGGTGCTCTCTCGACCCTTTTCAGACGAAGAAGTCCTGAAGGCCATCAACACTCTACCTCTCCACAAATCACCTGGAGAGGATGGTTTCACCAACGAATTTTACAAAACATTTGCAAAACCCATTGCCCCCCACCTAACTGACCTCTTCAACTCTGCTGCCACCTCTGGTTCTCTACCACTTGACATGTTACGATAAATTATCACTACTATTCCCAAACCAGAAAAAGACCCCACCTCCACATCTAATTACAGACCGATCTCGCTTCCTAACACGGATGTCAAAATATTTGCAAAAGTCATGGCATACAGATTAATGACCTGTCTTCCTTCTCTGGTGCACCCGAAACAAGTAGGCTTTATGCCGGACAGACAGGCCCCGGATGCAACAAGAAGGGTCATCAATCTAATTCATCAGGTCACCCGGTCTTGAACGCCTTCTCTGCTACTTTCATTGGACGCAGAGAAGGCATTCGATAGAGTGCACTGGGGATTTTTAAGAGCAGTACTATCCAAATTTGGTATCACCGGCAGGTTTCAAACTGCCATACTCTCACTTTATTCAAATCCATCCGCCAGAGTGCTAACAGACGGAACCCTGTCTACACCATTCGCGATCACTAACGGCACTCGCCAGGGTTGCCCACTCTCCCCTCTCATCTTTGCTCTACTTATGGAACCTCTAGCAGCAAGGATTAGAGAAGATGAGCGCATTTCAGGCATCATACACAGCGACAAGGAACACAAAATAAGCCTCTTTGCCGATGATGTCATACTACTGATCACAAATCCAGCCCATTCTATCCCAGCAATCCAAGACATCATTGCTCAATTTAGCTCTGCCTCCTTCTATAAAGTTAACTCCTCTAAGTCCCTGATCCTCCCACTTAATCTCACAAGCAGTCAACAATCCCTCCTGGAGAGGACTCTCCCCTATTCTTGGACGAAACAATCCATCTCATATTTAGGTATTAAATTAGCCCCCTCTCTTCCCCAACTCTATGACCTAAACTATCGTGCTTTCCAAAAATTACTTCCACAACTTCTTAACCAAATACGCACAACAGGACTCTCTAAATTAGGAAGGATTGCCTCCTTTAAAATGCTTATCCTCCCTAAACTGCTTTACCTATTTCGTACAGTGATTCTACCTATACCCCACTCCTTCTTCACATCCATACAAAAACAACTTTCCAGATATATTTGGGAAACCAAACCACCAAGATGTGCTCACTACATCCTAACCAGACACCATAAAAAAGGAGGGGTAGGCCTTCCCCACGTACAAACTTATTACTACGCTTCCATCCTGGACCAGCTCTACTACTGGTGGCACCCAAACCCCAATATGCAACAACAAATTTTTCCTCTTGGGGGATTTTTAAATTGGGGGAGGGTCTCCAAAAAATGTAGCAAAGAAAGTATAAAAAATTATATCCAATTTTTATTGTATCAAAATATTATTAAAAAAACACATAGCACATACTGAAGGTAATCACAGATACCGACAAATGTTATGGATGCCAGAATATACGATTGACAATAATACAAACGAAAATATATACAAAGCAAATTGGCGGAACTACACTTGACCCTTGGAGGCTGCTTGAGCAAGAAGCTCTGGACAGTGCAGGCCCAACGCGTTTCAAGGTATTTGCTAATGATTATAACCTCTTCTTCAGGGGCTGAGGGTGAGGTGTAAGTCCGTCTAAGGAACATTTTTAGAAAACAAAAACAAAAAGAGAGAGAGACACACGACAAAATATGTTATATATCAAAAATAGTACAAATACAGCTGTTTGACATACTCAAAGTATTGAAACATGATAGAAAAAATAACAAAAATGATAATGCTTCCTAACCGTAGTATTGCCAGGTCAACATCACATAGCATCCAATCCAAGGAAGGGGGAGGATAAAATGGTTAGTCACCGGGGTCCAGAACCGAGTAGCGGCGCCACCATCACGAGACCGAGATCATAAGCAGATCGAGACCAAACACAAAGGGCGTCACGTCTGTCTGGTGGATGTTAAATCATATTATTAGCTAAGACTTTGGCAAAATGTATGTGAGAAGGAAGATATATCCTCATAAATAGTGAGGCAACCCCTCTAATAGTAAGATTCAATATTGACTCAAAATTGATCAATAATATTATGCCTAACCAGGGGAGCTCCAATGGATATTTATTAGTACATACCTATTGTTGTGTAGAGAGTGGAAATCTCAACTCTCGCTCCAACATATGGAAGACCATGTGGCTGACAGCCACCCAACTGTTTACAGCTATAGTGATGTTAATGAACTGAAGATAGAAAGAAAAAACAAAAAAGAAAGAAAAGACATAATAAAAAGTCTTACTAAGTTGAATGTTTGTCACTTATTGTGCAACTATCTACAGAAGTCTAATTGACATACCTATAATGTTGTTTATAGTAGCTAATTGAGTTGTAGTCCAGAAAGAAAAAGCATTGGAGTTCCTCCCTTGATGACTACAAAGAGGAGAGGGGAATAAAAGTTATGCTCAGGATGTATAAACATCCAACAGCTCCTCTTAGCATAAGGGTTCTATCTTCCATACACATACAGGGAATAAAATTCATTTACCTTATACGGTCAGCAGCAACTGCACATTCAGTTCAGTGTCTCCCCAGCGAGTGAGCTGGCGGCTTCATGTGCAGTTTAAATAGTGCTGTTTGTGATTAGTATATTGATGACAGCTGACTCCACAGGGAGCAGCGTCATTGCTGACAGGAGAAGACGCCCTCCGAATCCCCGGCGCGCAGACCCGCCCCCCAGCCCCACACACAGGTCTCATCCAGGAGCGGATTGCATCGCATCCTGGATGGGAAGGAGGACCGGTGCTGGGAGGGGACCGGCGTCCGCGTCAGGCACCCGCGGCGCGCTGATCGCCATGACAACGGGATAAACATATCCCTGTCAACGGCGGTCATGTGGGAGTGGTCAGGCATTGCCAGGCAGAAGAGTGGCAGCCTGACCCCCGTGCGCCGAGTGTTAAATCCGAGTGCCTACTCACACGGCTGGCCGGACTATAGCGCCGTCGATCCCGAGCCCCGGCGATACACTCAACCCCTGGATGAGACGGATGCATGTGATATCTCACCCGCAACTAGTCATATGAAAAACATAAAGAAAAAAAGGGACAAACAAAAAAGAATGTGATAATTAAAAACCATTGCTGCAGAAAGGGAAGAAAATAAAGAGGCATATTGGAAAGAGGGGAGTAATGACCTCAAGAGGTTCCCCATTACTCCCCTCTTTCTGTAGCATTCAAGCAGTTAAACCGATAGAACTTGCCATCAGTCATCTGCGATTATATGTTGCAGGGGCACGCAATATGAGGAATGAATCTGCCTCTGTCCCCTCCCCCACCTATAGCTCTATGGGAATATACTGTTTATGTTGACTGTTTTCTGACAGGTGCCGTGGTATGTGTATTCACTTTTCCAATATGCCTCTTTATTTTCTTCCCTTTCTGCAGCAATGGTTTTTAATTATCACATTCTTTTTTGTTTGTCCCTTTTTTTCTTTATGTTTTTCATATGACTAGTTGCGGGTGAGATATCACATGCATCCGTCTCATCCAGGGGTTGAGTGTATCGCCGGGGCTCGGGATCGACGGCGCTATAGTCCGGCCAGCCGTGTGAGTAGGCACTCGGATTTAACACTCGGCGCACGGGGGTCAGGCTGCCACTCTTCTGCCTGGCAATGCCTGACCACTCCCACATGACCGCCGTTGACAGGGATATGTTTATCCCGTTGTCATGGCGATCAGCGCGCCGCGGGTGCCTGACGCGGACGCCGGTCCCCTCCCAGCACCGGTCCTCCTTCCCATCCAGGATGCGATGCAATCCGCTCCTGGATGAGACCTGTGTGTGGGGCTGGGGGGCGGGTCTGCGCGCCGGGGATTCGGAGGGCGTCTTCTCCTGTCAGCAATGACGCTGCTCCCTGTGGAGTCAGCTGTCATCAATATACTAATCACAAACAGCACTATTTAAACTGCACATGAAGCCGCCAGCTCACTCGCTGGGGAGACACTGAACTGAATGTGCAGTTGCTGCTGACCGTATAAGGTAAATGAATTTTATTCCCTGTATGTGTATGGAAGATAGAACCCTTATGCTAAGAGGAGCTGTTGGATGTTTATACATCCTGAGCATAACTTTTATTCCCCTCTCCTCTTTGTAGTCATCAAGGGAGGAACTCCAATGCTTTTTCTTTCTGGACTACAACTCAATTAGCTACTATAAACAACATTATAGGTATGTCAATTAGACTTCTGTAGATAGTTGCACAATAAGTGACAAACATTCAACTTAGTAAGACTTTTTATTATGTCTTTTCTTTCTTTTTTGTTTTTTCTTTCTATCTTCAGTTCATTAACATCACTATAGCTGTAAACAGTTGGGTGGCTGTCAGCCACATGGTCTTCCATATGTTGGAGCGAGAGTTGAGATTTCCACTCTCTACACAACAATAGGTATGTACTAATAAATATCCATTGGAGCTCCCCTGGTTAGGCATAATATTATTGATCAATTTTGAGTCAATATTGAATCTTACTATTAGAGGGGTTGCCTCACTATTTATGAGGATATATCTTCCTTCTCACATACATTTTGCCAAAGTCTTAGCTAATAATATGATTTAACATCCACCAGACAGACGTGACGCCCTTTGTGTTTGGTCTCGATCTGCTTATGATCTCGGTCTCGTGATGGTGGCGCCGCTACTCGGTTCTGGACCCCGGTGACTAACCATTTTATCCTCCCCCTTCCTTGGATTGGATGCTATGTGATGTTGACCTGGCAATACTACGGTTAGGAAGCATTATCATTTTTGTTATTTTTTCTATCATGTTTCAATACTTTGAGTATGTCAAACAGCTGTATTTGTACTATTTTTGATATATAACATATTTTGTCGTGTGTCTCTCTCTCTTTTTGTTTTTGTTTTCTAAAAATGTTCCTTAGACGGACTTACACCTCACCCTCAGCCCCTGAAGAAGAGGTTATAATCATTAGCAAATACCTTGAAACGCGTTGGGCCTGCACTGTCCAGAGCTTCTTGCTCAAGCAGCCTCCAAGGGTCAAGTGTAGTTCCGCCAATTTGCTTTGTATATATTTTCGTTTGTATTATTGTCAATCGTATATTCTGGCATCCATAACATTTGTCGGTATCTGTGATTACCTTCAGTATGTGCTATGTGTTTTTTTAATAATATTTTGATACAATAAAAATTGGATATAATTTTTTATACTTTCTTTGCTACATTTTTTGGAGACCCTCCCCCAATTTAAAAATCCCCCAAGAGGAAAAATTTGTTGTTGCATACAGTTATATAGGGATGTGGGGGCTGGGTGTCTCCTTCCATTAAGTACGTGTCACCACCCATTGCTTTGCCCAAACCCCAATAAGTCCTGGTCGATCATGGAGTCATCTTCCTTCAAACCAAACACCCTACGTGAGGTACTCCTTCTCACGTCAGTGGGCTCTCTACTAAACACAAGGACAGATCCCCCGTCAATCACGGCCTCGTTGACAGTATGGAAGAAATTCACCCAGACGACCTCTACAGGTCACCCGTCACATACAGTACCAATCCCTATCAGATCGTTAATGTTGCTGCTACCTAACCTAAACCTACAAAATTGGCAGAAACACAAGATCAATACTATCTCAGACCTCTACCACACAAACAGTTCCCTAAAAACTTTCACAAATCTCCAAACCAAATACAAGCTTCCCCACACAGAAGCCTTTACATTCCTGAGGATCTCCCACTTCCTTCAATCATCTAAACTTCCCACTATGACCAAAATACCTGAACCGATACACAACTTCTATACACACACGACTTACCCAAAGCATGGTATCTCCACAATGTACTCTGCACTGAATGACGATCGGCCCTACTCCCAAATACCATCTCTCTCAAAATGGTCAGAAGAACTAAACATTGCTATTACCCCCAATATGTGGACACGTGCCTTTAAACATACCTTCTCAGCTTCCCACTGCTCTAACCACTGGGAATCATATCAAAAAACGATACATAGATGGTATCTCACACCCTACCGTCTCTCCAAATTCTTCCCAGGACATCCCTCTACATGCTGGAGAACATGTGGAAGCACAGGTACTCTAACACACATCCTATGGTTTTGCAGATCTATAAGTTCGTTCTGGAAACAAATATTTACCATGATCTCTAACATATCTCAGGTAACAACGCCTCCTAATCCCTCGTTAGCATTACTACATCTGGGCATTGAAAAATTTCCTACCAGGTCACGAGTAGTAATAGTGCATCTTCTACTCGCAGCAAAACTAAATATTGCCAGACTCTGGAAATCTACAGATTCTCCTTCCATTGCCAATACAATTACTGATCTGAACCTTCAGTGTGAAATGGAGAAATTAGTAGCTAGGAAAAATCTAACTATGGAAACATTTTTGTATAACTGGTCTACCTGGCTTGCACATCCAAAATGCTCCGTATCATTATAATGTACTCACTATTTCCCAACTTCCCCTTAGCTTGCTTTGTCTTCTTTATTCTCTTATCCACACTCATACTATACATTAATAACTCATTAAGCTGGTTGGTGCTCCTCCCCACCTTTCACCTCCCCTCCCCCCCGTCTGGAGCTACTCTGTTTCTTTGTTTGCATTAATAAGCATGATCCACCACTGTTTAGTCTCATTTGTATAACTACCTATGCTATACTTACAACTTCTTTCTCCGTTATGGACTCATTTACTCCAGTCGGAACATCTGACGTGCTGTAACAACTGCATTTTCCTCTTTGTTCATGGTTTTTTTTTTTTTTTTAATTTTAATAAAGAATTATTGAAATAATGCCAGTGCTCGGCTGACGGACCTCCAAAAGGAGTTTAACCTGCCCAAGAACCGCCTAACCTGTGACATGCCCACCAGGTGGAACTCAACATTGGCCATGCCGCAGCGGCTGCACACGCAGCAGAGGGCCATCAATGAGTACCTGTGCGACTATGGCACCAGGACAGGGTCAGGGGAGCTTTTTTTTTTCCCCACGCCAGTGGGCCATGATCAGGGATGCATGCACTGTCCTGTCACCATTTGAGGAGGCCACGAGGATGGTGAGCAGTGACAGTGCATGCATCAGTGACACTGTCCCCCTTGTCCACCTGTTGGAGCACACGCTGCGTGGAATAATGGGCAGAGCACTTGAGGCAGAACAGAGGCAGGAAGAGGAGGACTTCCTTAGCTCTCAAGGCCCCCTTTATCCAGACAGTGTTACTGCTTTCCCGCCGATCACACAGGAAGAGGACGAGGACGAGGAGGAGGAGGAGGAGGAAGATTGTGTCAGTATGGAGGTGGAGCCTGGCACTCAGCCTCAGCAGCAGTCTTTAAGGGATCAGTCCCAAGAAACACATGGACTTGTACGTGGCTGGGAGGAGGTGGCTGCGGACCATGTCGTCCTTAGTGACCCAGAGGACTCCGGACCGAATGCCTCAGCAAACCTACGCTGCATGGCCTCCCTGATCCTGCAAAGCCTGCGTAAGGATCCTCGTATTCGTGGTATCAAGGAGAAGGACCAATACTGGCTGGCAACCCTCCTTGATCCACATTACAAGGGTAAGGCTGCGGACCTTATCTTGCCATCGCAGAGGGAGCAGAGGATGAAACATCTTCGGGAGGCCTTGCTGAAAGGTCTGTGCAACGCATTCCCAGAGACTGGGAGGTTACAAACTCCTGTTTCTGGACAACGTGTTGCTGAGGCTTCGATCAGTCAAAGAAGGATCGGTGGAGAAGGTGGCCGTCTGACCGATGCGTTCAGACAATTTTTTGGTCCGCAGCCCCAAGGTATGATCGGTTCCAGCAACCATCACCAGCGTCTGTTTTACATGGTGCAGGAATACCTAGGGGCAAGATCAGACTTGGACACCTTTCCCACCGAAAATCCTCTGGGTTACTGGGTCTTGAGGATGGATCACTGGCCAGAGCCTGCACAGTATGCAATTGAGCTACTGGCCTGTCCTGCATCCAGCGTTCTTTCGGAACGCACATTCAGTGCTGCTGGAGGCGTGGTAACCGATCACAGGGTGCGTCTGTCCACTGACTCGGTCGATCGACTGGCCTTCACAAAAATGAATCAGTCTTGGATCACCACCAGCTACCAAGCACCTGATGCTGATGTAACCGAATCATTTTTTTTGAAATCTCAGAGCCCTTCAAAGACTGCCTATGCTGATGCTGAGTGACTATCCCTGATTAATTATCCTCTTCCTCCTCAATGATCACGCTGATAGCTTGTAAGAACATTTTTGGTTCTGGGCGCCACCACCAGTGCCTAAGGCACAATTTTTCAGCCCCTGTTTAACAGGGGCGTGTAATTACAATTTTTGATGCAATACTTTGCAGCAGGGCTCATTTCAGCATTCCAACTAGAGTATCTGTAAGGGGTTGCAGTGTTGTGGCACCAGCACCAGTGCTTAAGGCCCAATTTTTCTGCCCCTGTTTAACAGGGGCGTGTAATTACAATTTTTGATGCAATACTTTGCAGCAGGGCTCGTTCCTGCGTTCCAACTAGAGTGTCTGTGAGGGGTTGCAGTGTTGTGGCACCAGCACCAATGCCTAAGGCCTGATTTTTCAGCCCCTGTTCAACAGGGGCATGTAATTACAATTCTTGATCTAATATTTCACAGCAGGGCCCATTTCTGCACCCACCAAGAGCGAGTGAGGACTTACAGTGTTGTGGCACCAGCACCACCACCACCAAAGGCCCAATTTTTCTGCCCTTGTTTAACAGGGGCATGTAATTACAATTCTTGATCTAATATTTCACAGCAGGGCCCATTTCTGCACCCACCAAGAGCGAGTGAGGACTAACAGTGTTGTGGCACCAGCACCACCACCACCACCACCATAGGCCCAGTTTTTCTGCCCCTGTTCAACAGGGGCATGTAATTACAATTCTTGATCTAATATTTCACAGCAGGGCCCTGTGAGGGCTTACAGTGTTGTGGCCACAACAACACCTAAGGCCCAAATTTTTGCTGAGTATATAGGGCAGGACCCTACTTTCAAACATCTAACTTACAAACGACTCCTACTTGCAAACGGAAGGAGACAACAGGAAGTGAGATGAAATCTACCCCTAGGAAGGGAAATTCTCTCCTGTAAAAGTTAATATGGGAAAAACTGTTCTCCTTTCCACTGATGCTTTCCAATCCTTGTTCCACAAAAAACCCAAATTGTCAAAAAACATTTGTCATTGGGACAAAAAGTGAGGTGAAATCTTCTGAAGAGGAGGAAAGACAGCAAAATAAATGTCACAAGGGTGATAACCCTTCCCTATGTTTTCCAAAAAGCTTAAAAAAGATTTTTTGGCTGGAGCTAAACACGTTAAAAATGTACCCGTTCAAAATGACAAACAGATTCTACTTAACAACAAACCTACAGTCCCTGTCTTGTTTGCACCGCCTGTATACTGCTGTTCAGAGTATATAGGGCTGGGTGGCCCCACACCTTTCCTTATTTTAATTTGTGTGCGGGGTTCCCCTTAATATCCATACAAGACCCAAAGGGCCTGGTAATGGACTGGGGAGTACCCATGCCGTTTGTCTAACTGATTTTCATCCATATTGCCAGGACCCGACATTACATTAAACCCGCAAGCAGTTTTAAATGAGATTTTTTCCTTTAAAAATGACATTTGGTGCAGGGACTGTTCTAAACATGTATCAAACACGCGCCACTTTTCAGGCATACTATAGACACCCCCCAGGTACGATATTTAAAGGAATATTTCACTTTTTTTTTTTTACTTTAAGCATCATTAAAATCACTGCTCCCGAAAAAACGGCCGTTTTTAAAAGTTTTTTTTGCATTGATACATGTCCCCTGGGGTAGGACCCGGGTCCCCAAACCCTTTTTAGGACAATACCATGCAAATTAGCCTTTAAAATAAGCACTTTTGATTTCGAACGTTCAAGTCCCATAGACGTCAATGGGGTTCTAACGTTCGTGCAAATTTTCGGTCCGTTCGCAGGTTCTGGTGCGAACCGAACCGGGGGTGTTCGGCTCATCCCTAATCACGACACCCCTTTGACTCTGATCCCCGAATTGGTCTCTCCTACAGGTGAATCTATTACATCCCTAAAGGGTATCCTGAAGGAGTTTCAGACCTTCTATCCGACACTATACAGTACCACGCTCCCTCAGGATATGACTCCTGGCGAGATGGCACCTCTCCTGGACCCCCTGGCCCTGGGGTGGCTCTCAGACGAGGAGAGGTCACATCTGGTCAGGCCTATCACTGCAGAGGAAGTACATGCTATTATTAACTCATTGGCAACTGGGAAGGCCCCAGGCCATGATGGTCTACCCGTCGAATTCTACCGGTCTCATGCGGACCTCCTAACCCCCTTGTTGGCAGACCTGTATACCCAATGTCTGGAGGAGGGAGCGCTCCCACCCACCATGGCAGACGCACACGTTATTCTAATCCTTAAGCCCAATAAAGATCCCAAACAGTGCGTCTCATACAGGCCCATAGCACTTCTCAACATTGACTTCAAAATCTTATCTAAATTAATTACTGTTAGACTCAAACCACTTCTACCCTCCATTATAGACACAGACCAGACTGGATTCATGGCCCATAAATCAACGGATATTAACCTCCGCAGACTATTCACCAACTTGCATGCCATACACGATAATGTGGGCACTAGAACGGTTGCCTCCTTCGATATCGAAAAGGCATTCGATTCAATCGAATGGCCATTTCTCCGGGAAACTCTGCGGAGGATGGGATTTTCGTTGGTTTTTATTGGGTGGCTGCAAACTATATACAATTCCCTGAGGGCGGCCATCAGACTGGGAGGTGACGTCTCTCCCCTCTTCCCACTGTCCAGGGGTACCAGGCAGGGCTGCCCTCTCTCTCCAGCACTGTTCGCAATAGCTATGGAAATGGTGGCGGAGGCACTGCGGGTCTCGCCCCACATAAAAGGACTAAAAATAGCGTGGCTGGAGGAGAGGGTAGCTCTGTACGCGGATGACCTCCTACTCTTTCTGAACGACGTGGACTCCTCCCTTAGAGGGGCGCTGCAAGTATTGACTGAATTCTCCAAAATAACAGGATTACGGGTGAACTGGACAAAATCCCAGTTACTAGCTATTGACCCTGAGGCAAAAAGACTAGCCAGATCCCCAACTGCAATGGGTAGACGAAATGGTGTACTTGGGAGTGTGCGTCTCGAGAGACGCATCCAGCTTTATCCCCCTTAACCTAGACCCGGTGGTCCAAGGAGTCAAAGCCAAACTAAAAGCCTGGGAGAACCTTCCTCTATCCTTATTAGGCCGCATTAACTTAATTAAAATGAAAATCATACCTAAATTTACATACCTATTCCATAATTCCCCAAAATGGATACCTTGCTCATTTTTTACGAAATTGAACCGAATGTTCTCCTCCTTCCTCTGGGGCTCAAACCCCCCTAGATTTAAACTGTTCACACTGATGTGTACAGTGTCGGGGGGGGTTTGGCTTTTCCAGACTGCTAGAAATATTTTCTGGCAGCTCAGCTGGTCACGGCAGTTTGGTGGCTAGTCCCGGACGCGTCCAACCCCGCGACAGTTCTGGAGGCTGCAGTGGTCCGTTCTGTGGAGGCCCTAACACATTTACCCCTTCGAGGTCCCAAGGCTCCATATGACTTGACCACCGCCATG
Organism: Lithobates clamitans; assembly: GCA_037952925.1. Taxonomy (NCBI): domain Eukaryota; kingdom Metazoa; phylum Chordata; class Amphibia; order Anura; family Ranidae; genus Lithobates; species Lithobates clamitans. The sequence continues at coordinate 3,244,200 of JBBGZY010000159.1, forward strand.
CACACGGCTCTAAGGGCCTGGAAGGCAGGACTGGGACTTGAGAAGTTCCCACGGAATGCAGTATCCCCACACGCCCCCCTATGGAACAACCCGACCTTACCCCATCTTTACTCACTACCAGACCCCAAAATATGGGCCAAATGTGGCATTAAACTGATATCTGACCTCACCACCGGCACGGCAATACACCCCTTCAATCATCTCCTTAGAGTTTCCTATCCAGATCTGTCAAAGCTCCGTTAGCGATGGACACAACACATCCCGAGACTGGACTCAGAGGATTGGGAGAACATGTGGGACTTCCCCTTCAAAATCCTGGTCTTACTTCGTGACCGCCTCATACAATACAAAATACTACACCGGGCATATATTACCCCATATAGAATGCATAAAATGAGAACCCCCGCTGTCTGGGCTCACGTTACTGCCTTCCTCTAGCTGAGTACCATCATCGGAGCCTCCAAAACGCTGGGCATCCTCTTGGAGCGTGTACCCAAAACTGTGGTCAAACAGTTCGGGGGACTCCTCAGGAGGACATGGTGGGGCTAGGGAAGTAGTGACTGATTCCATTGAGCCAAGGGAAAAGGCTGGGTTGGCAGCTGCTTTGCCAGACAAAGTACCCTGAGCCTGGGTGAGAGAGGATGAAGCCGACTTGGTCATTCACTCGACCAAGTCTTCCACATGTTGCGGCTCAACGCAGCCAGCTGCCGAAAAAAAGGCCAAGCGTGTCCCACGGCCACGTGCTGATGAGGATGCACTGTGTCCACGACCAGCACTGTTGCCTCTAGACACAGAGCCTGCTTGCCCTCTTTTTTTGGCTTGTGACTGTCTGCCTCTCTTTGTTGGCCTTCCATACATACTAATGGCCTGCAGTGAGATGTAGCTGCACTAAGCTGGGATATATAAATATATATATATATATATATATATATATATACTGATACTGCAGCTAGCAAAATCAACTGCCTGCCTGTAGTATTATTAGTATGAGAACACCACCAATCTTCTACAGGTAGCTTTAGCTGAACCCTGTGCAGAGGACGCACTACACTAACGTGTAGCTTTAGCTGAACACTGTGCAGAGGTCACACTACACTAACTTGTAGCTTTAGCTGAACACTGTGCAGAGGGCGCACTACACTAACTTGTAGCTTTAGCTGAACACTGTGCAGAGGTCGCACTACACAAACTCATAGCTTTAGCTGAACACTGTGCAGAGGTCGCTTCTACAGGTAGCTTTAGCTGAACACTGTGCAGAGGTCGCACTACACTAACTTGTAGCTTTAGCTGAGCCTTCGGTCACTTGCCTTGGCCAGACTGCATTGCTGTCACTCCCACGCATGCTCATGCGCATCCTCTCTTTCATCCCCCCTCCATTACCCCTCACCCCTCTCTCATCCCCTCTCTCTCTCTCTCATCCTCCCTCTCTCTATTTAATTTAATTTGTTATAACAAAAAATTGTTTGCATATTTATTTATTATAAAAAGCCCTACCAAAATCCTAAGCACCAGGCCCATGATGTTCTTAATCTGGCCCTGGTCTTGAGGCACCCCATTCTAAAATGTGAAAATGATTCTAATTGTTTTATATAATGCAGCAACGTCCATAAGTCCAAGTAGGACACCCAACATTAGAGGTGATTTATTCTTCCAAAGCAAATACACTTTTGCAAACTGGTACTGACTAGTATACCAATGTTTCTTTTCTCCCTCAGTTTTTCTCCATCACTCAGCTAATGTAACCACAACACTGATGGACAGGGGCAGGGGGAGGATCAAACAAGGATGCTATTCAGATGACTGACATCCTACTTATTAACTGCTGATGCCATTGGTCGTTAGGAGGTTGCCAGCTAGAAGGTTGTAATGGTGCACAATGAAAACCTGTGGGTTTGTGTAACTAAGAAAGCAGCTCTCATCCACACACTGGCTAGAATACAATTTTTAGGCATTTTGCCAAGGCACCCCTGAAGAAACCTCAAAAGCACCCTGGTTAAAAAAGGCTGGTTTATAGAAACAATTCAGTACTGTCAGTGATACTTTTTTAATTGCACTAACATTTAATTTTTCAGGACAAGCTTTCAGGTTATGTCCCCTTCTTCAAGGTCCAAGCAGTACTAATTCAAAGTTTTAGCAAAAAAAAAATCTATGAATGATTGCAGAAAAAAACACACACACAATGTACACAGCAATGGTAATAAAACTAGCATAGTTAGTGACATAAGAAGAGGGAGAGCTGGGGCTGGGAAAACTGTTGGATAAATGATTAACAAAACTCAAGTCAAGGCCGTTATCATTTTCGTCAAATAGAACTATCATTCTTAAGCCCCGTACACACAATCAGAAAATCATCTGAAAATTACCGATTTTGAAGCAATTGTACGATAATCTGATCGTTAGTATGCAGCTTTCGAGAGCTGATTACGATAATTCATGCAAAATTTTCTGATGGAAGAAGCACGAAAATGTGTCTCATATAATACCAGATAGTCCGATCTTTGTTTAATCAGTACAGTTGTCATTAAATATACAATACAAATACACTACAACAGATTACATCATTTCAGAATTTTTATTCTGTCGTACAAGAATTTTTGTAAGTTTACTTAATTCTTATGCCCCGTACACACGGTCGGATTTTCCGACAGAAAATGTGTGATAGGACCTTGTTGTCGGAAATTCCGACCATGTGTGGGCTCCATCACACATTTTCCATCGGATTTTCCGACCCACAAAGTTTGAGAGCTTGCTATAAAATTTTCCGACAACAAAATCCATTGTCGGAAATTCCGATCGTGTGTACACAAATCCGACGCACAAAGTGCCACGCATGCTCAGAATAAATAAAGAGATGAAAGCTATTGGCCACTGCCCCGTTTATAGTCCCGACGTACGTGTTTTACGTCACCGCGTTTAGAACGATCGGATTTTCCGACAACTTTGTGTGACCGTGTGTATGCAAGACAAGTTTGAGCCAACATCCATCGGAAAAAATCCTAGGATTTTGTTGTCGGAATGTCCGAACAAAGTCCGACCGTGTGTACGGGGCAATAGCATATATATAGATGATTGGACTGTGTTTCACAAAAACAGAGACAGAACTCCCAATCCCTATAACAACCAGGAAAATGTGAAGAGGGAGACAGAGCTCTCTCTAATAAATAATGGGATTTTGGGGAGAGATGATGTATCTGTTTAAAGTGAGCCAATACCACAGTCGTTAATAAAAATATACATTTTATTGCAAATATTTAAAAGATACACTACAAAAATTCCAATCAAATGCCATATTATAACTGTACATAAGCTTGAGCTCTGAAATCAGTTGTGATCAGCCAACATGTTTTGCATACTTTGCTTCATCAGGGCATTACAGACATCACAGATTTCATCTAAATTATATACAAAATATAAATCATTATTGTGGTTATAGCTATAGGATGCATTTGAAAGGCAGTGATTCATTGTGAAGATAAGAAATAAATAGGTACAAGATAACATGATTAGGCTCACCTGGTCTGTTACAGACAGGAGGACTACTGAATACACACTCCTACAGCCAAATGTCTCTCTATGGATCACCTGGATCAAGTTGACCCATGGATGCCAGATCCTAATGGGCGATGCCGATGGGGGAACTGGACCGTGCAAACAACAGGTGATGGTCTGGCAAAGAAATTTATGATAATGAGAATGGTAGTGATGATAATGGGATTAGGTCATAGACATATCAGTATATGATAATGCCAAGTATAATAATAATAATTATCAGTAGGGTAAGGAGTAAAATCAATCAAAGGATTTCTCCTGCTGGGGCAAAATAGTATAGCTGAAGTCGACCTGGATAAAGGTCAACGTCAGGTACCTACGATGACAGCAATAGATCTTGTAATAAGAAAATAATAATCGAAAATAATAAAAGATAGTAGTAGAATGGTAATTAAGTGATATTGTGGGCCAGATATCAAAACCTAATTATAAGGAGGGGACATCTCCCAAAAACGATTATTTAGAGTGATGATTAGGGATGAGCCGAACACCCCCCGGTTCGGTTCGCACCAGAACCCGCGAACGGACCGCAAGTTCGCACGAACGTTAGAACCCCATTGACGTCTATGGGACTCGAACGTTCGAAATCAAAAGTGCTCATTTTAAAGGCTAATTTGCATGGTATTGTCCTAAAAAGGGTTTGGGGACCCGGGTCCTACCCCAGGGGACATGTATCAATGCAAAAAAAACTTTTAAAAACGGCCGTTTTTTCGGGAGCAGTGATTTTAATGATGCTTAAAGTAAAAAAAAAAAAGTGAAATATTCCTTTAAATATCGTACCTGGGGGGTGTCTATAGTATGCCTGTAAAGTGACGCGTGTTTCCCATGTTTAGAACAGTCCCTGCACCAAATGTCATTTTTAAAGGAAAAAATCTCATTTAAAACTGCTTGCGGGTTTAATGTCATGTCGGGTCATGGCAATATGGATGAAAATCAGTGAGACAAACGGCATGGGTACCCCCCAGTCCATTACCAGGCCCTTTGGGTCTTGTATGGATATTAAGGGGAACCCCGCACCCAAATTAAAATAAGGAAAGGTCCCTATATACTCTGAACAGCAGTATACAGGCGGTGCAAACAAGACAGGGACTGTAGGTTTGTTGTTAAGTAGAATCTGTTTGTAATTTTGAACATTTTTAATGTGTTTAGCTCCAGCCAAAAAATCTTTTCTAAGCTTTTTGGAAAACATAGGGAAGGGTTATCACCCCTGTGACATTTGTTTTGCGTCTTTCCTCCTCTTCAGAAGATTTCACCTCACTTTTTTGTCCCAATGAAAAATGTTTTTTGAAAATTTGTGTTTTTTTGTGGAACAAGGATTGGAAAGCATCAGTGGAAAGGAAAAATTGTTTTCCCATATTAACTCTTACAGGAGAGAATTTCCCTTCCTTAGGGGTAGATTTCATCTCACTTCCTGTTGTCTCCTTCCGTTTGCAAGTAGGAGTCGTTTGTAAGTTAGATGTTTGAAAGTAGGGTCCTACCCTATATACTCAGCAGAAATTTGGGCCTTAGGTGTTGCTGTGGCCAAAACACTGTAAGCCCTCACAGGGCCCTGCTGTGAAATATTAGATCAAGAATTGTAATTACATGCCCCTGTTGAACAGGAGCTGAAAAATTAGGCCTTAGGCACTGGTGCTGGTGCCACAACACTGCAACCCCTCACAGACACTCTAGTTGGAACGCAGGAACGAGCCCTGCTGCAAAGTATTGCATCAAAAATTGTAATTACACGCCCCTGTTAGACAGGGGCAGAAAAATTGGGTCTTAGGCACTGGTGCTGGTGCCACAACACTGCAACCCCTCACAGACACTCTAGTTGAAACGCAGGAACAAGCCCTGCTGCAAAGTATTGCATCAAAAATTGTAATTACACGCCCCTGTTAGACAGGGGCTGAAAAATTGGGTCTTAGGCACTGGTGCTGGTGCCACAACACTGCAACCCCTCACAGACACTCTAGTTGAAACGCAGGAACAAGCCCTGCTGCAAAGTATTGCATCAAAAATTGTAATTACACGCCCCTGTTAGACAGGGGCAGAAAAATTGGGTCTTAGGCACTGGTGCTGGTGCCACAACACTGCAACCCCTCACAGACACTCTAGTTGGAATGCAGGAACAAGCCCTGCTGCAAAGTATTGCATCAAAAATTGTAATTACACGCCCCTGTTAGACAGGGGCAGAAAAATTGGGTCTTAGGCACTGGTGCTGGTGCCACAACACTGCAACCCCTCACAGACACTCTAGTTGGAATGCAGGAACAAGCCCTGCTGCAAAGTATTGCATCAAAAATTGTAATTACACGCCCCTGTTAGACAGGGGCTGAAAAATTGGGTCTTAGGCACTGGTGCTGGTGCCACAACACTGCAACCCCTCACAGACACTCTAGTTGGAATGCAGGAACGAGCCCTGCTGCAAAGTATTACATCAAAAATTGTAATTACACGCCCCTGTTAAACAGGGGCTGAAAAATTGTGCCTTAGGCACTGGTGGTGGCGCCCAGAACCAAAAATGTTCTTACAAGCTATCAGCGTGATGATTGAGGAGGAAGAGGATAATTACTCAGGGATAGTCACTCAGCATCAGCATAGGCAGTCTTTGAAGGGATCTGAGATTTCAAAAAAAATTATTCGGTTACATCTGCATCAGGTGCTTGGTAGCTGGTGGTGATCCAAGACTGATTCATTTTTATGAAGGTCAGCCGATCGACCGAGTCGGTGGACAGACGCACCCTGTGATCGGTTACCACGCCTCCAGCAGCACTGAATGTGCGTTCCGAAAGAACGCTGGATGCAGGACAGGCCAGTAGCTCAATTGCATACTGTGCAAGCTCTGGCCAGTGATCCATCCTCAAGACCCAGTAACCCAGAGGATTTTCGGTGGGAAAGGTGTCCAAGTCTGATCTTGCCCCTAGGTATTCCTGCACCATGTAAAACAGACGCTGGCGATGGTTGCTGGAACCGATCATACCTTGGGGCTGCGGACCAAAAAATTGTCTGAACGCATCGGTCAGACGGCCACCTTCTCCACCGCTCCTTCTTTGACTGACCGAAGCCTCAGCAACACGTTGTCCAGAAACAGGAGTTTGTAACCTCCCAGTCTCTGGGAACGCGTTGCACAGACCTTTCTGCAAGGCCTCCCGAAGATGTTTCATCCTCTGCTCCCTCTGCGATGGCAAGATAAGGTCCGCAACCTTACCCTTGTAACGTGGATCAAGGAGGGTTGCCAGCCAGTATTGGTCCTTCTCCTTGATACCACGAATACGAGGATCCTTACGCAGGCTTTGCAGGATCAGGGAGGCCATGCAGCGTAGGTTTGCTGAGGCATTCGGTCCGGAGTCCTCTGGGTCACTAAGGACAACAACGTCCGCAGCCACCTCCTCCCAGCCACGTACAAGTCCATGTGTTCCTTGGGACTGATCCCTTAAAGACTGCTGATGCTGAGTGCCAGGCTCCACCTCCATACTGACACAATCTTCCTCCTCCTCCTCCTCCTCCTCCTCCTCGTCCTCTTCCTGTGTGATCGGCGGGCACGCAGGAACACTGTCTGGATAAAGGGGGCCTTGAGAGCTAAGGAAGTCCTCCTCTTCCTGCCTCTGTTCTGCCTCAAGTGCCCTGTCCATTATCCCACGCAGCGTGTGCTCCAACAGGTGGACAAGGGGGACAGTGTCACTGATGCATGCACTGTCAGTGCTCACCATCCTCGTGGCCTCCTCGAATGGTGACAGGACAGTGCATGCATCCCTGATCATGGCCCACTGGCGTGGGGAAAAAAAACCAAGGTCCCCTGACCCTGTCCTGGTGCCATAGTCGCACAGGTACTCATTGATGGCCCTCTGCTGCGTGTGCAGCCGCTGCAGCATGGCCAACGTCGAGTTCCACCTGGTGGGCATGTCACAGATTAGGCGGTTCTTGGGCAGGTTAAACTCCTTTTGGAGGTCCGTCAGCCGAGCACTGGCATTATATGACCGGCGGAAATGCACAGAGACTTTCCTGGCCTGCCTCAGGACATCCTGTAAGCCCGGGTACCTGCCCAAGAACCGCTGCACCACCAAGTTAAGGACGTGAGCCAAACAGGGCACATGGGTCAGTTGTCCCTGTCGGAGGGCAGAGAGGAGGTTGGTGCCATTGTCGCAAACCACCATTCCTGCCTTAAGTTGGCGTGGCGTCAACCACCTCTGAACCTGCCCCTGCAGAGCTGACAGAACCTCTGCCCCAGTGTGGCTCCTGTCCCCCAAGCACACCAGCTCAAGCACCGCATGGCATCTTTTGGCCTGCGTACTTGCGTAGCCCCTTGAACGCCTACGGAGCACCGCTGGTTCCGAGGAAGAGGCCATGGAGGAAGAAGAAGAGGAGGGGGTGGAGGAGAGAGGTGTGTCACAATCAGCATTTTGGAGGCGTGGTGGCGGAACAACCTCCAACACTACTGCACCTTGTCCTGCATCATTCCCAGCTGCCAGCAGAGTCACCCAATGCGCCGTGAAACTTAAGTAACGTCCCTGTCCATGCCTGCTGGACCATGAGTCAGCGGTAATATGCACCTTACCGCTGACCGCCCTGTCCAGCGAGGCATGGACATTGCCTTCCACATGCCGGTAGAGAGCCGGAATCGCCTTCCGTGAGAAAAAGTGGCGTTTGGGTACCTGCCACTGAGGAACCGCACATTCCACAAACTCACGGAAGGGGGCAGAGTCTACCAACTGAAAAGGCAGCAGTTGAAGTGCTAGCAATTTTGCCAAGCTAGCATTCAACCGCTGGGCATGTGGATGGCTGGGAGCAAACTTCTTTCGGCGGTGCAGCAGCTGGGGCAGGGAAATTTGCCTGGTACAATCTGACGTCGGTGTACCCAAAGCAGATTGCCCATAAGTACTTGGCTGTGACACACCTAATTCTACACCTTCATTCCTCTCACTGCAGGTCGCAGAGAGGACTGAAGGTCTAGTGGGGTTGGAAATCTCAGCTGATGAGGAGCAAGGAGAGATCGTCTTTGTTCTTTGGTGTGGGTCTTTTAGATACGCTTGCCAACGAACTGCATGGCAGGTCAACATATGTCTGGTCAAGCATGTGGTACCCAAGCGGGAGATGTTTTGGCCACGCGAGATACGCTTGAGACATATATTGCAAATAGCAGCGGTGCGATCTGATGCACTCGTCTCAAAAAAGGCCCACACCAAAGAACTTTTTGAATAACGCGCAGAGACTGCAGCGCCCTGCACATGTGGAGCTTTGGGGTGTGATGCAGTCAATGTGCTGCCCTTAGGCTGGCCCCTGGAGGGCATCCTGCCTAGTTGGTGATGTGCCACCTCCTCCTCCTCCTCCTCCTCCTCCTCTCTCCTATCAGGCACCCACGTTGAGTCAGTGACCTCATCATCCCCTCCCTCCTCATCACTGGAGCAAACCTGGCAGTATGCTGCAGCAGGGGGAGCATGACTGCCAGATTGCTGTCCTTCTTGGGCACCCCCTCTGTCCGTGCTCATGTTACTGCCTTCATTGAGCTCAGTATCATCATCAGAGCCTTCCAAACGCTGGGCATCCTCCTGGAGCATGTACCCAACACTGTGGTCAAACAGTTCGAGGGAATCCTCAGGAGGACATGGTGGGGCTAGGGAAGGAGTCACTGATGACATTGAGCTGAGGGAAGAGGCCGCTGCTTTGCCAGACAAAGCACCCTGGGCATGGGTGAGAGAGGATGAGGAGGATGAGGACGGCTTGGTCATCCACTCGACCAAGTCTTCCGCATGTTGCGGCTCAACACGGCCAGCTGCCGAAAAAAAGGCCAAGCGTGTCCCATGGCCACGTGCTGATGAGGATGCACCGTCTCCACGACCAGCACTAGACACAGAGCCTGCTTGCCCTCTCTTATTGGCTTGTGACTGTCTGCCTCTCCTTCTTGGCCTTCCAGACATACTAATGGCCTGTAGCTGCACTAAGCTGGGATAGAACACCTGTAATTTTCTTCAGGTAGCTTTATATACTGTAACCAGACAAGCCTGCCTGTCAGTAGGAAGATAACAGGAACGGATCTAGCTGAACACTGTGAGCAGGACGCACTGCACTGAATGTAAATAGCAGGAACGGATCTAGCTGAACACTGTGAGCAGGACGCACTGCACTGAATGTAAATAGCAGGAACGGATCTAGCTGAACACTGTGAGCAGGACGCACTGCACTGAATGTAAATAACAGGAACGGATCTAGCTGAACACTGTGAGCAGGACACACTGTACTAAATGTAAATAGTCTAGCTGCCTGACCGTGGTACTAATAGGATCAAAAAGAACACCTGTAATTTTCTTCAGGTAGCTTTATATACTGTAACCAGACAAGCCTGCCTGTCAGTAGGAAGATAACAGGAACGGATCTAGCTGAACACTGTGAGCAGGACGTACTGCACTAAATGTATATAGCAGGAACGGATCTAGCTGAACACTGTGAGCAGGACGCACTGCACTGAATGTAAATAGCAGGAACGGATCTAGCTGAACACTGTGAGCAGGACGCACTGCACTGAATGTAAATAGCAGGAACGGATCTAGCTGAACACTGTGAGCAGGACGCACTGCACTGAATGTAAATAACAGGAACGGATCTAGCTGAACACTGTGAGCAGGACACACTGTACTAAATGTAAATAGTCTAGCTGCCTGACCGTGGTACTAATAGGATCAAAAAGAACACCTGTAATTTTCTTCAGGTAGCTTTATATACTGTAACCAGACAAGCCTGCCTGTCAGTAGGAAGATAACAGGAACGGATCTAGCTGAACACTGTGAGCAGGACGTACTGCACTAAATGTATATAGCAGGAACGGATCTAGCTGAACACTGTGAGCAGGACGCACTGCACTGAATGTAAATAGCAGGAACGGATCTAGCTGAACACTGTGAGCAGGACGCACTGCACTGAATGTAAATAGCAGGAACGGATCTAGCTGAACACTGTGAGCAGGACGCACTGCACTGAATGTAAACAGCAGGAACGGATGTAGCTAAACACTGTGAGCAGCACGCACTGCACTGAATGTAAATAGCAGGAACGGATCTAGCTGAACACTGTGAGCAGCACGCACTGCACTGAATGTAAATAGCAGGAACGGATCTAGCTGAACACTGTGAGCAGGACGCACTGCACTGAATGTAAATAGCAGGAACGGATCTAGCTGAACACTGTGAGCAGCACGCACTGCACTGAATGTAAATAGCAGGAACGGATCTAGCTGAACACTGTGAGCAGCACGCACTGCACTGAATGTAAATAGCAGGAACGGATCTAGCTGAACACTGTGAGCAGGAAGCACTGTACTGAATGTAAATAGCAGGAACGGATCTAGCTGAACACTGTGAGCAGGACACACTGCACTGAATGTAAATAGTCTAGATAGAAGATAACAGGAACGGATCTAGCTAAACTGAATACAGTGTATATATATATATGCAACACCTGGGATGCATATATATACACAATACACTGTAAGTGCAGCTAACTGACTGACTGTTCTGCCTAATCTATCTAACTCAAATCAAATGACACTGTCTCTCTCTCTCTCTATCGCTCAGCACACCGGAACACACACTACACAGGGCCGCCGTGCAGGCGGCCTTATATAGTGTGGGGTGTGTACTAAATCCCCTGAGCCATAATTGGCCAAAGCCACCCTGGCTTTGGCCAATTACAGCTCTCTCTACTGACGGCGCTGTGATTGGCCAAGCATGCGGGTCATAGTGCATGCTTGGCCAATCATCAGCCAGCAATGCACTGCGATGCCGCAGTGAATTATGGGCCGTGACGCGCCACACGAATTTGGCGCGAACGGCCCATATCGTTCGCAATTCGACGGACGGTCGAACAGCCGATGTTCGAGTCGAACATGGGTTCGACTCGAACACGAAGCTCATCCCTAGTGATGATGAGTGCCACACAGAACCGTTAATTAGTCTATGTAATGAGACAGTATATAATGTGTATCACTGTACGGTGGGGTAAAGAGAGATCCCACCGCATAATAACAGGAAATGTTCATCTAGTATGAACAACCAGCTTTAAACTTTAAAACACAAGCGACCAAAGGTTCCCTTAGTAGGTATAGCAAGGCTTACCTCGTAGTGGTGTGTGCACAGGCTGCCAAGTTCTGCTGGGTGCAGTGGCAGTCCGAGATATCAGGTCCCGATTGAGGAGTGCGGGGTGCGTCTTCAGACAACATGCTGGCACCGCCGTCTTAAGTCTGCACGGTCCTACCGGAAGTGAAAGGTCGCGAACGACCTCTGGCATCACTTCCGGTCTGGATGTCTCTGTAGTGGTACGCGCGCAGTAGTGGAACTGTGCGCACGCACTGCCCATACCACGCTAGAAGCGTGGATAGTATGTAAGGGTGGAAGGAAGACTCCGCCCTCTTAAACAGGGGCATCAGGGACGTCTGAGTTCCACCACCTATGGCTATATGCAAAGCAATAGCGGCATTGGAATGGAAGAGTCAGTCAGTGGTCCCCTGAAAACAACAATAAGGAAATATCAACACATAGTCAAAGAAGTATGCATAAACTATTCTATTAAAGAGAAAACATATATATATGCGTATATATATATATATATATATATATATATATATATATATATATATATATATGTATGTTAATACACACTATACACACAAGAGGTGTCAGTATGCACACTTATATATATATAAGATTACTCTACTAAATAAAGATTGCATTCTGGACATAGGAGGAGAAAGAAGGGGGGTTGGTTATGTAAATCATAAAAAAGGTTTATAAGATAATGCTGTATTTAGGCCTGGTGGATAAGTGGCCTGTTGGTTGAAGATCCATCTGGCTTCTTTTTGGAGAATCTTTTTATGTACATTGCCTCCCCTTTCAGAGTCAGGGATGACTTCCAATGCGACAAAAGAGATGTATGTGGGGTCAAAACTGTGCTGAAGACCCATATGTTTGTATATAGGGGTGTAAAGTAAACCTGCATCCAGGTAGTATAGATGGTCCTGGATCCGTTTGGCAAATGGGCATTTAGTTTTCCCAATATAGAATGCGCCGTAGCGGCATGTGACAAGGTAGACAATGCCAGTAGTGCAGCAGTCCGCACAGCCTTTAAGTTTATCGAAACCCCCTCTAGGGAGAACACATCCAATACCTTCTCTAATCCATGGGCAGTATTCACAGTGCCCACAGCGGAAGGTACCACTGCCACCTGATGCTTCTAAGACAGGAGCCGAAGGTTGAAGGTGGCTGTGGACTGGACCATCTCTGATGGAGCGGGGTCTCCTATATGTACCGTATATGCTCGACTATAAGTCGAGTTTTTTAGCACATTTTTTTGTGCTGAAAGTGCCCCACTCGACTTATGCCCCGTACACACGGTCGGATTTTCCGATGGAAAATGTCCGATCGGAGCGTGTTGTCGGAAATTCCGACCGTGTGTGGGCTCCATCGGACATTTTCCATCGGATTTTCCGACACACAAAGTTGGAGAGCAGGAGATAAAATTTTCCGACAACAAAATCCGTTGTCGGAAATTCCGATCGTGTGTACACAAATCCGACGGACAAAGTGCCACGCATGCTCAGAATAAATAAAGAGATGAAAGCTATTGGCTACTGCCCCGTTTATAGTCCCGACGTACGTGTTTTACGTCACCGCGTTTAGAACGAACGGATTTTCCGACAACTTTGTGTGACCGTGTGTATGCAAGACAAGTTTGAGCCAACATCCATTGGAAAAAATCCTAGGATTTTGTTGTCGGAATGTCCGAACAAAGTCCGACCGTGTGTACGGGGCATTATACTGCAGTCAAGCACTTTTCTGCAGCAAAAAATTTCATTTTCCAAACTGAATTTGGGGCCCTGTATCTCAGGGCTACTTAGTGCTGGGAACCCCAAATTTGGTGTGCAAACCCAGTGGAACTGGTACCACAACATATCCAAAGATGGAGTTCCTAGCACTAAGTGGCCCTGAGATAGGGGGCCCCAAAATCGGTTCGGAAAATGTCATTCTCTGCTGCAGAAAAGTGCTTGACATTTTCTGAACCGACTTTGGGGCCCCGTATCTCAGGGCCACTTAGGGCTAGGAACCCCAAATTTGGATATTTTATGGGGCTATTTCCACTGGGTTTGCACACTAAATTTGGGGTTTTTAACACTAAGTGGCCCCAAGATACGGGGCCCCAAATTTGGTCAACTGTGTCCATCTGCAGCAATGTCATTTTGGGACCCTTTGGGTTCAGAGACCCCAAATTTTGGCTGCAGCTAGGGGGCATCCAGGAACCCTTAACTACCGAGTTTGAAGTTCGGGGGAACTATGGCTGCAAATGGGCACAGTGAGGCATGCAAATGGGCACAGTGAGGCTGCAAATGGGCATTGTTGACCCTCTTTTCCACTTACAGTAGCTGTGCATTTCTCACCCTCGTCTTATACTGGGGTCAATACGTTTTTCACATTTTTTTGTGGTGAATTAGGGCCTTGACTTATACTCGGAACGACTTATACTCGAGTATATACGGTAATTTGTGGTGCCGCGTCCACATATTTGGAGATCCTCTGAGAGGAAATGCCAATTGTTGTTAATAAGTTTGCGAACAATGTCTAGGTGAGCAGTATATGTCGTGATGAGTTTTGTGGTGGGATTCGAATCATGAGCTTTGTGTTTGAAAATAAGCAAGTCTCTTGTATTTTGTTTAGCTTGCCGATATGCCTTTTTAAGGACTTTCTTACTATATCCTCTTAGGATTAGTCTGTGATAAAGGGCCTTGGCTTCCAGTTCGAAATCCTTGTCTTATGCGCAGTTTCGTTGCAACCTAAGGTATTGACTAAAAGTTATACTGCGAACAAGAGAGTGAGGATGCGAACTGGAATAATGCAGTATGGTATTGCCAGCTGTCTTTTTTCTATAGAGAGTGCTAGGTATTGTGCCATTATTATTGAGAAAGAGACGTAAGTCCAAAAAGGGAACTGTAGTCGTGTCTGATTGTATGGTGAACTTTAAATAAAAGTCTTTGTGGGAGAGAAAAATCATGAATTCGGAAAGTAATTCTGCCAAAGAAGAATGTGGCGGAGGTATATCGAGGTGTCGCCATTGGAAAAAAGAGGTACAAGAAGTCCCCATTGCAACCCCCTGTACCTGGAGGTAGGTGGCGCCGTTGAATAAAAATATGTTGGTTGTCAAAATGTGCTCCAGCAGAGTAGTGATAAATTGACCCATTTCCCAGTTATTAGTATCATAATTTTACTCCTTACCCTACTGCTAATTATTATTATTATAATTGGCATTATCATATACTGATATGTCTATGACCTAATCCCATTATCATCACTACCATTCTCATTATCATAAATTTCTTTGCCAGACCATCACCTGATGTTTGCACGGTCCAGTTCCCCCATCGGCATCGCTAATTAGGATCTGGCATCCATGGGTCAACTTGCTCCAGGTGATCCATAGAGAGACATTTGGCTGTAGGAGTGTGTATTCAGTGGTCTTCCTGTCTGTAACAGACCAGGTGAGCCTAATCATGTTATCTTGTACCTATTTATTTCTTATCTTCACAATGAATCACTGCCTTTAAAATGCATCCTTGATCTATAACCACAATAATGATTTATATTTTGTATATAATTTAGATGAAATCTGTGATGTCTGTAATGCCCTGATGAAGCAAAATATGCGAAACATGTTGGCTGATCACAACTGATTTCAGAGCACAAGCTTATGTACAGTCATATTATGGCATTTGATTGGAATTTTTGTAGTGTATCTTTTAAATATTTGCAATAAAATTTATATTTTTATTAACTACTGTGGTATTGGCTCACTTTAAACAGATACATCATCTCCCCCCAAAATCCCATTATTTATTAGAGAGAGCTACTGTCTCCCTCTTCACATTTTACTTAACTCTTCTTTTTCCACATGAGATTAGTATGCAAAAAAAAAACAGACGATCATTCGTCTGATAATCTCATTGTGTGTACCAGGCATTAGGCAGGCCATACATGGTGCAAAATTTGCACGATTCCCCCATCCACACAGTAGGGGCACTTAGGCTTTCTGCTCCTCTTTAGCAGGGGTCCTGCCTCTTTCTCTCGGCAATCCGGCGACCTGGCCATTGCCCTTTCCCAGCGGCATTGAGAAGTGCATCTGACTTGTGGTTTAGCATCCTGTTAAAGCCTCTTCCCGGGATCCTTCCTCAGCCCTGTGTTGGAAATCCTCACAAGTGGGCAACAATACATTTTGACCACTCTGCCCCTAGCTCTGATAGTCTTCTCCCAGCAGACAGTTAACTGTTCTCTGCCCAACTTATACTTGCATCTGACAAGCTGAAGCTCTTGAAGGGGTAGTGGGCTTTAAGGAACCAACAGTCCCTTTTGCAGTTCTGAGGTAAGAGCTGGACAACCCACCAGCGGCAGCGTGCAGAATTGGTTGTGAGCAGGGCCGGTGCTACCACTAGGCAGCCGCCTAAGCCACACTTCTGCCTAGGGCGCCTGGCCACTGGTGACCCTCTTACCTCCCTCTGCAGCCAGCAAATATGTCAGTCTCAACACAACAGGCAGCCGCTCCCAAGGCCCTCCAGAGGCGCAGCGGTGGCGGGCGGAGGACTGTGCCTCCTGTGACAGCGTCCCGACTAAATCAAATAGATAGAAGATAAGGAGACATACCCTGCGCTGCACTGCTGCGCACCATTGATCATCAGTGCCAGTCCGCCAGACTGCCAGTGATCTGTCTGTGTTACCCATCAAGCTCGGTCACCGTCATGTTGTCTGTCACCGCCAGTCTCTGATGTCCTGCTACTGCCCCCCCCGAGGTCGCTCTCCCTCCTGGCTTTGCCTGTCCTCCTGAACAATGACAGGCATCAGTGGAGTCACTGGTGGAGCTCTGGGTGACAGGTGGAACCTGCCTGGACTGGAGCCGGGCAGCATTTAAAATTCTTTGTTCCTCGCACTGCAGTGGCAGGTTCACGTCATAGGATGCAGAGAGACTAGTATACAGCTGTAGAGGTGAGCCCCAGTCACCTGGTAAGTAAACATTTGCACTGTTACTGAAATTGTATAATGTTTGTAAAATGTATATACAGATACAGTGTATAATTATCTGCCAATCACTGATTTGTGTGTACCAAGGGCCCCCCTCCCTGGAGAGGTTGCATTTGATCGGTACTGGTGAGGCTGCATTTGATCGGTGCTGATGAGGCTGCATTTGATCGGTGCTGGTGAGGCTGCATTTGATCGGTGCTGGTGAGGCTGCATTTGATCGGTGCTGATGAGGTTGCATTTAATGGGCGCTGGTAGGCTGCATTAGATGGACGCTGTTACTAGGAGTCAGGGGTGGAGGCGGGGGGGGCAAAATGAGGTTTCGCCTAGGGTGTCAAAAATCCTTGCACCAGCCCTGATTGTGGGCATGGATGGGGAAGCAGATTGTAGGCAGCTTTTAAGCGAGGCTTCTCCTAGACGGTTTGCTCTGCGTAGTTTTCACAGTAGGCCATCCATTCTATCCTGTAGGCTTCTATCAGATGAGGGGAGATGATGATGACAGCTTGATCGAAGATTCAGACTGTTGTAGTAGGCCACAGATGTTGGCACCTATAAAGGAAAACACTTCATCCCCATTGGTTGCTTGATTGGCTTTCAAATTTAATTTCAGGGGTTGGCTGTAGGGGGTGACAAGTCCCACAGGGACATATGGTTAGCCCTGTGTCCCTAGCATTTCTCCTACATGTAAAAATTATCAATTTTTTGCTAGAAAACTACTTACCCCCAAACATTATATATTTTCTTGAAGCAGGGACTGAAGAGAATAAATTGATAGATGTTGCATATTTTTATGTCGCACAACATTTGCAAAGTGTTTTTTTGAACACAATTTTTTGGAAAAAATACAATTTAATGAGTTTTAATGCGCAAAAACACAATATATTACCCAATTGTTACCAGAGTACCTGCTGCCATTTGTTTGCACCTCAGTTCCTATATGTTTTCATGCATAGTTGAGTTGCTTAGCCTCATATTCATGTCAGAGGTGGCTTTTTGGCCACAATTCTTCCATGAAGACCACTTCTGGCTATACTTCTCTGGACAGTAGATGGGTGTACCTGGATTCCACTGATTTTCTACAGTTCTGTGCCAATGGCACTGCTGGACATGTTCCAATGTGGAAGGGAAGTAAGCATGATGTGTCTTTCATCTGCTGCATTAAGTTTCCTTGGCCGACCACTGCGTCTATGGTACTCAATGTTGCCCGTTTCTTTGTGCTTCTTCAAAAGAGCTTGAACAACACATCTTGAAACCCCAGTCTGTTTTGAAATCTTTGTCTGGGAGAGACTTTGCTGATGCAGCATAACTATCTTGTGTCTTGTTGCTGTGCTCAGTCTTGCTATGCTGTATGACCTGTGATATGAAACTGTCTTTCACAACCTCACCTTAGTAGCAGAGTCTGGCTGTTTCTCAACCAGTTTTAAGCTTTTTCTAAGCCTCGTAAACAGCTGTTTCTGTTTCAGTTAATGACTGTGTTTCAACCTACATACTGTATGAAATTGATAATTCTGGATGAGCTTTCTGTTCGGGTCGAACATGAGTTTGACTCTAACATTGGCTGTTCACCCGTTCGTCGAAAACCGAACATTATGGGCCGTCCGCGCCAAATTCGAGCGGCGCGTAGCGGCCCATAATGCAATGCGGGAGCGCAATGCATTGCTGTATGATGATTGGCCAAAGCATGCACCATGACCTGCATGCTTTGGCCAATCCCAACGCCCTCAGCTAAGAGAGCCATAATAATTGGCCAAAGGCAGGGTGCCTTTTGCCAATCATGGCTCAGGGGGACTTTTGCCCTGTACACACGGTCAGATTTTCCAACAGAAAATGTGCGATCGGAGCTTGTTGTCGGAAATTCCGACCGTGTGTGTGCTCCATCGGACTTTTTCAATCGGAATTTTCGACACACAAAGTTTAAGAGCAGGATATAAAATCTTCCATCAACAAAATTCGATTGCGTCAATTCCGACCGTGTGTGGACAATTCCGACGCACAAAGTGCCACGCATGCTCAGAATAAATTCCGAGACGGAACTGCTCGGTCTGGTAAAATTAGCGTTCGGAATGGATATAGCACTTTCGTCACGCTGCAATGTTTTAAATAGTTTAATGCAGCGCACTCTCTTCTTCTTTATAATGCTAGAAGAATTAAGTCGTTTTGCTGCTCATATTCCCACAGAGTTCTCCCAGACTTCTTTCTTTATTATTTATCGTGATTTCATCAATATAATATTTTTATTTGTCACATCTACAGAATTTTTTTTTTTTTTATGTTTTTAGATTAAATAATTATTTTTGGATTTTTTTATCTGATTTTGTGTTTTTTTTTTTTTTTAACTCCAGAATATTTTTGGGTGTGTTTTGTGTGTCAAGTTTCCACAACACAATTATTATCTTGTATTATTTAATCTTGAGGAGGTTGCTTGGTGTTGGTGTCTCATGTTAATTTCCCATTGTAGTTTTGAAATCAATCCTCACAAACAAACTGTCCTGTTTGAAGGAAAACACACAAAGGCGAGTATAATAAATCAAACCAAAAATTTATTAAGGGCTCATAACCAAAGAAAGAGGGAGGCAATGCTGGAGAAACAGCAGAAATTAGTGAAGCCTTTGGCCCCCAGGGCACACATCAATTATTTGCATGCAAAATTGGTGGCCTGAGGAGTGTATATATAAGGGAGTACAATCTGGTCCAGAAGTCCAAGAGAATCATGAACAGCAGCAGATGACATGTATGTCCTCAGGCTGTAGTCATACAAGAGTCTGCATCTTTTGTCAGACCAGACTGAACCCAGGGCCATCACTCTCTGGTCTTCCTTCCATGCTGTGTCTGTGGTGGTGGAGTTGTGGCAGGAGGAGGATGGTCCAACTCACTCAGGTGGGTATTGGGTGTGATTTCGTCCCTCAGCCCCTTATTTATGGTTTGATAAATGGGTTCCTCACACATGAGGCGTTGGCCCTCCTGCATGCCCTGCAGTTTAGTGGCAGCCATGCAGGCAAAGGCCTCTTCACGAGTGGGGAAGGCTCTGAGGGACACAGAAGCCTCCTAAATCAGCCTGAGTGCTGAATCCTCCATGTTACTCCCCTTCCTTGGTCTTTTGTTCGGAAGGCGGAGGGGAGGGACCTGTGATTCTGTCAGGCTTCTACTGGGTCTGGCCTTCTCCTGGCTGCCACTAACCCCCGCTTCCTCCTGGCTGCCAATAACCCCCGCCTCCTCCTGGCTGCCACATTCCACAGCCTCCTCCTGTGTGCCACATTCCACAGCCTCCTCCTGGCTGAGGTCTTCCTGTGTATGAAAAAGGGATATAGTTTTAGTTTTTTCTTCATCAATCACACACAATTTTCACCTCATGACTGTTGCAAATTGAATGTTAACAAATATAACAGACTATCATTCTGAGCCCAGCATTTTTTATTCTTGTCCCAATTATTTTTGACCACTACTGTCTATTGATATGTAAAACACTTTATTAACCACTTCAGCCCCGGAAGGATTTACCCCCTTCCTGACCAGAGCACTTTTTACAATTTGGCACTGCGTCGCTTTAACTGCTAATTACGCGGTCATGCAATGCTGTACCCAAACGAAATTTGCGTCCTTTTGTTCCCACAAATAGAGCTTTCTTTTGATGCTATTTGATCACCTCTGCGGTTTTTATTTTTTGCGCTATAAATGGAAAAAGACCAAAAATTTGGGAAAAACGCGATATTTTATATTTTTTGTTATAAAAAAAATCCAATAAACTCAATTTTAGTCATACATTTAGTCCAAAATGGTAAGAAAATGTCAATAAGCGTATATTTATTGGTTTGCGCAAAAGTTATAGCGTCTACAAACTACGGTACATTTTCTGGAATTTACACAGCTTTTAGTTTATGACTGCCTATCTCATTTCTTGAGGTGCTAGAATGACAGGGCAGAACAAACCCCCCCAAATGACCCCATTTTGGAAAGTAGACACCCCAAGGAATTTGCTGAGAGGCAAGTTGAGCCCATTGAATATTATTTTTTTTGTCCCAAATGATTGAATAATGACAAAAAAAAAATTACAAAAAGTTGTCACTAAATGATATATTTCTCACACAGGTCATGGCCATATGTGGAATTGCACACCAAAATACATTTAGCTGCTTCTCCTGAGTATGGGGATACCAAATGTGTGGGACTTTTTGGGAGCCTAGCCGCGTACAGGGCCCCGAAAACCAAGCACCACCTTCAGGATTTCTAAGGGCGTAAATTTTTGATTTTACTCCTCACTACCTATCACAGTTTTGAAGGTCATAAAATGCCAGGACAGTTCAAACCCCCCCAAAGGACCCTATTTTGGAAAGTAGACACCCCAAGCTATTTGCTGAGAGGCATGTTGAGTCCATGGAATATTTTATATTTTGCCACAAGTTGCGGGAAAATGACAAACATTTTTTGTTTTTTTTGCACAAAGTTGTCACTAAATGATATATTGCTCAAACATGCCATGGACATATGTGGAATTACACCCCAAAATACATTCTGCTGCTTCTCTTGAGTATGGGGATACCACATGTGTGGGACTTTTTGGGAGCCTAGCTGCGTACGGGACCCCGAAAACCAATCACCGCCTTCAGGTTTTCTAAGGGCGTAAATTTTTGATTTCACTCCTCACTACCTATCACAGTTTCAAAGGCCATAAAATGCCAAGATGGCACAAACCCCCCCCAAATGACCCAATTTTGGAAAGTAGACACCCCAAGCTATTTGCTGAGAGGCATGGTGAGTATTTTGCAGCTCTCATTTGTTTTTGAAAATGAAGAAAGAAAAGAAATTTTTTTTTTCTTTTTTAAATTTTCAAAACTTTGTGACAAAAAGCGAGGTCTGCAAAATACTCACCATACCTCTCAGCAAATAGCTTGGGGTGTCTACTTTCCAAAATGGGGTCATTTGGGGGGGGGGGGGTTGTGCCATCTGGGCATTCCATGGGCTCCGAAACCCTGAAGGCGGTGCTTGGTTTTTGAGGTCCCGTATGCAGATAGGCTCCCAAAAAGTCTCACACATGTGGTATCCCCGTACTCAGGAGAAGCAACAGAATGTATTTTGGGGTGTAATTTCACATATGCCCATGGCATGTTTGAGCAATATATCATTTAGTGACAACTTTGTGCAAAAAAAAAAAAAAATTGCCTTTTCCCGCAACTTGTGTCACAATATAAAATATTCCATGGACTTGACATGCCTCTCAGCAAAATAGCTTGGGGTGTCTACTTTCCAAAATGGGGTCAGTTGGGGGGGTTGAACTGTCCTGGCATTTTATGCACAACATTTACACATCACCCACTCTTCTAACCACTTGAAGACAAAGCCCTTTCTGACACTTTTTGTTTACATGAAAAAATATTTTTTTTTTGCAATAAAATTACTTTGCACCCCCAAACATTATATATTTGTTTAAAGCAAATGCCCTACAGATTAAAATGGTGGGTGTTTCATTTTTTTTTTCACACAGTATTTTTTTTCACACAGTATTTGCACAGCGATTTTTAAAACGCATTTTTTGGGGAAAAAACACACTTTTTTATTTTAATGCACTAAAACACACTATATTGCCAAAATGTTTGATGAAATAAAAAAGATGATCTTAGGCCGAGTACATGGATACCAAACATGACATACTTTAAAATTACGCACAAACGTGCAGTGGCGACAAACTACATACATTTTTAAAAGCCTTTAAAAGCCTTTACAGGTTACCACTTTAGATTTACAGAGGAGGTCTACTGCTAAAATTACTGCCCTCAATCTGACCTTCGCGGTGATACCTCACATGCATGGTGCAATTGCTGTTTACATTTGACGCCAGACCATCGCTTGCGTTCACCTTTTCGCGAGAGAGGGGGGGGACAGGGGTGCTTTTTTTTTTTTGCTTTTTTTTTTTTTTGCTTTTTTATCTTATTTTTAAACTGTTCCTTTTTATTTTTTTTTATTTTTTTATCATTTTTATTGTTATGTCAGGGAATGCAAATATCCCCTATGATAGCAATAGGTAGTGACAGGTACTCTTTTTTGAAAAAAATAGGGTCTATTAGACCCTAGATCTCACCTCTGCCCTCAAAGCATCTGACCACACCAAGAGCAGTGTGATAAAATGCTTTCCCAATTTCCCAATGGCGCTGTTTATATCCGGCGAAATCTAACTCATGAAATTCTCGTAGCTTCCGGTTTCTTAAGCCATAGAGATGATTGGAGCCATTCTGGTCTCTGATCAGCTCTATGGTCAACTGGCCGAACCACCGGCTGCATTCTCAGGTTCCCTGTTGGGACAGGAGAACCAGAGAAAAACATGGAAGACGGTGGGAGGGGGGGACATTCCCTCCCACTGCTTGTAAAAGCAGTCTAGAGGCTAATTAGCCACTAGGATTGCTTTTACATGAAAGCCGACCGCTGGCTGAAAAGAATGATACCAAGATGTTACCTAAACCTGCAGGCATCATTCTGGTATAACCACTCAAAGTCCAGCAACATACCAGTTCGTTGCTGGTCCTTGTTGGGCATATATTGTAATCTTTTTTTTCATGCAGCCTGTGGGCTGAACGAAAAAAAAGAGATTGATTGGTGTGTATGCCCACCATTAGAATACCTCCCTTCATCCACCCACTTCTAACGATGGGCATACATGCACCATTTATGCCAAAGCATGGGGGCATCTGCCCCAAAAGTTAGGAGCAAATCGCTCCTCCGCCCCTGCTGCCCCCATGCTTCGGCATATATCACCTCCGACATCACTGGAGTCACGGCTTTGTGTATCGTGGGAGCAAACACTGTTGCTGTCAAGATAAATAAATCCGCGCTGCAGCTAAATGGCGTACCTGAAAACAAAAAAATGGTTAACAATAAAACACAGTAAACAGTAAAGTATAAAAAATTGCATACCTGAAAACCAAACATGATAAAACATTATAACAATAAAACATTGTAGAATAGAATACAGTAAAAAAGAGCAGAACAATAGAGAGAGAATAGAGAGAGAGAACAATAAAACAACAACTATTTTTGTTTTTTTTAATTTTATATATTTTTTTGTGTTTTTTTTTTTACACTTTTTTTTGTAACTGTAACTTTTATAACTGTAACCGGTTCCAGGTTCGGGTCTCTCAAAATGCGGTGGCATCTTGGGAGACCCTGTGTCAGTGTGCCTAGTCTGTGCAATGCTGTACCCTACGCTAATACTCAACTAGTGTATGGTAGCGTTCAAAACATTCACCAATGCAAAGACCAGGATTGTCAGGACAGGAGGGAAAATAATAGCGGGTGTCACGCCTATATCCACGCTTGCTGCAGGCACAACATCTTTTTTGGGAGGTTCGTTGGGTAGGGGTACTCGGGAGGACGTAAAGAAAATGCCTCTCATGCAGCCGACTGCATTTGGTTGGGGATGTGAATGGGGGAAGTACGGGTGCTGCAGAAGTGGTGGGTTCCGAATTAGGATTGGCGAATGCAGCAGGAAGGGCATTATGGGCACGACGGGCCTGTGTTTGTCTTCTTCTTGGTGGCAGCGGGACACTACTTGTGCTTGCCACCTCACCAGCTTGAACTGCACTTATAGGACTCGCCACGTCACCAAGTGTTACTGCAGTGCTGGTTTGACTATGACCGGGTGGGTACGAGGCCGCTGCTTTCCAGTTCACCAAAACGCTACCAAAAAACCTGTTAGCGATTGCAGGGATGAGGCCTGACTCTGCGAATGCTGCAGTTATGTGTTTTGTAAGTGACAGTGATCGATACTGCTCTTGGGTGGGCTGTGCTGGGCGGAGGGGCAAAACGCAGGTGCTAGCAGGTATCTGGGCTGATCCCGCTAACACTGCGTTTTTGGGAACCCTAAACTGCTGGGGTCGCTAGTATAGATCTGATCGGAGGTGTATGGTGCGTGGGTGTTAGCACTACTGGCACTAACCTGACTCTGTTTGGGGTGACGCAGACCCTATCTGACCCTAAAACTTAACTTATATCACCGCCGGGCGATCAGGGGGGTTAAACCTTTATTAGGTAATAAACGGCGGGTGCCCTGACACTATAAAAAATAAACTAACTAACCAGTGTCACCCGTAACAGTTATACGGTGATCACTGGTAAAAGGGTTAACTAGGGGGCAATCAAGGGGTTAAAACCTTTATTAAGTAGTATATGGGGGTCCCTGACGCTATAAAACGCTGACGGTGAACCTATATATTTACCTCCCTAACTAGCGTCACCAGTGACACTAATACAGCGATCAGAAAAATGATTGCTTAGTGACACTGGCGACGAGGGGTGATCAAGGGGTTAAAAATTTATTAGGGGGGGTTAGGGGCGTACCCTAGACCTAAAGGGGGCTACCAATAACTGCCCTACGACTTATAACTGTCACAAACTGACACCAATGCAGTAATCAGAAAAAAAAACTGCTATTGGTGTCACTGTGACGGGGGGGGGGGGTGATCAGGGGGTGATCGGGGTGTGATGGGGGGTGAAATGTGTGCCTAGTGTGTTTTACTGTATGTGTTGTGTTGTGCACTTACTCAGATGTCTTCTCTCCTCTGCTCCGGAACGGAAAATACCGACCCGAGGAGAGATGACATCACTTCCTCTGCCGCTGTTTACATTACAGCAGCAGAGGAAGATTCTCATTCATTGGTAGCGATCGCGAGGGGGTGGCCACGAATGAGTGGTCTCCCCCTCAGCCTGGATCGCTCCCCTAACGAAGCCACCCGCGGGAAGCAGATCACGTACCAGGTACGTGATTTTGCCTGCCCTTGCCATTCTGCCGCAGTATATCTGCGTTAGCCAGTCGGCAAGTGGTTAAATCAGCAATTAGTGATCAATAATAACATCTAGTAAATATCATTTATTTATTGACCAGAAATTGGCAGCCCATTGGACAGGTAAGAAGTGTCATCATACAAAGAGATAAATACACACTGTACACATTTTAGCACATTTTTAGATTCTGCTATTACCTATCAAGATAATAATAGGATACAAATACTTTAAATAGTACCATTTGAAAGTATTCAGGCAGGCCCTTGCACTACATGCTTTGGGGAATTCATCCATAAATCTGACCACAAAAGAGGTGGGTATAGTGTTTATGGGTTTGGCAAAGTCAGCAGATAGAGGATTGGTATCAGCTGAGTTAGCAGTTGGGGGGAGGGAGGGTTCCAAATGATTTTGGGACCCGAAAAAAAAAACTCTGGCACTCTGCCTGAATTTCAAACACACATCACAATTTTAAACATTTTAGGGGGTATTTAGGGTAAAGCACTACTATGGAGCTGACAAAATAAATAGTTAATTGAGTAGATGAGGTGGATATAGGGCCAGGAGAGCATGCTGGGGAAGTAAGTGAAGGCAAATATGTATGAAGGACAAAAAGAAAAAACTTAAAATTCCAGCATGCATGAGGACAAAGGGGACATTCACAGCATATTACAATCATGGTAATTAGGGAATGAGGAAAGAAAAACAGGACCTGCAGGACCTGGCAGAACAGGTCTCCGGGATAATGATCCCCAGAGCCTGGGGGGAGATGCCTGTCGTGAACATAAAGAGGAGTTCCACCCAGGGGGCCCATGAAAAAAAATAAAATAAAAGTCAGCAGCTACAAATACTGCAGCTGCTGACTTTTAATTGGACACTTACCTGTCCCTGGGTCCAGCGATGCGGGGGATCGAAGCCCTGCTCGTCTCCCCCTCCGTTCAGCGGCGCTGGCATTGCAACTGTGGGCGCCGGGCTGTGGCTTCACTGGCACCCACTGCGCGTGTGCAAGCGGCGCCGCACGCCGTGATTGGCCGCTCAGTCACCTGGGACCTGTAATAGGTCCCAGATGATTGACAGGAGGGAGGGAGCAGAGCGGAGCCCTTCCTGTGCCGAGAGGGAAGTGATGTCACCAGCCCAGGCACTGGAAGGGGCAGACTACGAGGGACCCCCTAGCAACAGGCATTTAGAGGTAAGTTAAAAAAAAATCCAAATGTTTTTTGTTTTTAGGATTTTTCATGTATTTTTGTTTTTTTGGGTGGAACCCCACTTTAAGGTCCTACAGGCTTCTCCCCGTCGCCAAGTACCGCAGGGTGGCGACGAGCCTCTGCTCCGGAGTGATGGCTTGCCTCATGCAGGTATCCTGCCTGCTGATATAGGGGGTCAGCAAAGCCAACAAACGGTGAAATACGGGGTCCGTAATCCTGAGAATGTTCCTGAAATCGTCAAGATTATTCTCATGGATCTCATGGATAACGGAGCAAAGGCATGTGACAGAACTGGTCACGCTGGAGCAACCAATTCTTGGTCCATGAACTCCTCCTCATCCTGTTCATGGACTGGGCTTGTTTCAAAGTAAGAACCCCTACACCAAGCCCCCGCACAACACGAACTCTACGATGAGTGCGTACACGCAACATGGCTAGAAAATGGTCGGCTGCTCAGAATGAAGTAACAGAACGTACTGAAGAACAGCAAGGCCTGTGAAGAGTGACCTGAAAATCAGTAACGAACGAACAAGAACACAATGACAAGTCAATGGGAACTCGCTGCACACACTGAAGAACAGATACAAACCCACAAGCACAAACTGAACAGCAGAAATCCAATCTGAAAACTACGAGTCTGAAAAAGCACGAATCGTCTCTCACCAAACTTTTACTAACACGAGATTAGCAAAAGGAGCCCAAAGGGTGCCGTGCTTAGTACTGAACTGCCCTTTTATAGTCAGGCAGGTTATTCAGTTAGCTGCAGTGTAATATATATATATATATATATATATATATATATATATATACACATATACATATACACTATCAGGTCCACACTTACCAGACAGGTGAGTCCGCTTGGGTAGAGGGTAGGCTCCCTTACGTATCCGATTCGGGGCCCCTGATAGAGTAAACAGGAAGCCCGCGAATGCGGAGTGGTATGAGGGCCTGATGTTAGGATCCTGGAGCAGGGTGGTCTTTCAAGCAACAGGTAGGACTTCAGCAATACTGGAACTGATGCTGAGCAGGAGTTTATCAAGCTGGTCACACACAGGTAGAGGTCGGCAACGGGCTGGCAGCAACTGTACAAAGGGAGCAGGCAGAAACAAGGTCAAACAAGCCGGGGTCGGGTTCAGGCAGCAATCAAGGAGGTCCAAAAGGCAGTCCAGGTCACAACGGGTCAACCTTCAGAGATACAGGAACACAGAGAGGATCACGGAACTAGACACAGAGCTGTTGATCAGGCAGCACTGAACAGGGATAGAGGCAGACTCAAATAGGCTGATTGGCGCCAAAACGCCGCGCTCGTGCACGTGCCGATTCGCCAAAGCGGCCCGCGCCCCCGCACGCGCCCGAGCGCGTCCCCGACATCGGCGTGCACGCCAACACTACCGGGCGCGCCCGCGGGAACGCCCATAGGCGAACGTGCGCTAGCGCGTTAGCGCGAATGCGCGTACGCATGCACGCCCGGACGCCACCCTGCACGCCACGGCCGGTCAGACCAGACACGCCAGTGCCCCTAGGAACACGCGCCCCACCACGCACAGGAACACGAGCACCAACGCGCCCCGGCGCGCACCGGCGCCCAACCAGGTAACCTCTCTGACAGTGCCCCCTCCTCAAGGGCAGACTCCGGATGCCCAGCTGGGCCATCTTTGAGGCATGAGAAGTTTTAAAAGACTGTAGAAGTTCTCTAGCATGCAAGTTACTTTCTGGCTCCCACGAATTGTCTTCGGGCCCATAGCCCCTCCATTTTACAAAATATTGAACTTGATTGCGTCTTCTTCTGCAATCTAAAATTGCCTCCACCTCGAACTCCTCTTCGCCATTAACTAGGATAGGCTTGGGTGGGCCAATACTATGGCCAGAAAAAGAGTTGGGGGTGACTGGCTTCAAGAGGGACACGTGGAAGACTGGGTGTATCCTCAGGGTGTTAGGAAGGTCAAGTTCATATGCCACATCGTTAATTTTTCTTTTAACCGAGAAAGGACCCAAGTATTTAGGGCCTAGTTTTCTGGACGGACAGGCCAACTTAAGGTTAGCGGTAGATAACCAGACAGAATTGCCCGGTTCCAGAACAAGTTCTCCCCGTCTCTTTCTGTCAAAAATTCTTTTGTAATCTTCTTGAGCTTTGGTCATGGTATCCTGCAGTAATTTGTTATTGTTTGAGAAAAAGTCCAAGGTTTCGGATACTGCAGGGACAGGGCACTCGGGAATAGACCCAGGCAAGAAGGATGGGTGGAAACCATAGTTGGCATAAAATGGTGACTGATTGGTAGCTGAGTGTAGTGAGTTGTTGTAAGAGAACTCCGCGATGGGAAGCAGGGAAGCCCAGTCATCCTGGGAGAATGCAGAGAAACAGCGGAGGTATTGCTCCAAGGTCTGATTCGTCCTCTCGGTTTGTCCATTTGACTGGGGGTGATAGGCCGAAGAAAATGATAAATCGATTTCTAGGGCGCCAAAAAGGGCTTTCCAGAACCTGGAGGTGAATTGGATGCCTCTGTCGGAAACTATATTGGTTGGTACTCCATGCAGTCTGATGATCTCCTTGATAAAGATGGATGCGGTTTCCATAGCCGAAGGGGTGCCCTTCATGGGGAGGAAGTGGGCCATTTTAGACAGCCTGTCTACCACAACAAAAATGGAAGAAAAACCTTCTGATGGGGGGAGTTCAACAATAAAGTCCATTGAAATCATGGCCCACGGTCTCTCTGGGACTGGTAATGGTCTCAACAGACCCCATGCTCTTGCCCGGCTAATCTTGCTTCTGGCGCAAGTATTACAGGACTCAACGTATTCCTTGCAGTCCTTAGTAAGGTGAGGCCACCAAAAGGTGCGTTGGACAAGATCAATTGTCTTCCGTGTGCCGAAGTGACCGGCCAGTTTGTGATCATGGCACAAGTTTAACACCCGTACTTTTAGCTCCTCAGGGACCACAATTTTATTTTTGTACCAGAACAGCCCATCTTTGGTACAAGCTTCAGCAGGTGATGACATTCCCATAGAGGGCCATCTGATCTGAGAGATTAGATCCTCCTGTAAGATCAGGAAATTCCCAGAGGGGAGGATGGTGTCTGGAGACAGGGTCTTCTCTGAATCAAGAAACATTCGGGAAAGGGCGTCGGATTTGACATTCTTGGATCCGGGTCTGTAGGTGATATGAAAAATAAATCGGGAAAAAAAAGTGCCCATCTGGCCTGCCAGGGTTTCAGTCTCTTAGCTGTCCTTAGGTATTCTAAATTTTTATGGTCCGTGTAGACCAAAATGGGGTGAGCTGCACCCTCCAGGAGATAACGCCATTCCTCCAGAGCTGCTAGAAGTTCCCGATCTCCCACGTCATAGTTCCTCTCGGAAGAGGAGAGCTTGCGTGAATAGAATCCCACAGGGTACAGGAGTGCTTTGGCACCTTGTCTTTGTGAGAGCACGGCTCCAACCGTTCGGAAGCATCCACTTCTAAGACGAAGGCAAGGCAGGGTTGGGATGTTTGAGGATAGTGGCTGACGTAAACAGAGCTTTGAGTTTTTCAAAGGCCACTTGCACCTTAGGGGTCCAGCAGAACCAGATTCCCTGTTTAATGAGTTCCGTAATGGGAGTTATTATTGAAGAGAATCCATTAATGAATTTCCTATAGAAACTGGTGAAGCCAATAAAACGCTGTACTCCTTTTTTGTCTATAGGTGCAGGCCAATCCAAGATAGTGGATACTTTTTGCGGATCCATTTTGATACCGTCAGGGGAAATGACCAAGCCTAGGAACTGGATGGATTGGAGCTCGAAATCGCATTTTTCGAGTTTGGCATAAAGCCAATGTTGTCTAAGTCGGGAAAGTACGTTTCGCACGTGTTTGCGGTGGTCAGACAGGGAAGCAGAGAAAACCAGGATATTGTCCAGATAAACGATGACATATAGATCCAGAAAGTCACGAAAGACATCGTTGACGAAGTGCTGGAATGTGGCTGGCGCGTTGCACAGGCCAAAGGGCATGACGAGGTACTCATAGTGCCCGAATCGAGTACGAAAAGCCGTCTTCCATTCGTCCCCCTCTCTTATGCGGATCAAATTGTAGGCTCCGCGGAGGTCCAGCTTGGTGAAGACGGTAGTAGATCCTAATCTCTGAAATAATTCAGGCACCAGTGGTAGTGGATATCTGTTCTTTATAGTAATTTTATTGAGCTCCCGGTAATCGATGCAGGGACGTAAGGAGTGATCTTTCTTCTCTACGAAAAAGATGCCTGCACCTGCTGGAGATGTGGAGGGATGAATGAATCCTTTCTTTAGGTTTTCGTCTATATAGACTTTCAAGGTGCCCAGCTCCTGCTCAGTTAAGGGAAAAATCCTCCCGAAGGGAACTTCAGTTCCAGGTAAGAGTTCTATCGGGCAATCGTAGGGTCTATGTACTGGAAGAGTTTCTGCCCCCTTTTTGCTGAATACATCCAGGAAATCCCAGTAAGGTTCGGGAAGAATTTGATAAGACTTGGTTTCTGAATCTAGGCAAAGGCATTGAGAGGATGTCATAGGGGTTCCCTGTAAACAGTGTTGCCTGCAATATTCAGATAAAAACTGGATTTTGCCCGTGGACCAGTTGATATTGGGATTGTGAGCCTGTAGCCAAGGCATTCCTAAGATAATTGGGAAGAGGGGAGAGGAGATGACATCCAGGCGTAAAAGTTCATGGTGTTCCGGGCCAATGGTGGCCAGTAGAGGAACAGTTTCCTGGGTAACAGGACTGGAGCTGAGGGTGGAGCCGTCCGCTAAGAAAACTGCCAATCCCTGGGCCTTGGTTTGAGTAGGAATATGATGATCTTCAATGAAGATCCGGTCAATGAATCCGCTACAAGCTCCCGAATCAATGATGACCGGTACTGGGATGTTCCTTCCAGGTAACTGTAATATAACGGAGTGTTAAGTGGTTACCGGATCTGGGTAAAACAGGTGCACACAAAGAGGAGGATGGCAGGCACTTACGTCTCTTGTTGGGGCATGCCCTTGCAAAGTGTCCAGACTCTCCACAGTACAGGCACAGGTTGAGTGTGCGTCTACGTGTCTTCTCTTCTGGGGTCAAAGAGGGACGGAGCAGTCCCAGCTGCATGGGCTTAGGAGCTTCCTGGGTTGGAACAGACGGGATAGGCGGAACTTAGTTCGGGGCACTAGGAGCCCTGGGTAGCATCCAAGTGAGGCGTGGATGGCCAACAGACCTCTCAAAACGTCTCTCTCTGAGGCGGCGGTCAATTTGGATTGACAGGTTTATAAGCTCCTCTAGTGTCTGAGGTACCCCTACCCGTGCCAATTCATCTTTAAGAGGGTCCGACAACCCCAGCCGGTATTGGTGATGCAAAGCCGCGTCATTCCACTCCGTATCAGAGCTCCAACGCCTAAATTCCACAGCGTAATCTTCGGCCGCTCTGCGGCCTTGTTGAAGGGAGTGCAAGGCGGCTTCTGCCGTGGCTGTTAGCTGGGGGTCCTCGTATAACTGAGACATTGCTATGAAAAAGTCATTCAAGGAATCCAGAGATCTGGCCTTTTGCTCCAGCAGGTGGTGGGCCCAGGTCTGAGGCTCGCCGAACAAAAGAGACATGACGAACCCCACTTTGGTGGCCTCCAAGGAAAACATACGGGGTTGTAAGGCAAAATAATGTTTGCATGCGTTGCGGAATGCCCGGAACTTGCAACGTTCTCCGGAGAATTTTTCAGGTGTAGGCACCCTGGGCTCTGGTGGGAGCATTACTACAGAGGGCGCTGAGGCAGGATTAGCAGGTGCTGCTCCCGGAGGGGATGCTGAAAGGGCCTGGACCTGTCCTTCCAGTCTGGTATAGCCCTCCTGTAAGCT
Source organism: Lithobates clamitans (assembly GCA_037952925.1). Taxonomy (NCBI): domain Eukaryota; kingdom Metazoa; phylum Chordata; class Amphibia; order Anura; family Ranidae; genus Lithobates; species Lithobates clamitans. The sequence goes on from JBBGZY010000159.1 coordinate 3,276,575, forward strand.
TTTAACGGCTTGGGTGAGGCCCGCTAGATGCCTGCAAAGTTCATCCATGGGGGAGGCCCCCTTCCCGGACTCAGTAATGGCTGCCTGATACTATCAGGTCCCACACTTACCAGACAGGTGAGTCCGCTTGGGCAGAGGGTAGGCTCCCTTACGTATCCGATTCGGGGCCCCTGAGTAAACAGGAAGCCCGCGAATGCAGAGTGGTATGAGGGCCTGATGTTAGGATCCTGGAGCAGGGTGGTCTTTCAAGCAACAGGTAGGACTTCAGGAATACTGGAACTGATGCTGAGCAGGAGTTTATCAGGCTGGTCACACACAGGCAGAGGTTGGCAACGGGCTGGCAGCAACGGTACAAAGGGAGCAGGCAGAAACAAGGTCAAATAAGCCGGGGTCGGGTTCAGGCAGCAATCAAGGAGGTCCAAAAGGCAAGCCGGGTCACAACGGGTCAACCTTCAGAGATACAGGAACACAGAGAGGATCACGGAACTAGACACAGAGCTGTTGATCAGGCAGCACCGAACAGGGATAGCGGCAGACTCAAATAGGCTGATTGGCGCCAAAACGCCGCGCTCGTGCACGCGCCGATTCGCCAAAGCGCCCCGCGCCCCCACACGCGCCCGAGCGTGCCCCCGACACCGGCATGCACGCCAACACTACTGGGCGCGCCCGTGGTGATGCCCATAGGCGAACGCGCGCTAGCGCGTATGCGCGTTTGCGCAAATGCGCATACGCACGCACGCACGCCCGGACGCCACCCTGCACGCCACGGCCGGTCAGACCAGACACACCAGTGCCCCCAGGAACACGCGCCCCAGCACGCACAGAAACACGAGCACCAACTCGCCCCGGCGCGCACCGGCGCCCAACCAGGTAACCTCTCTGACATACACACACAGACAGTCTCATATATTATATGTAGAACCACTGTATCCAGTTTAGCTATAACCATTCCTGGTGTAGTTTTTCTAATATACTTCAGGCGGTGTACACAGTACTGTGCACCCATAGTGCAGTTGCTACTACTTATCTGGTGGTGTACACAATACAGTACACCCATAGTTGTTATTACACTGTTGTTAGTGTACACTGTACCATGCACTCCTAGTGCAGTTGCTACTACTTTTCTGGTGGTGTACACAATACAGTACACCCATAGTTATTACACGTCTGTTGGTGTACACAGTACCGTGCACCCCTAGTGCAGTTGCTACTACTCTTCTGGTGGTGTACACAGTACCGTGCACCCGTAGTGCAGTTGCTACTACTTTTCTGGTGGTGTACACAGTACACAATACATACAGTGCACCATAGTTGCTAATAGACTTCTGGTGGTGTACACAATACCGTTCACCCCTAATGCAGTTGCTACTACTTATCTGGTGGTGTACACAATACAGTACACCCATAGTTGTTATTACACTTCTGTTGGTGTACACAGTACCATGCACCCATAGTGCAGTTGCTACTACTTTTCTGGTGGTGTACACAGTACACAATACATACAATTATTAGACTATTAGACTTTTGGTGGTATACACAATGCCGTTCACCCCTAGTGCAGTTGCTACTACTTATCTGGTGGTGTACACAATACAGTACACCCATAGTTGTTATTACACTGCTGTTAGTGTACACTGTACCGTTCACTCCTAGTGCAGTTGCTACTACTTTTCTGGTGGTGTACACAATACAGTACACCCATAGTTATTACACGTCTGTTGGTGTACACGGTAACGTGCACCCCTAGTGCAGTTGCTACTACTCTTCTGGTTGTGTACACAGTACCATGCAACCATAGTGCAGTTGCTAGTGCTACTACTTTTCTGGTGGTGTACACAGTACACAATACATACAGTGCACCCATAGTTGTTATTACACTTCTGTGGGTGTACACAGTACCGTGCACCCCTAGTATACTTGCTACTACTTTTCTGGTGTACACAATACAGTGTAGCGTGGTTTTGCTAAACAAAATATACAGCATGTCCGGAAAGCCACCAAGGTGAGGCAGACGCTCACAGGCCACTAAAAAGGGTCAAGCAGGCTGTGTGTCTACAGTCGACAGTGCTGGTCATGGACACAGTGTATCCTCAGCACGTGGTAGTGGGGCACGATTGTCCTTTTTTTCTGCAGCTGGCCATGTTATTGAGCCACAACATGCAGAAGAGTTGGTGGAATGGATAACAAAGTCCTCCTCATCCTCCTCATCGTCTGTCACCCAGGCTCAGAGTAGTTTGCCTGGCAATGCAGCTGCCAAAGTGGCCTATTCCACTGACTTCATGTCAACAGTCACTCCTTCCCTAGCCCCACCATCATGCACAGAGGAGTCCCCCAAACTATTCGACCACAGTGTTGGGTACATGCTGCAGAAGGATGCGCAGCGATTTGAAGGCTCCCATGATGGTACCCAGGTTGAGGAAGGGAGTAACGTGAGCCTAGAGAGAGGGGGCGCACAAGAAGGTCAAGAAACTGTCAGTCATGTTCCCCGAGCTGCAGCATACTGCCAAGTTTGCTCCAGTGACGAGGAGGAAGGGGATGATGAGGTCACTGATTCTACTTGGGTGCCTGATAGAAGAGAGGAGAAGGAGGAGGCACATCTCCAACGAGGCAGGATGCCCTCCAGTGGGCAGCTTAAGGGCAGCCACCCTATTGCATCACACAACAGAGCTAAACAGGTGCAGGGTGCTGCTGACTCCCCACATATTGTGAAAAGTTCTCTGGTGTGGGCCTTTTTTGACACGAGTGCAGCAGATTGCACCGTTGCTGTTTGCAACATATGTCTGAAGCCTATCAAGCGTGGCCAAAACAGCAGCCGCTTGGGCACCACATGCTTGACCAGACATATGACGACCTCCCATGCAGTCTGTTGGCAAAGACCCCCATCAAAGAACAAAGTGGACCTCTCCTTGCTTCTCATCAGCTGGGTCCTCAACCCCACTATACCTCCAGTCCTCTCAGAAGCCTGCACTGAGAGGAATGAAGGTATAGAAATAGGTGTCCCAAGTACTTGCGGCCAATCTGCTAGCGGTACACCAACATCCGATTTTAACAGGCAAATTTCCCTACCCCAGTTGCTAAACCGTCAAAAGAAATTCGGTCCCAGCCATCCACATGCTCAACGTCTGAATGCTAGCTTGGCCAAATTGCTAGCACTGCAACTGCTGCCTTTTCAGCTGGTAGACTCTGCCCCCTTTCGTGAATTTGTGGAATGTGCGGTACCTCAGTGGCAGGTTCCCAAACGCCATTTTTTTTCACGGAAGGCCATGCCGGCTCTCTACCAGCATGTGGAAGGCAATGTCTTGGCCTCGTTGGACAGGGCGGTCAGCAGTAAGGTGAATATTACTGCTGAATCATGGTCCAGCAGGCATGGACGTTACCTTTCTTTCACGGCGCACTGGGTAACTCTGCTGGCAGCTGGGAAGGATGCAGGACAGGGTTCAATATTGTTGGAGCTTGTTCCGCCACCACTCCTCCAAAATGCTAGTGGTGATTCTGCCACAGCTCTCTCCTCCACCCCCTCCTCTTATTCTTCCTCTATGGCCTCTTCCTCTGCAGATTTATCCTCGGAACCAGGAGCCGTAGGCATTCAAGGGGCTACGCAAGCACTCAGGCAGAAAGATGCCATGCGGTGCCTGAGTTGGTCTGCTTAGGGGACCGGAGCCACACTGGGGCAGACATTTTGTCAGGGGCAGGCTCAGAGGTGGTTAACGCCATGCCAGCTTCAGCCAGGAATGGTTGTATGCGACAATGGCACCAACCTCCTCTCTGCCCTCCGACAGGGACTCTTGACCTATGTTCCCTGTTTGACTCACGTCCTGAATTTGGTGCTGCAGCAGTTCTTGAGCAGGTACCCTGGCTAAACAGGATCTCCTGAGGCATCCCAGGAAAGTCTGTGGTCGAAAGACCACAGGCATTCCCCAAAAACCCATGGAGTTGCACATGGCTGGGAGGAGGTGGTTGAGGATCATGTGATCCTTAGTGACCCAGAGGATTCAGGATCGAATGCCTCTGCAAATATACTCTGCATGGCCTCCCTGATCCTGCAAAGCCTGTGAAAGGACCCTAGGATTCGTGGTATCAAGGACAGGGATCATTACTGGCTGGCAACCCTTCTTGATCCACATTACAAGGGTAAGGTTGCAGAACTTATCCAGCCTTCGCAGAGAAAGCAGAGGATGAAACCTCTTCGGGAGGCCTTGCAGAAAGGTTTGTGCAATGCGTTTCCAGAGCCTGGGAGGTTACAATGTCCTGGTGCTGGACAACGTGTTGCTGAGGCTTCGTTCAGTCACAGAAAGAGCAGTGGAGAAGGTGGCCGGCTGATCGATGCCTTCAGACAATTCTTCAGTCCTCAGCGCCCAGGTCTGAATGGTTCCAGCAACCATTGCCAGTGTCTGAATTACATGTGCAGGAATATCTAGGGGCAAGATCAGACTTGGACACCTTTCCACCAGAACATCTACTGGGTTACTGGGTTTCGAGGATGGACCACTGGCCAGAGCTTGCTCAATATGCAATTGAGCTACTGGCCTGTCCTGCATCCAGCATTCTTTCTGAATGCACATTCAGTGCTGCTGGAGGCTTTGTAACCGATCACAGAGTACGCCTGTCCACAGACTTTGTTGATCAGCTCAAATTCATAAAAATGAATCAGTCTTGGATCACCAGCTACCAAGCACCTGATGCTGATGTAACCGATTGCTTTTTCTATGGATTAAGAGGGGGGAGTTTGGGACTTTAAAGGCGCATTATATGTATCTCCATCTCGGGTACGAGTACATAAACAGAAAAAGGGAATGTGGGACTTTAAATGAGGCAATCGACTTGTAGAGGTAGAATGGTTGGTAAACAATATTTGTAACAATAATATAAAACAGACAAAATAAGTATTTTCTTATATCTGCACATACACACGGCATAAACGTAATAGATACATATGTGTCAACTTGGCAGCACATAAGAAGTAGTAAATATTAATAGAGTATAATACAAGGTATTTCCTATTAGCAGGCATTGGTAACCCATATGCAAAAGAGCTGCTGTAAGATAGATGCACATATATAAGTGGTTACATACTACTCAATGAATTTTAAATGTATAAAAGATATATATGGGCCCGTGAATAGGTAGTGAGCCAGGCTTGTCTGAGGCACCCCATGGAAACGTAACGCGTTTCATGGCTATCTGCCATTCATCAGGAGTTGGGTGCAGAAGTAAACTGTAAATACAAATGGATATGTAGTATTAATTAATATGTCCTACCCCTTTAAGGAGAGAAAAGACCTCATGGGGAGAAGGAAATCTATATTTACAGGTCTGCTAAAACACTGTGGCCAGCAGCGAGGAAGATGGGATCCCAAATGGTTGTCTGTTCCGGAGCTGAGGCAAGGGACCCCACCCCAGTCAGGAAAACACCCACATGGCAACAAACAAAACAAACAAAAACAAACAAACAAACAAACAAAAAAATTATGTATATCTCCACTTGTTCACTGGGCACTTAAATCCCCTTAATAACCAGACCAATTTTCAGCTTTCAGTGCTCTCCTTAAATGACAATTACTCAGTCATGCAATACTGTACCTATATGACATTTTTGTTCTTTTTTTCACACAAATAGAGCTTATTTTGGTGGTATTTAATCACCGCTGGGTTCTTTATTTTTTGTGCTATAAAAGAAAAAAGACCAAAAATTCTGTAAAAAATGCATTTTTCTTCGTTTCTGTTATAAAATTTAGCAAATTAGTAATTTTTCTTCATATATTTTGGCCAAAATTTATACCGCTACATATCTTTGGTAAAAATAACCCAAATTGGTGTATATTATTTGGTCTTTGTGAAAGTTTTAGAGTCCAAAAGCTATGGTGCCAATATCTGAAAATTGATCACACCTGAAGTACTGATGGCTAATTTCTTGAGACCCTAACATGCCAGAAAAGTACAAATACCCCCCAAATGACCCCTTTTTGGAAAGAAGACATTCCAAGGTATTTAGAAAGATGCATGGTGAGTTTTTTGAAGTTGTCATTTTTTCCCACAATTCTTTGCAAAATCAAGATTTTTTTTTTTCTTTTCTTTTTTTTTTCACAAAATTGTCATATTAGCAGGTTATTTCTCACACACAGCATATGCATACCACAAATTACACCCCAAAACACATTCTGCTATTACTCCCGAGTATGGCGATGTGCATGTGTGAGACTTTTACACAGCGTGGCCACATACAGAGGCCCAACATGCAGGGAGCACCTTCAGGCGTTCTAGAGCACCCAGGCCAATTCTGACATTTCTCTCCTACATGTAAAAATCATAATTTATTTGCTAGAAAATTACATAGAACCCCAAAACATTATATATTTTTTTAGCAAAGACTAGAGAATACAATGGCGATCGTTGCAACTTTTTATCTCGCACGGTATTTGCGCAGCAATTTTTCGAATGTTTTGTGCTTTAAAAAAAAAAAATCAGTAAAGTTAGCCCAATGTTTTTGCATAATGTGAAAGATGAAGTAATGCAGAGTAAATAGATACCCAACATGTCACCCTTCAAAATTGCACACGCTTGTAGAATGGCGCCAAACTTCGCTACTTAAAAATCCCCATAGTTACATGTTTTGAGTTAGAGAAGAGGTCCAGGGCCAAAATTATTGCTCTCGCTCTGCCGATCGCAGCGATCCCTCACATGTGTGGTTTGAACACCGTTTTCAAATGTGGGCGGGACTTACGTATGCGTTTGCTTCTGCATGCGAGCACATGGGGACAGGGGTGCTTTAAATTTTTTTTTTTTATTGTTCATTTTACATTATTTATTTTAGTTTGACACTTTTTTTGAAAAAATAAATTTTTTGATCACTTTTATTCCTATTACAAGGAATGTAAACATCCCTTGTAATAGGAATATGGCATGGCAGGTCCTCTTTACAGTGAGATATGGGGTGAATAAGACTCCACATCTCACCTCTAGGCTGGGAAGCCTGACATAAAAAAAAATTTAAAAAAACGATCCTGGCTTCGATCGTAGCGGTGAGTCGGTAGAAGCACCGGAGGGCGGCGGGAGGGGGGCCTCCCCTCTCGCTTCCCGTAAGAATGATCAAGCAGTGGAACAGCTGCTATGATTGTTCTTATAGTGTAGGGAATCGCTGGGTCAAAAAGCTGATATCTGAATGATGCCTGTAGCTGCAGGCATCATTCAGATATCTCCGCACAAAATCAAGGATGTCGTATGACGGCGGGCGAGAAGTGGTTAAAACGCATTTTTTTTTTAACACAAATTTGTCAATTTATACAATATTTCTAACACATAGCATGTATAAACCAAAAATGACCCAAAATAGATTCTCCTACTCCTCCTGAGTACGGTGATACCACATGTGTGAGACTTCCACAGCTTGGCCACATACAGAGGTCGAGTACAGCCAAGCATGGCCGAGCATGGCCAAGTATGGCAGGGTATTGCAGGGTATCGCCGAGTATGGCTGGGTATGGCAGAGTATGGCTGAGTATCACCGAGTATTCCAGAGTGTGGCTGGGTATGGCAGAGTATGGCTGGGTATGGCTGTGTATTGCAGAGTGTGGCTGGGTATTGCAGAGTATGGCTGGGTATGGCAGAGTATGGCTGGGTATGGCGGAGTATGGCTGGGTATGGCAGAGTATGGCTGAGTATGGCAGGGTATTGCAGAGTATGGCTGGGTATTGCAGAGTATTGCAGAGTATTGCAGAGTATTGCGGGGTATTGCAGAGTATTGCGGAGTATTGCGGGGTATTGCAGGGTATTGCGGGGTATTGCAGAGTAGTGCAGGGTATTAGAATATGGCTGAGCATGGAGGGATGGCTGAGCATGGATGAATGGATGACTGGATGTGACTACATTTGTCACAGAGCAGTGCTGTGGGCACTACAGATCCAGCCCACAGCGCTGCTGCCATCCGATCTCTCCCCCTCTCCTCTCACACTGTACCGATCGAGGGGAGAGAGGAACAGGCGTCATGACATGACGCCGGTTTGTTTACATGTGATCGTCCGTCATTTGACGGAGCGATCAGCGGCCGTTTACCGTGATCCGTGATGCGCCAGGGCCTCTGGATCCGGCGGTCATGGATGTTCTCAGGTGTGCGCCCAAGGGGGCGTGCGAGAGCGGGATTCTGGGAGGATGTCACTGTACGCCCTCCCAGAATTAAGCAACCGCTCTGTAGCCGTTATTCGGCTATAGGCCGGTTGCTAAGTGGATACATAATGATATGTGTATGTTCTAATGAGTGTTATGTTTGTATAAATATACATATACACACACACACACACACACAATAGTACATGTGTCAAAAAAAGGGAAGGAAAAAGGGCTGATAGAAGAAAAAGAAAAAATTGTGCATACCTTATATGTGTAGCCAGTGAATGGGCTGTGTGTGTTGCCTCCCTGGTGTCAAACACATAGTGAAATGGTAAGGCAATCAAGCTCACCTGCTTTTTCTATGGATGTGGGATCCCTTGAAGACTGCATATGCTGAGTGACTATCCTATTATGCTGAGTGACTAACCTATTCCTCCTCAATCTTCATGATGATAGCTTCTAGGAATATTTTCAGTTCAGGGCACCACCACCACTGCCTAAGGCCAAATTTTTCTGCCCCTGTTTAACAGGGGCGCGTAATTACAATTTTTGATCTAATATTTCACAGCAGGGCCTGTTCCTGTGCTCAACAAAAGTATCTGTGAGGCTTTACAGTGTTGTGCCACCACCACCGCCTAAGGCCCAATTTTTATGCCCCTGTTTAACAGGGGCGCGTAATTATAATTCTTGATATAATATTTCAAAGCAGGGCCCGTTCCAGCGCCCACCAAGAGTAACTGTGAGGGCTTGTACCACCAACACCTAAGGCCCAATTTTCCGCAGAGTGTATAGGGCAGGGTGTATAGTATACACAGGCGGTCCCCTATTTTCAAACATCCGGCTTACAAATGACTCCTACTTAGAAACGAAGGGAGACAACAGGAAGTGAGAGGAAATCTACCCATAGGAAGGGAAATTCTCTCCTGTAAGAGTTAATATGGGAAAAAGGTGTCTCCACTGATGCTTTATCACCAATCCTTGTTTCACTAATAACTCAAAATTTTCTAAATCCAATTGTCATTGGGACAGAAAGTGAGGTGAAATCTTCTGAACGGGGCACAGACAGCAAAACAAATGTTACAGGGGTGATGATAACCCTTCCCTATGATATCCAAAAAGCTTAAAAATAGATTTTTTGGCTGGAGCTACACTTTAAAAATGTACCTGTTCCAAATTACAAACAGATTCAACTTAAGAACAAACCTATAGTCCCTATCTTGTTTGTAACCCGGGGACCGCCTGTATACTGCTGCTGTTCAGAGTATATAGGACCTGGGGGCCCCACGCCCTTTTTTTTTTTTTAATATGGGTGCGGGGTTCCCCTTAATATCCATACCAGACCCACAGGGCCTGGTAATGGGCTGGGGGCGGCAACATTACATTACAGCCTTAAGCCGTTTTAAATGACTTTTATTCCTTTAGAAATGTCATTTTGTGACTGTTCTAAACACTGGAAAAATGCGCCACTTTCAGGCATACTATAGTCACCACCCAGGCATGATATTTAAAGGAATATTTCATTTCTATTGTTTCACTTTTTAAGCATTATTAAAATCACTGCTCCCGAAAAAACTATGGTTTTAAAACTTTTTTTTGCATTGATACATGTCCCCTGGGTCAGGACCTGGGTCCCCAAACACTTTTTATGACAAAAACTTGCATATTAGCCTTTAAAATTTGCACTTTTGATTTTTCATGTTCGAGTCCCATAGAGTTTAATGGTGTTCGCACTAATTTTTTTGTCTGTTTGCATGTTCTGCCGCAAACTGAACCGAGGGGTGTTCGGCTCATCCTTATTGATAATCATCTGTTTGGTATAATTGGTTAATCCCACACCTAACTGTAATCCTACAATAGCTCTGACTTTGTGCAAGTGTGCAAGTATAAGAATTGATGCTGGTTTTCAAGCCAAAGGGTAGTCGCACCAGATATTGATTTGATTTCGATTTTTCTTCTGCTCGCATTTTGTAAACTGATAAAAATGAAAAATTAAAAAATATATTTGAAATCATTATTACTTTACAGCATTTCTTCACACCTGCCTAAAACTTTTTCACAGCACTGTATGTGGGGGCGGTTCAAAATTGTTTTTGGGAGGGTAGTTTAGGTGCTTGGTTTGAACTTAAATTTTTTACTCTGTTTACAAATTTTTTTACTAAACTTTTTTTCATCACGTAAGGGACATGTCCCCTATGTGATGCATGCTTTGGTAATAGGTTTAATGAGACATTAGAGGGCTAACAAAGCTAACCTAATGTAGATCAGGTTGAATTAGCTTCTTCCCCATTGTAGGGAACTTCCAGGTCAGTAACAGGAAAGGGAGATCAGCGAATGGATGTTTGCTGATTTCCCTTCCCTCTGCCCATCAGCACCTGCCATGCTTGTCCCGGGTCGTCACAAAGAATGCGCGGAGCCTGGAAAACATGGCAGGGGTGCACATGGGGGTGTGGACTGAGAGTAATAGGGATGCAATCAAGTAGCTGCACAGCTGTCAGTTCGCTTGCATCAGAAAGCTGACAGTCGGCTTGTCAGATTTGCACAAAACCCCCTAAAGCGACTGACATACAGTAGTTTCTAGATTGTTGGCAGTAAATGGGTTAATACTTTCACTAACTCCTAATCTGAATACTTGTTCTGGGACAGAAAATACTGAAACTATTGAATCATTCACCATGCATTTTGCATTTTCAGAAAAAGGTCAGCAGTGGTTTTCGTAGAACAGGTTTATGTTAAAAGTCTCCTATGCAGTGGTGTCAATAGGAGCCGTGTCTTTATGCAGGTACAACCTCACTCCGCCCATCTGATACACTTGTCTGTCTATTCCTTACAGCCAGTGCACATTACCTACACACGTCCTCAGAAGCATACACTGGAGGTAAGACTTTTATTCTCACCAGTTTCATTTTATTTGTGGAAAGCGTTTTATTTTAAAAACTCCCAGTTTGAGCATGGACATATATTTGTATTCTATTTAAAACAAAAAAATCAAAACAAAGACAGCAAGCTAGTATCAGTAATTTTAGGATAGGTTCATGCCACAAACTGCACGCCGGGAATCTGCATTGTGTTTGTGATGCGTTTTTTTATATATATATATATTTAAAATATGAATTTTATTGAAAATTACAAAGAAAAAGTACAGAAAGGTACAGTATAACAGTGGTCAAATTCGACATTCTAACAGATATAGTTACATAGTAGCATTGTGTTTGTGATGCGTTTTTAAAAAGAGATTACAGTTGACTATTTAGAAAAAAGGAAATCCTTCTGATCGTGTTCATGTCTAGCTCTATTTTATAGTTAAAAAATGCTTGTGAGCATAACCATTAAAAAAATGGTCATAGATTTAATGTAAAAATTTCTGCGCTGTGTGTCAACAAGAATAGGAAAAACAATTCCGGCAGCTGACACATAAGTAGTATAGCCAACTTTTAACATAGAACATAGAAAAAGTATCAAACTATTCAAAATACAGAAAATAGCAGTCATAGTATAGAGGATCATTTAATAATAGAAAATAGTCCATAAAAGATGTTATATTCAGCAGAACAAATAACAGTCTGTAGGGGAGGCCACCATCCCAGTGATCAATATGTAAAACGATTGTGTCCAGACAAATGCACCGTCAACAGTAAAATTGCACACACACTTACTGGCTGCTGTTGTTACAGCAGCTAAAGCGATTCAAACACACGGAAACCTCTCTGAAAATATTGCAGTAAATCCGTATTTTGAACAGTTTAATTTTTCTATGAAAAAAAAAAAAAAGATCAAACCCTAATTGCCCAAACCTATAATGTTAATTCTATTTAAGTTTTAATATTCTACATTTTAAAAGGGAGTATAAAGATATAACACTGTATAAAGTTGAGTTTGCATGTTCTCCCAGTACACCGGTTTCCTCCCACACTCCAAAGACATGCTGGTAGGTTAATTGGATCCTGTCTAAATTGTCCCTAGTATGTATGAATGTGAGTAAGGGACCTTAAATTGTAAGCTCCTTGAAGGTAGGGAGCGCTACGTAAATTGACAGCGCTAATAAGTACCCGAAATAAATAAAAATAAGTATAATAAATAAAAAATATATTGGATAGTGCTGCGCTAATCCTGTGCGCCCTTTTTAAGGGCTTTAAAGTGATGATAAATAACTAAACGGTGATATAAATAACATTGAAGTGTTGGCAATCGCCATAAAAAAACACACTCATCAATATATATTCGCAGTGCTAAAAGCAATAAAACTAAATCAATGTGGATAATACAATGCTAAAAATTCACTCATCATAAAGATGCCATTAAGTGAAAACTCAGTCCATAACTGTAATCATGTGTAGAAATCAGTGGTGTCACCTAACATAGAAAACTTTTGTGACTCAAATAAAATGGCAAACAAAGTAGCACATAAAGTGACAAGGTGCAAAGTGAAACAAGTAAAAAATTGTAAACCAGTGCAATGTTCAGATATTGTCCAGGACTATAACAAGCGATAGTGCCAAATACTGTGACTTGGATAATTTAGCATGCACCAGATGTGACAGTAGAGCAAGGTCCTTTTTTAAAAAAGAATAATGGTGATAGTGACTCGGTTGAATTGATGATAGGCAACTCCTATCCTCATATTGATTAGTGGTTCCAAATTAATAATAACTACTGCAGTAGGGAACAGACACAAAAGATACGCTCAGCATCTTTCCAAATTACTGTTCTGCTTTATTATGACGCAATTGAAGGTTTTTATGCACATGATTACGTAGGTATCACAATAATATTACAATTGTACGTTTATGGTAACAAGGGGCGTTACATAGGCAGGCTTATTCTAATCAGGACTCAAAAGAATGTAAACATGCACTGAAAACATTATTAGTGCCGTGTGCACAGTGAGGGCAATGTGCAATACATACAAAATACAATACAATTATATACAGAACTTACAAATTTCCATTACAGTCTCCCCTCTTTTGATCAATATTTTGATCACTAACCATACCTGCTATCACCTTTAACCTGGAACCTCCACACGCTTAGGTAGAGGTAGTCCTGGCCAAAGAGGCAAAAAACTCCATTGTGGAGAAAATAATAGCTGAGCAACTTTTTCATTACCAAATGACTTTTCATTGTGAAAAACAAATGATTGATAAGACATATTTACAGAGTACTGGCTGTACACTCCTGTGGCCAGAATGGCCTTCTAGCTTAATTGTTGGCATGCTGACTTATCAGCATATGTAAACACTGAAAATTCTACATAAAATGGAAGACGTACAAAAGACAAATATGACTTCAACATGGCTAAACTATTTTTCAAATATATATATCCCTTACAATTAAAGTAACTGAATCAAAAAGTACCCTAGACTGTGATCACAAGAGGGAAACAAATCAAACAGAGATTTCTTTAATTAAGTCATTTTTGCAGTGTCTGGTGTGGATCCAGGTGACTTTTCCTTCAAGTTTTGCAAAAACTATACATGAAATAGATGCTGTATTGAGTCTCCAAACATTTCCTTATATATAAATGTCTCTTAAAAAACCACAAGTCACCTGGCTTTAGTTTTAGATCCTTCCAAACTTTTAGGATCTGGAATTGGGGAGAAAACACATAAATGAGTTTGTCAAAAACCTTAAAAAATCAGCAACATTCTCTGTGAGATCCGAATGGAGGACTTCAGCTGCTGAGACAAAATATAAGCAAGTGAGTAACACACTCCCAAACCAAATCCCATAGGGAGAGAGTCCAACATCCCCCTTAGGGGCTTCATAAAATATAAGAAAACATTCAGGCAAAAGTTTTCTAGTTTCTTACTCTACTTTGTCTGATACATTGTAGACAGTAGGGGGTGTAAAAATAAAACCTCAAAACTTCTAGTAAGGACTCTCCTATAAAAAATGATTTCCTCTGTTACTCTCTGTACTTTCTGGCACTCTGTACTTACAAACTACTTCTGATAACACTTTTTACTGTGGCCTTTGCAGTAGCATTTGCCACTGGACATCCAAAAAACATGTCCATACAGACAAAATGCATACTCGTAAGATCCTAACTTGGGCATCTGGATATTTCTTTTTGTAATCTCTGGGAGGGATGTTCAGCTTTTGGTAACACCTTTGGTAACAGGTAAAACAAGAAGTGGTATGTTATAAAAACAACTGTGGAGAACCCTGGCTCTATCCCATGCTCATTTACTAAGGCAGCCATAACTGCTTGTGACTCATGACACGGTCCATGTGTCAGGCTGAAGGGAAAAGAGTGGCTGGCAGACATAAATGATCACCTTTTCCAAAGTCCTGTTTCATAAGAAGTTGCCCCCTGTGGACCACTTGTTCTTCTCATTCTGGGGTCCTTAAAGTTGAATTATTAATCCCAGCTATACTGGGACAGAACTAGGGTGGAATCTGTGAGTTGCACAGACCCATCAAGTGTCCGGGGCTGTAAATGCAGCATCCTTAGTCACCTGGTCTGCTTCCATGCGTGAAAGTTAATATGGCTACCTCAGCAAGAACCTGGAAGGCTGAAAACAGCCGATCAAATTAACTTAGCATGCTTTATTGGTTTACCTGCCGAAGTAAAAACAAACTTCTGGCCCTTTAAATGGAACCAAAAGCTCTCTATATCTCGACTATCTATATAAATATACACTCTTTTTACAGCTCACAGGCTTTGCTAAAACATGGAGCTCGGTTTCTTGAGCTGGGGAAAAAGGATCCAATGACTTTGAATACAGAGTATCCTTCTGGGTGATAAACTGCATACTCAAATCTACAAAAAATTAAATATCTGGGTCTTCAGGGAGTGTGTCCCGCACTGGGCTCACAGCAGCTGATTCCTATACCATCAATTTAACACATGTGTCTTTTCCTTTCTTTTGAATAAATGTACGCATTTTTCATTGTTAGATTTGTACATAAACAAACTCATATTTTAAACCTTTCATTAAACAAACATTTAGTTAGCTGTATATTTGCTGCACAGAATGTCGGACCATTAAAAATTAAATGTTTGACCAAAACAATATCTAACTTTGTCTAATAGCACCTTTGCATAAAAGCTACAGCTCTGATATATCGGGATGAACCCTTCATTACTGGGTCCAGCTTGCATAAATATATTACAATGGCTTGTTTTCTATCACGCTATTTGTGTAAGAACTCCAGTCTCATGTTTCAAAAGACAACTTTTTCCTGTCAATATTATAATAAATGATAACAATACCCTGCGGTCATGGAGAGATGCCCATAAATCCAAAATATTCTTCTGCTTATACCACAGTACTTACAAGAAAAAGGGGCACATCATTTCACAATCCACACATTCTGCTTTGGATTTCAAAAATAAAAATAAATAAAAACAAAAGGACCAAGAATCTGTATGATGGACCAGAAAGCATCAAAAACTATAAAACAACTGGCTGCAGGTGACATCTATCCTAACAGGGTGTGTGGACTTGATGTGATGGGTCTGTTATATTTAAATTTTATTTATAACAACTCTCACATCATGGACTGACATCAAGTTATTATCAAGAACCTTGAAATTTCATTTTTGTAGAAAAACTTCTTATGTATTCCATCCATCTTGGCTTTGTTAAATATTATGGCAGCTGTATTCCAAATAACAACCTCATCTTAATCTTTTTTCTCTCAATAAGGGCTTATTGAATAAATGTAAAATTACAAAATTGTTATCTTAATCTAAACTAATCTCATTCATTACAAATTTCCCCATTAACCTCGACTTCCAACCAAAGGTTGTCTAAACCAGTTTCAATATATCTATATTATTAATAAAATTGTTAAACTCATATTAGAAATTAATACTCATTATTACTTAATTTTACTTAATTTCCCTTTTTTAAATGCACTGTTTCCACTATCAAAGGATATTCAATTTGTGTAATACACGGTTAAATGTAACCTTCATTTTACCATGTTTGGAAAACAGATTCAAAATAATTGTGATCACATTGTTTACCGTTAGATTCCCTAACCCGGCACATTTTGTTATAAATGTTTTGTCTAAAAAACAGAAATTGGCATGGTGTCCTTCCAGCTTATCACTGACCACATTCTTTCAGGAGAGCACAAAGGAGGGGGTCACATCTGTGTACATGACACACACAAGCAATAGAACTAAAGGTCCCAGCATTTGCACACACATACACCAATATCTCTCTAAAATCGCTTACATTTTTCCCATTTGTACACAACACATGCATATCATTCTCTCACTTTCTTTTAACTCTCATTAATATTTTCCTGTCTAAATTCTACTTTCTTTATTTTGTTCAGATATCTTTTATATCTAGCTTCTATGATCAGACGGTCAGCCAGAGTGCTCATCCCATCTTCTCTCTCTGACAACATATAAAGTATTCTGTTTTACCTCTCATTTCTCTGTTTCTGACTCTAATAGTTGTAGTGCCTGACCCCAAATTCATCCCACAACTTAACATGAAAATGTCCCTTTCTGTCTAGTGTTAATGTCACCCTTGATCCATCCTGCTCACATAGATAGCTGTTTCTCTAGCTGTTTACTTGATTCTTAGTCCCTGTGGACCTTGGTAACCCAGTTACCCATTGTGGATCCCTGTCCACTCTAACCATTAATCTAGGGGCTCAGTATAGGCGGAACCGCACCTTTGGTTCATATATAGCGCTCCTCTTGCGCTGGGCATTTTTGAGGGTCTCTTACCCTTCATTCCCTTACTTAATTTAATGCCCATAATGACTGGCCAGTCTTCTCTCTTCTCTACTTGTGCCTATACCCTCTTGCCTCTAAACTACTTTATCTAGCAGATTTACTACATATACCTGTGAACAGCACTATTATTCCCTTTCTTATCTATAACACTACGATGGACAATAGACAGGGACAACATAACATATAACCACCAATCAATACAGTTCGATTAAGGGGAGTAAAATAGGTACCCTTTGTCCCGAAAATGCCTTACCGATCAAGGAAGTCTGATAACTCAAATGTAAGCAAAAGGCTTACCTCAGCCGGCTGATTATCAGAAATTCCCGGATCGTCTCAAGCTCCTCGTTTCGGATACTCAGGGTCACCTGGAATCCCCTCCTAAGGCAAAGCTCGCCATGCTGACTCGGTTGAATTGATGATCGGCAACTCCTATCCTCATATTGATTAGTGGTTCCAAATTAATAATAACTACTGCAGTAGGGAACAGACACAAAAGATACGCTCAGCATCTTTCCAAATTACTGTTCTGCTTTATTATGACGCAATTGAAGGTTTTTATGCACATGATTACGTAGGTATCACAATAATATTACAATTGTACGTTTATGGTAACAAGGGGCGTTACATAGGCAGGCTTATTCTAATCAGGACTCAAAAGAATGTAAACATGCACTGAAAACATTATTAGTGCCGTGTGCACAGTGAGGGCAATGTGCAATACATACAAAATACAATACAATTATATACAGAACTTACAAATTTCCATTACAATAGCGTCCTGACATGCAACGGTCGCTCCGTGGTGCTGGACTTAACTCACACGGTGCTCAACTTCGTGTACAAACACTCATGTGAGAGATGGCCCCTTACCTTAAGGCAAAGGGGTAAACGCATATAACCAGGGGTCTTTACTCAGGGTCCTCCTTGGAGCAATGGAGCGGACGTATATGACCAAGACACTTTTTAGGGGGTCCTCAAGGATGTAGAGTCCTATCCTCACGGTCCCAATTCCAGGGGGTGGTTCCCTCGGTAATAGGGGGGGGGGATAAAAGACACGGGGAGCCCCAATAGTGAAATACTGCTAAAACCAGTAACTTTATTAAGGTAAAACTCGTACTCACATAAAAAACAGCAATAATGTTCCTATCTCCGACGAGCGGCGAGCTCGTAATTACTGACACAGCGTGTAGAGCCTGTCCCTTCCTTACGCGTGATGTCACACCGCACGTGACTTCATCAGACCCTAATTGCCCAAACCTATAATGTTAATTCTATTTAAGTTTTAATATTCTACATTTTAAAAGGGAGTATAAAGATATAACACTGTATAAAGTTGAGTTTGCATGTTCTCCCAGTACACCGGTTTCCTCCCACACTCCAAAGACATGCTGGTAGGTTAATTGGATCCTGTCTAAATTGTCCCTAGTATGTATGAATGTGAGTAAGGGACCTTAAATTGTAAGCTCCTTGAAGGTAGGGAGCGCTGCGTAAATTGACGGCGCTAATAAGTACCCGAAATAAATAAAAATAAGTATAATAAATAAAGTGTCTTTTATATAAAAGGATTCATACTATCAAATGTGGTTCTCATAAGGTAACCTAATAAGAAGAATTACCAGTTGCATTTGTAAACATGTTCCCAGGTCATGCCATTACAACTGAAAATAAATGTTAGAGTTTGCCTACTACTAATGTAAGAAGTAATTAGAATAGAGAGTAAATTATAAACCAGCAAATAATACTAATCAATAGGAAAAAATGCAATGCAATTTTGATACAAATGTTTACAACGTTGTATCCAGCTTAAGAACCCTATTCGAAAAAATAGCAGGGGTTCTAGCCTACCCCACATGGACCCCAAGAATACCTGAATCATTCACAAAACACCCTAGGCAGTAGAACTGGTTAGGCCGTGAGCCTGCCTGTCTCTTCATAAAGAAGAATGTATATGTAGGTAGTTGATGTCCAATAGAGTCATGCTAGAATAAACAATGCCTTACAATCCACACCGGATTGTAAGGCACCAGAGAAGAACCAGAGAGCGCGGAGACGACACCGGAGAGAGTGAGAAGACACTGGAGAGACCCCCGGAGTCAGAATAAGACCCCCGAAGTCGGAATAAGACCCCCGGAGTTGGAAGAAGACCCCCGGAGAGGCCTAATAAATTACTTTAAAAACCTGAGTACTGTGTTTTTTTCTTGACACATTTTTTCCCTAGGTGAATGGGTAGGGGTACCATGTACCCCATACTCATTCACAAAGGGTAGGGGGCCGGGATCTGGGAGGATTCCGATAAGCCCCCAGGCCGCAGACCCTGACAACCAACGGCCAAGGTTGTCGGGAAGAGGCCCTTGTCCTCATCAACATGGGGACAAGGTGCTTTGGGGTGGGGGGGCCGCAGGATGCCCCCTCCCCCAAAGCACCCGCTCCCCATGTTCGGGGCATGCGGCCTGGTACAGCTCAGGAGGGGGGGCGCTCGCTCGTCTCCACCCCCTTTTCTGACCGGCCGGGCTGCATGCTCGGATAAGGGTCTGGTATGGATTTTGGGGGGACCCCATGCCGTTTTTTCGGCGTAGGGGGTTCCCCTTAAAATCCATACCAGACCTAAAGGCCTGGCATGCCCCCAGAAGGAAATTCCCCCCCCCCGTGCTCACCGAAATAGGAAAATGTGTTTTTCCTATTGCAGCCAGCGCGAGATGTACAGTATCCTGTCGCCGAGAACCATTCTCGCGGCCACGTACTGTAGTTTGTACAAAAGTCAGATGCTTTTGTGTACATTGGACTTTGATCCATCGGACTTTTGTTGCTGGAAAGTTTGTCAGTTTGCACAGCCAACAAAAGACCGATGGAAACAGAAAAATTTGTCCGATGGAGCGTACACACGGTCGGATGTTGCTCCAAAACAGCTAATTTGCATGTTTGTTGTCAAAGTCCAATCGTGTGTACGGGCCTTAAGAATTGATGCTGGTTTTCAAGCCAAAGGGTAGTCGCACCAAATATTGATTTGATTTTGATTATTTTTCTTCTGCTCGCATTTTGTAAACTGATAAAAATGAAAAATTAAAATATAAATTTGAAAGCATTATTACTTTACAGCATTTCTTCACACCTGCCTAAAACTTTTTCACAGCACTGTATGTGGGGGGCGGTTCAAAATTGTTTTTAGGAAGGTATTTTAGGGGCTTGGTTTGAACATACATTGTTTTACTCTTTGTTTACCATTTTTTTTTTTACTAAACTTTTTTCATCACATAAGGGACATGTACCTTATATGATGCATTTTTTGGTAATACTTTTAATGAGACATCAGAGGGCTAACAAAGCTAACCTAATGTGGATCAGGTTGAATTAGCTTTTTCCCCATTGTACATCACTTCCAGGTCAGTAACAGGAAAGGGAGATCAGCGAATGGATGTTCGCTGATTTCCCTTCCCTCTACCCAGCAGCACCTGCCATGCTTGTCCCGTGTGGTCCCAATAAATGCGAGGAACCTGGATAACATGGCAGGGGTGCACATGGGGGGGTGTGGACTGAGAGTAATAGGGATGCAATCAAGTAGCTGCACAGCTGTCAGTTCGCTTGCATCAGAAAGTTGACAGTCGGCTTGTCAGATTTTGTCAGGAGCCAGGGAGCGTCTCCGCTCGCCGGGCTCCGGGGCGCATGCGCGGTGGCCTGGCGCTTCGCCGCACACCCGTCCGCGGCCTGATGGTGCGGCGCGCGCGGGTGCACGGCGGTCCCCGTGTGCGCGCCGTAGCCCGTGCGGGTGCCCGGTAGCGCGTCACACTGACGCGCTCGCCGGGCAGGGAGACTATTTCTGACGGCTCCAGCGCCCAGTCGGGTTGCTGGTTCGTCGTCAGCTCTCCCTGTCTCCCAGTGTCTGTGATATCCTGATTACCTGCCTGTTCCTGTGTACCAAACCCTGGCTTGCTAAAACCTAAACTACTCTACCGGATTAACCCATTACCTGCCTGTCTCTGTGTACCAAACCCTGGCTTGCTAAACCTGACTACTCTACTGGATTAACCCATTACCTGCCTGTCTCTGTGTACCAAACCCTGGCTTGCTAAACCTGACTACTCTACCGGATTAACCCATTACCTGCCTGTCTCTGTGTACCAAACCTTGGCTTGCTAAACCTGACTACTCTACTGGATTAACCCATTACCTGCCTGTCTCTGTGTATCAAACCTTGGCCTGTTAACCATTACTCTGCTGGATTGCCTGACACCCCCGACCTTAGCCTGCACTTACGGACTTCCTGCTGTTAGCTCGGCCTGCCTCATATTAACCTCTGTTTATCATTACAGTTTGCCTCTGCCTAGGCTCAGTCTCTATTCCTGGTCCCACCTACAGATCCCAAGGCACCCGCTTCCTAACCCCGGACCTCCTACCTCTCGGAAGCCCGTGCCTCCGCGTGCCCCCAGCTCTCTGTACCCATTTCAGGGGTCTGGGTGCGCGTGGTCGTAAGGGCGAGCCGCTCTCGGCATCTCGGCCTCGGTGAGTATTAGTCACGTGACAGTACGAACCAGCCAGATGTCCGAGGCCGACAGAGCGCGCTCTCCTCTGGAGATCCTGTGCCAACAGGTATCTACTCTCGCGGACTCGGTACAGAAATTGCAGGAAGGTTATACCCAAATTGACAACCGCCTTCAGCAGATCACAGGGTCTCTACCCTCCACAGCCGCAGCTCCCGCACCCAGCAGTGGAGGTCCACTTCCGCAGGCCTCCGCTAACCCCACTGTCGTCATGGCACTCCCGGAACCCAGGGTCCCTACACCCGAACGGTTCTCGGGGGACCGTAAGAAGTTTAGGGCCTTCAAGAATGCCTGCTCCCTTTATTTCGCTCTCCAACCGAGAACCTTCTCTTCGGAAATCGTTAAGGTGGGATTTGCGATTTCCCTACTTTCCGAAGAACCCCAAGCGTGGGCCCACAGCTTGATGGAACAGAGCAGTCCTGTTTTAAACACCATCGAGGCCTTCTTTGAGAGCATGTCCCAACTCTATGATGATCCGCAGCGTATGGCTACAGCTGAAGCCATCCTGCACCATCTCTCCCAAGGAAGACGACCTATTGAGGACTATACCGTGGAGTTCCGCAAATGGGCGGCCGATACAAACTGGAACGAGCCGGCCCTACGCTATCAATACCGCCAAGGCCTGGCAGAGTCACTTAAAGATGAATTGGCTAGGATGGAAACCCCTGCTTCCCTGGAAGAACTCATTCAGGCAGCCACGAAACTCGATAGGCGACTACGGGAGCGACGCTCAGAGCGTTTCCAAGGTCCACGACCCACCTGGGCATTACCAAGACCCCATTCCGCACAGACCCCAACCTCAACTACGGTTGCTGTTTCACCAGGTCCCGAGGTCGAACCAATGCAGCTCGGCCTGGTTCGGGGTCCACTAACCTCCGAAGAGAAGCAACGCAGGCGACAGTCCAACCTATGTCTCTACTGCGGAGGAACCGGCCATTTCCTGCGCAGCTGTCCGATCAGGCCCAGTAAGTCTCCTCAACCAGTTGTGTTGAACTTTCCAAACAATGATATTCCCAAGACTTATGTGATGTTGTTTATCTCCCTACAGCTTCCGGAAGGGGAGACCCGACTGCAGGCCATCATTGATTCGGGAGCGTGCAGTTGCTTCATAGACTCTGCCTTGGCGCACAGTTTGAACATTCCCATACAAACCAAAGACCAAGACTTACGGGTGCACCTAGCAGATGGATCCCTTCCTAGCTCAGGTCCCATCACCCAGGAAACTCAACCCATTCCAGTAACCACCGATTCCGGCCACCAGGAGTTCTTACGACTCGACCTGATCCATTCACCTATCTTTCCTGTCATACTAGGCCTGCCCTGGTTACAGGCTCACGATCCGCAGATCAAATGGAGCACTAAGGCAGTTTCCTTCTCTTCCCAATATTGCTCTCAGCATTGTTTGCCTCCGGCTCCCAAAGTTTGTGCTGCATTGGCCGTTCCAACGGGCAACCCTCAACACGTACCCTCCGAGTATCTCGAATTCCAAGAGGTCTTCAGTAAACAGTTGGCTGACCGTCTACCACCTCATCGGTCCTACGACTGTCCGATCGACCTTCTTCCCGGGTCCCAGATTCCCTTCGGTCGGATATTCCCTCTCTCAGAAACCGAGTTAGAAGCTCTTAAGCAATATATCGACGAAAATCTCAAGAAGGGCTTCATTCGCCCTTCATCGTCACCCGCTGGAGCGGGTATCTTTTTCGTTGGGAAAAAAGACGGTACCCTAAGACCCTGTGTGGACTATCGACAACTCAATAACATCACAATTAAGAATCGGTACCCACTACCACTCATTCCTGAGCTATTTCAAAGGTTCCGATCAGCTAGGGTGTTCTCTAAACTTGATCTCCGAGGGGCCTACAATCTTGTCAGAATCAGGGCCGGGGACGAATGGAAGACGGCTTTTAGGTCCAGATTCGGGCATTTCGAGTATTTAGTGATGCCATTCGGTCTCTGTAACGCCCCGGCCACCTTTCAACATTTGGTGAACGACATATTCCGAGAATACCTGGATGACTTCCTTGTGGTATACCTGGACGACATTCTTATCTTCTCCCCCACACTAGAGATACACAAGAGACACGTCAAGAAAGTTCTTACCATACTTCAGCAGCACAAGCTATACCTGAAAGCTGAAAAGTGCGAATTTGAAAAATCAACCATTCAGTTTCTAGGATTCATCCTTTCAACCAAGGGGGTCGAAATGGATCCGCAGAAAATTCAGGCAATCCAAGAGTGGCCGGCTCCATCTAACAAGAAAGGGGTACAGAGGTTTATCGGGTTCGCCAACTTCTACCGAAAATTTATTGTTGGATTCTCGGCCATCGTGGCACCTATTACCCAACTAACCCGTCAGCACAGTTCTTTTCAGTGGTCTTCAGCCGCTCAAGAGGCTTTCCTAACATTGAAGAGATTGTTCAGTTCCGCCCCAATCCTTTGTCATCCTGACCCGACTCAACCCTTCGTATTAGAAGTAGACGCATCGGAGATCGCAACTGGAGCAATTCTCTCCCAGAGACAGGGACCTAAGGCCATCCTGCATCCGGTAGCCTTCGCCTCTAGGAAACTCAGTCCACCGGAACTCAAATACGACGTGGGTGATAGGGAGCTGCTGGCTATAAAGTTCGCTTTAGAGGAGTGGAGGTATTTGCTGGAGGGTGCTATACACCCGGTCATGATTTTTACGGATCACAAGAATCTAGAGTACCTCCGAACAGCAAGACGACTAAGACCCCGCCAAGCCCGTTGGGCCCTCTTCTTCTCCCGTTTCAACTTTCATATAGCCTACAGACCTGGAGCAAAGAACGGGAAAGCCGACGCTCTCTCTCGGATGTTCTCCGCAGACTCTCAAACGTCAATGCCAAGCACGATCCTCTCTCCACAAAACTTTTTGGGACTAACTCAAGCAGATTTAATGTCATCCATTAGATCCTCATCCAGCTCGTGCACAGAACCAGTAGTGCACTCTTTGAGAAAATACGAGGATCTTTTCTGGATCAAGGGAAAAATATTCGTCCCACAAGGGACCCGGCCCTTAGCTCTCAAGATGTGTCATGACCATAAGATGGCAGGACACTTCGGAAGTAAGAAGACATCTGAATTACTTTCTCGGTCTTTTTGGTGGCCAGGTTGGAGACGGGATTGTAAAAAGTACGTGGCGTCCTGTTCCCTGTGCCAGCGGAACAAGGGCCAAAACACTAGGTCCTGGGGCCTGCTCAAACCTTTGCCCATCCCAGAACGGCCATGGGCTGATGTGTCCATGGATTTTATTGTCGACCTACCTACCTCGGAAAATTTTTCTACCATCCTTGTCATTGTCGATCGCTTCTCCAAAATGGCTCATTTCTTGCCCATGAGGGGCACTCCATCTGCCGTAGACACAGCCGATGTCTTCCTAAAAGAGGTCGTGAGGCTCCATGGGTTACCAAGAAGCATTGTGTCAGATAGAGGCGTGCAATTTACGTCTAGATTTTGGAGAGAACTCTGCAAGTCCCTGGGCATCAATGTTTGTCTTTCCTCAGCTTATCACCCCCAAAGCAACGGCCAAACGGAAAGGACAAACCAAACGCTAGAGCAATACCTTCGTTGCTTTTGTTCGGGTTCTCAGGATGATTGGGCGAGTCTTCTTCCTTACGCTGAATTCGCATATAATAATTCAATTCATGCCTCTACCAACCAGACGCCCTTCTGGGCGAATTGTGGGTTCCATCCCACGTCCTTTGCTAAAGACATTCCTGAGATGACCGTCCCCGCCGTTCAGGACCGGATAACTTCGTTGCAATCCAATTTCCAAAAGATTCAGGATATGCTACACAAGGCGCAGGAGGATTACAAAAGGCAGTACGATCGGGGCAGGAAGGCAAACCCAAAGTTCGACTTAGGAGAGGAGGTCTGGTTGTCCACCATTAACCTTAGACTACCATGGCCATCTCGGAAACTTGGACCCAAGTTCATCGGCCCGTTCCAGGTCAAGAAGATCATTAACCCTGTGGCTGTTGAGCTAGCACTTCCCAAAACATATCGGATCCATCCTGTGTTCCACGTGTCACTGTTGAAGCCTGTGGTGCCTAGCCCTTTCCCGGGAAGAAGAGAGCCTCCGCCTCCTCCAGTCAGAATAGATGGCGAAAATGAGTTTGAAGTGGAGTCCATTCTAGGCTGTAGGAAGAAGGGCAGGCAGCTACAGTATCTGATTCAGTGGAAGGGTTACCCACCTGAGGATAATTCTTGGGAACCCGCTAGGAATCTGCATGCTCCACGGTTAATCCAAACTTTCCACCAAGATCATCCAGAACTGATGGCTAGCCTAGGCGTCCAGTGTCCGCCCTTAGGAGGGGGGCACTGTCAGGAGCCAGGGAGCGTCTCCGCTCGCCGGGCTCCGGGGCGCATGCGCGGTGGCCTGGCGCTTCGCCGCACACCCGTCCGCGGCCTGATGGTGCGGCGCGCGCGGGTGCACGGCGGTCCCCGTGTGCGCGCCGTAGCCCGTGCGGGTGCCCGGTAGCGCGTCACACTGACGCGCTCGCCGGGCAGGGAGACTATTTCTGACGGCTCCAGCGCCCAGTCGGGTTGCTGGTTCGTCGTCAGCTCTCCCTGTCTCCCAGTGTCTGTGATATCCTGATTACCTGCCTGTTCCTGTGTACCAAACCCTGGCTTGCTAAAACCTAAACTACTCTACCGGATTAACCCATTACCTGCCTGTCTCTGTGTACCAAACCCTGGCTTGCTAAACCTGACTACTCTACCGGATTAACCCATTACCTGCCTGTCTCTGTGTACCAAACCCTGGCTTGCTAAACCTGACTACTCTACCGGATTAACCCATTACCTGCCTGTCTCTGTGTACCAAACCTTGGCTTGCTAAACCTGACTACTCTACTGGATTAACCCATTACCTGCCTGTCTCTGTGTATCAAACCTTGGCCTGTTAACCATTACTCTGCTGGATTGCCTGACACCCCCGACCTTAGCCTGCACTTACGGACTTCCTGCTGTTAGCTCGGCCTGCCTCATATTAACCTCTGTTTATCATTACAGTTTGCCTCTGCCTAGGCTCAGTCTCTATTCCTGGTCCCACCTACAGATCCCAAGGCACCCGCTTCCTAACCCCGGACCTCCTACCTCTCGGAAGCCCGTGCCTCCGCGTGCCCCCAGCTCTCTGTACCCATTTCAGGGGTCTGGGTGCGCGTGGTCGTAAGGGCGAGCCGCTCTCGGCATCTCGGCCTCGGTGAGTATTAGTCACGTGACAGATTTACACAAAACCCCCTAAAGCGACTGACGTACAGTAGTCTCCATATTGTTGGCAGTAAATGGGTTAATACTTTCACTGTCCCAATACAAGATTAGTACTCCTAATCTGAATACCTCTGGGACAGAAAATACTTAAACTATTGGATCACCATGCATTTTGCATTTTCAGAAAGAGGTCAGCAGTAGCCTGGGTGGTTTTCGTAGAACAGGTTTACGTTAAAAATCTCCTATGCAGTGGAGTCAATAGGAGCCGTGTCTTTATCCAGGTACAACCTCACTCCACCCATCTAATACACTTGTCTGTCTATTCCTTACAGCCAGTGCACATTACCTACACACGTCCTCAGGAGCATACACTGGAGGTAAGACTTTCATTTTCACCAGTTTCATTTTATTGAAGCATTTTATTTTAAAAACTCCCAGTTTGAGCATGGACATATATTTGTATTCCATTTAAAACAAAAAAATCAAAACAAAGACAGCAAACTAGTATCAGTAATTTTAGGATAGGTTCATACCACAAACTGCACGCCAGGAATCTGCATTGTGTTTGTGATGCGTTTTTTTATATATATATATTTAAAATATGAATTTTATTGAAAATTACAAAGAAAAAGTACAGAAAGGTACAGTATAACAGTGGTCAAATTCGACATTCTAACAGATATAGTTACATAGTAGGTGAGGTTGAAAAAAGACACAAGTCCATCAAGTCCAACCTATGTGTATGATTATATGTCAGCATTACATTGTATATCCTTGTATGTTGTGGTCATTCATGTGCTTATCTAATAGTTTCTTGAAACTATAGATGCCCCCCGCTAACACCACAGCCTGTGGAAGGGAATTCCACATCCTTGTCGCTCTTACAGTAAAGAAAAACTTGCATTTAGAGGTCTTCAATCGAAGGCTCGTATTCAGTTTCCAGGAAGGGTAACATACCATATGTCAAACAAAAGAAAAAAGATGTGGTAGCTCATTGTATAAATCATACTATTTGGCCCGGATACCAGTCCATATCACTTATATAGATATACGTAATATTTCTATAATTACTGGTTGGTGTACCCAGTCGGAATACCGACTACTCTATGACCTTAGCAGGACTGGAGGGAAAGGACGGCCTCACAGTA
The DNA here is from genome assembly GCA_037952925.1 of Lithobates clamitans. Classification (NCBI taxonomy): domain Eukaryota; kingdom Metazoa; phylum Chordata; class Amphibia; order Anura; family Ranidae; genus Lithobates; species Lithobates clamitans. The sequence goes on from JBBGZY010000159.1 coordinate 3,304,291, forward strand.
ACTGAAAATACAACCCTTAGTTGAAGAAATAGGGGGGTGAAACAGAAAGTATAGAAGAAATGGGGGGGTGTGGGTATTTGCTCAACACAAGCGCAATGGACACGACGAAGGCGTCACCCCATAATTGGTCTGCGTTGGCGTGACCCTCAAGAATTTAGTAGGGTTTGTCCTTCGTCAGAAAAAGTGAACATATTCCATGATAACCAGGTTTGTCTTGTTTGAGTTGGGCAGAGAGCACTAGATCTTCCAGTGTTTTAATATCTTCCACTCTACGCAACCACAACCCCACTGAAGGGGGTACATTTTGCTTCCATGTAGCTGGAATACAAGACTTTGCGGCATTGAGCAAATGTCTAACTACCGACTTCTTGTACGACTGTGCCGGGATTGCAGTGGTGTGTAGCAGAAAGAACGCAGGGTTTTTCTGAATTATGTGACCTGTAAATTTCTGTATGATTTTCTTAATTGTTGTCCAAAAGTATTGTAGTAATGGGCAAGTCCTGAAGATATGGAGAAGTGTCCCTTGGAAAAGTGTCCCTTGGTCTGTCTGGCACCTCCAGCACTTATCTGATGTATTCGGGAAGAATCTGTGTAGCAACTGAGGTGTCTAATACCACCATAGTTAGAATTTTATATTTCCATACTACCATAGTTAGAATTTTATAATTTGTCTCCTGAATTTTTGTGCAGATTGACGACTTCAGGGAGATTTTAAGAATGTTTTGTTTTTGTATGGCTGTGAAAGTACATTGTAGGTCATGTTCCCATTTATGCAGGAACAGCAGATCTGGTTGTTCCGCTGGAGTGTTGAACAAAGTATATGTTTTGGAGAGTACCTGGGCTAATGTACCTTCGTCCCTACAATAATCTTCTAGGGTTGTCAGGGCGTGCTCAAGCACTTTTCCCGACCGGCGCACGCCCATGTACGTCGGCAGAATGTGTGCGCGCCACCAGCGGCACGCGCCGGCCAGGAGCTCTGTGAGTCGGGTCGCAGGTCCCGCTGACTCGATCGCCGCGGGGATACCCGCGATTGCCTCATGGAGAGGACGAACGGGGAGATACTGATGTAAACAAGCATCTCCCCGTTCTGCCTAGTGACAGTGTCACTGATCTCTGCTCTCTGTCATCGGGAGCAGAGATCAGTGATGTGTCACAGCTAGCCCATCCCCCCTACAGTTAGAAAACACTCCCTAGTACTGACTTAACCCCTCCCCGCCCCCTAGTGGTTAACCCCTTCACTGCCAGTGTCATTTACACAGGAATCAGTGCATTTTTATAGCACTGATTGCTGTATAAATGACAATGGTCCCAAATATGTGTCAAAAATGTCCGATGAGTCCACCATAATAAAAATAAAAATCGCTGATCGCCGCCATTACTAGTAAAAAAAAAATTATTAATAAAAATGCCATTAAACTATCCCCTATTTTGTAAACGCTATAACTTTTGCGCAAACCAATCAATAAACGCTTATTGCGATTTTTTTTTTTTTTTTTACCAAAAATATGTAGAAGAATACGTATCGACCTAAACTGAGGAAAAAAAATGTTTTTTAATTGTCTTTGGGGGATATTTATTATAGCAAAAAGTAAAAAATAATGTGTTTTTTCAAAATTGTCGCTATTTTTTTGTTTATAGCGCAAAAAATAAAAACTGCAGAGGTGATCAAATACCACCAAAAGAAAGCTCTATTTGTGGGGAAAAAAAGGACGTCAATTTTGTTTGGGAGCCACGTCGCATGACCGCGCAATTGTCAGTTAAAGCAACGCAGTGTCGAATCGCAAAAAGTGCTCTGATCAAGAAGGGGGTCAATTCTTCCGGGGCTGAAGTGGTTAAATTGTGCAGGGTCTGGTATTGAGTGAACAAAATGGTGCAGTCAGATCGCTTTCCAGAACGATAACTGAAAACCCCCAGTCTCACTCATCAGTGATTGGATCGAGGCCCAATGGTCCCCGTCTATGTAATGTAGTGTGCAATCTTTACCCGCCGTCCATAGTGGTTCATACTCCGAGTGGTCTAGTCCTGGTGTGAACGCTGGATTGCCTAGAATGGGGAATAGAGGGGACTGTTTTGAGGTCAGGGAGGTGGTCTTTATTACTACCGCGCCTACATATAGTGTGGCGTCTACAATAGGGTGTGTAATCATGTCTGGGGGGAGTTAATCATAGCACCAGATTTCTCCCTTTAGCGGGACACCTGCCTGGGTGCGTTTTACTTGAACCCATAGCTTAGATTGTTCATGTCTGTTCCAGTCGGTAATCCTCCCTAGATGTACCGCTTGGTAGTAATGTTTCACGTCAGGGAGGGCCAGACCTCCATAATGTTTTGGTAGCGTCAGATAATGTTGGCGTAGTCAATGTTATGAACATTGAGCGTACTTGTTTAAAATATAGGGAAGGTATCATAATTGGCAGTTGTCACGGAACGTCCCACACTCCGCTTAAGTGCTTCCGTCAGTATACCACTTCCTTGTAGTTTGGATACAGATATCAGATATTCCAACTGCTCTGAGCACAAAACAAGGTGACACTTGCTTAGATGCTAACATGAACTAACTTTATTTAGAATCAAAATTCAAGACTTTATATGCCGTTGGAACCTCCTCTAACAATACAACTGTAACCTAACATGAGCTAGTTTACTAAATCATTTACCCAGCTCATTGACAATTCAACACACATTACCATAAACATCAACACAGGGTTAATTAGAACAAACAACAATGAGTTGAAGGGGGCGTGTCCGGACGTTCAGCTGAGGAGACGTGCGGGAGCCCAGCTCCTCATACACAGCGCAAATCCAGTGCCATCTGCTGCTCTAGACTGGACTGTTACGGCCGCAGAGTGCAGTTCTCTGGCCCCAGACCCCTGCTGCCTTCATCCCGGAGCATATTGGGGTCAATTGTAATTCCCTGTTAAAACGAGTCTCCCTCCAGGCCGTCGAGGCCCGCCGCCATCTTGGGGCCTATGGACTGACTGGGGATCCCCGCAGCCTGGACCCACGATCCGGAAGGTGGAAGGCCAATCTGTCCATACTGGACGGCCGATCCACCTCTGAGGAACTCTCGGGATAGCCCAGCAGCACCCAGAAGGTATAGGAGCCCTTCCGACAGCCGCCCTCGGCATCCTGCGGCCTTCCATTCAGCCGCGGCCTGCGGGCTTGCTTACGGACGATCCCCAGGGACACAGTGAGTAGCCTATTCTACCCATCCACCTACAGTTAAGTCCCCAGAGGGCGTTAATCTACCCGGTTCTCCACCACTGCTTGCCCTGGAGGAATTCTAGTGATTAAAGGCTGCGGAGTCCCCTCGCCCGGCGGCCGTCCACTAGGATACACTGCAGCTTCGGCCTACTCCTGGAAGCCGGCGGCCATCTTGGGACTCCATAATACACCCTACAGTTATCCTCTCTTCTCTCTCTTCTCCCTCAGCTACACTACCCCCCATAAGGCATCTGGACTTGCAGAGATTGTCTCCCTCCTGCATTGCTGATGGTGAGGGAAGGTTGAGCTGCAAATTGGTGTTTCTGTCAATCTAAATAAGACACAACCTTACCTATAAGATGAATATTGTCTAAATAAATCCAAAGTCTCGAGGGGGCGCAGTGAGCAAGATGGCGAATGCGTAGAAGGATAGCTCCAGTCCCCGTCTCTTTATTAGCGGCTCCTACAAAGGCTAACAGACCTTCTTTAATACCAAAAAAGACACGACCACCTACTAGATACCCCCTGGCATTGCATGGGTAAGATTGGCTTCCAGAAAACGATCTATAGTGGCTTTATCCCACCACCACCGTCGCGGCCCTCTCACAGTATGAAGCGGTTCCTATACAAGCCGCAATCCCCGGCCTCGAGTGAACAGCCCGGCCAGCTAGACACAGCTGTCCCCCGCACCACATTGGGACAACAGATCCCAGCAAACCCAGCACCCCCATTCACCCGAATACCCCACAGATGTCGTGACGGTGGCCGTCCTCGATGCAAAACTAAATTCTTTACTACATGACCTGACTAACAGCATTGCCAAAGAGGTCGGTAAAATAGCACACGAGTTACGGGGGGAAATTGACCAGTTAGGAGAACGTACCAATACTCTGGAGAATAAGTTTGATGAACTGACCCAATACATACATGTTCTCGAGGAGGATAACGCCTCCATGAAACATACAGTCTCCCAACTCCAGTTACAACAGGAAGATTTGGAAAATCGCGAAAGACGCCAGAATCTGAGAATCAGAGGAATCCCCGAGGCAGTAAATGACAAGGAGCTACGTCCCTATCTTTTGGGCCTGTTTGTTACTCTAGCGCCCCATATACCGGAAATAGACTGGCGCCTGGACAGGGCCCATAGATCCCTTGCCCCAAAACCTCTTCCAAACGCTAACCCCAGAGACGTTATAGTTCGTTTCCACTTTTACGAAAGCAAAGAAGCTCTCACAACTGCAACACGCAACAAGTCTCGTATTGACTTTAAGCAAAATAAGATCCAGATATTCAACGACCTATCCCTGATAATTCTGGCCAAAAGGCACAGCTTTCGACCTATCACTACACACCTACAGAATTATCAGGTCCCTTACCGCTGGGGGTTCCCCTTTCGCTTATCCGCCTCTAAAGATGGCGTCCAATACTCATTGAGATTATAAGAAAGGAAGTTGGGACTTTATATGAAGCAATGGAGTTGCAGCATCAGGGTAGGCACTTTTTTCTCCTTTTTTCGGTTTCTCCCACCCTCATCTTCTCCCTTTCCCCTCTTTGGGTGGATTAATCTTCTGTCCACACTATTTGCCCTTGACTGCACGTGGTATTCCCTCCAGCATTTATATTATAATTTGCCGTAGGTCACTCTCATCATTCTTATACACAGACACTTTTCACATTCTTGGGCATTATTCGTACCTTTCCTCTTCTTCCCATCATCTACACACTTCTTTTACGGAGCTACACTGGGTTCATCCATTGGTGTTACTATCCCTTACCATATATCATTATTATGATTAACACCATTCAATACTTTATTATTTTATTATTCACACACATACTTGATATGTTGTTCCCAGACATTTTTGCTCCATGAAGTTATACACTACCTTTCTGGCCACAGGGAGTTTCCATCTACCCCTCAAGCCCTTTTCGATGCTGCATCCTTGTTTTATGCCTCCTCAGCTCCCGCGTTGAGGCCATGTTTCTCGGCCGACCCTGCACTGATCATTCCACTCCGCAGTCCATGCCTGGGTTGGTGAGTGCTAATGGTTAACTATCTATAGTTCTAGAAACAACATTTTTTGAATTCCTTTGATAAGTATATTTTCTTAAATCTTTTTATCCCATAGAAATGTCTGACGCATCCGCTCCTGACGAGTGGGTAAACCCACGAAACGCGTAGAACTCTATTTTGATGCCGCAGCCACATACCTCATACGGATTGTGATTTATTTATTTAATTACTTTTTGACCATCAATATATTCTATTTTTTATACCATCTGGTGGATACAGATGTACCACGCGGGTGCATGTGCCCGTGTCAAGCCTGCTGCCATTGGCATAGACATGTCATTTTTATGTGAATAAATATGTTCATTTCTGACTACATGATGTTATGCAGGTATTTTCCATTCTATACACTCAGCCCTTGTGTACGCTTCTTGTGTATATAGGATATGAAATATTTTTATGTATGCAGACCTATGCTACCAAATAAAAGTGTTTATATTAATTCACCTACACTACTCCATTGCTTCATATAAAGTCCCAACTTCCTTTCTTATAATGCCATAAGGGATGGAGGCACCTTAGGGTGCTTCATCGAAAGTCCCGCGGGATGGAGGCACCTTAGGGTGTTTCATATAAAGTCCCAAACTCTCCCCCCATTTCAATACTCATTGAGAGATCTTTTCGAAAGTGAAACCTTTATCCGCAACCTGGGCCTTCCACCATTACCCGAAGAAGATCTTCCACCTCAAGCTCCGAATCCCAAGCCACTCAACACACCAGCCCAGATCTGGACCCCAGTGCGACGAAAATCCCAGAAGGCCTTTTCTGCACCGCAAAGATCCAAATCCAACAGATTTCCGACCTGAAGGCTCCTTCTCATCACTATTCTTCTTGGTTGTTTACTCCATGACTAGATGAATTGTGTCATGGCCACTCCGGTGATCTTCCTGAAGTTAGGTCACTTTCTCTCACGATATAGAGAGATTTGCCCCTCGTTGCGGGTTTTTTTCTGGTTAACCTCGCGGAAGAAGTTTCTTCCCCCCTTGTTTTATTACGTCCCTACGTTCCTATATATTTTTTCTTCAGCTTTTCAGAAGCCAATTTTTGTTATTTTTTTTGAGCTGAGACGGGGATCCCCACTCCCTCGTCTAGACCTGTAGGCTATCATGCCCCCCACCATAACCCATGGCTTCTGCCTGGGTAGCCTGAATTTTTTTTATTTTCAGGCTTTTCAAAAAAAGATTTTTTCTTTTCTTGATCGGTTGTATTTTTTTTGTATTCATTTTTTTTTCTCTTTGTCTTTTTTTTATGCTTTTTTTTTGACTTTTCAATTTACAGGTCTTCTTTTTTTTCCATATACGACCTTATTATGGTACTCATTGATATATTCACAATTGTGTGTCAACCCCGAATTATGTACAATTTTGTATGTTATAACCTAAGGATGTTCATTTACCTGTCTGCATTTTACATAACGTTAGCACTACATCTTTCGATTAGACATGGCTCTTAAGATCTACTCATGCAATGTTAAAGGTCTAAACTCCATCGGGAAACGATGGCAAGCTTTAAAGGAATTTAGGTCCTCTGGAGCGGAGGTGATTATGATTCAGGAGACTCATTTTAAAGCTGGAGGCTCCTTTAAATTCGCCTCCAGATATTTCCCTAGAGCCTATATGGCATCCGATCCTTCCGGAAAAGCAGGGGTAGCTATTCTTGTTGGACGATCTTGCCCGATACGGATACTCTCCTCCTACCTAGACCCTCATGGCAGGTTTATACTCCTGAATAGGGATGAGCCGAACACCCCCCTGTTCGGTTCGCACCAGAACATGCGAACAGGAAAAAAATTCGTTCGAACACGCGAACGCCGTTAAAGTCTATGGGACACGAACATGAATAATCAAAAGTGCTAATTTTAAAGGCTAATATGCAAGTTATTGTCATAAAAAGTGTTTGGGGACCCGGGTCCTCCCCCAGGGGACATGAATCAATGCAAAAAAAAGTTTTAAAAACGGCCGTTTTTTCAGGAGCAGTGATTTTAATAATGCTTAAAGTCAAACAATAAAAGTGTAATATCCCTTTAAATTTCATACCTGGGGGGTGTCTATAGTATGCCTGTAAAGGGGCGCATGTTTCCTGTGTTTAGAACAGTCTGACAGCAAAGTGACATTTTGAAGGAAAAAACACATTTAAAACTACCGCGGCTATTGCATTGCCGACAATACACATAGAAGTTCATTGATAAAAACGGCATGGGAATTCCCCACAGGGCAACCCCGAACCAAAATTAAAAAAAAAAAATGATGTGGGAGTCCCCCTAAATTCCATACAAGGCCCTTCAGGTCTGGTATGAATATTAAGGGGAACCCCAGCCAAAATTAAAAAAAAAAATTGACGTGGGGTTCCCCCTAAATTCCATACCAGACCCTTCAGGTCTGGTATGGATTTTAAGGGGAACCCCGCGCCAAAAAAAAAAAAAAAAACGGCGTGGGGTCCCCCTAAAAATCCATACCAGACCCTTATCCGAGCACGCAACCTGGCAGGCCGCAGGAAAAGAGGGGGGGACGAGAGTGCGGCCCCCCCCCCCTCCTGAACCGTACCAGGCCACATGCCCTCAACATTGGGAGGGTGCTTTGGGGTAGCCCCCCAAAACACCTTGTCCCCATGTTGATGAGGACAAGGGCCTCATCCTCACAACCCTGGCCGGTGGTTGTGAGGGTCTGCGGGCGGGGGGCTTATCGGAATCTGGAAGCCCCCTTTAACAAGGGGACCCCCAGATCCCGGCCCCCCCCCTGTGTGAAATGGTAAGGGGGTACTTACCCCTACCATTTCACTAAAAAACTGTCAAAAATGTTAAAAATGACAAGAGACAGTTTTTGACAATTCCTTTATTTAAATGCTTCTTCTTTCTTCTTTCTTCCTTCATCTTCTTCTGGTTCTTCTGGCTCTTCTGGTTCTTCCTCCGGCGTTCTCGTCCAGCATCTTCTCCGCGGCGTCTTCTATCTTCTTCTCCTCGGGCCGCTCCGCACCCATGGCATGAGGGGGGGAGGCTCCCGCTCTTCTCTTCATCTTCTTCTCTTCTTCATCTTCTTCTTCATCTTCTTCTTCTTCTTCTTCTTCTTCTTCTTCCTTCTTCTCTTCTTCCTGTCTTCTCCGGGCCGCTCCGCAGCCATGCTGGCATGGAGGGAGGCTCCCGCTGTGTGACGGCGTCTCTTCGTCTGACGGTTCTTAAATAACGGGGGGCGGGGCCATCCGGTGACCCCGCCCCCCTCTGACGCACGGTGACTTGAGGGACTTCCCTGTGACGTCACGGGGAATGCCACAGGGAAGTCCCGTCATGTCACCGTGCGTCAGAGGGGGGGCGGGGCCACCGGGTGGCCCCGCCCCCCGTTATTTAAGAACCGTCAGACGAAGAGACGCCGTCACACAGCGGGAGCCTCCCTCCATGCCAGCATGGCTGCGGAGCGGCCCGGAGAAGACAGGAAGAAGAGAAGAAGAGAAGAAGAGAAGAAGGAAGAAGAAGAAGAAGATGAAGAAGAGAAGAAGATGAAGAGAAGAGCGGGAGCCTCCCCCTCATGCCATGGGTGCGGAGCGGCCCGAGGAGAAGAAGATAGAAGACGCCGCGGAGAAGATGCTGGACGAGAACGCCGGAGGAAGAACCAGAAGAGCCAGAAGAACCAGAAGAAGATGAAGGAAGAAAGAAGAAAGAAGAAGCATTTAAATAAAGGAATTGTCAAAAACTGTCTCTTGTCATTTTTAACATTTTTGACAGTTTTTTAGTGAAATGGTAGGGGTAAGTACCCCCTTACCATTTCACACAGGGGGGGGGGCCGGGATCTGGGGGTCCCCTTGTTAAAGGGGGCTTCCAGATTCCGATAAGCCCCCCGCCCGCAGACCCTCACAACCACCGGCCAGGGTTGTGAGGATGAGGCCCTTGTCCTCATCAACATGGGGACAAGGTGTTTTGGGGGGCTACCCCAAAGCACCCTCCCAATGTTGAGGGCATGTGGCCTGGTACGGTTCAGGAGGGGGGGGGGCGCACTCTCGTCCCCCCCTCTTTTCCTGCGGCCTGCCAGGTTGCGTGCTCGGATAAGGGTCTGGTATGGATTTTTAGGGGGACCCCACGCCGTTTTTTTTTTTTTTTTTTGGCGCGGGGTTCCCCTTAAAATCCATACCAGACCTGAAGGGTCTGGTATGGAATTTAGGGGGAACCCCACGTCAATTTTTTTTTTCAATTTTGGCTGGGGTTCCCCTTAATATCCATACCAGACCTGAAGGGCCTTGTATGGAATTTAGGGGGACCCCCACATCATTTTTTTTTTTTTTTTTTGGTTCGGGGTTCCCCTGTGGGGAATTCCCATGCCGTTTTTATCAATGAACTTCTATGTGTATTGTCGGCAATGCAATAGCCGCGGTAGTTTTAAATGAGTTTTTTCCTTCCAAATGTCATTTTGCTGTCAGACTGTTCTAAACACAGGAAACATGCGCCCCTTTACAGGCATACTATAGACACCCCCCAGGTACGAAATTTAAAGGGATATTACACTTTTATTGTTTGACTTTAAGCATTAATAAAATCACTGCTCCTGAAAAAACGTCCGTTTTTAAAACTTTTTTTTGCATTGATCCATGTCCCCTGGGGCAGGACCCGGGTCCCCAAACACTTTTTATGACAATAACTTGCATATAAGCCTTTAAAATTAGCACTTTTGATTTCTCCCATAGACTTTTAAAGGGTGTTCCGCGGCATTCGAATTTGCCGCGAACACCCCAAATTGTTCGCTGTTCGGCGAACTTGCGAACAGCCAATGTTCGAGTAGAACATGAGTTCTACTCGAACTCGAAGCTCATCCCTACTCCTGAATTGTAGTCACCTCAACACTCAATTTTCTTTAGCTAACATCTATGCACCAAATGTGGGACAAATAGGTTTTCTCACAACCGTTTTTGAAAAGTTACAACATTTCTCTCAGCCTTTTATGATACTAGGAGGCGACTTCAATGTGTGCATGTCCCTGACCAGGGATAGAAGATCCCTATTCCAAATTGCCCCACAATCAGCTTCCCAGAAATTGTCTGCCTCTTTTCGTAAACTAACCAGATCTCACAATCTATTCGATACTTGGAGAGTAAAACACCCTACTCAAAAGAGTTACACATTCTATTCCCACTCTCACAAGTCGTACTCCAGGTTAAATCATTTCCTGGTTACAGGCCCTCTACTTCCCTATGTAGTCTCCTCTCAGATCAACCCTATTACCTGGTCGGATCATGCACCCATTGAACTCGACATCCTGTTGACGTCAACATATACTAAAACATGCCACTGGCATCTTAATGAACTACTGCTCAAAGACCCAATATCCCAAAACCAACTACAACAGAAACTAACTGAATTCTTTCAAATTAACGATGGATCGGTCTCGGAGATTTCCACCTTGTGGGAGGCCCACAAGGCTTTCTTTAGAGGTGAATGTATATCTGCGAGCTCCCGCTTAAAGAGAGACTCTGCAAAACTTAAAATTGACTTACTTACTCAATTGCGGAATGCAGAAAGGCGCCTGTTGGTATCCCCCATGGTGGAAAAACTAAGGATTGTTACGGCTATCCGAGACCGAATCAAGTCGATTGACTTGCACAAAATCTCTAAATCTATGCTATGGGCCAAACAGAAATTCTATGATTTTGCAAACAAGCCGCATAAAATGCTAGTTAACAAGCTGAAGCCACTGCCCTTTCTAGCAATCCCCGATCACTTGACGCAGCCTGATGGTACTCCCACATATTGTCCCAAAACTATGTCAAAAGTCTTTGGGGATTTTTATTCTAGATTGTATAACTGCTTAGGCCCAGACTCACATCCTCAAATTTCACAAACCCATTTTGGCGATTTCATGTCTTCTCTAAAATTACCCAAACTCTCCCCTGAACAAATCACATCTCTCAACTCCCCGATCACTGTAGAAGAGATAGGAGAAGTGATTAAAAATTTGCCAGCTCACAAATCCCCGGGCCCTGATGGCCTTCCGTATACGTACTTTAAAACGTTCTCACAGACCTTAACACCTTATCTCCTATCTCTATACTCCTCCTTGCTTAAAGGTACAATTCCACACTCACAGTTCCTACATGCTAACATAACGGTTTTCCCTAAACCGGGTAAAGATCCCTCATTACCAGATAACTATCGCCCCATTGCTTTATTAAATTCGGACTATAACATTTTTACCAAAATATTAGCTAACCTTCTTTCCCCTCTATTACCAGCCCTGATTCATAGAGACCAGGTGGGTTTCGTACCCACAAGACATGCTGGAGATAATACGAGAAGAACCATAGATTTGATCGATTCAATAACTAAAACTAAACGTCCCACTATAGTACTAAGCTTAGATGCACAAAAGGCATTTGATCGTTTGAGCTGGCCATTTATGTTTGCAGTCCTAGCCAAATTCGGAGTTTCAGGCCCCTTCATACAAGCCTTACGAACCCTTTATTCTCACCCCACATCTCAAGTCCAGTTGTCTTCCCACACATCACAAAGATTTACCCTTAGCAATGGCACTAGACAAGGATGCCCTTTATCACCCTTGCTGTTTATATTAAGTCTCGAACCATTAGCAGCAGCCATCAGATCCCACCCTGAAGTCCGGGGAGTTTCTTTGCGCCAACAAGACTACAAATTATCCCTTTTTGCAGACGACATCTTACTGACCATCACCCGTCCCGACACCTCCCTACCCTTTCTACATGATATATTATCCACCTTTGGAGCCTTGTCCGGTTTTAAAATTAACCAGACTAAAACAGAAGCCCTCCCAATCAATATACCCCCAGACATGCTTAGCTCTTTGCAAAACAGATTTAAATATAGGTGGTGTCAAACATCTTTGAAATACTTAGGAATTCATCTTACCCCTCATACAATTCACTCTCAGGCCAACTTCCTTCCTATGTTTGCAGAAATCTCAAGACTTCTAAACCTCTGGACCCCCATCCCACTCTCTCTCCTGGGCAGCGTCAACGTCCTCAAAATGTCAATACTGCCCAAACTGCTGTACTTATTTGAAACATTACCAATTCCAGTCCCAATCTCGCAGCTGAAAAATCTCCAGAGAATGTGCCTTAATTTTATTTGGAATAATGCCTCCCATAGAATTGCCCAATCAGTAGTCTTCTCCCCCAAAAATAAAGGGGGGTTGGCCGCCCCTGACCTCATCAAGTACTACTACGCTTCCCACCTTAGGGTATTGACTACCTGGACCTCAAGGAAAGCTCCAAGTAGGTGGGCTGAAATTGAAATGGGGACCACGGCTCCAGTACATCCCTGTTACCTGTTATGGCCTTTCTCAAATAAATTCACGACCCAATTGAGATCTCTTTGTTTATCCCCGATGCTTTTTACTTTATCTATCTGGAAGAGATGTGCAAATAAGTTCTCTCTTTCCTCACCGTGTTCCCCACTCTAGAACGTCCTTTTTAACCCAGACATCCCAGATGGACTGTCTTTTGTACGAACAACCCCATGGACTCAAGCGGGTATATTTCAGCTGCGACATTTGGTACATCCGGTTACACACATACTACTATCATTCCCAGACCTCCAAAAAAAACACGATCTCCCCGCCTCTATGGAATACTTTTATATACAAATTAAACATTTTTTCCATACCATTTCACCTTCATTGTCCTTAGAAAAACCTACAGACTTCGAAATACTATGTGCAAATGGCCCGTATGAAACTAAACTAATTTCAGCTATATATAAAATGCTCCACGCAGTACCCCCTATAACTGACACCTCACATAACTACATGGTAAAATGGTCTAAGATGTTAAATCGTCCAACCTCACTGTTAAACTGGGGGAAAATTTGGGAATCATCTTCAAAAGTCTGAAGATGTGTTGCACATAGGGAAACCGCTATCAAGATAATATTCTTGTGGTACAGAACTCCTGATTCGCTACATGCCCAAAATTCTACCCTTTCTAAACTGTGCTGGAGATGCGGTCAGTCTGTTGGAACCCTCCTCCACATCTTTTGGGAATGCCACATCCTAGGCCCATATTGGAGCGAGGTTCAAAGATTATTACAAACGATCCTTTCTGCAACCAATCCATTAAATCCCATACATTTTCTTTTGGGTCTTCCTTTCCCGGATATTCCCAAATCATCACAGAAACTTGCATCATTCATATTATTAGCAGCAAAAAGAGCCATTCCTAGGCTCTGGCTCTCTACCTCCACCCCCACTTTACATCATACCCTCTCCATATTAGCAGATATATGCAGGATGGAGCAAATGACTGCTAAAATTGAAGGTAACTCCCTCCTATTTGACAGAATATGGAAGGCTTGGGATATTTCAATATTCTCCTCAGAACCTGCAGTTGTCACACCTTTTTAAAAGTCTGCTAGAAATACCCTTTGACCATCCTTTATATCCGATTGTGCAGTTGACACATTTTTATTTTATTTTATTTTGTTCTTGACCCAAATCTAGATACGGTATGGTCATTTTTTTGTTGAGATGATCCATTGATGGAAGCCGCTGACACTTGACTATACTGGTATCCCCATCAAGATGTATTATATTATTTTATTTTGTCTATTGTTTTGATATTGATAACTTCTTCTTTGATGCTAACTTGGCTTGATCTCTGTACCTTATGAAACAATGTTTTATAATTGTTAAAACTTTTTGAAAAATAAACAATTAAAAAAAAAAAAACAATGAGTTGAATACCCTTAGAACCTGTGGTAAGCCAGACTAAACTCATTTACATTAAACACATTATAGCTGACATCAGACAGTTGAGTGTAGTTGATGACATTAGCATCTTCTCACAGTATGAGTCCCAACAGAATGACTCAGTCACTATTGCTACTATGACAAATACAGGGTCCCCAGAGTCTGTGTGTCCTGGGGGACAAGGACCCCAAGCCAAAGTAACAACACCTCAAGGGTACCCCAAATGCCAGGGCCCATAATCTGTAGGCAAGAGGCTCACATTCAGTCCCCTCCAAAAGCCTCTATCCCGGGTGAGTCTGTCACATTTCTCCCCCATCAAAAGTTGACTAACAAGGTCCCAGACCTCCACCTGGTCTGGACATGCGTTAGTCAGGCAGAGTGAACTCACAAAGTCTGTCCGCATGATCTCCTTTCTTGGTTGCAAGGAATAGTTGACCTCAGTAGGTGTGAGGCAGAGGTCATTGACTCTCTGTTCGTCTGTCAGCGCTTCATCTGGGTGGTGTTTACCATTCCATGGCTTGACCTGTTGCTGGACAGAGGGGCCCACTGTCCCAAGTTCCCTGAAGTTGAGAAGAAACTGTAGGTGCTAGGCAGAGGCCAGCAGTGCTCTGCCCTGTTGCCAGCGATTCAGCTGGGAGTAGCATCTCCACTACATCAGCTTGACGCTGGAGAGAGGGGCCGACTGCCCCGTCTCCCCGGGACTCCACAGTTGTTGCCGGTGCTGGGTAGAGGTTGGTAGCGCTCTGCCCTGTTGCCAGCACTTCTGCTGGGGACTCTGCATCCTCCGCTCCGGCTAACCGTTGGGGCAGGAGGCTGGCTTCCTCCACTCCCAAACTATGTAGCTGCCATTGGGGAGGTGAGCCGGTTGCTTCCTTTTCCATTCCCTCATCTGGCTGCTGGTACGACATGTCTATGGTACTGTCTCCCAGGTGCACAGATCTTTGCTGGGGAGAAAAGTCCACTCCCTCCACCCTGGCCAACTGTTGGGGAGGGACAACACACACCTCCTCTCCCTTCTCCCCCTGTATCTGCTGCTGGGAAGTGATTGCCACCTTCTCACCCTGAGCCTCCGAAACTGCCACAGGTGTGGGGCAGAGGTCTTGGACCCTCTGTCCGGTTGCCAGCACTTCTGCTGGGGGTTTGCTAGGTGGTTCCTCCTCTACAGAAATGTCTATTAAATCCCCAGTCTCTGGAATTGCTAAAGGTGTGGGGCAGAGATCTTGGACCCTCTGTTTCGTTACCAGATCTTCAGCTGAAGAAGTTTGTTGTAATTCCATAGATGCTGCTGGCAGAAAATCACATGTCCCTGTCAGAGTTGTGGGAGAAAGGCCGACTACCTCTTCTCTCAAGAAGGCTGAAGCCACTGTTGGTGCTGAGCAGAGCACAGTGAACTTTGGCCCTGATAGCAGCTCTTCTGCTGGAGGCTCATCAGGTTGTTCTTCCTCAGCAGAAAAGTCTATCAAATCCCATGTCTCTGCAACTGATGTCTGGGGATATAGGTTTACCATCTCCTGTCCATGGAACCCAGATGATGCTATCATTGCTGGGCAGAGGTTAGCAGAGCTCTGGCCTGTTGTCAGCACTTCAGGTTTGGGGATGGCAATCTCCGGATTTTCCACTGCCGATTCTCTGGCATGCTGCTGAACGTGTTCTAGCAGTTTCCTGTATGCCCTTTCCAGATGTTTTTCCCTTCCTTAGCAAATGGTCCAGATCAGGTTTGAGCTTTGAGACCCCTGCAAGACCGAGCATAGCCTCTCTATATTCTCACAGGTCCTCAAGGTCAGGTTCCCCTTCATCGCCAAACATAAAATGATCTGTAAGGCTCTCCTACAGCAATCTAGGGCCTCCAAAGTCATATCCCTCTGGAGAGCATTCTGTTGTCTCCCCTAAATATCCCTCCTCTGCGTGCCATTGCAGAGCCCGATAATGATTGTCCAGCTCTATCTCCTGCTGGACCAGCCTGTCCAACTCAGTCACCCATTGCTTCTGGGGCCGCTCTCCCAGGAATGCCATCCGCAATGCCCGTTGGTCACTGGCCCATTGCTCTTGGGTTGGAAAGCACTTGTCCTGTTTTATACCAGCGAGCTGGAGGGCTCCAATCCAGAGCTCCACCCGAATTTGCTGCCTAAGCTCCAGGTATTCATCCTCAGACACAGTCCTGGTGTATGTTGAAAGGATGATCCGCAGCAGCCCCGGGAACTCTGATGCCAGGTCCATATCTCCGCTGGGGTGACTGAAGTCTGCTATCCTGATCTTGGATCCAGGTGGAGGTTTAGATTTCCCAGACTGCCGGAAGCTTCCTGCTGCTTGCCACCAATGTTACGGAACGTCCCACACTCCGCTTGAGTGCTTCCATCAGTATACCACTTCCTTGTTGTCTGGATACAGATATCAGATATTCCAACCGCTCTGAGCACAAAACAAGGCGACACTTGCTTAGATGCTAACATGGACTAACTTTATTTAGAATCAAAATTACAAGACTTTATATGCCGTTGGAACCTGCTCTAACAATACAACTGTAACCTAATTAACATGAGCTAGTTTACTAAATCATTTACCCAGACTAAGTGACTATGTCTCCTAGCTCATTGACTATTCAACACACATCACCATAAACATCAACACAGGGTAAATTAGAACAAACAACAATGAGTTGAATACCCTTAGAACCTGTGGTAAGCCAGACTAAACTCATTTACATTAAACACATTATAGCTGACATCAGACAGGTGAGTGGAGTTGATGACATTAGCATCTTCTCATAGTATAAGTCCCAACAGTATGACTCAGTCACTATTGCTACTATGGAAAACACAGGGTCCCCAGAGTCTGTGTGTCCTGGGGGACAAGGACCCGAAGCCAAAGTAACAACACCTCAAGGGTACCCCAAATGCCAGGGCCCATAATCTGTAGGCAAAAGGCTCACATTCAGTCCCCTCCAAAAGCCTCTATCTGTCACAGCAGTGCTTGGAACAAATACAGAAATTTCGGGAGAATGCACATTTTGATAAGGTTGCACCTCCCGAACCAGGAGTGGAGGCCCTTGCCTGTCGGACCATTTAAAGTTAAATTTAGATTTCAGGGAGGTCAATTTATCGGCCATCATGTTAATGCCCATAGCTGTAGATTTGTCTAAGTTAATTTTTAAATTAGATATGTTCCCATATCTCTGAAATTCTGAAGCCTACTACTCTCTGTGATTGTTGGAAAGTTTGAGCATGTATGGGCCCAGAATGGGCAGGAATGTCAATGTGATCGGTTCTTCCAGTGCAGTTGCACTTTCCTCTGAGATTTTGGGATATTAGACAAAGTAAGATAGTCCCCTACAGCAGTGTCACTGAAATGCTGTTTCGGCAGGTTGTGCAGGGAAGAATAATAGGTCCGGAATTCATTGGCAATCTGGGTGGGTAAGACTTTCCTTTGTCCGGAAGAGGAGATGATTTGGGGGATGTATGCACGGAGTCTCTGTTGTCTAACTGCTCTGGCAAGCAGTTTCTCGCACTTGTTCCCCGATTCATATGTGAGTTTCCTACAGGATTGTAGTGCTGCTTTTGCCTGATATTGTAAGAGATCTACTGTCTGTCTGCAGAGAGTCAATAGTTCAACTTCTAGTGATGTTTTCGGATTTCTCTTGTGTGTCTTTTCCAAGTCATGTATCTTCTGTAAAAGAAACCGTAATTGTTTCTCCTGCTCTCTTTTAATATGTGTCCCGTGTTTAATCAAAACCCCTCTAATCACAGACTTGTGGGCTTCCCATAGTATCCCAGGGTCGCAGTCGTCGGTATTGTTGGATAGAAAGTATTGATTAAGTTCCTTTGTGACCTCGGTCAGGACTGTGGGGGTCTGTAGTAGGCTTTCATTCAGTCGCCAGAACTTCTAGTCTAGTCTAGTATCAATTGTCAATAAACAATTGTGTGCAAGGTTTTGCAAAGAAACACACTCTCTAGTTATCACCCGGAAGGTGTTTCAGCCTAACGGGGATGAGGTTAGACTATGACCAGGGGAGCTAACCCAAATCCGCCCAGCCCACCCGCCTCATAGTATAACTTAGACACCTGACATGGTAAAATACAAAACATATTGAATAATTGGTCAAGCGAGCAAACAACATCATGTATAAGTCACTTATGTACGCAAAACCATACCCTACTTCGTTGGCTGTTTGGCACACAGTGGGGGGAGACCCATGGGCCCACAAAGCAAACTGCAGAGATTGCTATAGGATATTATACGTGTCTTCCTATTGGTTACATAGAGCCTTATGGCCCTGGTTAAGAGAGACTGATGGACCCTGGGTTCCCAATCCCCACGTCGGCCAGGCCTCCTCCATACAATACAGCAACCCAATTGTAATCTAAAACTTGCATGGTTGAAATATCGCTGTGTATGAGTGTCTGTTCGCCATGGTTGTAAAGTTTTGTTGTGTGCCTATAAACTCACGGGGTATGTGACCCAGATGTCTGTGTCCCATCAGACAGGTGTTCTCCCCGCCATTGTAGCAGTCAGTCACCTCTGGATCCCCATCGAGTGTGCTATTCTTGAACCCTGTCGGGTCCTGCATGCATTCAATCAGCCTGCAGTGGGGTTCCAGGAGAGTTATGGTGTCCCTAGCAGACACATAGAAGGCTTATGTGTGGGTAGGGGGGCCCCAACAGAGGACCATAGTAGTGGCCTATTTCGGGTGTCCATTGCACCAGGCAAAGATGTCAACATGGGGGTAGGAACCAGATCGGGCACCCAAGTTTTCCTCAGTGATGTGTTTTTAAGCACATTTTTAAGAGATTATAGTTGACTATTAATTAGAAAAAAGTAAATCCGAGAACGTATGTTCCGAGCTGGATACAGAGCCGAGGGAAGTGATGTGACGTGCTAGATCCGGGGGAGGGGCCTGACCGTGGGGTGGTGGAGGAGGGCGGAGGATCGAAAGGCGATGGCGGTAGGGATGGCGTGGGGTGAGAGCCCATGTTGGTCCCGTTAATCTGCCGCCTTGACACAGCGGGAGGTGCCGCTCCTGAAGAGGAAGCCGGCGAGCGTAATCCGACCACAGATACTACAGGAACGAGGCTTGCCAACAGCTCCTGGTTCGTCCTGTAGGAACTCACAACCTGCTGACACGTGCTCCCGGTACCTGGCTCCCTGGCTCTGCTTGCTGCCCAGGATCCACCCCCCACAGCCGTAGCCGGAAAATGTCTTATCGGTCTGCTACTCATCGCTGCTCTCACTATAATGTAAGAGTCTAATCTCAAAATCCCCTGAATTCCAGGCCATCTCTTGTAAACGCTGCTGCTCCCCCTGCTGTTCATGAGACACGACCGTGAATGCTGTTTGACTCCTTCATAAAATCTGATGGCTCCAGGTAGGATCAGATGTCGCTGAACTTTATTCTTTTTATTGTGCTGGATTCACCTATGTCTCTCAGAGTATTTTCCTAAACCATCAAGTGGAGAAAGGTACTGTGGTATTGTAGAATAGTATGGTGGCTCAGTAGAACTGAATAAACAATTTTAACTGAGCGAACGCTGATGGTATGCGCTGTGTTGAGAGTATTACGCAAGGAAGCGGTTCAGAGCGGGGGGGCGAAGAACATGAAAGGTCGCTCGCATAAAGCAGCTGAATCTAAAAAGCCCAGAGACAGCTCAAATTCAAGCTCCATCCAAAAATGTTTAAAAGAAGCGCAAATTAAAAGTCCGATTATGGACAACAGGCAACAAAGCACGAAAGATAAGAAGAAAGATCTAGCAAAACACAAAGGAGCTCTAGGGGGGACCCCCAGAGGGGAGATCCTCCCAGAAGCGGATCTAGACCTTAGCACGGAAACAGATATGGATGTACTTCCAACAAAAACAGAGATGCAGGACATGTTTTCCAAACTAGAGACCACAATTAAAGCTGAAATTCTCAGTGTAAGGACAGATATGGGGCATCTCTTGAAGCGAGTAGAGACAGTTGAGGAGGCATCAGAACAACAAGCGCTCGAGATTACAGCTTTAAAAAATCAAGTCAAAAAATTACAGTCAGATCAGCGGCAGATGCTCTATAAATTGGAGAAACAGGAAAATCAAAGCAGGAGGCAAAACTTAAGGATCAGATCCATTCCAGAGCAGAGAGGAGAGGATTTGTTCCTCAAGATGAAATAAATTTTTAATTTTTCACAGTTCCCTGTGAAGTGGAAATAAGTCCAGTGATAAAAATTGCTTTCAGAGACTTGCAAGTCTAGTGCCTCCAACTGCTCCACAAGTGATTTTTTGGCCTTCCTGATCCACGCCTTGTCCGTCCACTGTGAAGACCCATCCGGTGGTTTCTGGAGATCCAGGCAGACTGCACCCCAGGGGATCTGAGTGCCTAGACTCTCTACTCCACGCTTTGGTGGCATACTGCGCATGCGATTCCCTGTCGCTGACATGGGAATCCACGGGATCTGGTAAGAGTCTCTTTGTTTATTTCTGCCAATTGGTTTGTCCAGTGGAGATGTCGGGTTAGGATGCAAGGTGATCTCTGACAACCACCTGAATATCATCATCTCCTGGAGTACCCTCATTTCCTGTGTAGTGGGACTCTCACATCCATTTATGGACTCTATGTTTCATCCACCCTTGGCTTGTTATTATTTTTCTAGCACCTTCACAACTCCAGTTGTTTTGATTAATCACTTTTGTAGTATGTGCTGCATTTTTTCTTATTTATTAAACTATATGCCAAGGTGCTGGCGCTCCGGCTTAAGGAAAAAATGTCCTACTTGGTCCATCCGGACCAAGTGGGATTTATCCCTGGGAGAGAAGGCAGAGATAATGGGGTGCGGTCTCTTCTCGTATTGGAGGCTATTAAATCAAGCGGATCCCCAAGTCTATTTCTGTCAATAGATACCGAGAAGGCATTCGACAGAGTAGACTGGGGATTCATGTTTAAAACGCTTGAATCAATGGGAGTAGGGCCTACAATGCTAAAATGGATTAAAATACTATACAATCAACCAATAGCATTTGTGAAGGTCAATAATTTAGCCTCAGCACAGTTCGCCATGAAAAACGGGACCAGGCAAGGATGCCCGCTGTCCCCACTTCTATTCATTCTGACCTTAGAGCCCTTATTAGCTACGATCCGAAAAAACCCGGACATTAGCGGCTGCATAGTGGGAAAGGAGGAGCACAAACTGGCTGCTTTTGCCGATGATGTTCTTCTCTATATTACCAAACCCAGAATCATGATCCCCAATTTGCTGTCCACATTGAAGAAATTTGGTGAGCTGTCAAATTATAAAATCAACCTCGAGAAATCTGAAGCCTTAAAGATTAATGTTGACAAACAGGAAGTTGCTAGACTCAGAGAGGTGTTTCACTTCCCTTGGAGAGAAAATATTAAGTACCTGGGTGTTAAGCTAGCAGGATCCATTAGAAAGATATATCTGCTGAATTTTATTCCTTTTCTAGATGAAATTGGATCAGAAATAAAAAGAATATCACATCGTCCTGTCTCAAGGATCAGGCGAATTAACATGGTGCTAGCCCCTAAGGCAGTGATGGCGAACCTTGGCACCCCAGATGTTTTGGAACCACATTTCCCATGATGCTCAACTACACTGCAGAGTGCATGAGCATCATGGGAAATGTAGTTCCAGAACATCTGGGGTGCCAAGGTTTGCCATCACGGCCCTAAGGTGTTCTATAAGATGCAGATGCTCCCTATTCCCTTACCTCAAACTTATTTTAGAACGTTAATAGGATTAATAAGTAGTTATGTATGGAATAATAAGAAACCTAGGATAGCATACACGGTGTTGAGTAGAGAAAAAGCACAGGAAGGGTTGGCTATTCCAGACTTTAGAAAATATTATAAAGCAATTGTTTTATCACGGGCACTAGACTGGGCAAAAGGAAGTACTAATAAAAGATGGGTCAATTTGGAACTGGGTGTCATGACCTTGCAGTAATACATTCATGACCTGTCTGTCTCTTACCTGGTCTGTGTATCAGCCTTGAGATTTGTATGCATGCTTAAGTAATCTTCCCTCTGTGTGGCTCCACCCTAGCCTCAACAGGAACCACTATTTAACACCGTATTCTCCAAGCCTGCCTTGCTGTGCAATATTGTGTGTTTGGCTTCCTGTTTGCCGTGTGCTCTAAGTTTGTCTCTGTCTCTGTTACCGATCTTGGCGTGTTCCCGACTATTCCTGTCTGCTTGTGACCCTGACCTTTGGCGCATTCTCGACTATCCCTGTTTGCCTGTGACCCTGACTTTTGCCGTGTTCTCTGTTATCCTTGTCTGCTAGTCGCCCCGACATTTGGCTACCTCCTTACTATTCCTTGCTGTCCTGGGCTGCTGTTTCCTCTCCATCCTCCTGTAGCCTACCGTGAGGGTGAGCGTGAGCTTGGAGACCCTGGGGGCCGCAACCTAGAGCCAGTTGCAGCCCAGTCCATCCTCACCACTAGAGGCTCTGGTGAACACCAACTGGCTCTTAGACTCTGCGCCCTGGGGAATCTATGCTCTAACTCACTGTGGGATCCGTGTTGGTGCTCCAAGGGACCTGCCTTCCTGAACGACCCCGAGTTCCATCTGCAGCAGTCAGCCTTAGGGTCCACTATCATAGCGGTGCACTCTTGGCCCCAACGGGGTGCATCTGTCACCTGGATATAGGTGACCTGACACTGGGTTTAAGTAATGCATGACTAAATCACATGATATGGAATCCCCCTCACCAAAGGAATTTAGGCCCAGACACACATGTTATAACGCACCTCACATTTAAAATATGGGACCAGATTCATCTTACTAGGAAGTGGGAGTATAATTCTCCCTTAATTTATTTAAAAGACAACACTTATTTTCCCCCGGGGATGGTGGAAGTGGGAGGACATTGGATTTTGAATAGGGAAGCACAATTAAAAGATATTATTAATAGAGGGAAAATTCGCACATTTCAGGAATTATCAACACAAAGGGGTTTAAATGAAGGTAAATGGGTGGCGGTACGGCCAGCTTGCCCATTTTGTCAGTAGCATCCCTGGTACCTTGAGGGAGGAAGGAGATTACAGAACGATAGAGAAATTATTCTGTAGGGATATAGCAAAGAAGAATATTTCTGCACTATATAAAATTCTGTCAAGTAGTGGAGGGCCGGAAGTACCGCCATTCATTAAAAAATGGGAAGACGAACTGGGAGTAACTTGTAAGAAAAGTTCGGTGGGGAGCATCCGGGGGGCAAAGCATAGTACAGCAGTTGATGTGAAAACGACAGAGATCAACTATAAATGCCTGGCCAGGTGGTATGCGACTCCTATTAAAATCAGCTAATTCCATCCTGACAAATCACCTAATTGCTGGAGAGGATGTTTGGCCCCAGAAACAATGGCGCATCTTTGGTGGGATTGTCCAAAAATCAAAATATTCTGGTGGGAGGTGATTAAGCTAATCGAGGTGATTAGCTATCCCGTCTGACCCATGGGTCTGTCTGTTCCATGGGTCTGAGGGCCTAAATAGACGGTATAAAACCTCACTAATCCCTGTGTTTCTTAATTCAGCAAATGGCAGGAAGTGGAGGGGCCTAGGATCAGGGATTGGATCTCAAGAGTAAATTAAATTTATATCCTAGAGAAGTCCGAGGTAGCCGATCCCTCAGAAAGGGATCAAGAAGAAGGGGGGCAGATGGGCCAGATGGGAAGCCTTTAAAAAATCTGAGAGTTTTGCTGAAGTCATTATGAATTAATACAAGTATAGATATACTTCTAGTCGCTATGTTTATTCCGGAAGTGAACTATCTCCGGGAAGTGGGGGGGTGGGGGGTTTGGGATGGAGGGCAGGATTGGGATAATATTGGGGTCTATCATTGTTTTATAGAGATTTGTATACTTGGTAGAGTGTATTTTCCCCTTTTTGATGGGTGTTTGTGTATTTTAATATGTAAAATTTAAAAAAAAGAGTTAAAAAAAAAGGAAAAAAGGAAATCCTTCTGATCATGTTCATGTCTAGATCTATTTTATAATTAAAAAATGCTTGTGAGTAAGCATAACCTTAAAAAAAAATTATCATAGATTTAATGTAAAAATTTCTGTGCGTCAACAAGAATAGAAAAAACTATTCCGGCAGCTGACACATAAGTAGTATAACCAACTTATAACACAGATCATAGAAAAAGTATCAAATTGTTCAAAATACAGATATATAGCAGTCATAATATAAATGTAGCGGTCATATATTTGGTATGTAATGTAATATATGTTATATCTTAGCATCTGGCGCCATCTAGCGGCCAAAATATAAAAGGACTGCATCTTTATTTCTTTTATTATTCAAGTTGACATGGAAGTGTTTTATTTGTTTACATCTGGACATTAACTTGACCTACCCACAATGCTCATTAACTCCCACAAATCTCAGGGAACAGAACTGCATTGTAGGAAGATTATAAAAAGGCTGGGAGTGGCCATCTTAGATCTCTTGGACACGCATGGCCAGCCTGGGAGGATCTGTGTGAGGTCTCCAGCACAGCGCGGCCTTCCTCCACAGAAGAGTGATCCGAGTAGCAGTACTGTGACACACCAGAGAGCTGGACTGATGACGGGGCAAGACTGGGAAGGAGCCAGAGGAGCCTGTCGGAGTCATCTGGGAGTTCCGGAGCATCTCGTGGTGTGAAGCAGAGCAACGCAGCAGTGCCGGCCAGCCAGAGACAGAACCCTGTACATCAGAACGGAGTCTTCTGATAACATTGTCCTGGTTGGGTGAGAGGGCTGTTGCCATAAAGCTTCTTGATGCATTTTTACACATCCCTCTGCACAAGACAGAGCTGCTGGGACCCATAGTTCCACAAGCTAAGCCAGGAGGATTAGACTGAGTTAATATCAGGCTTTAGGCCTGCACTTCATTGAGTACTTCATTGTAGTACTGAGTCACTGGCACCAAAGTTAGTTATAGTGCTGCTGCACCAGAACTTTGCTTCTACATTTTCAGTCTACTTTGATCAGGAGTCATTAACCCTTTGGATTACAAATCTACTTTGTTTTTGCTAGCAGAAGAAAAGAAGGACTGTTTAGTAAAATACAAGGCCTTGAGTCCCTTTACTATATTGGGGTAGTGTGATACTAAATGAGGGAGCACTCTAATTGTTGTACTACACTTTATCAAGTTAGTCTTTGATTTAGTATAGAAATAAAGCGCGCAGGAAATAGGTGCTCATAGTGAAATAAATTCACTCGGACAGTTATACTATTTACTTTGCTACACCACTCATATATTATTTCAGACATTTTATACCTGTATTGTATCTTTGTAATATAAAGTTCAGTTGACTGTCAGACTATGTTGGTCTGACAGTACAACCATTGTAGTTTAAACCTTCTAAAACAATTACAGTAAATAAGGTTATTATTCAAGTATAACTGTGTGAGTGTTGTTTTCCTCTTCATCACCAGCCGAGAGGAGGGTAAGTTAACTACAGACAGGTATATTATATTGAGTATTGTGAACTTGCCTTCATGATTTCGTTTTGACTGCACACTATTACACCACAGCTGTGTCAGGGGGACTGAGATAGTCAAGGGGAAATAAAGCAGAGTACAGGCCCAAACAAATCAGCAGCTCCTTCGGGCTACACATGGGGGCTCATCCGAGATTACTGTTACTCTGCAAGCAAGCCCATCCCCTTGGCACCAGTATGGACCCGTCCACTGTGGTTCAGTGGTGCGCAGCAGAAGGCACAAGCTCAGAAGCAAGTGTAGCGATTGAGCTCCTTGGTGAGGCCTGGGAAAAAGAACAGATCAGTCAAATTGTAAAGACATTATCCCCAGATAGAAAAGCATGGGTGATTGCCATCAAACCAGATGAAGAGACTTCTCGCACTTATGCACTGTTGGAGTGGAGAGAAGGAGTACCGGAGAGCTTCAAGGGCGGAAGTGTACAGCTGGGAAATAAAACAAGGTTTTACATAGTACACCCAAAAGTCTCAGATGGGGATCCCATCAGTGCTCCCCACTGGGACACAGCTAGAGGAGCAATCCCTCCCCCGCGGTCTCTGGCCAGGCCAGAACTCCTTGCAGCTTTGGGAGACTGTGTCACAGTGCCAGAAGAACAACACGGTATGCATAGAAGCTGGGTACAGGAAGCTGAGATTTTTTTCAGGAGAACAGCCTGGAGAAGGAGAACGGCTGGAGAAGAGGAATTTGATGTATGGATAGAGCAGGCCATGCAGGCTCTGGAAGAGTGGGAGCTGCCAGAAGCCCAAAAGAAACAGCACATCAGTGAAAGCCTGCTAGGAGCTGCTGCAGAGGCTGTCAGGAACCTGAAGTTTAGTAATACCACCTGTACAGCCTACGATTACTTGGTTATGTTACAAGAGGAGTTCGGGCAGCTAGAAAAGGCAGCCGATTTAATCTACCAGTTTGAGCATACCCTCCAATGCCAAGGAGAATGCCTTTCTGAATATATCAGACGACTAAATAAGATGTTATACCAGATCGTGTTGAAGAAAGGGATGAGGCCCTCTGCCATAGACCAAGCCCGAATACAGCAAATCCTCAAGGGGGCTCTACGTTCTGATCCAGTTTGGCTCCATTTGAAAACCTCAGTGGGTGTCATGTCACTCAAATACCCTGATCTGATCAGAGTGGTAAGAGATGAAGAAGCCATGTTAGATGATCAGCAAACGACCGTTCACCCAGCCTATGCATCTTTAGCTCAAACAAGACCTACGAGGGCAGTAGAACAAGACTCTGAAATCGTCATTTTAAAATCTCAAATGGCACAAGTGATGGAGATGATGACAACATTAATGGCAAGATTCTCCGAAGTAGCCACAAAAGGAGAGACCATGACCAGAGTACCTCAGAGTAAATTCACTGGTTCGAACCAGAGGCCAGTGAACGATGAAGTCTGCTTCAATTGTGGAGGAACCGGACATTATCAGCGAGTGTGCCCAAGTCCAGTAAAGCATGAGGCATCGCGTCAAAAGCCGACAGAAAACTTCAGAGGGCCCCGGTGAAGGAGTCAACCGGGTGCCCTGTTGTGTCAGCTAACTCCAAAAAATACAATGAAGTAAAGAGACCACAGGAGGGGTTGAAACTCACAGAGAAGGCCTCCGTGATTATCCCAAAGCAACCCAGCACCTCATCTTTTTTCACCCAGACTGCTAAAAGAGGGGGAGTTAATGCACGCCAGACCAACAGGGTCACACAGGAAGCCACGCGGAACTCGAAGCCCTGCAAGAAAGGAGTGCAGGTCAAAGTCGCTAAACAGGCCAAACCGGCTATCCCCATTAAATTACCACCCAGATTAATGGGACCTTCTGCCGTTATTCCCATTCAGGTGGAGGGAATCTACACCAGAGGTCTCCTGGATACTGGGGCTCAAGTGACTCTCCTTCATAGGGACTTCTATGACAAGTACCTTACACACCTGCCACTGCAGAAGTTAGAAGAGCTACAAATATGGGGCATTGGGACTCAGAGTTTCCCCTATGATGGCTACCTACCCATCAGACTTACTTTCAACCCGAGTGTGGCAGGTAAGGCCGAAACCTTTGACACCTTGGCAGTGGTGTGTCCTCGCCCTCCGGGGGCTGATGGAAGTTTCCTCATCATTGGGACCAACACTGATCTGGTAAGAAGACTGCTTACACCACTTGTGCAGGGGAAGAACACTTCAGTCAAGAGTGTGCATCACATGCTAGCACAGGTGTACCAAGATCTTGTACAGGAACAGAAGACCCTACCCGAAGGAGTTGGAAAAATCTGCCGTCTAGGCAAGAGTGAAAAGTTGGTACAACCGGCTGAAGTAGTTTGCCTAAAAGCTTCTATCAAGCTAAGTTGGAGACAGCCCAGTCCCTTCATCGTCCTTGAGATGGACAGGCAGAAAGAAGACAAGGGCCTGGAAGTTATCCCCGAAGTGTTGTCAACCAAGGCGCTGAAGAGAAATAAAGGAAGAGTCTCGGTCAGTGTCCGCAACACAACCGCCTTGCCTGTGAAGGTGCCTGCCAGAGTGCTGCTGGGACAGATCAGTCAAACAACCCCAGTCTCACCGTATAGCGTCATGGGAGAACAGGATGGAGAGATTCCCCTGGAAGAGTTCTACCCAAAGAACACACCACTTATGCCTGCATGGATGGAAAGAGCCAGGAACCAGCTCCTGAGATGGAGAGCTGCCTTCTCAAAAAGTGAGTTTGATGTAGGGCTTGCAAAGAGTGGTGAACACAAAATCCGCTTGGAAGAAGATAAACCCTTCCGAGAGAGGGTAAGGCGGATCCTGATGGGAGATCTGGAAGATCTATGGGAGCAGCTAGCTGAGCTGAAAAGTATTCAGGGATTATCCAAGAGTCCCAGGATCCATATGCCTCTCCCATAGTGGTTGTAAGGAAAAAGAATGGTTCTTTACGATTATGCATTGACTACCGGACACTAAATCGGAGGACCATCCAAGATCAGTACACCACACCTCGGATAGAGGATGCCCTACAGAGTCTGACAGGAGCAAAGTGGTTCAGTGTGCTAGATCCTAAGATTGGGTACTATCAGATCCCCATGTGCCCTGAAGATAGAGAGAAGACAGCTTTTAATACCCCTGTAGGGTTCTTTGAATTAATTTGAATGCCTCAGGGTCTGTCTGGAGCCCCAGCAACCTTCCAGCGATGAATGGAGAAGACAATGGGTGACATGAACCTGATCGAGGTGTTGGTCTATTTAGACAATGTCATAGTGTTTGGCAGAACACTGGAGGAACACGAAGAGCGGCAGGAGAAGATCTTGAAGAGACTACATGATGAAGGCCTGAAGCTCTCTTTGGAGAAGTGTCACATTTACCAACCTTCAGTGAACTATTTGGGTCACATCGTATCCACTGAAGAAGTGGCAACAGACCCGCAGAAATTGGAGGCCGTTACCTCCTGGCCTAGACCAACTAACGTGACTGAACTTAGATCCTTTCTAGGGTTCTGTTCTTATTACAGGCGGTTTGTGGAAGGGTTTGCTAAAATAGCCCACCCACTCACCGAGCTGTTGAAGAATCAAGAAGGAACTGGCTCAGATTCAGAAGGCTTGGGGAAGCCAAAGGAAGACCCCAGAAAGAAGAAAGAGTCCATCCAAGAAGAATGGACTACACAGTGTGAAGTGGCTTTTAGACAGTTTAAATGGAGCCTTGCCACTGCTCCGTTTCTAGCCTATGCAGACCCTTCTAAGTCCTATGAATTACATGTGGATGCCAGCCGAGACGGGCTAGGTGGAGTACTTTACCAGGAACATGATGGACAACAAAGGCCTATAGCCTACGTGAGCAGAAGTCTAGCCCCCCGCTGAGCGGAACTACCCCACTCACAAACTGGAATTCCTGGCTTTAAAATGGGCTGTGGTAGATAAACTCAAGGATTACTTGTATGGCACAGAGTTTGTGGTTAAGACAGACAATAACCCACTTACTTGCTTTCCACAGCAAAGCTGGATGCCACGGGCTATAGGTAGCTGGCTGCACTCTCAGCTTTCACATTCAGCTTGAAATATAGACCAGGAATTGGGAATAGAGATGCAGATGCATTATCAAGACGACCTCACTGTTCCCAGAGTCAAGAAAAGGAATGGACCCAGCTCACCTCAGAAAGAGTGATAGCCCTTTGTGTTGGAGCGCAATGACAAAATAAAGGTGGGGCTAGAGCAGAAGAAGTTGGGGTGTCTGCTGCCGGAGTGCCTAAGTGTTATGCCCCGTACACACGGTCGGATTTTCCGATGGACAATGTCCGATCGGAGCGTGTTGTCGGAAATTCCGACCATGTGTGGGCGCCATCGGACATTTTACATCGGATTTTCCGACACACAAAGTTGGACAGCAGGAGATAAAATTTTCCGACAACAAAATCCGATCGCGTCAATTCCGACCGTGTGTGGCCTGTTCCGACGCACAAAGTGCCACGCATGCTCAGAAGAAATTCCGACACGGGACAGCTCGTTCTGGTAAACTTAGCGTTCGCAATGGATACAGCACTTTCGTCATGCTGCAATGTTCAAAATGGTTTAATACAGCGCACTCTCTTCTTCTTTAGAATGTGACAAGAATTAAGTCGTTTTGCTGCTCGTATTCACACACACTTCTCACAAACTTTTATTTGTGTTGTTTTAGTGGGATTCCCTCAATATATTGTTATTAGTTGTCACATCTGACAGTTTTATATTTTTTATTTTTTTTTATTTTGGATTTTAAGCCTTTTTTTTAGTTAATGTTTGGATTTTTTCCAAGGCTGATCTTTGTTCAATGTTATTTTTATTTTTACTCCAGAATATTTTTGGGTGTGTTTTGTGTGTCAGGTTACCCCAACACCATTGATATCTTTTATTATTTAATCTCAAGGAGATTGTTTGTTGTTGGTGTCCCTTGTTCATTTCACATTGTATATTTGAAATGTACCTGAATCCTCACAAACAAACTGTCCTTTTTGAAGTAAAACACATAGGAGAGTAGAATTCAAAACAAAAATCCTTTATTAAGGGATCAGAACCAAACAAAGAGGAAGGCAACACTGGATCAACATGAGAAATTAGCGAAGCCTGGGACCCCCACGGCAGACGTCAATTATTCAACATCAAAATTGGTGGCCTGAGGAGTCCATATCTAAGGGAGGGCAGTCTGGTCCGGGATTCACAGAGACTTGGATAGCAGCAGATGACATCTGTGTCCGCAGGCTGTGGTACCACAAGAGTCTGCATTTTTTAGCCCACCAGACTGGATCCAGGGCAATCACTCTCTGGTCTTCCTTTCACACTTCCTTCCGGGCTGTGGCTGTGCAGTTGGAGATGTGGCAGGAGGAGGAGTAGGACCTGGAGGAGGAGTAGGACCTGCAGGAGGAGGAGGAGGACCATCCCAAAGCTGTGTGTGAGGTGTAATTTGGCCCCTCACACCTTTAGCCAGAGCCTCAGATATGAGGGCCTCACACATGGCTTTTTGGCCCTCCTCCATCCTCTGCATTTTATAGGCAATGAATGCAGCAATGTTCTCCTGCCTGGTGTGTGGTGCTCCCAGGACCTCTGTAGCCCTCAAAAAGAATCTGATAGCCGCCTCCTCTGGGGCACTCCTCCTACTGCCACTTTCTGTTTCCAGAGGGGGTGGAGGGACCTGCAGATCAGCCAGCCGGCTCGGCCCGGCCACCTCCTGGCTGAGACTTCCCTGTGTATGAAAAAGGAACATAGTTGTAATGTTTTGCATCATCAATCACAATCCTTAATTAGTACTCCCAACTAACATATAGTTCACATCATTGATTGGACAAGCACAAATATTTAGAGGAATGCTATACCTGGCTCAATCTGGGCTCCTCCACATGTGGCCTGGAAGGCCCAGGTTGGGCGTTAGAAGCCTCAGCCGGTGGGGAAGGAAGCGTGGAAGGAAGACTGGAGAGGGATGGCCTGGGTTCATTCTGGCCTGCCAGAAAGTGCAGCCTGTCGTAGTACAACATCCTGGGGACATAGATGTCACCTGCTGCTCCAGATCTCTGCGAATCAAGGACTTTATTGCGCTCCCTCAGATATGTGCTCCTCAGGCCACCAATGAAAATCTTTAAAAAAGTGATGTCTGCCGTGGGGATCACCTGCTTCACAATTTCACACAATTGCTCCAGTGCTGCCTTCCTCTTTGCTTGGTTCTTGTAATGGGGGTGTTTAATCTCCCACAGACAGGGCAGCTCCCTTAGCATCTCTATGAAGACTGAAATTAAGTCCTTATCTTTCAGTACCATATCCATGTTCACTGCAAGACACAACACAAGACAAAGCCTAATGTCACACAAAACTCTCCTAATCTTGTTACAATATAGGCCTCAATCTAGAAGCAGTATAGGCACAAGTTTGTCTCTTACCTTCGTTCTTACGATCGCCGCGTCCAATGCTCCTTCCTCCACTCACAGATCAAACGTAATACACACGCGTGTTACGCTTTATATACACTGCGCATGCGTGTAACTCCGCCCGTCCCTGACGTTCTTTCTAGTGTATTCCCCGCCCCTTTTCGTTCGGCGCAGTGGGGGAAGAGCATGATGGCGGACATACAGCAGGTGCGGGCTAATTGTAGCAACGAGGAGGAGGAAAGCCCGGATCCAGGCACGTCCCGATCCAGAAGGAGACGTTTTAAGGCCACAAATATGTCGTTTGGGGAGATGTTGGAGATGGTCGACATCATGAGGAAGTCCGACTATGACGGAAAATATGGGTCTTACCCCAACCCGAACATCCGAAAGGCCAAGATCATGGCGAAAGTGGTCAGGAGTCTAGAGCGGAATTTCGGGGTACGAAGGTCTAAAGATCAGCTCAGGAAGCGGTGGTCGGACCTGAAGTTGAGAGAGCCAGAGCAGTACCGAAAGATCCGGAGAGTGCTGCAAAAAAGTAAGTAGTTGTGCTGTGTTCCTATTCTTTCTGTCTTTATTACGTTCGTTCTGCTCCATATGCTTTTATTAGTTGTAACGTTTCAAAAGGTCAACTTTAATGTTCATGGGCACATTATTCGTTCGTATCAAACATTTTTCTTTCGGCCTCTAGAACACCATTGTTTAGGCCATATGCATTTTCACACATTTTTGGGGGCCTACTTGGATGCCAAATATTTGTTTGTGTAGATGGGTTTGTTACTAGAATGAAATGCAAACTAGATTGTGTGTAAGGAGAGGACACTGAGCAGCTGTTTTCGCATCTGGACACTGGAGCACTAGTGTGGGACACAAGAACACCATTTTTATTAGAGGGGGCCACACAGGTGCTCCAGTGTATACTATAGGGGGGGCTACATCTGTGAAGCTTGTACCAAACAGGTAAAGTATTGCAGCTTGACAAAGGGCAATAAAAAATATACATCTTGGAACTCTGCTAAAATAGACAATTGTACCCCACTTCCAAGCAATGTTTCCTATTTCTAGTTCTGCCATCAAATATCTGTGTGCTAAGTATACCATTTTTGTTTTACATAGGGGAGAAAAGACTCGGACACCCCTCATCCCAGGAGACCAGAGACCCCCCCCCTCTGGAAGAAGGGGAAATACCCCCAACCCAAGCGGAGCAGGAGGAAGAAGAAGATGTGGTGGAGATTGGCACCACAACAGGTGAGTGTCTGCGACCACAGGCTCAGGTAAAAGAGATGGCTGGTGGCAGATTTTTGAGACTTTTTTTTTGTTCTTTATCTCTTTTTAGGTGATCGTGATCCAGAGCGCTTTACATCTGAAAGTGCCCAGATACTGATCGGGGAGATCATGGGGTGTAATCTCCAATTGCAAAACATCCAGCAACAAATCAGTGATGTTATTAAAAAAAATAATAACATCATTGATGTTTTGGGGCGAATTTAAACCCCACAAAATCACCTGTTTTATCGTACCAAAATTTTTTAAATGTTTAGAAAAGCCAAATTTGGAGGATGCACACAGTGTGCCAACATGTGCTATCTGCAATCACGGGATATCAATGGACGCGTTTTGGGGGTGCAACCCCTTCCTCAATTATAAAGTAGCGATGAGGAAGGGCTTGCTCCCGCAAAACACGTCCCTTGATCCCCCCTGATGGCAGATAGCACATGTTGACATTCGTAAATTGGTGTGCATCTTCCAAATTTGGCTTTTCCAGGGGTGATTTCCCCCCATCTGAACGCTATATCAAACCCAGTTCCTAAATACTGATGTCTGATATAGCCTTCAGGTTTTACCATATGTGAACTTTGTAAGTTCAAGTTTTTTGGCTTTCTTGTTGGTTTTACACAGGCCTGTTTTATCTGAAATGGATATTTTGATTTTTCATAATGCTACTGCAAAAATTGTTATACAACAAACATGTTGGTTTGTTTTAAAAACCTTTGGGAAATGCACATGTGATTGTGCAGGTATAAAAAAGTGCCTTACTCAAGAATGTGTGGATTATTGTCTCAACACTACAACACTTTTGGGGTGATGTAATTGCTGTTTTATGCAAAAATGGGGGTTATTTCCTAAGGGCAAATCCTCTTTGCACTACAAGTGCAGGTTCAGTGCAGTTGCAAGTGCACTTGTAGTGAAATGTGTTTTTGCATTTAGGAAGTACCAGCCAACACTGTTTTTTATAAGGTTACCCAATCACGACATTTTCTGCACTCAACACATTTCTGTCAGGGTCAGCTAAAACAAACACAAGCAGTAAATGTCCATAAAGAATTTCTTTTGGTTGTTTTTTATTTGAAAAAGGTGTCACAGATTGTCTGGCATATTGATAGCCCCCCTACCCGTAAAGAACTCCAGGTAGCGTAACCGGACATCACGGGCATTCAGGGAGGGCAAGCCAGGACAGCCACTTTCAAGCGCCGTCAGTGTTGATGGATTAGGGATTCCGGCCTCAGGCCCAACTGAGCCAGCATAGTTGGCTGAATGTTTTCTTAAAAAATTATGGAGAACACAGCAGGCAAGTATTATATGGTTCAGTTTATACTCCGCCATATGGATGGGTGTCAGAAATAATCGGAACCGGCTGGCCAGGATTCCAAATGTGTTCTCCACCACTCTTGGGGCTCTGGCCAGCCGGTAATTAAAAACCCTCTGTTCCGGGGTGAGGGTCCTCATCGGGAATGGCCGCATCAGGTGGTCCCCCAGAGCAAATGCTTCATCAGCAACGAACACAAATGGGAGACCTTCAACATTGTCCTCTGGAGGTGGCAAGTCCAAGCTGCCATTCTGGAGACGCCTGTAGAACTCCGTCTGGGCGATCACTCCACCATCGGACATCCGGCCATTCTTCCCCACGTCCACATACAAGAACTCGTAATTTGCCGACACCACCGCCAACATCACTATACTATTAAACCCCTTGTAATTATAATAGTACGACCCCGAGTTGGGTGGTGGGACGATGTGGACGTGTTTCCCATCAATTGCCCCTCCGCAGTTAGGAAAGTCCCACCGCTGGGCAAAGTGGGAGGCCACAGTCTGCCATTCCTGTGGCTTTGAAGGAAACTGTTGAGGAAAAAAAAATAAACCTTACTATTTTTTCACAGAAACATGGCAAGCAGATTAGACACAAACATTATGGGGCAACCTCCAGATAGCATTTACTAAGGGGAATTTAACAAGGCCAAAGTATAAGGTACACCTATCATATTCCCCCCCCCTCTCATGGGCCATTTCTAACATTATAGGGGGGGGAACTCTTGGACAGGTAACCCTCTTCGCTTCATTGAGAGATGAATGCCTAAATACAGGGTATTACTTGGAACAGCCCCTCCTTAGTTACACTATTGGCAGACCACTGGACAGGTAAGAAGTGTCATAATACAAAGATATAAATACACACTGTACACATTTGAGGACATTTGAACATTCTGCTATTACCTATCAAGATAATAATAGGATACAAAAACTTTAAACAGTACCATTGGAAAGTATACAGGCAGGCCCTTGCACTACATGCTTTGGGGAATTCATCCATAAATCTGACCAGTAAAGAGGTGGGTATAGTGTGTATGGGTTTGGTAAAGTCAGCAGATAGATGATTGAGGATAGAGAATTGGGATCAGCTGACTTAGCAGTTGGGGGGGAGGGTTAAAAAAAATTTGGGGACACCACAAAAAAAAGCCTCTGGCACTCTGCCTGAATTTAAATCAAAAATAACATTTCCAAACATTTTAGGGGGTGTTTGGGGTAAAGCACTACTATGGAGCTGATAAAATACATTGTTAAGTGACTACATGAGGTGAATATAGGCCAGGAGACACCATGCTGGGGAGGTTAGTGAAGGGCAAATATGTATGAAGGACCTAACATAATAATTATATAAAAATTCAGCATGCATGAGGACAAAGGGGACATTCACAGCATATTACAATCATGGTAATTAGGGAATGAGGGAAGAAATACAATATATTATTAAACATTCAATACAATAAAATGTGATATAAAAGGATAAAAATCTTACCTTCATATACTCCTTCTGCAGGACCTGTACGATGGCAGAACAGGTCTCTGGGATAATGATCCCCAGAGCCTGGGGGGAGATGCCTGTCGAGAACTTGAGGTCCTGCAGGCTTCTCCCTGTGGCCAAATACCGCAAGGTAGCGACCAACCTCTGCTCCGGAGTGATGGCTTGCCTCATGCAGGTATCCTGCCTGCTAATATAGGGGGTCAGCGAAGCCAACAAACGGTGAAACACGGGGTCCGTCATCCTGAGAAAGTTCCTGAAATCATCAGGATTATTCTCACGGATCTCACGGAGCAAAGGCATGTATCAGAACTGGTCACGCTGAAGCAACCAATTCTTGGTCCAAGGTCAGGACCCCAACACCAAGCCCCCGCACAGCACGAACTCTACGAGGAGTACGCATGCGAAACATGGCTAGAAAACGGTTGGCTGCTCAGAACGATGTAACAGAACGCACTGAAGAACAGCAAGGCCTGTGAAGAGCAACCTGAAAAACAGCAACGAGCAGGCAAGATCACACAGAAAACTCCGATACGAACTGACTGCACGCACTGAAGAGCAGATACAAACCCACAAGCACAAACTGAACGGCAGAAAACGATCTGAAAGCCACGAGTCTGAAAAGCGCGAATCGTCTCTCACCAAACTTTTACTAACACGAGATTAGCAAAAGGAGCCCAAAGGGTGCCGCGCTTGGTTCTGAACCGGCCTTTTCTAGTCTCGTCGTACGTGGTGTACGTCACCGCGTTCTTGGCGATCGGAAATTCCGACAACTTTGTGCGACCGTGTGTATGCAAAACAAGTTTGAGCCAACATCCGTCGGAAAAAATCAGAGGATGTGTACGGGGCATTACTGTGATGTCACTCAAATTGCAGAGGAAGGTTTACCAAAGCTGTCCAGGAGGGATCTTCGGTTGGACCAACAACAAGACCCACTTTGTAGTCTGCTGCTGAAGGCTTTGGAGAGCAAACAACCTGACTTATTTCTCAAAAGCACTGAAAAGCAAGCTCGCATCTTACACAGAGTGGGATCGGCTACAACTCAAACAAGGGGTGGTCTACCGAAGGGGCCCCTCTGATGATGGTGAAGAAAAGTGGCAATTGTTCTTACCGGAGAAGCACCAAGAGGGTACTGATCGCGCTACATGATTATCAGGGCCATTTGGGAGCAGAAAGGAGTTTCCATCTGGTGAAGGACAGGTTCTACTGGCCCTATATGAGGACCGAAGTAGAGGGCTACTGTCACTCATGCCTGCGGTGTATACAGAGGAAGACCTTGCCTTAGAGAGCTGCCCCAATGGGTTATTTAGAAATCCAAGGACCGATGGAGCTGGTCTGTATAGATTTCCTGTGTGTGGAATCTGACTTAAGTGGAAAGGGGAACATTCTAATAGTTACTGATCACTTTACTCGTTATGCTCAAGCATTCCCTACTAAAGACCAACAGGCCTCAACAGTGGCGAAAGTTCTGGTAGAGAAGTTCTTTGTCCATTATGGTCTACCACAATGAATTCATTCTGATCAAAGGAGAGACTTTGAAAGTACTTTGATTCAAAAGCTGTTGGCTCTCTTAGGTATTCGGAAATCTAGAACCACTCCATACCATCCACAAGGTGACAAGCAGGGGTTCTAGCCTACCCCACATGGACCCCAAGAATACCTGAATCATTCACAAAACAACCTAGGCAGTAGAACTGGTTAGGCTGTGAGCCTGCCTGTCTCTTCACAAAGAAGGATTTATATGTAGGTAGTTGGTGTCCAATGGAGTCATGCTAGAATACACAATAACTTACAATCCACAACCAACCAGGTAAGACCTTATCTTACAGAGTTGGTGGTGAAAAGAGAAAGTAAAATACATTTTTACTGTGGATGGGCAGTTTTACTTATATTTCAATCTATTACCTAATGCTCAAACATGAGTTGCATGTACCTGTTCCAAATTACAAACAGATTCAACTTAAGAACAAACCTTCAGTCCCTATCTTGTTTGTAACCCAGAGACCGCCTGTATACTGCTGCTTTTCAGAGTATATAGGGCCTGGGGGCCCCATGCCTTTTTTTTTTTTAATTTGGGTGCGGGGTTCCCTTTAATATCCATACCAGACCAGTGTTGCCAACCCCCTGAAATGAAGTTTACTGGCAGGATGCCAAAATTTACAAACGGCACAAATTTTTACTGGCAGAGCCCTATTTTTTACTGACACTGACAAAAAGTACCTAAAATGACTGTTTTCACTGCTAAACAGTGCAAATATCAATATGTAAACTATAAACATATAGCTAGTGCTATGAGCAATGTGTTTAAGTTAAACAAAAGTCAAAAAACAACTTTCTCCATTTACATAAAGGAAGGGTTACCATAACCCGGCCAACACAGAGTTCCCCCTTACATCAGAGTCTGCAGGATTCCCCCTGTAACGAGCCCCTTGCTCACTCGGTTCCACTCTACCAACACTCCTCTGCAGCTATTGAATCAGATTGCAACGTCTGATGGTTCGGTCATCCGATGCTCCGGGACTAGAACTACAGCTCTGTGCCATTCTAGTCCAGTTGTGATAGCTCAGAACAAACACCAGGCAGGCTGTATGTAAGTTCAAACAGGAATCTATCTTTATTGGAAAATACAGGCTTTTATACACTCAAAGTGGAGGTGCAGACCTCCTGCTCATATTACTCTAACAATACAGCTGTAACCTAATTAACCTAATTAAAATGAGCTAATTAACTAATCCCTTTAGACAGCCTAGATGACTCAGACAAGACCGTTAGGCCAGACTGGCCATCTTGTAGTTCAGAAAATCCAATCAACATTATCACAATCAACATAGACTCTTCTTCACACAATAGCAGAGTTAATTAACACAAATAACAATGGGGATCTAATGACTCTTAGATCCCATAGTAGACTTATTTACAATACACATTTTAGCAGACAATAGACAGACAGGTGTTGGAATTTACATCAGCACCCCCTAACAGTATCTGTCCCAGCATTATGAATCAGCCACTATTCCAATATGGCAAATCCAGGGTCCCCAGGTATACAGCTCACAAAGAGCACCGTTCCCCCAAATGCAAGGGCCTCCGATCGATCGGCAAGAGGCTTGCATACAGTCCCCTCCAAAAGTCTCTTTCCCGGCTAGGTCTGTCACACCCCCTTACAGTGAAAGGGAACTCTTATGTAAAGGGGAACACTGCAGATCATGATCTAAGGGGGGAACTCTGATGTAAGGGCGGGGGGAACCCACAGGGCCTGGTAATGGGCTGGGGGGGGCAACATTACATTACATTACAGCCGCAAGCAGTTTTAAATGACTTTTATTCGATTAGAAATGTCATTTTGTGCAGGGACTGTTCTAAACACGGGAAAAATGCACCACTTTCAGGCATACTATAGTTACCCCCCAGGCACGATATTTAAAGGAATATTTCATTTTTATTGTTTCACTTTTTAAGCATTAATAAAATCACTGCTCCTGAAAAAACGGCCGTTTTTAAAACTTTTTTTTGCATTAATACATGTCTCCTGGGGCAGCACCCGGGTCCCCAAACCCTTTTTATGACAATAACTTGTATATTAGCCTTTAAAATTAGCACTTTTTATTTTTCACATTCGAGTCCCATAGACCTTATAGGTGTTCTCACAAATTTTTTGTCTGTTTGCTTGTTCTGCCACGAACTGAACCGGGGTGTGTTTGGCTCATCCCTATTGATAATCATCTGTTTGGTATAATTGGTTAATCCCACACCTAACTGTAATCCTACAAAATCCCTGACTTTGTGCAAGTGTTCAAAGTGTGCAAGTATAAGAATTGATGCTGGTTTTCAAGCCAAAGGGTAGTCGCACCAAATATTGATTTGATTTCGATTTTTCTTCTGCTCGCATTTTGTAAACTGATAAAAATGAAAAATTAAAATATATATTTGAAAGCATTATTACTTTACAGCATTTCTTCACACCTGCCTAAAACTTTTTCACAGCACTGTATGTGGGGGCGGTTCAAAATTGTTTTTAGGAGGGTATTTTAGGTGCTTGGTTTGAATGTAAATTTTTTACTCTTTGTCTACCATTTTTTTTACTAAACTTTTTTTTATCACATAAGAGACATGTCCATTATGTGATGCATTTTTTGGTAATAGCCCTCTGATGTCTCATTGAACCTAACAAAGCTAACCTAATGTAGATCAGGTTGAATTAGCTTCTTCCCCATTGTACGTCACTTCCAGGTCAGTAACAGGAAAGGGAGATCAGCGAATGGATGTTCACTGATTTCCCTTCCTTCTACCCAGCATGCTTGTCCCGGGTGGTCCCGATGGATGCGAGGAGCCTGGAAAACATAGCAGGGGTGCACATAGGGGGTGTGGACTGAGAGTAATAGGGATGCAATCAAGTAGCTGCACAGCTGCCAGTTCGCTTGCATCAAAAAGTTGACAGCGACTGACTTACAGTAGTTTCCAGATTGTTGGCAGTAAATGGGTTAATACTTTCACTGTCCCAATACAAGATTAGTACTCCTAATCTGAATACTTGTTCTGGGACAGAAAATACTGAAACTATTGGATCACCGTGCATTTTGCATTTTCAGAAAGAGGTCAGCAGTAGCCTGGGTGGTTTTTGTAGAACAGTTTTATGTTAAAAATCTCCTATACAGTGGTGTCAATAGGAGTCGTACTTTATCCAGGTACAACCTCACTCCGCCCATCTAATACACTTGTCTGTCTATTCCTTACAGCCAGTGCACATTACCTACACACGTCCTCAGGAGCATACACTGGAGGTAAGACTTTTACTCTAACCAGTTTAATTTTATTTGTGGAAAGCGTTTTATTTTAAAAACTCCCAGTTTGAGCATGGACATATACTGTATTTGTATTCCATTTAAAACAAAAAAATCAAAACAAAGACAGCAAGCTAGTATCAGTAATTTTAAGATAGGTTCATGCCACAAACTGAACACCAGGAATCTGCATTGTGTTTGTGGTGCGTTTTTAAGTGCATTTTTAACCACTTCAATACAGTGCACTTTCACCCCCTTCCTGCCCAAGCCATTTTTCAGCTTTCAGCGCTGTCACACTTTGAATGACAATTGTGCGGTCATTGAACACTGTACCCAAATGAGATTGTTATAATTTCCCCCCCCCACAAATAGAGCTTTCTTTTGGTGGTATTTGATCACCTCTGCGTTTTTTATTTTTTGCGCTATAAACAAAAGAAGAGTGACAAGTTTGAAAAAAACGCATTATTTTTTACTTTTTGCTATAATAAATACCCAATTTTTTTTTTAACAAATTCTTTCCTCAGTTTAGGCCGATATGTATTCTTCTACATATTTTTGGTTAAAAAAAATCGCAATAAGTGTATATTGATTGGTTTGCGCAAAAGTTATAGCATCTACAAAATTGGGGATAGATTTATAGCATTTTTATTATTTATTTATTTTTTATTAGTAATGCCGGCGATCTACGTTTTTTCTTTTTTTTTTATCGTGACTGCGATATTGCGGCAGACATATCGGACACTTTTGACACATTTTTTGGATCATTCACATTTATACAGCGATCCGTCGCTTAGTGACACTGGCGACGGGAGGTGATCAAGGGGCTAAAGGGGGCTAACCCTAACTGCCCTACCACACTAACTGTCACAAACTGACACCAATGCAGTAATCAGAAAAAAAACTGCTTGGTGTCACTGTGACGGGGGGGGGGGGGTGATCAGGGGGTGATCGGGGGGTGATGGGGGGTGAAAAGTGTGCCTGGTGTGTTTTACTGTGTGTGTATGAGTTGTGCACTTACATCGATGTCTCCTCTCCTCGGCGCCGGAACGAAAAATACCAAGCCGAGGAGTGATGACATCACTTCCTCTGCCTCTGTTTACTATACAGCAGCAGAGGAAGAATCTCATTCGTGGAGAGCGATCGCGAGGGGGTGGCCACGAATGAGTGGCCTCCCCCTCAGCCTGGATCGCTCCCCTAACAAAGCCGACCGCCTCAAACAGTGTCACTAAAATGCATTATTTTTTACTTTTTGCTATAATAAATATCCAATTTTTTTTTTTAACAAATTTTTTCCTCAGTTTAGGCCGATATGTATTCTTCTACATATTTTTGGTTAAAAAAAATCGCAATAAGTGTATATTGATTGGTTTGCGCAAAAGTTATAGCATCTACAAAATAGGGAATAGATT
Source organism: Lithobates clamitans (assembly GCA_037952925.1). Taxonomy (NCBI): domain Eukaryota; kingdom Metazoa; phylum Chordata; class Amphibia; order Anura; family Ranidae; genus Lithobates; species Lithobates clamitans. Next base: position 3,346,330 of record JBBGZY010000159.1, read on the forward strand.
TATAGCATTTTTATTATTTATTTATTTATTATAAGTAATGCCGGCGATCTGCGTTTTTTTTTTTTATCGTGACTGCGATATTGCGGCAGACATATCGGACACTTTTGATACATTTTTTGGACCATTCACATTTATACAGCGATCCGTGTTATAAAAATGTACTGATTACAGTATAAATGTGACTGGCAGGGAAGGGTTAACACTAGAGGGTGATCGAGGGGTTAATTATGTTTCCTAGGGAGTGTTTCTAACTGTAGGGGGAGGGGACTCACAAGGGGAGGAGACCAATCGGTGTTCCTCTGTACTGGGAACACACCATCAGTCTCCTCTCCTCTCCTCTGACAGGACGTGAATCTGTGTGTTTACACACACAGATCCACGGTCCTGCTGTGTTACTGGGCAATCGCGGGTGCCCGGCGGACATTGCGGCTGGCAGGCACGCGCATCGGGTCCTTAGTGACACGGCGGGCCGGGAAGGCGAGGGCTTAATATGATACCCTCCCAGAACGAGAGCCGCGTAGGCTGGCTGTCATATGACAGCCGGCGGGTGGCAAGCAGGTAAGAGATTACAGTTGACTGTTAGAAAAAAGTAAATCCTTCTGATCGTGTTCATGTATAGATCTATTTTATAGTTAAATAATGCTTTTGAGCATAACCATTAAAAAAAAAATGGTCATACTGTAGATTTAATGTAAAAATTTCTGCGCTGTGTGTCAACAAGAATAGAAAAACAATTCCGGCAGCTAACACATAAGTAGTATAGCCAACTTATAACAGATCATAGAAAAAGTATCAAACTGTTCAAAATACAGATAGATAGCAGTCATAATATAGAGGATCATTTAATAATAGAAAATAGTCCATAAAAGATGTTATATTCAGCAGATCAAATAACAGTCTGTAGGGGAGGCCACCATCCCAGTGATCAATATGTAAAACGATTGTGTCCAGACAAATGCACTGTCACCAACAGTAAAATTGCACACACACTTACTGGCTGCCGTTACAGCAGCTAAAGAGCTTCAAACACACAGAAACCTCTCTGAAAATATTGCAGTAAATCCGTATCTTGAACAGGTTGATTTTTCTTTGAAAAAATAAAAAGATCAAACACTTATTGCCCAAACCTATAATGTTAATTATACGTTTTAAAAGAGTATAAAGATATAACACAGTAAAAAGTGTCCTTATATAAAAGTATTCATATTCTCATAAGGTAACGTAATATAAAAAATTACCAACTGCATTTGTAAACATGTTCTCAGGTCATGCCATTACAACTGAAAACAAATGTTAGAGTTTGCCTACTACTAATGTAAGAAGTAATTAGAATAGAGAGTAAACTATAAACCAGCAAATTATATTAACCACTTGCCGACCGCCTAACGCAGATATGCTGCGGCAGAATGGCAAGGGCAGGCAAAATCACGTACCTGGTATGTGATCTGCTTCCCGCGGGCAGGGGGCGCATCGCGCCCCCCCCCCCCCCCGGTGCCCGAGGCGGTCGGCTTTGTTAGGGGAGCGATCCAGGCTGAGGGGGAGGCCACTCATTCGTGGCCACCCCCTCGCGATCGCTCCCCACAAATGAGATTCTTCCTCTGCTATTTTCCGTTCCGGCGCCGAGGAGAGAAGACATCGATGTGAGTGCACAACTCATACACACACAGTAAAACACACCAGGCACACTTTTCACCCCCCGATCACCCCCTGATCACCCCCCAATCACCCCCCCCGTCACAGTGACACCAAGCAATTTTTTTTTCTGATTACTGCATTGGTGTCAGTTTGTGACAGTTAGTGTGGTAGGGCACCCCCCGTCGCCAGTGTCACTAAGCGATCGTTTTTCTGATCGCTGCATTACTGTCACTGGTGATGCTAGTTAGGGAGGTAAATATATAGGTTCGCCGTCAGCGTTTTATAGCATCAGGGACCCCCATATACTACCTAATAAAGGTTTTAACCCCTTGATTGCCCCCTAGTTAACCCTTTCACCAGTGATCACCATATAACTGTTATGGGTGACGCTGATTAGTTAGTTTAGTTTTTATAGTGTCAGGGCACCCGCCGTTTATTACCTAATAAAGGTTTAGCCCCCTGATCGCTCGGCGGTGATATAAGTTAGGTTTTAGGGTCAGATAGGGTCTGCGTCGCCCCAGGCAGCGCCAGGCTAGTGCTTAAACCCACGCACGCACCATACACCTCCCTTAGTGGTAAAGTATCTGAACGGATCAATATCTGATCCGATCAGATTTATACTAGCGTCCCCAGCAGTTTAGGGTTCCCAAAAATGCAGTGTTAGCGGGATCAGCCCAGATACCTGCTAGCACCTGCGTTTTGCCCCTCCGCCCAGCCCAGCCCACCCAAGTGCAGTATGGATCGATCGATCACTGTCACTTACAAAACACTAAATGCATAACTGCAGCGTTCGCAGAGTCAGGCCTGATCCCTGCGATCGCTAACAGTTTTTTTGGTAGCGTTTTGGTGAACTGGCAAGCACCAGTGGTCTAGTACACCCCGGTCGTAGTCAAACCAGCACTGCAGTAACACTTGGTGACGTGGCGAGTCCCATAAGTGCAGTTCAAGCTGGTGAGGTGGCAAGCACAAGTAGTGTCCTGCTGCCACCAAGAAGAAGACAAACACAGGCCCGTCGTGCCCATAATGCCCTTCCTGCTGCATTCGCCAATCCTAATTGGGAACCCACCACTTCTGCAGCGCCTGTACTTCCCCCATTCACATCCCCAACCAAATGCAGTCGGCTGCATGAGAGGCATTTTCTTTATGTCCTCCCGAGTACCCCTACCCAACGAACCCCCCAAAAAAGATGTCGTGTCTGCAGCAAGCGCGGATATAGGCGTGACAGAGAGGTGATAAGGGCGCTCTGGTGGAGGTGGGTAGCTGGTCAGAGGGATGATAGTGATGAGATGGCTCTTCTGGCAGCACTTTGGTTAGAGGAGAAGCAACTCTGAAGATATAAAAAAGGAAAAGAAAGGCGCCTCTAAGTGCAGTATGTCAAATTTAATAAAGTGCTTTTAACCCTTTGTGCACTTTATTAAATTTGACATACTGCACTTAGAGGCGCCTTTCTTTTCCTTTTTTGGATATAGGCGTGACACCCGCTATTATTGTCCCTTCTGTCCTAACAATCCTGGTCTTTACATTGGTGAATGTTTTGAACGCTACCATACACTAGTTGAGTATTAGGGTAGGGTACAGCATTGCACAGACTAGGCACACTTTCACAGGGTCTCCCAAGATGCCATCGCATTTTGAGAGACCCGAACCTGGAACCAGTTTCAGTTATAAAAGTTACAGTTACAAAAAAAAGTGTAAAAAAATACCACAAAAAAATATATAGAATAAAAAAAAATAGTTGTCGTTTTATTGTTCTCTCTCTCTATTCTCTCTCTATTGTTCTGCTCTTTTTTACTGTATTCTATTCTGCAATGTTTTATTGTTATTATGTTTTATCATGTTTGCTTTTCAGGTATGCAATTTTTTATACTTTACTGTTTACTGTGTTTTATTGTTAACCTTTTTTTGTTTTCAGGTATGCCATTCAGCTGCAGCGCGGATTTATTTATCTTGACAGCAACAGCGTTTGCTCCCACAATACATAAAGCTGTGACTCCAGCGCTGTCGGAGGTGATATATGCCGAAGCATTTGGGCAGCAGGGGCGGAGGAGCGATTTGCTCTTAACTTTTGGGGCGGATGCCCCCATGCTTCGGCATATATAAATGGTGCATGTATGCCCATCATTAGAAGTGGGTGGATGAAGGGAGGTATTCTAATTGTGGGCATACCCACCAATCAATCTCTTTTTTTCGTTCAGCCCACAAGTTGCATGAAAAAAAAAGATTACAATATATGCCCAACAAGGACCAGCAACGTACTGGTATGTTGCTGGACTTTGAGTGGTTATACCAGAATGATGCCTGCAGGTTTAGGTATCATCTTGGTATCATTCTTTTCAGCCAGCAGTCGGCTTTCATGTAAAAGCAATCCTAGCGGCTAATTAGCCTCTAGACTGCTTTTACAAGCAGTGGGAGGGATTGTCCCCCCCACCGTCTTCCATGATTTTCTCTGGCTCTCCTGTCCCAACAGGGAACCTGAGAATGCAGCCGGTGATTCCGCCAGCTGACCATAGAGCTGATCAGAGACCAGAATGATGCCTGCAATCCTCTCTATCATCTCTATGGCCTAAGAAAGCAGAAGCTATGAGCATTTCATGACTTAGATTTCGCCGGATGTAAACAGCACCATTGGTACATTGGGAAAGCATTTTATCACACTGATCTTGGTGTGGTCAGATGCTTTAAGGGGCAGAGGAGAGATCTAGGGTCTAATAGACCCCATTTTTTCAAAAAAGAGTACCAGCCACTACCTATTGCTATCATAGGGGATATTTACATTCCCTGACATAACAATAAAAATGATAAAAAAAAATTAAAGTAATAGTTTAAAAATAAGATAAAAAAGCAAAAAAAAATAATAAAGAAAAAAAAAAAGCACCCCTGTCCCCCCCTGCTCTCGCGCAAAGGCGAACGCAAGCGTTGGTCTGGCGTCAAATGTAAACAGCAATTGCACCATGCATGTGAGGTATCACTGCAAAGGTCAGATCGAGGGCAGTAATTTTAGCTGTAGACCTCCTCTGTAAATCTAAAGTGGTAACCTGTAAAGGCTTTTAAAGGCTTTTAAAAATGTATGTAGTTTGTTGCCACTGCACGTTTGTGCGCAATTTTAAAGTATGTCATGTTTGGTGTCCATGTACTCGGCCTAAGATCATCTTTTTTATTTCATCAAACATTTGGGCAATATAGTGTGTTTTAGTGCATTAAAATTAAAAAAGTGTGTTTTTTCCCCAAAAAAATGCGTTTGAAAAATCGCTGTGCAAATACTGTGTGAAAAAAAAATGAAACACCCACCATTTTAAACTGTAGGACCTTTCCTTAAAAAAAAATATATAATGTTTGGGGGTTCAAAGTAATTTTCTTGCAAACATTTTTTTTTTTTTCATGTAAACAAATAGTTTCAGAAAGGGCTTTGTCTTCAAGTGGTTAGAGTGGGTGATGTGTGACATTAGCTTCTAAATGTTGTGCATAAAAGGACAATTCAAAACCCCCCCAAATGACCAATTTAGAAAAGTAGACACCCCAAGCTATTTGCTGAGAGGCATGTCAAGTCCATATAATATACATATAATACATAATATTTTATATTGTGACACAAGTTGCAGGAAAAAGACAATTTGTTTTTTTTTGCACAAAGTTGTCACTAAATGATATATTGCTCAAACATGCCATGGGAATATGTGAAATTACACCCCAAAATACATTCTGTTGCTTCTCCTGAGTACGGGGATACCACATGTGTGAGACTTTTTGGGAGCCTAGCCGCATACGGGACCCCAAAATCCAAGCACCGCCTTCAGGGTTTCTAAGGGTGTCAATTTTTGATTTCACTCCTCATTCACTCCTATCACAGTTTCGGAGGCCATGGAATACCTAGACGGCACAACCCCCCCCCCCCAAATGACCCCATTTTGGAAAGTAGACATAAGCTATTTGCTGAGAGGTATGGTGAGTATTTTGCAGACCTCGCTTTTTGTCACAAAGTTTTGAAAATTGAAAAAAGAAAAAAAAAATACATTTTTCTTTTCTTTCTTCATTTTCAAAAACAAATGAGAGCTACAAAATACTCACCATGCCTCTCAGCAAATATCTTGGGGTGTCTACTTTCCAAAATGGGGTCATTTGGGGGGGTTTGTGCCATCTTGGCATTTTATAGCCTTGGAAACTGTGATAGGTAGTGAGGAGTGAAATCCCAAATTTACGCCCTTAGAAATCCTGAAGGCGGTGTTTGGTTTTCGGAGCCCTGTACGCAGCTAGGCTCCCAAAAAGTCCCACACATGTGGTATCCCCATACTCAGGAGAAGCAGCAGAATGTATTTTGGGGTGTAATTCCACATATGCCCATGGCATGTTTGAGCAATATATCATTTAGTGACAACTTTGTGTAAAAAAAAAAAAAAAAGTTTGTCATTTTCCCGCAACTTGTGGCAAAATATAAAATATTCCATGGACTCAACGTGCCTCTCAGCAAATAGCTTGGGGTGTCTACTTTCCAAAATAGGGTAATTTGGGGGGGGAGGTTTGAACTGTCCTGGCATTTTATGGCCTTCAAAACTGTGATAGGTAGTGAGGAGTAAAATCAAAAATGTATGCCCTTAGAAATCCTGAAGGCGGTGTTTGGTTTTCGGGGCCCCGTACGCGGCTAGGCTCCCAAAAAGTCCCACACATGTGGTATCCCCATACTCAGGAGAAGCAGCAGAATGTATTTTGGGGTGTAATTCCACATATGCCCATGGCATGTTTGAGCAATATATCATTTAGTGACAACTTTGTGCAAAAAAAAAAAAAAATTTGTCATTTTCCCGCAACTTGTGGCAAAATATAAAATATTCCATGGACTCAACGTGCCTCTCAGCAAATAGCTTGGGGTGTCTACTTTCCAAAATAGGCTCATTTGGGGGGGGGGGGTTTGAACTGTCCTGGCATTTTATGGCCTTCAAAACTGTGATAGGTAGTAAGGAGTAAAATCAAAAATGTATGCCCTTAGAAATCCTGAAGGCAGTGCTTGGTTTTCGGGGCCCCGTACGCGGGCTTGGATAAGGGTCTGGTATGGATTTTTGGGGGGACCCCACGCCATTTTTTTGCCAGCATGGATGCGGAGCGGCCCGACAAGAAGATGAATACAAGAAGATGAAGAGAAGAAGATGAAGAGCGGGAGCCTCCCTCCATGCCATGGATGCTGAGCGGCCCGAGGAGAAGAAGGGAAAAAGACGCCATGGAGGAGATGCTGGACGAGAACACCGGAGGAAGAACCAGAAGATCCAGAAGAACCAGAAGAAGAAGAAGATGAAGGAAGATAGAAGATAGAAGAAAGGAGAAGCATTTAACGGAATTGTCAAAAACTGTCTCTTTTCATTTTTAACATTTTTGACAGTTTTTGAGTGAAATGGTAGGTACCCCCTTACCATTTCACACAGGGGGAGGGCCGGGATCTGGGGGTCCCCTTGTTAAAGGGGGCTTCCAGATTCCCATAAGCCCCCCACCTGCAAACCCCCACAACTACCAGCCAGGATTGTGGGGATAAGGTCAATATGGGGACAAGGTGTTTTGGGGGGCTACCCCAAAGCACCCTCCCAATGTTGAGGGCATGTGGCCTGGTACGGTTCAGGAGGGGAGGCGCTCTCTCGTCCCCCCTCTTTTCCTGCGGCCTGCCAGGTTGCGTGCTTGGATAATGGTCTGGTATGGATTTTTGGGGGGACCCCACGCCGTTTTATTTTTAATTTTGGCATGGGGTTCCCCTTAATATCCATACCAGACCTGAAGGGCCTGGTATGGAATTTAGGGGGACCCCCCACGTCATTTTTTTAAAAAATTTGGCCGGGGTTCCCCTTAATACCCATACCAAACCTGAAGGGCCTGGTATGGAATTTAGGGGGACCCCCCACGTCATTTTTTTTTTAAATTTTGGTTCGGGGTTATCCTGTGGGGAATTCCCATGCCGTTTTTTATCAATGAACTTTTATGTGTATTGTCGGACCGGCAATACATTATTAGCCGCGAGTAGTTTTAAATGACTTTTTTTCCTTTGAAATGTCATTTTGCTGTCAGACTGTTCTAAACACGGGAAACATGTGCCCCTTTACAGGCATACTATAAACACCCCCAGGTACGAAATTTAAAGGAATATTACACTTTTATTGTTTCACTTTAAACATTATTAAAATCACTGCTCCCGAAAAAACTGACGTTTTTAAAACTTTTTTTTGCATTGATCCATGTCCCCTGGGGCAGGACCCAGGTCCCCAAACACTTTTTATGACAATAACTTGCATATAAGCCTTTAAAATTAGCACTTTTGATTACTCATGTTCATGTCCCATAGACTTTAAAGGTGTTCGCGTGTTCGAACAAATTTTTTGCCTGTTTACATGTTCTGGTGCGAACCAAACAGGGGGGTGTTCGGCTCATCCCTAGTGAGCAATATATCATTTAGTGACAACTTTTTGTAAATTTTTTTTTTTTTTTGTCATTATTCAATCACTTGGGACAAAAAAAAATTAATATTCAATGGGCTCCACATGCCTCTCAGCAATTTCCTTGGGGTGTCTACTTTCCAAATTGGGGTCATTTGGGGGGGGGTTTCTACTGCCCTGCCATTTTAGCACCTCAAGAAATGAGATAGGCAGTTTTTAGATGCTAAAACTTTTGTGCAAACCAATAAATATATGCTTATTGACATTTTTTTTACCAAAGACAGGTGGCTGAATACATTTTTGACTAAATGTATGACTAAAATTGAGTTTATTGTATTTTTTTTATAACAAAAAGTAGAAAATATTGGGGTTTTTTTTCAAAATTTTCGGTCTTTTTCCATTTATAGTGCAGAGGTGATCAAACAGCATCAAAAGAAAGCTCTATTTGTGGGAACAAAAGGACGTAAATTTCGTTTGGGTACAGCATTGCATGACCGCGCAATTAACAGTTAAAGTGACGCAATGCCAAATTGTAACTGATCTAGTCAGGAAGGGGGAAAATCCTTCCGGGGCTGAAGTGGTTAATCAATAGCAAAAAATGCAATGCAATTTTAATACAAATGTTACAACATACAGTAGGGGTGGAAAGTATTCAGACCCCCTTAAATATTTCACTCTGTGTTATATTGCAGCCATTTGCTAAAATCAGTTCATTTTTTTCCTCATTAAATGTACACACAGCACCCCATATTGACAGAAAAACACAAATTATTCACATTTTTGCAGATTTATTAAAAAAGAAAAACTGAAATATCACATGGTGCTAAGTATTCAGACCCTTTGCTCAGTATTTAGTAGAAGCACCCTTTTGATCTAATACAGCCATGAGTCTTTTTGGGAAAGATGCAACAAGTTTTTCACACCTGGATTTGGGGATCCTCTGCCATTCCACCTTGCAGATCCTCCCTAGTTCTGTCAGGTTGGATGGTAAACGTTGATGGACAGCCATTTTTAGGTCTCTCCAGAAATGCTCAATTGGGTTTAAGTCAGGGCTTTGGCTGGGCCATTCAAGAACAGTCACGGAGTTGTTGTGAAGCCACTCCTTCGTTATTTTAGCTGTGTGCTAAGGGTCATTGTCTTGTTGTAAGGTAAACCTTCGGCCCAGTCTGAGGTCCTGAGCACTCTGGAGAAGGTTTTCATCCAGGATATTCCTGTACTTGGCCACATTCATCTTTCCCTCGATTGCAACCAGTCGTCCTGTCCCTGCAGCTGAAAAACACCCCCACAGCATGATGACCATGCTTCACTGTTAGGACTGTATTGGACAGGTGATGAGCAGTGGTGGGAAAAACTTGCGCTAATGAGCAAAACATAATAAATCAAAAATTAAATTCACAAAGATGCAGCTGCAAAAAAAACTCCAAATATCCATGAAGTGATAAAACATATAAATAAAAAATTTTGCGCTAGCAATAATATAATTGGGATAATGCTCGGAGACACAATTTATATGAATCCCAGCAAAAATTAATAAAGCAATGGCAAGTGCATAAAATCCTCTCTCAAAGATCAGAAAAAATTGAATATTCTGAAAATAAGGTATAAACAGTCACACATCCAAATAACACCTATAATCAGTCCATGACTAGGTTAAGCAAAATAAAGTGAAAAGAAAGAAAAAAGTCCCTTTGGTGTATCACATCACAAAACCAGAAAAATAGTAAGTTGTAAAGAGCATTTCCGAATACACATTGATTGCAGAAGAGGAGTAATGGATGTACCCTTACCCCATTCGTTGGACCTCCTCTATGGCAAGGTCGTATGGACTTGCAGATATAACCCTCTGCGGGGACAGATGGAATGTTGATGTCCGGGTCCTGTCAGCGTGCACCACCGCCTCCAATCTGATCCGACTGGTCCAACTGCTCCAGTATCAGAGGGGAGACTCAGGAGTGGGAGAGTTTTGTTTCTACTTGTTCCTGTGTTGTGATTTAACTTGGTAGGCTGCCTGGATTTTTATTTGAATTTTTTTTCCCCCAGCTGTGAGAACTCTCTGCACTTGTTAAAGAATCGTGACATGCTGTGTCTGGCTGCTCTGTGCAATCTACAGGGGCGGCTGCCTCCCTCCTCACTGCACACCATCCCACAGGTAGGAAACCAATTCAACTGCCATCTTCATTCTCATCATATAGAAAGCTTTGGGTATGGCTGAAACTTTTTTTAGCAAAGTGCATTGGTCCAGTCTGAGGTCCTGAGCACTCTGGAGAAGGTTTTCATCCAGGATATTCCTGTACTTGGCCACATTCATCTTTCCCTCGATTGCAACCAGTCGTCCTGTCCCTGCAGCTGAAAAACACCCCCACAGCATGATGACCATGCTTCACTGTTGGGACTGTATTGGACAGGTGATGAGCAGTGCCTGGTTTTCTCCACACATACCACTTAGAATTAGGGCCAAGAAGTTCTATCTTGGTCTCATCAGACCAGATAATCTTATTTCTCACAATCTTGGAATCCTTCAGGTGTTTTTTAGCAAACTCCTTACGGGCTTTTGCGGGCTTTCATGTGTCTTGCACTGAGGAGAGGCTTCCGTCGAGCCACTCTGCCATAAAGCCCCGACTGGTGGAGGGCTGCAGTGATGTTTGACTTTCTACAACTTTTTTCCCATCTCCCGACTGCATCTCTGGAGCTAGGCCACAGTGATCTTTGGGTTCTTCTTTACCTCTTTCACCAAGGCTCTTCTCCCCGGACAGCCAGCTCTAGGAAGGGTTCTGATTATCCGAAACGCCTTCCATTTAAGGATTATGGAGGCCACTGTGCTCTTAGGAACCTTAAGTGCAGCAGAAATTTTTTTGTAACCTTGGCCAGATCTGTGCCTTGCCACAATTCTGTCTCTGAGCTCTTCAGGCAGTTCCTTTGACCTCATGATTCTCATTTGCTCTGACATGCACTGTGAGCTGTAAGGTCTTATATAGACAGGTGTGTGGCTTTCCTAATCAAGTCCAATCAGTATAATCAAACACAGCTGGACTCAAATGAAGGTGTAGAACCATCTCAAGGATGATCGGAAGAAATGGACAGCACCTGAGTTAAATATATGAGTGTCACAGCAAAGGGTCTTAATACTTAGGACCATGTAATATTTCAGTTTTTTAATAAATCTAAAAAATGTCAACAATTCTGTGTTTTTCTGTCAATATAAGGTGCTGTGTGCAATTTTTTTTTATGTCGCACAGTATTTGCGCATTAGTTTTTCAAACGCAAATTTAAAAAAATACACGTTTTAAAATTGCGCACGCTCGTGGAATGGTAACAAACTCCATAGGCAATGCTTTAAAAGCCTTTACAGGTCACCAGTTTAGCGTTATAGAGGAGGTCTGGTGCTAGAATTATTGGTCTCGCTCTGACATTCGCGGCATTACCTCATTTATACGAGGCTTCTTCAAAAAGTTTCCGCACTTTTTTTTTTTTTTAATACGTTTTGCAGCCATCTTCACCACAGCGTGACAACTCTTATACTAAACTGTAAGGTCAGCCAGCATGCCAGTCAGACTAGTCACATGACACTCTCAGACACAAATAATTACTACTGTTCCTCCCTCACTGTTTCTAATGAAAATATAAAAGTGTGGAAACTTTTTGAAGACCCCTCATATATATGTGCAAGAACATTGTGTGTATTTGCCTTTGCACACGAGCACAGGGGGATGGGCACTTTAAATATATATATATATATATATATATATATATATATATATATATATATATATATTTTTTTTTTTTTTTTTTTACATTGTTTCTTAACTTTTTTTTATTGCTTTTATTGTTGTCACAAGGAATGTAAACATCCCTTATGACAGCAATAGGCAGGTACTCTTTATGGAGAGATTTGGGGTCTATTAGACCCCAGATATCTCCTCTGCCCTTAAAAGCATCTGATCACACCAAGATTGGTGTGATTAGATGCTTTCACTCTTTAAAAATAGTGCTGTTTATATCCGGGGAAAACAGAAGTGACAAAAATGCTTGCTGCTTCCGGTTTCCTATACCATAGAGATCATCTGGGACCTTCTGGTCCTCGACGAGCTCTATGGTAAGCCTGTGGAACTGCCAGCTTCATTCCAGGCTCGCCAGTGGGACAGGAGAGGCACCGGTAGGAGGGGGCAAGCCCTCCCGCCTCCTGTAAAAGCCATTCAGCAGCTAATTAGCCACTATAATGGCTTTTACCTAAAAGCCGATAGCCTCCTAAAAAAAAAGGACCCATGCTACTTGCGCCTAAGTTTCACCAACTCTACTTGCAGATCCTGGTTTAACTGTCCCACCATTGGGTTGTGAGCAGAGGGCTTAAAGTGGCAGTGTGACAGCCAATAGGAAGTCTTTTTGGTCCTGGCAGTCCTCCCTTCCCAGTTGCTAGGGGTGGGTTTAACAGCAGAAAATCAGATTCCTAGGCTATACTCTTTCTTGTATAGTCAATTGCAGCAGTGCAGAGAGGAAAAAACGTGGGCTGTGCAGCAGAGGTGGAGTTTGCTGCTGAGTAGCTTAAAGGGACATCCAGCAAATTGCAGCACACATGCATTGGGGGCCTGATCAGGTGGCCACCCAATAGTGGTCCCTCTCATTCATGCCATGAATCCTGGGATCCACATATTTTTGAGCATTAAAGATAGAATTTGCCACAAATCACTTACAGCAAAGCGCACTAAGGACAATACTTTCAGAATACTTTCACCTTCAGAATGTTACACCCATATTTAGGGTCTATCATGTCCCAGTTGGTTCCCTGCTTATCACCCCAATCCCCTTCCCCATGTGACAGCAGGCAAGGGTTCTTCTACCTGTACCAACTATCACATTTTAAAAATGCCATGGCTGTGCTGGGCTCCACTCACACAGCCACATACAGTATCTCACAAAAGTTAGTACACCCCTCACATTTTTGTAAATATTTTCTTATATCTTTTCATGTGACAACACTGAAGAAATGACACTTTGCTACAATGTAAAGTAGTGAGTGCACAGCTTGTATAACAGTGTAAATTTGCTGTCCCCTCAAAATAAGTCAACACACAGCCATTAATGTCTAAACCACTGACAACAAAAGTGAGTACACCCCTAAGTGAAAATGTCCAAATTAGGCCCAAAGTGTCAATATTTTGTGTGGCCACCATTTTTTCCAGCACTGCCTTAACCCTTGTGGGCATGGAGTTCACCAGAGGTTCACAGGTTGCCACTGGAGTCCTCTTCCACTCCTCCACGAGGACATCACAGAGCTGGTGAATGTTAGAAACCTTGCACTCCTCCACCTTCTGCTTTAGGATGCCCCACAGATGCTCAATAGGGTTTAGGTCTGGAAACATGCTTGGCCAGTCCATCACCTTTACCCTCAGCTTCTTTAGCAAGGCAGTGGTCGTCTTGGAGGTGTGTTTGGGGTCGTTATGTTGGAATACTGCCCTGTGGCCCAGTCTCCGAAGGGAGGGGATCATGCTCTGCTTCAGTATGTCACAGTACATGTTGGCATTCATGGTTCCCCCAATGAACTGTATCTCCCCAGTGCCGGCAGCTCTCATACAGCCCCAGACCATGACACTCCCACCACCTTGTTTGACTGTAGGCAAGACACACTTGTCTTTGTACTCCTCACCTGGTTCCCACCACACATGCTTGACACCATCTGGACCAAATACGTTTATCTTCGTCTCATAAGATCACAGGACATGGTTCCAGTAATCCATGTCCTTAGTCTGCTTGTCTTCAGCAAACTGTTTGCAGGCTTTCTTGTGCATCATCTTTAGAAGAGGTTTCCTTCTGGGATGACAGCCATGCAGACCAATTTGATGCAGTGTGCGGCGTATGGTCTGAGCACTGACAGGCCGACCCCCAACCTTTTCAACCTCTGCAGCAATGCTGGCAGCACTCATACCTCTATTTCCCAAAGACAACCTCTGGATATGATGCTGAGCACACTCACTCAACTTCTTTGGTCGACCATGGCGAGGCCTGTTCTGAGTGGAACCTGTCCTGTTAAACTGCTGTATAGTCTTGGCCACCGTGCTGCAGCTCCGTTTTAGGGTCTTGGCAATCTTCTTATAGCCTAGGCCATCTTTATGTAGAGAAACAATTCTTTTTTTCAGATCCTCAGAGAGTTCTTTGCCATGAGGTGCCATGTTGAACTTCCAGTGTCCAGTATGAGAGAGTGAGAGCAATACCACCATATTTAATATACCTGCTTCCCATTCAGACCTTGTAATACTAATGAGTCACATGACATCAGGGAGGGAAAATGGCTAATTGGGCCCAATTTGGACATTTTCACTTAGGGGTGTACTCACTTTTTTTGCCAGTTGTTTAGACATTAATGGCTGTGTGTTGAGTTATTTTGAGGGGACAGCAAATTTACACTGCTATACAAGCTGTGCATCAACAACTTTTCATTGTAGCAAAGTGTCATTTCTTCATTGTTGTCACATGAAAAGATATAATAAAATATTTACAAAAATGTGAGGGGTGTACTCACTTATGTGAGATGCTGTAATTCATTCACAGGGATCTGTGAATAGGAAAACTACAAGTCCTGTCTGCCACTGTGGTAGAGGGACTTGTAGTTCTCAATGGACTGTGCTGAGAAAGCACCCACGTAGTCCAATCACTTATCCGCCAGCTATGTAACTGAAAGCCTGTATGGAGGTACAGGCACAAAGCTGGAGGGAGTGTGCAGGAGCCTGACGTTGCACACGTGATCTGCTGATCGTTGGTGCAATGCATTTTAGGATTCTGTAGGAAAAAATAATAAATGTACTTTTTTTTTTCCCTGCTTAAAAATATGTGCCTTTTATAAAGGTTTCCTAAAAGGTGGACTTAGCTTTTAAATGCTTTTTTTTTTTTTTCATAAAACATCTAATAACAAATACACATTCTTATATTTTTTTCCTCTATGAAATTCCTAATCTGCGTTTAATTTTGAAAGTTTCCTCCAGCTACACGTGTGTGTGTGTGTGTGTGAGTGTGTGTGTGTTTCTCAAAACACGGCATGTACAATTGATGTACAAAGCAGGAATGCATACGTGGAGGGAACTCCTGCAGGACTCCATAGGTACCAGCAGCACAGGGGGAAACACATAGAATTAGCAGTGTGTCAGCATGGACAGGGGAAACTACCAAAAGTAAATGCAGAGGAATTTTTTTTAGAAATAAACAGCAAGCAAATGTAAGTTTTATTATCTGTTTTATGGGGAAAAAAAAGGTTTTAATGTCACTTTATCAATCTTATCCCACCACGTACAACTCCCCGGGTTTAGGGGGGTGAAATACCTCCCTTAATGTCTGCACCATTTGCTTCTTTTTTTCACTACCTCCTCCTGGGATTCCTTCTCTGACCCACAAGGATGGAGGCATTAGGCAAAGGATCCTGCTTGCATTAGTCCTCTTCTTCTGCTGCGCCTTCAGTGCCTGAGCTATGAGGCTATAGAGTGTGTGTTCCAGGAGCAATATGAGAGGGATTATTATTATACAGGATTTATATAGCGCCAACAGTTTGTGCAGCGCTTTACAACATGGGGGCAGACAGTACAATTACAAAACAATTCCATACAGGAGGAATCAGAGGGCCCAGTTTAATATTTAGGAGGGTATTTGTATCACTAATCCCTACAATACAATACTCCCCCACGCTCTGGTGTTTTGCTAGACACGGGTGGTGTGATCCATTCTTTGGTTTAAGGCAAAGTCTATAATCTTGCAGCCCTCCTCAGAACAATGGGTATTCATACAACTAAAATTAAAAAAGAAAAAAGAAAAAGAAAGAAAAAAAGGAGGACGCACCGATCTAGTGCATTACCGATATAAAAGTTTTATTAAAAATATATAAAAGCAATGGTACTACTCACAAACGAGCATAAAGGCTTTTCTTATCAGTCGAACTGCATCCCTTGGCACCTGCAGACAGGACCTGATGACGGGCTTTCAGGCAAACTATAGTTACCCCCCAGACACGATATTTAAAGGAATATTTCATTTTTATTGTTTCACTTTTTAAGCATTATTAAAATCACTGCTCCCGAAAAAAACGTCCGTTTTTAAAACTTTTTTTTGCATTGATACATGTCCCCTGGGGCAGGACCAGGGTCCCCAAACCCTTTTTATGACAATAACTTGCATATTAGCCTTTAAAATTAGCACTTTTTTTTTCACATTCGAGTCCCATAGACTTTAAAGGTGTTCGCACAAATTTTTTGTCTGTTCACTTGTTCTGCCGCGAACTGAACCGGGGGGTGTTCGGCTCATCCCTATTGATAATCATCTGTTTGGTATAATTGGTTAATCCCACACCTAACTGTCATCCTACAATATCCCTGACTTTGTGCAAGTGTTCAAAGTGTGCAAGTATAAGAATTGATGCTGGTTTTCAAGCCAAAGGGTAGTCGCACCAAATATTGATTTGATTTCGATTTTTCTTTTGCTCGCATTTTGTAAACTGATAAAAATGAAAAATGAAAATATATATTTGAAAGCATTATTACTTTACAGCATTTCTTCACACCTGCCTAAAACTTTTTCACAGCACTGTATGTGGGGGGCGGTTCAAAATTGTTTTTAGGAGGGTATTTTAGGTGCTTGGTTTGAATGTAAATTTTTTACTCTTTGTTTACCATTTTTTTTTACTAAACTTTTTTTCATCACATAAGAGACATGTCCCTTATGTGATGCATTGTTTGGTAATAGCCCTCTGATGTCTCATTGAACCTAACAAAGCTAACCTAATGTAGATCAGGTTGAATTAGCTTCTTCCCCATTGTACATCACTTCCAGGTCAGTAACAGGAGAGGGAGATCAGCTAATGGATGTTCGCTGATTTCCCTTCCCTCTACGCAGCAGCACCTGCCATGCTTGTCCCGGTTGGTCCCGATGGATGCGAGGAGCCTGAATAACATGGCAGGGGGGCACATAGGGGGTGTGGACTGAGAGTAATAGGGATGCAATCAAGTAGCTGCACAGCTGCCAGTTCGTTTGCATCAGAAAGTTGACAGTCGGCTTGTCAGATTTACACAAAACACCCCAAAGCGACTGGCATACAATAGTTTCCAGATTGTTGGCAGTAAATGGGTTAATACTTGCACTGTCCCAATACAAGATTAGTACTCCTAATCTAAATATTTGTTCTGGGACAGAAAATACTGAATCTATTGGATCACCACCATGTATTTTTCATTTTCAGAAAGAGGTCAGCAGTAGCCTGGGTGGTTTTTGTAGAACAGGTTTATGTTAGAAATCTCCTATGCAGTGGAGTCAATAGGAGCCGTGTCTTTATCCAGGTACAACCTCACTCCACCCATCTAATACACTTGTCTGTCTATTCCTTACAGTCAGTGGACATTACCTACACACGTCCTCAGAAGCATACACTGGAGGTAAGACTTTTATTCTCACCAGTTTCATTTTATTTGTGGAAAGCGTTTTAATTTTAAAAACTCCCAGTTTGAGCATGGACATATATTTGTATTCCATTTAAAACAAAAAAATCAAAACAAAGACAGCAAGCTAGTATCAGTAATTTTAGGATAGGTTCATGCCACAAACTGCATGCCAGGAATCTGCATTGTGTTTGATGCATTTTTAATTGCATTTTAAACCACTTCAATACAGTGCACTTTCTCCCCCTTCCTGCCCAAGCCATTTTTCAGCTTTCAGCGCTGTCACACTTTGAATGACAATTGTGCGGTCATGCAACACTGTACCCAAATGAAATTGTTTTCCTCAGTTTAGGCCGATATGTATTCTTCTACATATTTTTGGTAAAAAAAATCGCAATAAGCGTATTTTGATTGGTTTGCGCAAAAGTTATAGCGTCTACAAAACAGGGGATATATTTATAGCATTTTTATTATTTATTTATTTATTTACTAGTAATGTGATCTGCGGCGGGCACGCGCACCAGATCCCGAGTGACATGGCGGGCCGGGAAGGCGAGGGCGTCATATGACGGGCGGCAAGCGGTTAAGAGATTACAGTTGACTATTAATTAGAAAAAAGTAAATCCTTCTATTCGTGTTCATGTCTAGATCTATTTTATAGTTAAAAAATGCTTGTGAGCATAACCATTCAAAAAAATGATCATAGATTTAATGTAAAAAGTTCTGCGCTGTGTGTCAACAAGAATAGAAAAAACAATTCCGGCAGCTGACATATAACTAGTATAGCCAAATTATATAACAGATCATAATTCATAATCATAAACAGATCAGAAAAAGTATCAAACTGTTCAAAATACAAATAGATAGCAGTCATAATATAGAGGATCATTTAATAATAGAAAATAGTCCATAAAAGATGTTATATTCAGCAGATCAAATAACAGTCTGTAGGGGAGGCCACCATCCCAGTGATCAATATGTAAAATGATTGTGTCCAGACAAATGCACTGTCACCAACAGTAAAATTGCACACACACTTACTGGCTGCCGTTACAACAGCTAAAGAGCTTCAAACACACAGAAACATCTCTGAAAATATTGCAGTAAATCTGTATTTTGAACAGTTTGATTTTTTTTTGAAAAAAAAAAAAGATCAAACACTAATTGCCCAAACCTATAATATTAATTCTATTTATGTTTTAATATTTTACGTTTTAAAAGAGAGTATAAAGATATAACACAGTACAAAGTGTCTTTATATAAAAGGATTCATACTATCAAATGCGGTTCTCATAAGGTAACCTAATATAAAGAATTACCAATTGCATTTGTAAACATGTTCCCAGGTCATGTCATTACAACTGAAAATGTTAGTTTGCCTACTACTAATGTAAGAAGTAATTGCAATAGAGAGTAAATTATAAACCAGCAAATTATATTAATCAATAGGAAAAAATGCAATGCAATTTTAATACAAATGTTACAACATACAGTAGGGGCGGAAAGTATTCAGACCCCCTTAAATTTTTCACTCTTTGTTATATTGCATCCATTTGCTAAAATCAGTTTTTTCCTCATTAATGTACACACAGCACCCCAGATTAACAGAAAAACACAAATTGTTGAAATTTTTGCAGATTTAAAAAAAAGAAAAACTGAAATATTACATGGTCCTAAGTATTCAGACCCTTTGCTCAGTATTTAGTAGAAGTACCCTTTTGATAACTAATACAGCCATGTGTCCTTTTGGGAAAGATGCAACAAGTTTTTCACACCTGGATTTGGGGATCCTCTGCCATTCCACCTTGCAGATCCTCTCCAGTTCTGTCAGGTTGGATGGTAAACGTTGGTGGACAGCCATTTTTAGGTCTCTCCAGAGATGCTCAATTGGGTTTAAGTCAGGGCTCTGGCTTGGCCATTCAAGAACAGTCACGGAGTTGTTGTGAAGCCACTCCTTCATTATTTTAGCTGTGTGCTTAGGGTCATTGTCTTGTTGGAAGGTAAACCTTCGGCCCAGTCTGAGGTCCTGAGCACTCTGGAGAAGGTTTTCGTCCAGGATATCCCTATACTTGGCTGCATTCATCTTTCCCTCGATTGCAACCAGTCGTCCTGTCCCAGTACCTGAAAAACACCCCCACAGCATGATGTTGCCACCACCATGCTTCACTGTTGGGACTGTATTGGAAAGGTGATGAGCAGTGCCTGGTTTTCTCCACACATACCACTTAGAATTAAGGCCAAAAAGTTCTATCTTGGTCTCATCAGACCAGATAATCTTATTTCTCACCATCTTGGAGTCCTTCAGGTGTTTTTTTAGCAAACTCCATAGGGCTTTCATGTGTCTTGCACTGAGGAGAGGCTTCCGTCGGGCCACTCTGCCATAATGCCCCGACTGGTGGAGGGCTGCAGTGATGGTTGACTTTCTGCAACTTTCTACAATCTCCCAACTGCATCTCTGGAGCTCAGCCACAGTGATCTTTGGGTTCTTCTTTACCTCTCTCACCAAGGCTCTTCTCCCCCAATAGCTCAGTTTGGCCGGACGGCCAGCTCTAGGAAGGGTTCTGGTCATCCCAAACGCCTTCCTTTTAAGGATTATGGAGGCCACTGTGCTCTTAGGAACCTTAAGTGCAGCACAAATTTTTTTGTAACCTTGGCCAGATCTGTGCCTTGCCACAATTCTGTCTCTGAGCTCTTCAGGCAGTTCCTTTGACCTCATGATTCTCATTTGCTCTGACATGCACTGTGAGCTGTAAGGTCTTACATAGACAGGTGTGTGGCTTTCCTAATCAAGTACAATCAGTATAATTAAACGCAGCTGGACTTAAATGAAGGTGTAGAACCATCTCAAGGATGATCAGAAGAAATGGACAGAACCTGAGTTAAATATATGAGTGTCACAGCAAAGGGTCTGAATTCTTAGGACCATGTGATATTTCTGTTCTTCTTTTTTAATAAATCTGCAAAAATGTCAACAATTCTGTGTTTTTCTGTCAATATGGGGTGCTGTGTGTACATTAAATGAAGTTAAATGATTTTAGCAAATGGCTGCAATATAACAAAGAGTGAAAAATTTAAGGGGGTCTGAATACTTTTCGTCCCCACTGTATATATAGATATATAAATTTAGCAGATGTCCTAGAGAATAACATGGTGTTTTTGCAATTTTTGCAAATTTAAAAAAATACACTTTAATGAATTTTAATACATACAAAAACAATATAATACCTAATTTTTTGCTAAAATATAAAAGATGGTGTTATGCCGAGTAAATAGATACCTAAAATGTCATGCTTTAAAATTGCACACACTCGTGGAATTGCAACAAACTCCATAGGCAATGCTTTAAAAGCCTTTACAGGTCACCAGTTTAGCGTTACAGAGGAGGTCTGGTGCTAGAATTATTAGTCTCGCTCTTACATTGGCGGCATTACCTTAGATGTGTGGTGCGATTGCCATTTATACGAGTCTTCTTCAAAACGTTTTCACAGTTTTTTTTTAATACCTTTTGCAGCCATCTTCACCACAGCGTGACAACTCTTATACTAAACTGTAAGGTCAGCCAGCATGCCAGTCAGACTAGTCACATGACACTCTCAGACACAAATAATTACTACTGCTGCTCCTTCACTGTTTCTAATGAAAATATAAAAGTGTGGAAACTTTTTGAAGACCCCTCATATATATGTGCAAGACCAACATGTGTATTTGCCTTAGCACACGAGCACGGGGGGGACAGGCACTTTAAAAAAAAAAATATATATATATATTTTTTTTTTACATTGTTTCTTAACTTTTTTTTATTGCTTTTATTGTTGTCACAAGGAATGTAAACATCCCTTGTGACAGCAATAGGCAGGTACTCTTTATGGAGAGATTTGGGGTCTATTAGACCCCCGATATATCTCCTCTGCCCTTAAAAGCATCTGATCACACCAAGATTGGTGTGATCAGATGCTTTCACTCTTTAAAAATGATGCTGTTTATATCCGGGGAAACCAGAAGTGACAAAAATGCTTGCTGCTTCCGGTTTCCTATACAAAAGAGCTCATCTGGGACCTTCTGGTCCTCGACAAGCTCTATAGTAAGCCTGTGGAACTGCCAGCTTCATTCCAGGCTCGCCAGTGGGACAGGAGAGGTACCGGTAGGAGGGGGCAAGCCATCCCGCCTCCTGTAAAAGCCATTCAGCAGCTAATTAGCCACTATAATGGCTTTTACCTAAAAGCCGATAGCCGCCTAAAAAAAACAGACCCCTGCTACTTGCGCCTAAGTTACACCAACTCTCCCTGCAGATCCTGGCTTAACTGTCCCACCATTGGGTTGTGAGCAGAGGGCTTAAAGTGGCAGTGTGGCAGCCAATAGGAAGTCTTTTTGGTCCTGGCAGTCCTCCCTTCCCCGTTACTAGGGGTGGGTTTAACAGCAGAAAATCTGATTTCTAGGCTACATTCTTTCTTGTATAGTCAATTGCAGCAGTGCAGAGAGTTAAAAACACGGGCTGTGCAGCAGAGGTGGAGTGTTCTGCTGAGTAGCTTAAAGGGACATCCAGCAAATTGCAGCACACATGTATTGGGGGCCTGATCGGGTGGCCACCCAATAGTGGTCCCTCTTATTTATGCCCTAAATCCTGGGGTCCACATGTTTTTGAGCATGAAAGATAGAATTTGCCACAAATTACTTACAGCAACATGCACTAAGGACAATACTTTCAGAATACTTTCACCTTCAGAATGTTACACCCATATTTAGGGTCTATCATGTTCCAGTTGGTGCCCCACTTATCACCCCGATCCCCTTCCCCATGTGACAGCAGGCAAGGGTTCTTCTACCTGTACCAACTATCACATTTTAAAAATGCCATGGCTGTGCTGGGCTCCACTCACACAGCCACATACAGTATCTCACAAAAGTTAGTACACCCCTCACATTTTTGTAAATATTTTATTATATCTTTTCATATGACAACACTGAAGAAATTACACTTTGCTACAATGTAAAGTAGTGAGTGTACAGCTTGTATAACAGTTTAAATTTGCTGTCCCCTCAAAATAAGTCAACACACAGTCATTAATGTCTAAACCACTGACAACAAAAGTGAGTACACCCCTAAGTGAAAATATCCAAATTAGGCCCAAAGTGTCAATATTTTGTGTGGCCTTCATTTTTTTCCAGCACTGCCTTAACCCTTGTGGGCATGGAGTTCACCAGAGGTTCACAGTTTGCCACTGGAGTCCTCTTCCACTCCTCCACGAGGACATCACAGAGCTGGTGGATGTTAGAAACCTTGCACTCCTTCTGCTTTAGGATGCCCCACAGATGCTCAACAGGGTTTAGGTCTGGAGACATGCTTGGCCAGTCCATCACCTTTACCCTCAGCTTCTTTAGCAAGGCAGTGGTCGTTGGAGGTGTGTTTGGGGTCGTTATGTTGGAATACTGCCCTGTGGCCCAGTCTCCGAAGGGAGGGGATCATGCTCTGCTTCAGTATGTCACAGAACATGTTGGCATTCATGGTTCCCTCAATGAACTGTATCTCCCCAGTGCCGGCAGCACTCATACAGCCCCAGATCATGACACTCCCACCACATTGCTTGACTGTAGGCAAGACACACTTGTCTTTGTACTCCTCACCTGGTTGCCACCACACAAGCTTGACACCATCTGAACCAAATACGTTTATCTTTGTCTCATCAGACCACAGGACATGGTTCCAGTAATCCATGTCCTTAGTCTGCTTGTCTTCAGCAAACTGTTTGCAGGCTTTCTTGTGCATCATCTTTAGAAGAGGTTTCCTTCTGGGATGACAGCCATGCAGACCAATTTGATGCAGTGTGCAGCATATGGTCTGAGCACTGACAGGCTGACCCCCAACCCCTTCAACCCCTGCAGCAATGCTGGCAGCACTCATACATCTATTTCCCAAGGACAACCTCTGGATATGACTCTGAGCATACGCACTCAACTCCTTTGGTCGACCATGGCGAGGCCTGTTCTGAGTGGAACCTGTCCTGTTAAATTGCTATATGGTCTTGGCCACCGTGTTGCAGCTCCGTTTTAGGGTCTTGGCAATCTTCTTTTAGCCTAGGCCATCTTTATGTAGAGCAACAATTATTTTTTTCAGATCCTCGGAGAGTTCTTTGCCATGAGGTGCCATGTTGAACTTCCAGTGTCCAGTATTAGAGAGTGAGAGCATTAACACCAAATTTAACAGACCTGCTTCCCATTCACACCTGAGACCTTGTAATACTAATGAGTCACATGACACCGGGGAGGGAAAATGGCTAATTGGGCCCAATTTGGACATTTTCACTTAGGGGTGTACTCATTTTTGTTGCCAGTTGTTTAGACATTAATGGCTGTGTGCTGAGTTATTTTGAGGGAACAGCAAATTTACACTGCTATACAAGCTATACATCAAAGAATTTATGTTGTAGCAAAGTGCCGTTTCTTCAGTGTTGTCACATGAAAAGATATAATAAAATATTTACAAAAATGTGAGGGGTGTACTCACTTATGTGAGATACTGTAATTCATTCACAGGGATCTGTGAATAGGAAAACTACAAGTCCTGTCTGCCACTGTGCCACAGGTTACTGCGCATGCGCCGTGCCTTCCACCGAAGCCCAGCCCCCCGAGGTGACGACACTGCACCCAGAGGCGCGTGCGAAGCGTCCACATCCACCGAGGGAGGGGGCGGGAAGCAGAGGCTGACACAGGAACTGGCTGTGAGGATCTGTTAATAGGTTCAGGAGGCACGATATGGCAAGGAGAGCGGTACCGGCCTGGATGGCGGTAAAGACAGGCATTTAGCACTGGAGAGCCTATAAGGTACCTCAGGTATAATCAGCCCTGGAGACAGAGGAGAGATCAATGCTCCTGGGTCTCTGCATATGCCCCAAAAAGATCCACAGAAAAATGGGCTCCCATTCTTATATGGTGCATTTAGCAACCCAAGACATGGGACTCCATACTGCAGGAGAGCATGAACCTGCAATGGTCGCACCATATGTCGGTGAGGTAGGGCTGGCTGTGATCCTGCAAGGATGAGGACAGGAAAAAGAATACTTGAGGTGGGGAGTAACTCTTTTTTTTATAGAGTTACGTGGTCCTGTGGGTTGGACGAGGGCAGAGCCACCAACCATTGGTATGCTGCCATGGGAGGCACCAGGAAAGGGACTTGTAGTTCTCAATGGACTGTGCTGAGAAAGCACCCACATAGTCCAATCACTTATCCACCAGCTTTGTAACTGAAAGCCTGTATGGAGGTACAGGCACAGAGCTGGAAGGAGTGTGCAGGAGCCTGACGTTGCACACGTAATCGTGCAATGCATTTTAGGATCCTGTAGTAAAAAATAATGTACTTTTTTTTTTTTCCCTGCAAAAATATGTGCCCTTTTTAAAATGTTTTCCTAAAAGGCCAACTTAGCTTTTAAATGCTTTTTATTTCATAAAACATCTAATAACAAATACACGTTCTTATTTTTTTTTCCCTCTATGAAATTCCTAATCTGCATTTAATTTTGAAAGTTTCCTCCAGCTACGTGTGTGTGTGTCTCTCAAAACACGGCATGTACAATTGATGTACAAAGCAGGAATGCATACGTGGAGGGAACTCCTGCAGGACTCCATAGGTACCAGCAGCACAGGGAGAAACACATACAATTAGCAGTGTTTCAGCATGGAAAAGGGAGACTTCCAAAATTAAATGCAGAGGAATTTTTTTTAGAAATAAAAAGCAAGCAAATGTAGGTTTTATTATCTGTTTTATGGGAAAAAAAGATAGGTTTTAATGTTACTTTATCAATCTTATCCCACCACGTACAACTCCCCGGGTTTAGAGGGGTGAAATACCTCCCTTAATGTCTGCACCATTTCGCTCTTTTTTTTTCACCACCTCCTCCTCCTGGGATTCCTTTTCTGACCCACAAAGATGGAGGCATTAGGCAAAGGATCCTGCTTGCATTAGTCCTCTTCTTCTGCTGCGCCTCCAGTGCCTGAGCTATGAGGCTATAGAGTGTGTGTTCCAGGAGCAATATGAGAGGGATTATTATTATACAGGATTTATATAGCGCCAACAGTTTGTGCAGCGCTTTACAACATGGGGGCAGACAGTACAATTACAAAACAATTCCATACAGGATGAATCAGAGGGACCATTTAATATTTAGGAGGGAGGGTATTTGTATCACTAATCCCTACAAAACAATGCTCTCCTGCGCTCCGGTGTTTTGTAGACACGGGTGGTGTGATCCATTCTTTGGTTTAAGGCAAAGTCTATAATCTTGCAGCCCTCCTCAGAACAATGGGTATTCATACAACTAAAAAGAAAAAAGAAAAAAAAAAAGAAAAAAAGGAGGGCGCACCGAGCTAAGTGCATTACTGATATAAAAGTTTTATTAAAAACATATAAAAGCAATGGTACTACTCACAAACGAGCATAAATAAAGGCTTTTCTTATCAGTCGAATTGCATCCCTTGGCACCTGCAGACAGGACCTGATGATGGGAGGTATCAGATGGTACCCCAGGCTTAGCCGCTCAGCGTCTGGGGTACCATCTGATACCTCCCATCATCAGGTCCTGTCTGCAGGTGCCAAGGGATGCAGCTCGTTTGTGAGTAGTACCATTACTTTTATATATTTTTTATAAAACTTTTATATCGGTAATGCACTAGGTCGGTGCGCCCTCCTTTTTTTTCTCTTATCACTAATCCCTGCCTCATTGCAACGTACCATTTTGATCATCTTTTTGAAAGTTGCCAACATGTTGCATGTTTCCTGAAGCTTCCCAGATCTTGTTTTTGGTTCAGGTTCTTTGATGGCACACTGCTGCTAGTGCAGCCTCTGCAGTATATCCAATGTTGAATTCCAGCACCTGGGGGTGTTACAGATGACAGACAGTTGGCAGGAATCTTATGTTGGCACTGCATTTCTGCAGGTCAGTATTCTGCATTGTTGGGGCCCCTTTAATGTAGGCACACAGAAGTGAAGATGACTCAAGGGGGTAAGTTCAGCAGCAGTCAGATGTAGA
Source organism: Lithobates clamitans (assembly GCA_037952925.1). Lineage (NCBI taxonomy): Eukaryota > Metazoa > Chordata > Amphibia > Anura > Ranidae > Lithobates > Lithobates clamitans. The sequence continues at coordinate 3,372,799 of JBBGZY010000159.1, forward strand.
GTTAGACTTAGTAGGTGGGTAGGCTCCTTAGAGCAGCAAGCAAAAATAAGGCAAGTTCAGATGGCAGTTGGTGGTGTAAATACTAAGGTAAAACTAAAGGGTGTGCACCTCAAAGCTCAAACACACATGCGTGTGTATATAAATATATATATACAGTCTGTAATGGAACCTTGGATTACGAGCATAATCCGTTCCAGTAGAATGCTTGTAATCCAAAGCACTCGCATATCAAAGCGAGTTTCCCCATAAAAGTCAATGGAAACTAAGATAATTCGTTCCACATTGACTTCTATTACATGCAATACCGCATGTGGCCAGAGGTGGGGGGGCTCCGTAGAGCCTCGGAAATACTCGGGACAGCTAGGCTGAACTCGGAAAAGCTCTGAAACACTCGGGAACGGAGTATTTCCGAGTGTTTCCAAGTATTTCCGAGTCATTCTGAGTATTTCCATACGACTCCGAACCATTCCGAGTGTCCCTGGCGCCCCCGCACCTCTAGCCAAATGCGGTACTGCACCGCCCATTAGCTTGAATTTTGCTTGTTTTGCGAGAACAACACTCGCAAACCGAGTCAGGATTTTAAAAAAAAAGTTGCTTGTCTTTCAAAACACTTGTTAACCGCATTGCTCGTAAACCAAGGTTCCACTATATATCTATATATATATATTCTATATATGGCAGTAGAGCAGTGGACGATGTCAGTAGGGCAGAGCTTGGTGTCAGTAGTTAATTTTTATTATTTTTTTTATTATAACTTTTTTACAATTTTATTCTTTTTACAATATTTTTTTCAAATTACTATTTTATTTTTTATTTTTTAGGAGCCCCATGGGGGGGGGGCTTTGGTGAAGTACCAGGGGTTTAAACAGACCCCCAATGTCTCACTTTTGAGATCGAGAAAGGGACCGAGGACAGAGATTCTTCAGTCCCTTTCTCTGCAGCCAAACAGCAGGGGGGAATCTGCACAGCACAGCATGATTAGGGTGTGCCCAAGTACCCTGTGCGCACGCCTATTCAGTATACTGAGAAGTAGGTTTAGGTAGATTTTTTAAGAACAGTCAGGGAAATGGTTTCCTGTTTGATTACAGCTTCATAAAGTCCAATACTATAAACTTTTGTACCATAAACTTTACACAAAATCAACGTAAATTGAGCAGCTTGTAATATTAGATTATTGGGGACCAACATAATGATTCTTTCCAGATTTACTGAGATTTAAATAGTACAATGTCAATGTACAGTGCCTTGACAAAGTATTCATACACCTTGAAATTTTCCACATTTTGTCAACCAAAAAGGTAAATGTATTTTATTGGGATTTTATGTGATAGACCAACACAAAGTGGCACATAATTGTCAAGTGGAAGGAAAACGATAAATGGTTTTCAATTTTTTTTTACAAATAAATATCTGAAAAGTGTGGTGTGCATTTGTATTTAGCCCCCTTTACTCTGATACCCCTAATTATAATCTAGTGAAACCAATTGTCTTCAGACGTCAAAATGTGGAAAATTACAAGGGGTATGAATCATTTTTTAAGGCACTGTACAATGCCAAAAGCTTTACTTTTGTAAATGTCCAAACCAACTGAAAAAGTTTCAGAATGGCAGTGGTAGGCATGGGTGTCCGCAGAACATTTTTCAGAGCACCTTGATGGTGTCACCCCACTGGCTGCCTGCACCCCCATAGCAATGCCACTGTGCTGAATGTGCCAATCCGATCCCTGATTCCAGGGGGGAGGGCACTTGACCCCCCTTGCCCCTACCTGCGGACGCCCATGTTGGTAGGTTACCTCACCCACTAAGAAAATTCAAAGTGTGCCACTATAAGCTCCGTAAATATGTAATAAATAAATGTATCAAAATGATACGGAAATCCTATAAATTAGGTGATTTCAAAACAAACATCTCAGTGTGAACCAGGGTGTGCTACGTGAACAAATATAACAATGGCTATTGAACAAAGCAGTAGCACTTATATACATTCGCCAATTCAAATGATAAGTGGAAAAACATCAAAAATGATATTATATATAAAGTCCATATCACAATAAGTGAAATATTAGTGAAAAAAGAAAAAAAAAGTCTATGGTAGCAGTGCGTAGGCGATGATAAACAGGTATCTCCCGAACACGCAGAGGGATTGTTAGATCCAACCTGGCAGGTAAATGGACCGTGGGGAGACCAGAAGCGCACGGAAGATTGAAATCAGTGCCAGGACCATCACCAGAAATTGTGGAGGCTTACCAGAAATAGTGGCCTGAAAAAGCATATGCCATACAGGTCAAAAAGGCTTGATGACTAGGGATGAGCTTCGTGTTCGAGTCGAACCCATGTTCGACTCGAACATCGGCTGTTCGGTCGTTCGCCGGATTGCGAACGATATGGGCCGTTCGCGCCAAATTCGTGTGGCGCGTCACGGCCCATAATTCACTGTGGCATCGCAGTGCATTGCTTGCTGATGATTGGTCAAGCATGCACTATGACCCGCATGCTTGGCCAATCACAGCGCCACCTGAACAGAGAGCCGTAATTGGCCAAAGCCAAGGGGGCTTTGGCCAATTATGGCTCAGGGGATTTAGTACACACCCCACACTATATAAGGCCGCCTGCACGGCGGCCCTGTGCAGTGTGTTCCGGTGTGCTTAGAGAGAGAGAGAGAGACAGTGTCATTTTATTTGAGTTAGCTAGATTAGACAGGACAGTCAGTCAGTTAGCTGCACTTAAAGTGTATTGTATATATATGCATCCCAGGTGTTGCATATATATATATATATATATATATATATATATATATATATATATACACTGTATTCAGTTTAGCTAGATCCGTTCCTGTTATCTTCTAGACTATTTACATTTAGTGCAGTGCGTCCTGCTCACAGTGTTCAGCTAGATCCGTTCCTGTTATCTTTCTACTGACAGGCAGGCTTGCCTTGTTACAGTATATAAAGCTACCTGAAGAAAATTACTGGTGTTCTTTTGATCCTATTAGTACCACGGTCAGGCAGCTAGACTATTTACATTTAGTGCAGTGCGTCCTGCTCACAGTGTTCAGCTAGATCCGTTCCTGTTATCTTCCTACTGACAGGCAGGCTTGCCTTGTTACAGTATATAAAGCTACCTGAAGAAAATTACTGGTGTTCTTTTGATCCTATTAGTACCACGGTCAGGCAGCTAGACTATTTACATTTAGTGCAGTGCGTCCTGCTCACAGTGTTCAGCTAGATCCGTTCCTGTTATCTTCCTACTGACAGGCAGGCTTGTCTTGTTACAGTATATAAAGCTACCTGAAGAAAATTACTGGTGTTCTTTTGATCCTATTAGTACCACGGTCAGGCAGCTAGACTATTTACATTTAGTGCAGTGCGTCCTGCTCACAGTGTTCAGCTAGATCCGTTCCTGTTATCTTCCTACTGACAGGCAGGCTTGTCTTGTTACAGTATATAAAGCTACCTGAAGAAAATTACTGGTGTTCTTTTGATCCTATTAGTACCACGGTCAGGCAGCTAGACTATTTACATTTAGTACAGTGCGTCCTGCTCACAGTGTTCAGCTAGATCCGTTCCTGTTATCTTCCTACTGACAGGCAGGCTTGTCTTGTTACAGTATATAAAGCTACCTGAAGAAAATTACTGGTGTTCTTTTGATCCTATTAGTACCACGGTCAGGCAGCTAGACTATTTACATTTAGTGCAGTGCGTCCTGCTCACAGTGTTCAGCTAGATCCGTTCCTGTTATCTTCCTACTGACAGGCAGGCTTGTCTTGTTACAGTATATAAAGCTACCTGAAAAAAATTACTGGTGTTCTTTTGATCCTATTAGTACCACGGTCAGGCAGCTAGACTATTTACATTTAGTGCAGTGCATCCTGCTCACAGTGTTCAGCTAGATCCGTTCCTGTTATCTTCCTACTGACAGGCAGGCTTGTCTTGTTACAGTATATAAAGCTACCTGAAGAAAATTACTGGTGTTCTTTTGATCCTATTAGTACCACGGTCAGGCAGCTAGACTATTTACATTTAGTGCAGTGCGTCCTGCTCACAGTTCAGCTAGATCCGTTCCTGTTATCTTCCTACTGACAGGCAGGCTTGTCTTGTTACAGTATATAAAGCTACCTGAAGAAAATTACTGGTGTTCTTTTGATCCTATTAGTACCACGGTCAGGCAGCTAGACTATTTACATTTAGTGCAGTGCGTCCTGCTCACAGTGTTCAGCTAGATCCGTTCCTGTTATCTTCCTACTGACAGGCAGGCTTGTCTTGTTACAGTATATAAAGCTACCTGAAGAAAATTACTGGTGTTCTTTTGATCCTATTAGTACCACGGTCAGGCAGCTAGACTATTTACATTTAGTGCAGTGCGTCCTGCTCACAGTGTTCAGCTAGATCCATTCCTGTTATCTTCCTACTGACAGGCAGGCTTGTCTTGTTACAGTATATAAAGCTACCTGAAGTAAATTACTGGTGTTCTTTTGATCCTATTAGTACCACGGTCAGGCAGCTAGACTATTTACATTTAGTGCAGTGCGTCCTGCTCACAGTGTTCAGCTAGATCCGTTCCTGTTATGTTCTACTGACAGGCAGGCTTGTCTTGTTACAGTATATAAAGCTACCTGAAGAAAATTACTGGTGTTCTTTTGATCCTATTAGTACCACGGTCAGGCAGCTAGACTATTTACATTTAGTGCAGTGCGTCCTGCTCACAGTGTTCAGCTAGATCCGTTCCTGTTATCTTCCTACTGACAGGCAGGCTTGTCTTGTTACAGTATATAAAGCTACCTGAAGAAAATTACTGGTGTTCTTTTGATCCTATTAGTACCACGGTCAGGCAGCTAGACTATTTACATTTAGTGCAGTGCGTCCTGCTCACAGTGTTCAGCTAGATCCGTTCCTGTTATCTTCCTACTGACAGGCAGGCTTGTCTTGTTACAGTATATAAAGCTACCTGAAGAAAATTACTGGTGTTCTTTTGATCCTATTAGTACCACGGTCAGGCAGCTAGACTATTTACATTTAGTGCAGTGCGTCCTGCTCACAGTGTTCAGCTAGATCCGTTCCTGTTATCTTCCTACTGACAGGCAGGCTTGTCTTGTTACAGTATATAAAGCTACCTGAAGAAAATTACTGGTGTTCTTTTGATCCTATTAGTACCACGGCAGGCAGCTAGACTATTTACATTTAGTGCAGTGCGTCCTGCTCACAGTGTTCAGCTAGATCCGTTCCTGTTATCTTCCTACTGAGAGGCAGGCTTGTCTTGTTACAGTATATAAAGCTACCTGAAGAAAATTACTGGTGTTCTTTTGATCCTATTAGTACCACGGTCAGGCAGCTAGACTATTTATAGTTAGTGCAGTGCGTCCTGCTCACAGTGTTCAGCTAAACCTACAAGCTAGTGGGGTGCGTCCACCTCACAGTGTTCAGCTAAAGCTACCTGTAGAAGGTTGGTGGTGTTCTCATACTACAGGCAGGCAGTTGATTTTGCTAGCTGCAGTATATATATATATATATATATATATATATATATATATATCCCAGCTTAGTGCAGCTACAGGCCATTAGTATGTCTGGAAGGCCAAGAAGGAGAGGCAGACAGTCACAAGCCAATAAGAGAGGGCAAGCAGGCTCTGTGTCTAGTGCTGGTCGTGGAGACGGTGCATCCTCATCAGCACGTGGCCATGGGACACGCTTGGCCTTTTTTTCGGCAGCTGGCCGTGTTGAGCCGCAACATGCGGAAGACTTGGTCGAGTGGATGACCAATCCGTCCTCATCCTCCTCATCCTCTCTCACCCATGCCCAGGGTGCTTTGTCTGGCAAAGCAGCGGCCTCTTCCCTCGGCTCAATGTCATCAGTGACTCCTTCCCTAGCTCCACCATGTCCTCCTGAGGAGTCCCTCGAACTGTTTGACCACAGTGTTGGGTACATGCTCCAGGAGGATGCCCAGCGTTTGGAAGGCTCTGATGATGATACTGAGCTCGATGAAGGCAGTAACATGAGCACGGACAGAGCGAGTGCCCAAGAAGGACAGCAATCTGGCAGTCATGCTCCCCCTGCTGCAGCATACTGCCAGGTTTGCTCCAGTGATGAGGAGGGAGGGGATGATGAGGTCACTGACTCAACGTGGGTGCCTGATAGGAGAGAGGAGGAGGAGGAGGAGGAGGCGGCACATCACCAACGAGGCAGGATGCCCTCCAGGGGCCAGCCTAAGGGCAGCACATTGACTGCATCACATGTGCAGGGCGCTGCAGTATCTGCGCGTTATTCAAAAAGTTCTTTGGTGTGGGCCTTTTTTGAGACAAGTGCATCAGATCGCACCGCTGCTATTTGCAACATATGTCTCAAGCGTATCTCACGTGGCCAAAACATCTCCCGCTTGGGTACCACATGCTTGACCAGACATATGTTGACCTGCCATGCAGTTCGTTGGCAAGCGCATCTGAAAGACCCACACCAAAGAACAAAGAGGACCTCTCCTTGCTCCTCATCAGCTGAGATTTCCAACCCCACTAGACCTTCAGTCCTCTCTGAGACCTGCACTGAGAGGAATGAAGGTGTAGAATTAGGTGTGTCACAGCCAAGTACTTGTGGGCAATCTGCTTTTGGTACACCGACGTCAGATTGTAACAGGCAAATTTCCCTGCCCCAGCTGCTGCACCGCCGAAAGAAGTTTGCTCCCAGCCATCCACATGCCCAGCGGTTGAATGCTAGCTTGGCAAAATTGCTAGCACTTCAACTGCTGCCTTCTCAGTTGGTAGACTCTGCCCCCTTCCGTGAGTTTGTGGAATGTGCGGTTCCTCAGTGGCAGGTACCCAAACGCCACTTTTTCTCACGGAAGGAGATTTCGGCTCTCTACCGGCATGTGGAAGGCAATGTCCATGCCTCACTGGACAGGGCGGTCAGCGGTAAGGTGCATATTACAGCTGACTCATGGTCCAGCAGGCATGGACAGGGACGTTACCTAAGTTTCACGGCGCATTGGGTGACTCTGCTGGCAGCTGGGAAGGATGCAGGACAAGGTGCAGTAGTGTTGGAGGTTGTTCCGCCACCACGCCTCCAAAATGCTAATGATTGTGACACACCTCTCTCCTCCACCCCCTCCTCTTCTTCTTCCTCCATGGCCTCTTCCTCGGAACCAGCGGTGCTCCGTAGTCGTTCAAGGGGCTACGCAAGTACGCAGGCCAAAAGATGCCATGCGGTGCTTGAGCTGGTGTGCTTGGGGGACATGAGCCACACTGGGGCAGAGGTTCTGTCAGCTCTGCAGGGGCAGGTTCAGAGGTGGTTGACGCCACGCCAACTTAAGGCAGGAATGGTGGTTTGCTACAATGGCACCAACCTCCTCTCTGCCCTCCGACAGGGACAAATGACCCATGTGCCCTGTTTGGCTCACGTCCTTAACTTGGTGGTGCAGCGGTTCTTGGGCAGGTACCCGGGCTTACAGGATGTCCTGAGGCAGGCCAGGAAAGTCTGTGTGCATTTCCGCCGGTCATATAATGCCAGTGCTCGGCTGACGGACCTCCAAAAGGAGTTTAACCTGCCCAAGAAGCGCCTAAACTGTGACATGCCCACCAGGTGGAACTCAACGTTGGCCATGCTGCAGCGGCTGCACATGCAGCAGAGGGCCATCAATGAGTACCTGTGCAACTATGGCACCAGGACAGGGTCAGGGGAGCTTGTTTTTTTTTTCCCCACGCCAGTGGGCCATGATCAGGGATGCATGCACTGTCCTTGCACCATTTGAGAAGGCCACGAGGATGGTGAGCAGTGACAGTGCATGCATCAGTGACACTGTCCCCCTTGGCCACCTGTTGGAGCACACGCTGCGTGGAATAATGGACAGGGCAATTGAGGCAGAACAGAGGCAGGAAGAGGAGGACTTCCTTAGCTCTCAAGGCCCCCTTTATCCAGACAGTGTTCCTGCGTGCCCGCCGATCACACAGGAAGAGGAGGAGGAGGAGGAGGAGGAGGAGGAGGAGGAAGATTGTGTCAGTATGGAGGTGGAGCCTGGCACTCAGCATCAGCAGCAGTCTTTAAGGGATCAGTCCCAAGAAACACATGGACTTGTACGTGGCTGGGAGGAGGTGGCTGCGGACCATGTCATCCTTAGTGACCCAGAGGACTCCGGACCGAATGCCTCAGCAAACCTATGCTGCATGGCCTCCCTGATCCTGCAAAGCCTGCGTAAAGATCCTCGTATTCCTGGTATCAAGGAGAAGGACCAATACTGGCTGGCAACCCTCCTTGATCCACGTTACAAGGGTAAGGTTGCGGACCTTATCTTGCCATCGCAGAGGGAGAAGAGGATGAAACATCTTCGGGAGGCCTTGCAGAAAGGTCTGTGCAACGCATTCCCAGAGACTGGGAGGTTACAAACTCCTGTTTCTGGACAACGTGTTGCTGAGGCTTCGGTCAGTCAAAGAAGGAGCGGTGGAGAAGGTGGCCGTCTGACCGATGCGTTCAGACAATTTTTTGGTCCGCAGCCCCAAGGTATGATCGGTTCCAGCAACCATCGCCAGCGTCTGTTTTACATGGTGCAGGAATACCTAGGGGCAAGATCAGACTTGGACACCTTTCCCACCGAAAATCCTCTGGGTTACTGGGTCTTGAGGATGGATCACTGGCCAGAGCTTGCACAGTATGCAATTGAGCTACTGGCCTGTCCTGCATCCAGCGTTCTTTCGGAACGCACATTCAGTGCTGCTGGAGGCGTGGTAACCGATCACAGGGTGCGTCTGTCCACCGACTCGGTCGATCGACTGACCTTCATAAAAATGAATCAGTCTTGGATCACCACCAGCTACCAAGCACCTGATGGTGATGTAACCGAATAATTTTTTTTGAAATCTCAGATCCCTTCAAAGACTGCCTATGCTGATGCTGAGTGACTATCCCTGAGTAATTATCCTCTTCCTCCTCAATCATCACGCTGATAGCTTGTAAGAACATTTTTGGTTCTGGGCGCCACCACCAGTGCCTAAGGCACAATTTTTCAGCCCCTGTTTAACAGGGGTGTGTAATTACAATTTTTGATGTAATACTTTGCAGCAGGGCTCGTTCCTGCATTCCAACTAGAGTGTCTGTGAGGGGTTGCAGTGTTGTGGCACCAGCACCAGTGCCCAAGGCCCAATTTTTCTGCTCCTGTCTAACAGGGGCGTGTAATTACAATTTTTGATGCAATACTTTGCAGCAGGGCTCGTTCCTGCATTCCAACTAGAGTGTCTGTGAGGGGTTGCAGTGTTGTGGCACCAGCACCAGTGCTTAAGACCCAATTTTTCTGCCCCTATCTAACAGGGGCGTGTAATTACAATTTTTGATGCAATACTTTGCAGCAGGGCTCGTTCCTGCGTTCCAACTAGAGTGTCTGTAAGGGGTTGCAGTGTTGTGGCACCAGCACCAGTGCCTAAGGCCTAATTTTTCAGCTGCTGTTCAACAGGGGCATGTAATTACAATTCTTGATCTAATATTTCACAGCAGGGCCCTGTGAGGGCTTACAGTGTTGTGGCCACAGCAACACCTAAGGCCCAAATTTCTGCTGAGTATATAGGGCAGGACCCTACTTTCAAACATCTAACTTACAAATGACTCCTACTTGCAAACGGAAGGAGACAACAGGAAGTGAGATGAAATCTACCCCTAGGAAGGGAAATTCTCTCCTGTAAGAGTTAATTTGGGAAAAATATTCTCCTTTCCACTGATGCTTTCCAATCCTTGTTCCACAAAAAAACCCAAATTTTCAAAAAACATTTTTCATTGGGACAAAAAGTGAGGTGAAATCTTCTGAAGAGGAGGAAAGACAGCAAAACAAATGTCACAGGGGTGATAACCCTTCCCTATGTTTTCCAAAAAGCTTAAAAAAGATTTTTTGGCTGGAGCTAAACACGTTAAAAATGTACCCGTTCAAAATTACAAACAGATTCTACTTAACAACAAACCTACAGTCCCTGTCTTGTTTGCACCGCCTGTATACTGCTGTTCAGAGTATATAGGGCCTGGTGGCCCCACACCTTTCCTTATTTTAATTTGGGTGCGGGGTTCCCCTTAATATCCATACAAGACCCAAAGGGCCTGGTAATGGACTGGGGGGTACCCATGCCGTTTGTCTCACTGATTTTCATCCATATTGCCATGACCCGACATTACATTAAACCCGCAAGCAGTTTTAAATGAGATTTTTTCCTTTAAAAATGACATTTTGTGCAGGGACTGTTCTAAACACGGGAAACACGCGTCACTTTACAGGCATACTATAGATACCCCCCAGGTACGATATTTAAAGGAATATTTCACTTTTTTTTTTTTTACTTTAAGCATCATTAAAATCACTGCTCCCGAAAAAATGGCCGTTTTTAAAAGTTTTTTTTGCATTGATACATGTCCCCTGGGATAGGACCCGGGTCCCCAAACCCTTTTTAGGACAATACCATGCAAATTAGCCTTTAAAATGAGCACTTTTGATTTCAAACGTTCGAGTCCCATTGACGTCAATGGGGTTCTAACGTTCGTGCGAACTTTCGGTCCGTTCGCAGGTTCTGGTGCGAACCGAACCGGGGGGTGTTCGGCTCATCCCTATTGATGACCAACATGTCTGGATATTTTATCTGTTCAGATGTCATCACCACACGGTAAGGGGGAAATAATCAGCACGGCTTCCTCATCAATGGATAAACCACCATAAGCCAAGCGAACAATTTGTATTGCATGTGAGGAATAAAAACACTCACATAGCGTGATAACGTTTAAACTTTGATTTATTAAAAATTAAGAATTAAAAAGCAAACTCACATTTTCAGAAGATAGGAATAAGACCCCAGATGATGACTTTTTAGTTGAAACATGTCGGGTGGACCCCTCACGACTACCGCTATACGTTTTACATGCTATTCCTATCTTCTGAAAATGTGAGTTTGTTTTTTAAGAACAGTCAGGGAAATGGTATCCTGTTTGATTACAGCTTCATAAAGTCCAATACTATAAACTTGTGCACCATAAACGTTACAGAAAATCAACATAAATTGAGCAGCTGGTAACATTAGATTATTGGGGACCAGCATAATGATTCTTTCCAGATTTACTGAGTTTTAAATAGTACAATGTCAATGTACAGTGCCTTGACAAAGTATTCATACACCTTGAAATTTTCCACATTTTGTCACGTTACAACCAAAAACGTAAATGCATTTTATTTCGATGTGATAGACCAACACAGAGTGGCACATAATTCAAGTGGAAGGAAAATGATAATGGTTTTCATTTTTTTTTTTACAAATAAATATCTGAAAAGTGTGGTGTGCATTTGTATTTAGCCCTCTTTACTCTGATACTCCTAACTAAAATCTAGTGAAACCAATTGTCTTCAGAAGTCAAAATGTGGAAAATTTCAAGGGGCATGAATCCTTTTTTAAGGCACTGTAGAATGCCAAAAGCTTTACTTTTGTAAATGTCCAAACCAACTCAAAAAGTTTCAGAATGGCATTGGTAGGTTACCTCACCCACTAACTCTTGGAGTCTCCCATGGCGATGTTTCCCTAAGATTGCCTGATCCTGCCCTTCCCACAAGTCCGCAAACAATAAAGTAGTTCTCTGTTATGTCTGCATTGCATAGATTTTCTTTATTGTAAATTAACTATTGGTGGGAGATCAGCATTATCTCATGACTTTTGTAATGGCAACTGTAGTTGAGCATATCTGGAAAACCTGGTGGGCATATAAAGACAGTGAAGTTCCAGAATGCAAATAAACTTGTCAGCTAAAAATAAAAACAAAATCTGAAATATCAGTTTAGCTGACACTTGGCTATAATCTGACTTTTTCCTTTTTGAATGTGTTTGGTTCTCAGATTTGTTTATATTGAACTGGTTTGTCTTTGTCAATTTTTTTTCAGGTATATAATGAAGCCAGCACGACAGTCGTCATCACGTTTTCATTATTTTACTATATTTCTCATCCAAACTTTAGTTGCCTTTATGTTATTCAGTTATAATCATATTAGTAATAAACATATCAGAAATGAGGTTTCCATCATGACCACCAACTGCACAGATTCTGCAGCTCCCTCCAAGCCTGAATTGAATTTCACTGTCTTGTTATGGACGTGGCCATTTGATTTCCAGTTCCCTTTAGAGTGTCCAAAACCCTTTGATACTAAGTGCCTGCTCACAGTCAACCGTAGCTTATATAACACAGCAAATGCAGTCGTTCTTCATCACAGGAATGTATGTGGATCCAGACAGCAGATGCCACAGATGCCAAGGCCTGAAGGACAATATTGGGTGTGGTTTACTTTGGAATCTCCAAGTCATAATCCAAACCTGCACTTCATGGACAAACTCATCAACCTCACTATGTCCTACCGCAGTGACTCTGATATCTATACTCCTTATGGATGGTTAGAACAGAATGAAGCTGCTGCTAATTATACAATCCCAAAAAAGTCTCATCTGGTGGCTTGGCTTGTCAGTAACTGGAATCCTAATTCCAGACGGGTCAAGTTTTATAACGACTTCAAGAATTATATACTAATAGATATTTATGGTCAACAACATCTCCCTTTAGTCAGGGAGGACACAAATCTAGTAATCGCTAAATATAAGTTCTACTTAGCCTTTGAGAACTCAATACATACAGACTATATAACAGAAAAACTATGGAGTAATGCATTTAGGTCAGGAAGTGTCCCTGTGGTTCTTGGCCCACCCCGAGAAAACTATGAGAGATTTATTCCACCTGATTCATTCATTCATGTGGATGACTTCTCCAGTGCAAAAGAGCTGGCTTCCTACCTGCTTGAACTGGACAAAAATGATCAGAAATACCAGGAATACTTCAAATGGAGATCAAAACTGAAGCCAGTGGAAGATGTTTCTTGGATTGTGCATTACTGCAAAGCATGTGTAGAACTCCAAACTGCCCCTTCGTATAGAACCATGTCAAGTCTTGGTAAATGGTTCACATGACAAATGGAATATATCATTTCTGGAGAAAAAAAAAAATTCTTGACTGAAAAAGGGACCCACAAATGAACTCCAATAAATGTAATAAGGAAACATAAATAGTAAAGTGTAAAGCACAAAGAACAGTGGCTTATAGCAACAAGTCACAAATCATCGTCTAGCTGATTTAAATATTTGCAAACAATAAGGAAACCATAAATTGGTTGTGCAGGTGACAGGGGGTTAATAGAATACCACATAGATATACATAAAATATATAGGGGATCATTTACTATAGGGCTATGGCGCTAATTTGCGCAAATTGCCACGAATTAGCGCTAGTTTGCAGCAATTTAGCGCGAATTAGCGCTAATAGCGCTAATTCGCGCTAAAACGGTATTCACTATAGCGCTGGTGAGAAAATACTCCCAAAATCGAATTTACTATAGCTCCCTGAAACTAAATAGCGCCCAAACCCTTACTTTGCTAAAACCTAGAGAATTGCACATGGAAATAATGTTTAGAGCATGATATAATTGCCTAAATCGTACTGAAATATGCGGTATATTATTTAAAGATTATCTGCTTTTAAACTGTGTGAAAAAGTGATTTCTATACTGAAATATCTTTAAAAGTCTGAAAAGTGAAAAATTCCCCGTTTTGGACAACTAGGTGCCAACACAACTGAGCATGCTCAGACCTGAAAATAACTCTCATTTTAACTCAAGTGTCTTTTTTACCTGGAGCTATAGTAAATACCAAAATGAGAGCTAATTAGAGAGCATTTTTTGGGAGTTAAAATCTGCTCTAATTTAGTCCAAATGAAGTTTCAGTCATTGATTATAATGGAACAATTCTAACTTTCACAAAAAAACTTTTAATGTTGAGATGAAATGTATCTTTCTGTGAAATAAATTTTCCTTTGCAACATTGTTGCTTCTACTTAAAATATTTTGATTTTAATAATGCTACAATGTGGAATGTTTTGATGTTTTGGTAAAATATATTTTTCTCTGTCACTTTCACTTGTTACTCTTCATCTCACAACAATCTTTACCCCAAACTCACACAGGTGTCTTTACAATCCACAAACAATACCATTGCTGATGAAAATTTAAAATGAATCACAATTTTTTGTGCTTTTTATTATTTCCAAATATTCATAATTTGAGCCCAAAAAATGTGATATGTGTACCAACATCAGAAATCAAAATGTAATTCCCAAAAATTTTGAGGTAATATTCTACTCTCACCCACAAAAAAAACACCAAATATCACAGAATAAATCAAGAAGAATAACTCTTGAGTAATGTAATTCCATCACCTGTATGTCCATAGAAATGCAGTATTTATGTGTTTTTATGTGTTTTTATGTGTATTTATGTGTAGTTATGTGTAGTTATGTGTAGGAGGGTCTCACACGTGGCAGCTCCGTGGCTTAGAGGTTAGAACTTCTGCTTAGTATCTCTGAGAGTCTGGGTTCAAACCCCAACCATGTTACTTCATGTAGAGAAGTTGTACTCATCTCCCAGGTCCTATAACTATGTCTAATTGTAGTAGTTATGTGTAGGAGGGTTCCACCACCATTGTAAGTCTTTTCCAGATACACTATATAGCCAAAAGTATTGGGACGACTGCCTTTACACACACATGAACTTTAATGGCAGCCCAGTCTTAGTCCGTAGGGTTAAAATTTGATTTGGCCCACCCTTTGCAGCTAGAACAGCTTCTGGGAAGGCTGTCCACAATTTTTAGTCTGCCTATGGGAATGTTTGATCATTCTTCCAGAAGTGCATTTGTGAGGCCAGGCACTGATGTTGGATGAGAAGGCCTGGCTTGCAGTCTCTACTCTAATTCAGCCAAAGGGTGTTCTATCTGGTTGAGGCCAGGACTCTGTGCAGGCCAGTCAAGTTTCTCCACCCCAAACTTGCTCATCCATGTCTCTATGGACCTTGCTTTGTGTACTGGTGTGCAGTCATGTTGGAACAGGAAGGGGCTTTCCCCAAACTGTCCCCACAAAGTTGGGAGCATGAAATTGTCCAAAATGTCTTGGTATGCTGACGCCTTAAGAGTTCCCTTATCTGAAACTAAGAGGCCAAGCCCAACCCCTGAAAAACAACCCTGCACCATAATCCCCCTCCACCAAATCATTTGGACCAGTGCACAAAGCAAGGTCCATAAAGACATGGATGAGTGATTTTGGGGTGGAGGAACTTGACTGGCCTGCACAGAGTCCTGACCTCAACACAACAGAACACCTTGGGGATAAATTAGAGAGGAGACTGTAGGTCAGGCCTTCTCGTCCAACATCAGGGCCTGACCTCACAAATGCACTTGGAAGAATGGTCAAACATTCCCATAGACATACTCCTAAACCTTGTGGACAAGAAGAGTTGAAGCTGTTATAGCTGCAAAGGGTGGGCCAAATGAGTTTTGAACCCAATACTAATACTGGGATGCCATTACAGTTCATGTGTGTTTAAAGGCAGGCATCCCAATACTTACGCCAATATACTGTATATTGCTTGTGACACTGAGCATGGCTATGGACTTAGGGCTGGTTCACACCACAGAGATGCAGAGACCATGCTTGGGGCTGCCTGGTGGCTAAGTGGGTAGCAGTTCTATCTAGCAGCACCTGGGATGTTGGTTCAATTCCCCAACATGCTAATGCTTGTGTTGAAGTTTATATGTTCTCCCTGTGTGGGTTTCTCACCACAATCTAAAGACATGCTGGTATCTTATTTGTCTCCTGTCGAAATAGGTTCTAATGTAAGAAAGTTAATTTTGGACTTTATATTGGAAGCTCTTTGCAGCCAGGGACTGATGTTAATGTTTATTAGCACTAATCATGCCCAGGGACTTGGACATTTCAAATTTTAGGGTTTACACTGCACAGGTACATATGCTTAGAAAACTGTTGCTTTGTTTATGTGGATGCAAATGGACTTTGATCTTTGTCCTGTAGTTGGAGATTTGATGCACATAGCCAAGGCTAACACAGTTGCAAATACTATTATGTGTTCCTGCTCATCAGGTGCAATCACTTTAGACATACATGAAGAGACAGATTGAAAGATACTGGTGGGCGTGTACTTCTATTGGGTGTGTCAGTGTGCTAACAATACAACCTCTCTTATATAAAGGCCTGCAGTAGGGGGGGTTCGTTTGGCCTGAGAAGGTCAGGTTTTTTGTTGTGATGGAGAAGGAATGATATTGGGAGATTTGATGAAATTCTTGTGCATTTTTTCAATCAAAAGTGGGTTTATGTGGCCATGCTGTCAATGTTGTGTGTGTATTGTTCCTGTCTGATCATGCAAACATCATTTGGCAGCATCTGCTGACCTACTCTTTTTGATCTCGTTTAATCGTGTACACTAGGGATGAGCCGAACACCCCCCTGTTCGGTTCGCACCAGAACATGCGAACAGGAAAAAAATTCGTTCGAACACGCGAACACCGTTAAAGTCTATGGGACACGAACATGAATAATCAAAAGTGCTAATTTTAAAGGCTTATATGCAAGTTATTGTCAATAAAAGTGTTTGGGGACCTGGGTCCTGCCCCAGGGGACATGGATCAATGCAAAAAAAAGTTTTAAAAACGGCCGTTTTTTCAGGAGCAGTGATTTTAATAATGCTTAAAGTCAAACAATAAAAGTGTAATATCCCTTTAAATTTCATACCTGGGGGGTGTCTATAGTATGCCTGTAAAGGGGCGCATGTTTCCCGTGTTTAGAACAGTCTGACAGCAAAATGACATTTTGAAGGAAAAAACTCATTTAAAACTACCGCGGCTATTGCATTGCCGACAATACACATAGAAGTTCATTGATAAAAACGGCATGGGAATTCCCCACAGGGCAACCCCGAACCAAAATTAAAAAAAAAAAATGATGTGGGAGTCCCCCTAAATTCCATACAAGGCCCTTCAGGTCTGGTATGGATATTAAGGGGAACCCCAGCCAAAATTTTAAAAAAAAATTGACGTGGGGTTCCCTCTAAATTCCATACCAGACCCTTCAGGTCTGGTATGGATTTTAAGGGGAACCCCGCGCCCAAAAAAAAAAAAAAAAACGGCGTGGGGTCCCCCTAAAAATCCATACCAGACCCTTATCCGAGCACGCAACCTGGCAGGCCGCAGGAAAAGAGGGGGGGACGAGAGTGCGGCCCCCCCCCCTCCTGAACCATACCAGGCCACATGCCCTCAACATTGGGAGGGTGCTTTGGGGTAGCCCCCCAAAGCACCTTGTCCCCATGTTGATGAAGACAAGGGCCTCATCCCCACAACCGTGGCCGGTGGTTGTGGGGGTCTGCGGGCGGGGGGCTTATCGGAATCTGGAAGCCCCCTTTAACAAGGGGACCCCCAGATCCCGGCCCCCCCCTGTGTGAAATGGTAAGGGGGTACTTACCCCTACCATTTCACTAAAAAACTGTCAAAAATGTTAAAAATGACAAGAGACAGTTTTTGACAATTCCTTTATTTAAATGCT
Source organism: Lithobates clamitans (assembly GCA_037952925.1). Lineage (NCBI taxonomy): Eukaryota > Metazoa > Chordata > Amphibia > Anura > Ranidae > Lithobates > Lithobates clamitans. The sequence continues at coordinate 3,390,215 of JBBGZY010000159.1, forward strand.
TCTTCTTTCTTCCTTCATCTTCTTCTTCTTCTGGTTCTTCTGGCTCTTCTGGTTCTTCCTCCGGCGTTCTCGTCCAGCATCTCCTCCGCGGCGTCTTCTATCTTCTTCTCCTCGGGCCGCTCCGCACCCATGGCATGAGGGGGGAGGCTCCCGCTCTTCTCTTCATCTTCTTCTTCATCTTCATCTTCTTCTTCTTCTCTTCTTCATCTCTTCTTCCTTCTTCATTTCTTCTGCGGGCCGCTCCGCATCCATGCATGGAGGGAGGCTCCCGCTGTGTGACGGCGTCTCTTCGTCTGACGGTTTTTAAATAACGGGGGGCGGGGCCACCCGGTGACCCCGCCCCCTCTGACGCACGGGACATGACGGGACTTCCCTGTGGCATTCCCCGTGACATCACAGGGAAGTCCCGTCAATTCACCGTGCGTCAGAGGGGGGCGGGGTCAGCGGATGGCCCCGCCCCCCGTTATTTAAGAACCGTCAGACGAAGAGACGCCGTCACACAGCGGGAGCCTCCCACCATGCCAGCATGGCTGCGGAGCGGCCCGGAGAAGAAATGAAGAAGGAAGAAGAGATGAAGAAGAGAAGAAGAAGAAGAAGAAGAAGATGAAGAAGAAGATGAAGATGAAGAAGAAGATGAAGAGAAGAGCGGGAGCCTCCCCCCTCATGCCATGGGTGCGGAGCGGCCCGAGGAGAAGAAGATAGAAGACGCCGCGGAGGAGATGCTGGACGAGAACGCCGGAGGAAGAACCAGAAGAGCCAGAAGAAGAAGAAGATGAAGGAAGAAAGAAGAAGCATTTAAATAAAGGAATTGTCAAAAACTGTCTCTTGTCATTTTTAACATTTTTGACAGTTTTTTAGTGAAATGGTAGGGGTAAGTACCCCCTTACAATTTCACACAGGGGGGGGGCCGGGATCTGGGGGTCCCCTTGTTAAAGGGGGCTTCCAGATTCCGATAAGCCCCCCGCCCGCAGACCCCCACAACCACCGGCCACGGTTGTGGGGATGAGGCCCTTGTCTTCATCAACATGGGGACAAGGTGTTTTGGGGGGCTACCCCAAAGCACCCTCCCAATGTTGAGGGCATGTGGCCTGGTACGGTTCAGGAGGGGGGGGGCCGCACTCTCGTCCCCCCCTCTTTTCCTGCGGCCTGCCAGGTTGCGTGCTCGGATAAGGGTCTGGTATGGATTTTTAGGGGGACCCCACGCCGTTTTTTTTTTTTTTTTTTGGCGCGGGGTTCCCCTTAAAATCCATACCAGACCTGAAGGGTCTGGTATGGAATTTAGGGGGAACCCCACGTCAATTTTTTTTTTAAATTTTGGCTGGGGTTCCCCTTAATATCCATACCAGACCTGAAGGGCCTTGTATGGAATTTAGGGGGACCCCCACATCATTTTTTTTTTTTTTTTTTGGTTCGGGGTTGCCCTGTGGGGAATTCCCATGCCGTTTTTATCAATGAACTTCTATGTGTATTGTCGGCAATGCAATAGCCGCGGGTAGTTTTAAATGAGTTTTTTCCTTCCAAATGTCATTTTGCTGTCAGACTGTTCTAAACACAGGAAACATGCGCCCCTTTACAGGCATACTATAGACACCCCCCAGGTACAAAATTTAAAGGGATATTACACTTTTATTGTTTGACTTTAAGCATTAATAAAATCACTGCTCCTGAAAAAACGTCCGTTTTTAAAACTTTTTTTTGCATTGATCCATGTCCCCTGGGGCAGGACCCGGGTCCCCAAACACTTTTTATGACAATAACTTGCATATAAGCCTTTAAAATTAGCACTTTTGATTTCTCCCATAGACTTTTAAAGGGTGTTCCGCGGCATTCGAATTTACCGCGAACACCCCAAATTGTTCGCTGTTCGGCGAACTTGCGAACAGCCAATGTTCGAGTCGAACATGAGTTCGACTCGAACTCGAAGCTCATCCCTAGTGTACACCACGAAATGCAGCTTCCAGCAAAACATGGTCACCAATGTATGTATGTGTGGATTGTGGGCTGGTGGTGGGTGTTTTGAATAAGTCTTTTGCAATATTATGTTGGAATGCTTTGTAAGAATGACTGTTAAGTATGTTTCTATAATCTTGCAGATAATAATGTGATGTGTTGCCCGCTATACACTGAAATTAAAGCTGTGTCCACTCTAAGGTTTTGTCTAATTTTAGATTGTAAGCTCCTATGAGCAGGGCCCTTAAAATTCCCTTGCTAAATGTAGCACCATATATCCTGTCCAAATTTTTTTGAAGCTAGTAAATGTAAATTTATTTTTTTTCTGCTGGTAAAATAAAAGTACATTGAGCTTTTGTTGTGGTGTGTGTGGGTTTTTTTTTTCATCTACTTTTCTCTTTAGTTTTTGTGGGTGGTGGTTTTGGGAAAGTGCAATATCTCTTTTATATTTTATTTCAATATGTATTTGTGCACCAAAAAATTAATCTCTTTGCCCTGGTTCACATGCTACTTTGAAATTGCGCTACTTCACTTGAAGTAGCACGATTTCAAAGTAGCAAGGTCAGCGTGATTTCCGGTGGCTTCATACACATGTCTGTTGAAGTCGCACCTGAAATCGGCAAAAGTAGTGCAGGAACTACTTTAGCAAATTGATGCGTGCCACAAAAAAATGTTGCATCGATTGGAACAGTGCCATTGCCAATAGTCATGCAATTTGATCTCTCAAATCGCATGACCAATCGCTCCAATGTAAACCTAGGCTTCTGCACAACTGCAAGTTATATATAAAGATTCCAACTTTATCATCAACAGCTGTGGAGAATTGCAGGTAATGAATTCAGCTGGTGGATAGGCAGTGTTTGAATGTGTCAGCTCTGGTTCACATTGGTGTGATTTGACATGTCAAATCTGTGGCAATTGCACTGTTCTAATTGGTGCGATTTGTATTGATATTGGTGCAGAAACCTGCACTGATGTCTCTGATGTTGCCCCCACAGTCGGGACTGACATGCAGGAATGAAATTGTGGGAGTTCAGCTGAACGCTTTCCTCCTGCTGTCAGTGTGAACCAGGGCTCAAACTGGGCCTTTTGCCTTTGTAATTCACCTGCTGCTAACCCAGGGACACCATTTCTTATCAAACTCCCTTAAGTTTACCTTCAAATATATGTAGAAATACAGATTTGCATATCTGAAAATAAAAAATGCTAATCATGGTTGAGATCAAATATTCGCAGCTGCAATCAAAAGCGTGGTTTCACCTTCTGACCTGGAAATGAGTCATTGTATGCACCCGGAAGTTCCTGTGCTGGACAGGATCTCCATCTAGGTGGTCATGGCGAGGTCTCTTTAGCAGAGAGGAGGTGCTGCTCATTGGGCGGGTAAGTGTAGGATATGTACTTGTACTTAATCAATGCAGGGGTGGATGTCATAGTTAGATTTGGTGTGGGTGGGGTTCATTGATTTGTTTGGCATCACCACACATTTGCTTCCGTCCCATGTGCACACATCACTTCCTGCATTTGTTCTGCTGATGTAAATCAGTAAAGACTATGCAAGTATAAATGAGAGCTCCTTTTATTAAAATATATATGACTTGTTTCACAGATGGGCGAAAAATTTGGACCTCTGAGTTGCATGACAAGTTGTACCCCATGATTCTCAATGATAACCATTCATATCTGTGCTACTTTAAGTCGCACCAACTTCAAAGTAGTCCCTGTACTACTTTGGTGTGACTTGAGGTATATCGTGTACAATATTACACAGGTATTCCCAGAAATTGGGGCCAAGTTACAGTGGCAAAGTGGCAGCAAAATAGTGTGACTTTCAGGTTGCAGCAGTGTGAATGAGATTCAAGGATAACACCTTTGAATTTGGCCCTGTTGTCACTTGTGCATCCTGAAAGTGTAGCAAATTTGTCCCTGCACTACCTTGGTTTGACTTTGATGCAATTTGAGATCCATACACCACAAGATTACACAGACATTGCTTCAAGTCATGACAAAGCTGTGCAATTTTAAGGTCGCACAAGTGCAAATGGGGCCTTATTCAAAGGTGTTATCAATTAATCGCATTAGGTTACTTTCACACTTGGGTGACTTTTCATGGAGCTTTGGACCTCAGAGTCACATGAAAAGTTATCCCCCTTGATTTCCATGTATATTTATTAGAGCTGCACGATTAATCGTCATCGTGATTTTTTTTCCCCTTTACAATCTTGAAAAAAGCGTTTCACGATTCTTGCTATGCAAAGAACTCTTTCTGCTCTTCTGAAGCCACAGCCGAAAAACCAGGAAGTCTGCCAAGAATTAGAACATTCTTTATCAGTGAACTTAACTAGAAACCTTGCAACAATTTGTCAATGAAATAGACTTCTGTGTAAGTGAGGAAAGTTTAACCACTTAAACACTAAACATTTTTCTGACATTTGTTGGTTTCAGATTAAAATAATTTTTTTTTTGCTAGAAAATTACTTAAAACCCCCCAACATTATATATATATTTTTTAGTAGAGACCCTAGAGAATAAAATGGTGGTTGTTACAATATTTTATGTCACACTGTATTTGCGCCTTTTAAATGCAATTTTTTTGGAAAAAATTACTTTAATGAATGAAAAAAAAAAAGAAAAGTTGGCCCAATTATTTGTGGGATAATGTGAAAGATTTTACGTCACGAGAATTGTGATCTTTTTATTCTAAGCAAAAAAATTGTGATTCTCATTTTGGCCAGAACCATGCAGCTCTAATATCTATGCAACTTCACCCATGTTCACATAGGTCTGAATTGACATGTCAAATTGTAGGCCAAATCGGCGCCTATTGATGGCAATGGAACTGTCCGAATTGGTGCGACGCCACAACGATTCCCAAAAGTAGTTCCTGCACTACTTTGGGCGACTTCAGGGGGCGATTTCTTACCTCCCAACTTTTTGAGATGGGTATAAGGGACACCTATTAGCAAAAGTAGGCATAGGACACCTTCTTAAAGGAGAACAGTTGGGACCTATGTGATTTCACTAGACATCTGTGCAGGAAAGTGCACTGATGTCTCTGAAATCACTGAAAAAGTCGGGCTGAGTCACACTTGTGCAACTTTGGACATCAGAGTCGCATGACAAGTCATACCCCATGATTTTCAATGTGTACCATTCATATCTGTGGGACTTCAAGTAACACTGACTTCAACGTAGTCCCTGTACTACTTTGGTCTGACTTTGATGCGAGTTGAGGTCCATAGACCTCAAGTTTACACAGGCATTCCCTGGAATTGCGGCAAAATTGCTGATGCAAAATCGTGGGAAAGTTGCGTGACTTTCCCTGCGACTCCTGCGTCCATAGACCTCAAGATTACCCAGGCATTGCTTAAAGTCGCATTAAAAATCTCGCAACTTTCAGGTCGCACAAGTGTGAAAGGTGCCTAAGTCACTATGCTGAGTACTATTTTATACCTAGAATATAAAGTAGTTCCACCATCAAACACTAGTAAACGTATGTTCTCAATATAATTGTGCTCAAATGGCTGAAAATCACATTGATGGTATCACCTACTGAAAGCTTGCATTGTACTCAGCAGCATATGCTGGAAAGAGGCGAATGCCTATTAGCCAATGCCACATCGGCACGAGCATGGTTGTTACTATAATATTAATGCCTGAAATGCAAAACATTATTGTATAGAATCAAACATTAGTAAATGTATTTTCTCTGTAGGTAAGTGCTCAGCTCTGTAGCATAGTGGTATAAACTGCTGCCCCCAAAAGTTCAAGCCATGAATTCAAATCCCACTGACAGCCTCACCTCCTGGAATTGTGCATTGTACTCAGAAGCATAATTAGCCAAAGCACATCAGCTTGCTTTATTCCATATTTTAACTCTTCAAATGCATGCAATGGTATGTACTTATTCAATAATATTATGGTATGGAATTCCAAAATTCAAGGGAAAAAATGTCGTAGGGTCCCCCCAGTACATACCAGGCCCTTCGGTATGGACTTTAAGGGGAACCCCTCACCAAAATGTAAAAAAAAATTGATGTGGGGTCCCCCAAAATCCATACCAGACCCTTATCCTAGCATGCAGCCTGGAGGTCAGGATAGAGGGGGACGAGTGAGTACCTTCCCCTTCTGAACCTTACCAGGCCACATGCCCCAAAGCACCTTTTCCCCATGTTGATGGGGACAAGGGCCTCTTCCCGACAACCCTGGTCGGTGGTTGTCGGTCTGCAGGCAGGGGGTTTATCAGAATCTGGAAGCCCCCTTTAAGAAGGGGGCTCCCAGATCCTGCCCCCTATGTGAATAAGTATGGGGTACATTTTACCCCTACCCATTCACCAAAAAAGCAGTGAAATGTAAAAAAATCAATAGCCGGTTTTTGAAGAGGCCTTTATTGTAAAATAGCTCCGAGCTGTCTTCTTCCCTGAGCCATCTTCTCCAGACGCTGTCTCTCCCTCCTCCATCTTCTCCCCAAGCTGTATTCTCCCAGAGCCGTCTCTCCTGCCGCCGCCATCTTCTCCATCTGCTGTGTTCTTCTGCACCGCTGGTTACCCGCTAATAAAAAAAAAGCTGCTCCTCTTCCATGGTGGTCTTCCTCCACTGTGTTGTCACCCGCTGTGTGGCGTCTCTTACATAGCCATGGAGCGGACTCTCCGGGTGACATTATCGGATGGCCACAGAAGACCGCCACAAGAAGAGCGGCTTTTTTTTATTAGTGGGTAACCGGCTGCGCTGAAGAACACATCAGCGGGAGAAGATGGTGGCAGCAGGGGAGACAGCTTGGGGAGAAGAAACATCAAACACCAGTGAATGTATTTTCTATGTATTTTCTATGTATGACTGTGCTACACCCAATATGCTAGCGGTCAGCACTTCTACCTTGAAGAACTCATGGGTTCAAATCTCACAGAGAAATACTAAAAGATTGAATTGGTGAAAAAAAAAGCAAATGCCAATTAGCCAAAGCAGCATATGCTGAAAATAGGTGAATGCCAATTAGCCAATGCACTTTAAATTTTTGGCTGATTCTATTATATTAACTCTTCAAATGCATGCAATGATATGTAAGTATTCAATACTATTATGGTGTGAAATTCCAAACACCACACACTAACTAATGGGCAGATTACATTTTTTTGTTTGTTTATTTTATTTCGCTTGTGCACTGAAAAAATAAACACAGCTGGGGGATGGTAGGTTGGCTGGTATTTGAACTTGTACCGTGAGTGTAGTATGATTAAAGAATGAATATAAATAATTACCGCTTTATAGTCACCTAAATTAAAAAATAAAAAACAACATACAACAAATGGGTAACCTAAATTTTTAATACAAGTAACTTTACAGAATAGCAGACATTACTATGTAATAATCATTCATAACTGCATTAGTTAGAAAGGAAAAAACTAGGAATACTAATTGCAACATACATCAATAGATGCACACGAAGTAGAGCACATCTCACATAAAAATGTTTCTTTCACATACATGGATCATGGTTACAGTGCAGTACTATATAACAACTTGGTAGGAATTGGCATTTGCATATACGCGGAAGCGCTAATTAGCGCCAGCTTAGAATTTACTAACGTGTTTCTCACTAATAGCGATAATTTTTCATTCGCACATTCGCCTGTTTAAATTTTTATTTGGCTAAAATGGGAGCTATTATTTGCCATAGTGCCCAGTACTTCCTGGCGCTATAGTAAATGACCCCCATAGACTTTAACGGTGTTCGCGTGCTCGAACAAACTTTTTTCCTGTTCACATGTTCTGGTGCGAACCGAACAGGGGGGTGTTCGGCTCATCCCTACCTAGCAGTAAAAAGGGTCGCTGGTTCGTATTCCCAACCACACCACAAGACTACCTGCCTGGAGTTTGCATGCTCTCCCTGTGCCTGCGTGGGTTTCCTCCGGGTACTCCGGTTTCCTCCCACACTCCAAAGACATGCTGGTAGGTTAATTGGCTTCTGTCTAAATTGGCTCTAGTATATGAATGTGAGTTAGGGACCTTAGATTGTAAGCTCCTTGAGGGTAGGGGCCCATGTGAGTGTATAATGTATATGTAAAGCACAGCGTAAATTGATGGCACTATAGAAGTACCTTAAATAAAAATAAATAAGTCTTCACTATTATTATGGTGTGAATCTCCAAAACACCATACACTAGCTAACAAGCAGTTTACATTTGATAAACTTTATTGTATGGTATATAAACCATCAAACACTAGCAAAAGTATTTTGTATATATAATTGTGCTCAGCCCAATAGGCTAGCAGTTAGCACCTCTACCTTCAAAAATTCAGGCATTGAAAGACTCATGGGTTCAAATCCCACAGAAGAATCCTAAAAGATTACTATTGGTGGAGAAAAGGAGAATTACTATTAGCCAGTTAGCCAAAGCAGCGTACAGTGAATGCCAAGTAGCCAATACACTTTAATGTGGTTGATATTATTGTATTAACTCTTCAAATGCTTGCAATGGTATGTAAGTATTCACTAATATTATGATGTGAATCTCCAAACACCACACACTAGCTAACAAGCAGTTTACATTTGATAAACTTTATTGTATAGTATATAACACATCAAACACTAGTAAAAGTATTTTGTATGTATAATTGTGCTCAGCCCAATAGGCTAGCAGTTAGCACCTCTACATTCAAACATTCAGGTATTGAAAGACTCATGGGTTCAAATCCCACAGAAAAATCCTAAAAGATTGCATTGGTGGGAAAAGGAGAATGCCAATTAGCCAAAGCAACACAAATATATATATATATATATATATATATATATATATATATATATATATATATATATATATATATATATATATATATACATATATTGAAAATAGGTGATAGCCAATGCACTTTAATGTGAATGATTTTATTGTATTAACTCTTTAAATGCATGCAATGGTATGTAAGTATTCAATTATATTATGATGTGACATTCCAAACACCACACACTAGCTAAAGGGCAGTTTACATTTCTTTGTTTATTTTAATTCACTTGTGCACTGAAAAAATAAACACAGCTGGTGGATGGTAGGTTGGCTGTTGTTTGAACTCATACCATGAGTGGTGTGGAGATATCCAAGCAGAAAAGAACAGAAAAGAAAGAGGGCGCACCAACCTAGTGCATTACCACTGATAAACTTTAATGCAGCATAAAACAGTAAAAATTATACTCACAAACGAGCTAGTATAAATAGCTTTCAAAAGGGCGCAAAAGGGTGTCGATCCACAAAAACAGCGCTTTTGCGCCCTTTTGAAAGCTATTTATACTAGCTCGTTTGTGAGTATAATTTTTACTGTTTTTATGCTGCATTAAAGTTTATCAGTGGTAATGCACTAGGTTGGTGCGCCCTCTTTCTTTTCTGTTTTTTTTTAGCTTGAATACCCATTGTTCAAATGAGGGCTGCAAGACGCTAGGCATTACTTCTATAGGTGGCTGCACCACATATCCAGTTCATGGACACCTGAGCGCAGGAGAGGACTTTTTTCTTGTGTTTGTCTGATATCCAAGCAGACCACTAAGCCATTGTGCTAAGTACAAGACCTGCATAATAGTGTAGTATTATTAAAGAATGAACATAAATAATTACTGCTTTATAGTCAACTAAATTAATAAATAATAAATCAAAAACATGAAAAAAACAACATACAACAAATAGGTAACCTAAATGATTAATACATGTAACTTTACAGAATAGCAGACATTACTATGTAATAATCATTCAGAACTGCATTTGTTAGCAAAAGAAGGAAAAAAAAACTAGGAATACTAATTGCAATATAAATCAATAGATGCACCGGAACTAGAGCACATCTCTGAAAAAAATGTTTCTTTCACATACATGGATCATGGCTACAGTACAGTGCTATATAACAACTTGATAAGAATTGGCATTTGTATATACGCGGAAGCGCTAATTAGCGGCAATTTAGAATTTGCAAACGGTTGTTCCCCGCTTATATCGTTAATTTTGATGTGCAAATTCGCCGGTTTTGTTTCCATTTGGCTAAAATGGGCGCTATTATTTGCCATAGTGCCCAGTACTTCCTGGAGTTATAGTAAATGACCCCTTATGTGTCTTAGAGACTGTATAGAATAGTAACATATGTAAAGATCTGAAATAAGATCTAAATTGGGGTACATAAAGAAAGAAAAAATCTATTTATATTATGCCTCCAGACCACACATCCACCCCAAATGGGCTCAAACTGTGGACGGTGGGGGCATTTATAATCTAAATCAAAAACGTAGTTATTTATAATTATTATATTATGTTATATATAATATAAAGATATAACACTTTCTTTGATGAATCATTAGATAATCATAACCAGTTCTGAAAAAAATTTGTGAAGAGAAAAATTTTTTTTTTACCGAATCTTCAGAGCATAAGTTAGTCCCTAAGTAGATGAGGAATATATTAGTGTATAAATTGGTAAGGTATCCCAAGTTCATCATTAGCTTTAGTAAATAACATGAGAATAGAGGAGAAGAAGAAGAGGAAGGAAAAGAAGAGAAAAAAAAAGGGGAAAAAGAAGAGAGGAAAAGATAAGAAAGAAAGAATTCTCTCGAGGTGATGACCTAGCTTATGATATGAACAAGTTATATAATAACAATAACACAAGGATTTTAACATGGTAACAACAATGACTGGTCAAAATCAGAGGTAAAGAAGTGTTTAACCCATGGTTGCCAAATCAGACGGAATTTGTTGATATTATTATCTTCCATAGCTGACAATTTAGCAAAAATGAGAGCTTTGTTCATTCTATGTTTAACCTCTGCCCCGATTAAATTCTTGTTCTTTCATGCCTTGGCTATGCTTTGTTTGGCAGCGGTATTAATGTGAATTAGTAGTTTGAATTGTACCTGCTGAGTGAAGCCGGTTTAAGATTCAGAAGTGCAATGGCAGGGTCCGGAGTAATAGAGATATCTAGAGCCTTAGATGCCATTGCAAATATATTTTTCCATATATGGAAATGTGTACCTGGTGAAGAGCAACCTCTGAAGCAGTTATTGGGATAAGAAGGAGTAAATTTTGCTATTCTAGCTGGTACCAAGTACCACCTTGCCAGAACTTTAAAGTTGGTTTCCAAAGCAAAACAATTAGGAGATGATGATTTGGTGGCTAACCAAATATTAGACCAGTCATTGTTGTCAAATATTTGTCCCATATTCTGTGCCCCTTTAACAGTATAAGAAGGAATATTCACATTAGAGTTAGTAATAAGTATCTGGTACACACATGAAATCAACCCTCTAACATGTGGGTCACTTATACAAATATGTTCGAATTGGAACATTTGATGAATTGATGTACTTAAACTAAGTAGAGGTGTAAAGAAATTCTTAATTTGTAAATAACGGAATATCTCATTGTTTGAGAGTTTGCGATTCTTACATAACATAGGAAATGTTTGAAGAGTAGCTGTAGATATTAGCTTATAAAGTCTCGTCAATTTTCTAGAAGACCATGCAGAAAAAGATTTTGGAAATTTCCACGCAGGGTAAAAGGCTGGATTCCCAAGAAAAGAGAGGAGGGGATTATGTTTTGATCGTAGGCCATGTGAGTCATTAAACCTATCCCAAATAGCCAATGAATGTTTCATGATGGGATTGGTAAGATAAGATCTATCCTTTGGTAGAATCCATAGTAGATTGTCAATTGAGATGGGATCACAGTCAATGGATTCGATAGCTACCCATAAGGCTATATTCTCAGTAGAGTGATATTTAGTTAATATTGATAATTGGGCTGCATAATAATAGAAGGAAAAGTTTGGTAGCCCTAATCCCCCACAAGATTTACTAAGATATAAAGTAGATTTTGGAATACGTGGTTTAATCTTATCCCAAATAAAAGACATAACTCTACGTTGTATGAGACGTAAGAAATATGACAGTAAAGAGACAGGGAGTACCCTAAACAAATACAAGAACTTCGATAGTATTGACATTTTCACAGCATTTATCCGTCCTAACCATGATAATGGTAATGAGGACCATTGCTTCATTAAGGCTGTAGTTTGTTTTAACAAAGGTAGGTAATTAGCTGCAAAAAGATCAGATAATGAGGAGGTGAGATGTACTCCTAAATATGGTAATTGATGGTTAACCCAATTGAATGGTAAAGAGGATTGGGCCTGAAGCAGGTCTGATTGTATTATAGAAACATTCAAAGCATTTGATTTGGTGTGATTTACTATGAGACCAGATATATGTGAAAATGTATCTAATATATTGAGGAGATTAGGAGCAGAAATGTTGGGGTGAGATAAGAAAATAAGTATATCGTCTGCGAAGAGACAAAGTTTGTGATGGTGGCCACCTAATTCGATACCTTTGATATCTGGGTTGAATCTGATCAATTGTGCCAAGGGTTCTATCAGTAGGGCAAAAAGCAACGGGGATAAAGGACAGCCTAGTCTCGTGCCTCCTCTGATATCCAACATTGCTGATTTGTAACCAGCGTATTTGATATATGCCTTGGGGTTGTTATAGAAAGAGGTATCCAAGACAAGAAATGATTACCAAAACCCCATTGTTGAAGCGTATATTGCATATAGGGCCATGTGACTGAATCAAATGCCTTACGGATATCCAATGATAGAAGGCAAGTTGGGATACATCTAGATTTAGCAGCTTGAATGAGTAAAAGAGCTTGTCTAATATTATCTCCTGCTTGTCTCTTGGGTATGAAACCCGTTTGATCTGGGTGTATTAGGTGGCCTATGAAATTGTTCAAATGTGAAGCAAGAATCTTGGCTAGTAATTTAATATCTAAATTGAGGAGGGAAACAGGGCGATAGTTAGACCAAGAAGTGTTATCAGAGTGTGGTTTGGGTAGCATAACTATGATAGATGTTAATGATTCAGGATGAAACGAGTTACCTGCCAAGAGAGAATTAAGTGCTCTGGTTAAGACTGAAGTTAGAATGTGCTCAAAATTTTTGTAATATGGGGGACGCTTTCTAGCTAAGCTCCCTCTCCAAGCCACCGCCGAGCGACTTACCAAGCGACGGAGGTACTCTTTTGCATACAGGATGGCCTCCCTGGATGAAGCGGCACACGGAGCAGTCCGCAAGCGAGGTTCCCAGCGCTCTGCCCCGCAGAAATTGACAGATTTCTACCCTCCTAAGAGCGTCCGAGTATACCAAGATGGCGCCGGCTCCGGAGCTCACACGCAGCAAGCTGAAGAGGGAGATATCGCCTCAGACTCCAGCAGCACGTCATCTTCGGTATGTACAGCTATTCACTGCATAAACACAGCAGAAACTGATTTCTATCCCCCTGATAGTCCATCCACACGTAGCCCTACTAAATTTAAAAAGGCTAAAGGAGCTGGCCAGGAAGAAGAATCTGACATGGAGGAAAGTGCTGCAGAGCATTCCACCCAGACTCCTCTTGAACACTTTCCTTCATCTTCGCAGCCTGTGACACTGTCAAATATGAAAGATATGCTGATCTCTCTGAGAGACTCCTTACATATTGACATGATGAATATGCTGAAACCTATTAATGCCTCTGTACATGATTTGCAACAAAGAATGTCTCATACTGAACACAAAATGGAAGATGCATTTTCTGCACACAATAACCTTGTAGATGCCTATAAAGAGCAACAAAATGATTTACAAAAAATGGCGGCCAAATTGGTAAATATGGAAGACCGCTCACGCAGGAACAACATTAAATTCCGCGGCATCCCAGAATTTATTACTACCAACGATCTTCAAGGTTATATACGCCAACTATTACGCACCTTAGTGCCCAATGCGACTGACATGGAGCTGATAATAGACAGAGCGCATAGACTACCTAAACCATCCTTTCTTCGAGATACGGTACCAAGAGACGTACTGACTAGAATTCATTACTACCATATCAAAGAAGAAGCCATGCGCGCTATAAGGAAAAAATCCACAATTAACTGGGCAATATGCAGGTATTGCTTTATACACAGATTTATCGCAAGCTACTATACAACATAGAAAAAAGCTCCTTACTATCACAAAGGCTCTAAGAAATCATAATATATCCTATAGATGGGGAACCCCGTCGAAACTAACGGTTACACACCTGGATAAAACAATCAACATATTCTCTCTGGAAGCCGGCCTTAAATTTCTGAAAGAATGGGGAATTCTACCAGCCGACAAACCGATGGAAAATAGATGGGAACCATCTAAACTTCAAAAAGAATGGTCTTGACTCCTTACTTAAGACAGGTTATACTTATGTACCTTACTTACTGCCACTGAAGGCGGTCCTTGGTGCTCAGGTAAGCTTTAATTACCCAAGAAATTACTTCCTAACGTCATGTTGGCGTGGGATATTCGCCCTCAGATTTCAAGCAGTCCTTACTGCCTCTGGAATCTGGGGCAGGCTCCGGGATCTTTTTAAAATTTTTTCTGGTTTTTTTGTTATGTTTTTTATGTTGTCTTCACCTGCTACACCCACTTGCCTGATCTCATCGATTTTCTTCCAACCTATTCTACTGGTTACTGGTTGATAAACACAGCGTTAACATCTAACTCATGTTACTTATTGAAGATTATACTTCTATTCAACAGTAGATGGCAATGTTTACCCTGTATAACATCAACCTCTGATAAATACAATTCTGAGACTCAACAAACTACCTATGTGAAAGTCTTCTCTTTCCCTTATAAGTTTCTACAAGAATACTCTACGGTCAGCAATCTGAAACACGATGACAATTAAGTTTGTTTCTCTGAACGCCAAGGGGTTAAATAGCCCTTTTAAACGTAAGCTTATGTGGTCGGAAGCTCAAAGACTGAAAGGAGATGTTCTCTGCATACAGGAAACACATTTTTTGGATGCCAAAGCACCACAATGTTCCCATAGATAGTATCCTCACATTTTTTTTGCAAACGCGGACTCAAAACGCAATGGTGTTCTCATAGCAATTAAAAATTCTGTTGTATTTTCTTTGCAGGAGGTTATCAGAGACCCCAAGGGGCGGTATATTATTTTAATTTGTACTATAAATGATGTTTTGTATACAATTGTATCATTATATGCACCTAACCAGGGACAGATAACCTTTTTGAGGAGATTTCTCAAAAAGGTAAAAACCATATGCAAAGGTAACCTTCTTATACTAGGGGACTTTAACTCAGTGGTAGACCCAAAATGAGACTGTTCTCCCCCTAAACTACACCATAAATCAACGCTCCAATCCACAATACATAACGAATCCTTATACAATGTATGGAGATGCCACCACCCGGATGAAAAAGACTTCACCTTTTTCTCCAACCCCCACAGATCATATTCAAGAATAGATCTAATACTTACAGACCTGCCCTCACTATACAAAGCAAAACTTACTACCATTGATACCATCACCTGGTCAGACCATGCCCCCATAACTTTAGAATTAGAAGAACAAAATAGTGTGACCCCCGTAATTTTATGGCGTAATAATACACGCATATTTACTCATAACACTCATCGAGAAAAAATTAAAAAAACAACTAGAAGAATTTTTTCAGTTCAACACTACAGATGAGATCCCAGCATCTACTATCTGGTGTGCCCATAAAGCTTTTATCAGAGGCCTACTACTGCAAATAGCATCAAGGGAAAAAAGACAAAGAATGCAAGTAACTAAATCCCTCCTAACTAAAATTCGCCAATTAGAAACACAGAATAAAAAAGACATGACCCAAACTTTAATAGAGGAACTAAAAAGTTGTAGATTAGAACTTAAACAACTTCTCATATATGATTATGAAAAAGGCCTTAAACATTTAAGAGCTTCCTACTATTCCTCTGGGAATAAAGCGGGAAAGGTATTAGCCCAACATATCAAAACAAAACAAACAAAAACTAGAAAAGCCCATATAACAGACCCCAAGACAGGAACTAAGTTATCTCACCCCAAAGATATAGCAAATGTTTTTAAAAACTACTATAGCACACTTTATAATCTTCAATTAGACCCAAACACTTCCCAACCTACTACTGAAGGAATTTCGAAATTTCTAGAGAAGGTTGAACTTCCGACTCTTGATTGTGAGAGATTGGAACGTCTTAATGCAAAGATATCAGTAATAGAAGTTGAGAAAGTCCTTAAATCTATGGCACTGAATAAATCTCCAGGTCCAGATGGACTATCAGCGGAGTACTATCAAAACTTCTCTGATAGTCTAATTCCACATTTAGTGGAAGTATTCAACACAGCGGCATCCTCTGGCTCATTACCGACAGAAATGCTTAAAGCCCTAGTAGTCACATTACCCAAACCAGGGAAAGATCCCACCACACCACAAAATTTTAGACCAATTTCTCTCCTTAATACAGACATTAAAGTGTATGCAAAGATCATTGCTAATAGATTTGCTGAAATAACCCCGTCCCTAATTGCCCCTGATCAGGTAGGATTTGTAAAGGGTCGTCAAGCTCCTGATGGCACTCGCAGGATTCTTAACCTACTCCGCATAGCTGAAAACCGCAAACTGCCTACGGCCTTTATAGCGTTAGATGCTGAAAAGCGTTTGACAGAGTGCATTGGGGATATTTACAAGCTACTCTCAAAAAATTTGGTTTCACAAGCCTTATCCTATCAGCCATTTTAGAATTATATACAAATCCATCGGCACAAGTCTTTACTTCCTCTGTGCTCTCTGATACCTTCAACATAACAAATGGCACAAGGCAAGGATGTCCCCTTTCCCCTTTCATTTTTACTTTAGTAATGGAACCATTTGCGGAGGCCATCAGAAGCTCACCCAATATTAAAGGTATATCAATAGCCGGTAAAAGTCATAAAATAGGACTATTTGCAGATGACGTCATTCTGACACTTTCTGGGGTTGAATCCTCATTGCCAGAAATATGCACACTGATCGATTCCTTCAGCACCATATCATACTATAAAATTAATGTAGCCAAATGCCAAATTCTCACTACAAACCTCAGTGATAAAATAAGAGCAAAAATGAAAGTATTATTTCCTGGTAATTGGGGCAATAACAAAATCCAATATTTAGGGATTTTCCTCACAGGTAAATCTGTTCACCTTTATGATGCCAACTATAAAAGACTGCTTCATTCTATTCAGAATGAACTCTCACAATTGGGCAAATTTGAAATATCCTGGATGGGCAGAATAGCAACTTTGAAGATGATTATTTTACCAAAAATTCTTTACATACTTAGGACAGTTCCAATACTCCTTCCAACCTCTTTCTTTACTAAACTCGACACTTCACTAAGATCCTTTATCTGGAAAGGAGCCAGAGCAAGAATAGCTTTCTCTATCCTTACAAAACACAGATCGAAAGGAGGAATGGGGCTACCAATGATCAAAGATTATTATAAAGCAATTCTTCTAGAACAGCTTAAAGCATGGCTTGATCCATCCTCAACAAAACAATGGGTTATATTAGAAAAAAATATGGTGAAAAATACGAATCTTAGAGCCTTATCATTTGCAGAGGCCACTCATAAACCAATATATCTAACAGAACATCCTTCAATCTCCGCCTCACTTCAGGCTTGGACAGGTCTCCTGAAAAGAAATCAAGAACCTATACATATTCCCTTAGATGATATACCACTAGAAACATTTGAATTCTTAATTCCAGATTTTTCAGTTCAAACGTGGTTAAAAGATGGGTTCTTAACTTTAAAAGAGCTTTCAGAAATAGTTAAACAGACAGATAAATTTAAGATGTTACAGATTCAACATCTCCTGCGGTCCTTTACATCTGATAACATAACTCTAGACAAAAGCATATGGGAATATTATCATAATAATTCTATCCAAAAAGGGGGTATCTCACTTATCTATTCTCTGCTCCAATCCAACACTCCAATAAGACAAACACCAGCTATATTGAAATGGGAAACAGATTTAAATACAACATTCTCGGAACAAGAATGGTCTAGAGCAATAAGAATTAGTATTGGAAGTTCACATTGTGTGTTACACTGGGAAAATGTATATAAAATACTATATAGGTGTCAGAAAAGAGCCTGTCAACATCGGAAGGTTCCTGTGCGTTTGCGCGGCGGAGCCGCGCTTCGGCGCACGCGCGTTAGCAAAGTAGCGGCACACACGGGTTCACTACACGGCGTAACGGCGTAATGGCGTACGAACGTTCGCTCGTCAGCGTCACGCCCCCTTTCTGGCCTATATAGGACTGACTTGTGCCCTGTTTAATTGCTGGTTTGTCTTTCAGCTTCCAGTGTTCCGTTCCTGATTCCTGCTTCTTGTGTTTACCTGTTTGACCCAGATTTGCCTGACCTACCTTGTCTCTCTCCAGCATTTTGACCTCGGCTTGTTTAAAGGACTTCCCCACGATCTGCTTCCAGTGTTTGACCCTCTGCCTGTCTCCGGATTCTCCTGCCTTCTCGTGTATGACCCCGGCTTGTTTAAAACGGACTTCTCTGCTGACATCTCCAATCCCCGACCTCTGGCTTGCCTTCAGGATTCCTCTACTTACCATCTGCTGTGTTTGACCCTCGGCCTGTTTCAAGGACTTCCTCATCTACCAGTCACCAGTATTTGTTATCGGTCTGCATCATAGACTCTCCACTACTGGGTTCTCTGTACCTGATCTCCTGCACTTCTCCCAGCTCCCAGTGTGTCTGCGGGTTAGGACCCCGGCCGGGTCTTCTTCTCCAGCTCCGGGTCAGAGCCACCGTTGCTCTCATCTCTGCGTGACTGAAGTCCTCCTCTCAAGAGCTTCCTGCCTGCAGGCGACCCGTGCCTCTCTGTGCCCTACACCCTCTGTACCACTACCAGGGGTGTAGTGCGCTTAGCCGCAAGGGAAGCCACTCCCAGCATCTCGGCCTCGGTGAGTACCCATGATAGTACAAACCAGCCAGATTTCTGAGGCCGACAGAGTGGGTTCCCCCCTCGAAGCCCAATGCCAGCAGGTAACGACCCTTACGCAAGCAGTCCAGAGGCTACAAGATGGCTATTTCCAACTAGAAGGTCGTCTCCAGCACCTAATCTTATCTCCCGGGGATGCAACTTCCACATCCCCCAGTGGGGCCAGCTCTTCACAAGATCACTCCAGCGCAGCTGTTATGACTCTCCCAGAACCTAGGGTGCCCACACCCGAACGATTTTCCGGGAATCGGAAGAGGTTTAGAGCATTTAAAAATGCCTGCTTGTTATACCTGTCTCTCCAACCTAAGACTTTCAGCTCTGAGACAGTAAAAGTAGGGTTCATCATTTCCTTGTTGTCTGAAGAACCCCAAGCTTGGGCTCACAACCTCCTGGAGCAGAAAAGTCCCTTACTAAACTCAGTGGAAACCTTCTTTGAATCCATGGGAAGATTATATGATGATCCCCAACGCATAGCCACGGCCGAGTCCATCTTACATACCTTAGTCCAGGGAAAAAGACCGGTGGAGGACTATACGGTCGAATTTCGGAAATGGTCAGGGGACACTGGATGGAATGAGGCGGCCCTCAAATACCAGTACCGCCAGGGACTCTCAGAGACTCTCAAAGATGAATTAGCACGTGTTGATTCTCCTTCCACCCTGGAGGAGTTGATCCAGCTAGCCATAAAACTAGACCGACGTCTACGGGAACGACGTTCTGAACGTTTTCAATCCCCTCGGCCTACATGGATGCTACCCAGGGTCCCCACAGGTCATCCTCTTCCTGCAGTCCCTTCCTCCTCTACCTTGGAGAGTGAGCCAATGCAACTGGGACTGATCCGGGCTCCACTTACACCTGATGAGAAACAACGCCGGCGGGAGGCCAATCTCTGCCTATACTGTGGAGGGTCAGGCCACTTTTTGCGCAACTGTCCTATAAGACCCAGTAAGCCCCAATTACAAACAGCTATGAACGTTCAAGTCAATGGTTCAAGTTCAACTCATCTTGTCCTTCCTGTCTCCCTACAGGTGGCAGGCGAGGAGATCCGGCTACCAGCCATTATTGATTCTGGCACCTGCAGCTGCTTCCTGGATACGTCCTTCGCTCGAAGCTTACGCATCCCTCTGCAAAATAAAAGACAAAGGCTCCAAATCCACCTGGCCGATGGATCATCCCCCTGTTCCGGGCCTGTTACCCAAGAAACTAAACCCATTCTCACCATCACAGATTCAGGATATCAAGAATTTCTGTGCTTTGACATCATCTGCTCCCCCATGTTCCCTATCATCCTGGGATTCCATGGCTGCAAGCTCACGACCCCCATATCAATTGGAGTGAGAAGAAGATCTCCTTCTCTTCGGCTTACTGCTCCCAGCACTGCTTCACCTCTGGTCCTGTCTGCACAGCTTCCTGTCTAACTGTCCAGCCAGTTCCTAATCACCTTCAGCACGTCCCGGCAGCCTACCGTGAATTCATGGACATTTTTGACAAAAGTAGAGCTGACAGTTTGCCTCCTCACCGACCATACGACTGTCCCATTGATCTCCTACCTGGCTCCGAGATTCCTTTTGGTCGTATATTCCCTCTATCAGAAAAGGAGTTGGAGGCTCTCCGGTCCTACATCAACGAAAACCTTGAAAAGGGATTCATTCGTCCTTCCTCTTCTCCGGCGGGAGCAGGGATTTTCTTCGTTGAAAAAAAAGATGGTACTTTAAGGCCTTGTGTGGACTACAGGGAAATCAACAAGATCACCATCAAGAACCGTTACCCGCTTCCCCTCATCCCAGAACTGTTCCAACGGTTTCGAACCGCACGAGTTTTTTCTAAACTTGACCTAAGGGGCGCCTACAACTTGGTGCGGATACGCCCAGGGGATGAGTGGAAAACGGCTTTTAGATCTAGGTTCGGACATTTTGAATATCTAGTGATGCCATTCGGTCTGTGCAATGCCCCAGCTACATTCCAACACCTAGTAAATGATATTTTTCGTGAATACTTAAATGACTTTGTGATTGTTTACCTTGACGATATTCTGATTTTCTCTACAACCATTGAGCAGCACCAAGTCCATGTGAAGAAGGTACTCACGATCCTCAGGAAGCACGGACTTTACCTAAAGGGAGAGAAATGCGAATTTGAAAAAACAGTAGTCCAATTCCTAGGGTTCATTATCTCCACTGAAGGGGTCTCAATGGATCCTCAGAAAGTGAAGTCTATCCAAGAATGGCCAGCCCCTACAGACAAAAAGGGGGTTCAACGATTTGTGGGCTTTGCCAACTTTTATCGCAGGTTCATAAAAGGATTTTCATCGATCATTTCTCCCATAACCCAATTGACTTGCCAGCAAAGCCGATTCCAGTGGTCCTCAGAAACTCAGGAAGCATTTGATAAACTGAAGAATCTATTTACTTCTGCCCCGGTACTACTGCATCCAGACCCCGCTTTTCCTTATGTGTTGGAAGTAGACGCCTCAGAGTCCGCTTTAGGAGCAATTCTATCCCAAAGACGAGGCCAGAAGGCCCTTCTTCATCCTGTGGCATTTGCCTCCCGGAAACTGTCCCCGCCAGAAAGGAACTATGACGTGGGAGAGCGTGAACTACTGGCCATCAAATTTGCTCTTGAGGAGTGGAGATATCTTTTGGAGGGTGCTTCTCACCCCATTATGATCTTCACAGACCACAAGAACCTGGAGTACCTTAGAACAGCAAAACGCCTCAGACCCCGGCAAGCCCGCTGGGCTTTGTTCTTCTCCAGGTTCAACTTTCACATTTCCTATCGGCCTGGTTCCAAGAATGGGAAAGCGGACGCCCTATCTCGGATGTTCCCAGAAACCTCTCAAACAGCAGAACCTGGTACCATTCTATCCTCACAGAATTTTCTTTGTTCAATCCAGCCAGATCTAAGAACCGCCATTGAACAGGCCTCCAGCCAATGCTTGAACCCTGAAGTACCCACACTGAGGAAACAGGATGGTTTACTATGGGCCCAAAACAAAATATTTGTTCCAGCGCAAGTAAGACCCTTGGTACTAAAAACATTTCATGATAACAAATTTGCAGGACATTTCGGGGTACAAAAGACCTCGGAACTAATACATCGTTCCTTCTGGTGGCCAGGGTGGAGTCAGGACTGTAAGAACTACGTAAACTCTTGTATTATTTGCCAACGCAGCAAGGGATCCAATGCAAAAGCCTGGGGTCTGTTAAGACCATTACCCATTCCAGAGCAACCCTGGAAGGAAGTGGCTATGGACTTTATCGTTGACCTACCACCTGCTGAGGGATTCTCCACCATTCTGGTAGTAGTCGACCGCCTTTCAAAAATGGCCCACTTCTTACCTATGAAGGGCACACCCTCTGCCTCAGATACCGCGGACATATTCATCAAGGAAGTGGTTAGGCTACATGGAGTACCCGTTAGCATTGTGTCTGACAGAGGAGTCCAGGAGAGACCTTTGTAAATCCCTGGAAATCAAGGTATGCCTATCCTCAGCATATCATCCTCAAAGTAATGGCCAAACAGAGAGGACGAACCAAACGCTAGAACAATATCTGCGCTGTTTCTGCTCATGCTCTCAAGACAACTGCGTTTCACTCCTCCCCTGTGCAGAATTTGCCTATAATAATTCCATACATACAGCAACCAATCAAACTCCTTTCTGGGCTAATTATGGATTTCACCCCTCTTTTTTGCCTAATTCTTTTTCAGAAGTATCAGTTCCTGCGGTGCAAGACCGAATAAATTCCATTCAAGCCAATTTTCAAATAATTCAGGAAACTATGAAGAAGGCTCAGGACAGCTACAAGAAATACTATGACAGGGGGAGGAGGAGCAACCCAATTTTTAAGGTTGGGGATGAAGTCTGGCTATCTGCAACAAACCTCAAACTTTCTTGTCCTTCACGCAAATTAGGTCCAAAATTTATTGGTCCCTTCAAGATAAAGAGAGTAGTGAACCCCGTGGCCTTTGAGCTCTCTTTACCCAGCTCTTACAGAATTCATCCTGTCTTTCATACTTCCCTTTTGAAACCAGTAACTCCCAGTTCTCTCCCAGGAAGGGAGGAGTTGCCACCTCCTCCAGTTAATATTGAAGGCGAAGATGAATTTGAGGTTGAGGCTATAATGGACTGTAGAAGGAGGGGGGGTCATATCCAGTACCTGGTCAAGTGGAAGGGGTACCCCCCAGAAGATAATTCTTGGGAACCCTCCTCCAATATACACGCCCCACGGTTAATACAAGCATTCCACAAGAAATATCCGGGAGTACTGGCCAGATTGGGCACCCGGAGGTTGCCCTTTGGGGGGGGGCACTGTCAGAAAAGAGCCTGTCAACATCGGAAGGTTCCTGTGCGTTTGCGCGGCGGAGCCGCGCTTCGGCGCACGCGCGTTAGCAAAGTAGCGGCACACACGGGTTCACTACACGGCGTAACGGCGTAATTGCGTACGAACGTTCGCTCGTCAGCGTCACGCCCCCTTTCTGGCCTATATAGGACTGACTTGTGCCCTGTTTAATTGCTGGTTTGTCTTTCAGCTTCCAGTGTTCCGTTCCTGATTCCTGCTTCTTGTGTTTACCTGTTTGACCCGGATTTGCCTGACCTACCTTGTCTCTCTCCAGCATTTTGACCTCGGCTTGTTTAAAGGACTTCCCCACGATCTGCTTCCAGTGTTTGACCCTCTGCCTGTCTCCGGATTCTCCTGCCTTCTCGTGTATGACCCCGGCTTGTTTAAAACGGACTTCTCTGCTGACATCTCCAATCCCCGACCTCTGGCTTGCCTTCAGGATTCCTCTACTTACCATCTGCTGTGTTTGACCCTCGGCCTGTTTCAAGGACTTCCTCATCTACCAGTCACCAGTATTTGTTATCGGTCTGCATCATAGACTCTCCACTACTGGGTTCTCTGTGCCTGATCTCCTGCACTTCTCCCAGCTCCCAGTGTGTCTGCGGGTTAGGACCCCGGCCGGGTCTTCTTCTCCAGCTCCGGGTCAGAGCCACCGTTGCTCTCATCTCTGCGTGACTGAAGTCCTCCTCTCAAGAGCTTCCTGCCTGCAGGCGACCCGTGCCTCTCTGTGCCCTACACCCTCTGTACCACTACCAGGGGTGTGGTGCGCTTAGCCGCAAGGGAAGCCACTCCCAGCATCTCGGCCTCGGTGAGTACCCGTGATAATAGGTGGTACCTAACTCCTGTTAGATTAGCGAAAATATATAAAGAACAGTCCCCAGACTGCTGGCGTAACTGCGGGCAACCTGGGAATTTGATGCACATGCTTTGGCATTGCAAATCTATTTCCAGCTACTGGAAATCTGTTTTCCAACTGATTTCCTCTGTCACGGGTATTATAACCAAACCTTCTCCAGCATTGGCGTTGCTAGGACTTTCAATAGAACTCTTTCCTATCAATTTCAGAACAATAGTTTTACATATTTTAATAGCAGCCAGACTATCCATAATGTGTCAATGGAAAAATGACATAGCACCCACACTCACAGAAGTTGTCTCTAGAGTAAATCTACACTGCATTTATGAACATTCATATGCTAATATCCATGGTAATAAAGACAACTTCAAACGAAAATTGGAAAGGTGGATTACAACACATAACTTAACTAATATCCTCTGAAAAGTTAAAATACAGGCAGGCACATCTTCAGTAAAAAAAGTTAGCCAGTGAGGACTAGATAGTTATACTAGTAGTAGTAGTAGTAATAATAGTGATAGTTATAGTTGAGGGAAACTTCCATTGTAACACTAGCAATAACGGAAATTTCCAATTTGTATTTTTATCCATTTTTGTTCTGTTTTATTTAGAGGTTTCTTCTATTGATATTACTCTATTATAACTTCCCAGGTTGGGATCGACAACCTAGATAGAGAAATAACCTTTAATTGTAACTGCATGCATACGATAATCAATAATTACCATGCTTAGAAAGTATGATTTGTGATTCTATAAGGGAATATTGTAAATGGTCCTCTACTATCACAAATAATACTATAGCCATAAGGAAACATATGGTTCAAAAGTAATAGGAATCATTTACTGTATAATGCCAATTTGTAACTTAAATGTTGGTGTACTCTTCTATGTGAAGAATCTATATCCCTGTATATGTTCAAAACTAATAAAAATTTTCAAATGGGAAAAAAAAAATTTGTAATATGATGCCGAAAACCCATCGGGGCCTGGCCTTTTATGTCATTTCAATTCTTTAATAGCAATCTGAATTTCATTTGTTGTAATAGGGCGCTCAAGTCTCTCTCGTTGCTCGTCGTTAAGAGTGGGGAGTTTGATATTAGAAAACAGTTTATTAGCATTAGTCTGGTTAAAATCAGTCATGGGGGAATATAGTTTAGCTAGATTAGAACGAAACACCTCTAATATTTTAATCGGATTACTAGTATAAGCATCACGAGATGTTTTCAACCTTATGGAGGACCTTATGTGATTTATTGATTTTAAACTCACAGCCATAAGGGAATCAGGTTTATTTGCTTTAAGGTATTGTACATGTTGTCGTTTACGTAAAAGTTTGTCTGCTGAATCTGTTAAAAATAAATCTAATTCTAGGCGGGCTTTATCTAGTTTAGCATCAGTGGTGGAATTTGGGGATGATTGAAATGCATTATGACAGGAGTTAAAATTAGCTTCCAGCTTTGCGAACATAAGTTTACGTTCTCTTTTAAGTTTTGTCGCTTGCTGAATCAATTTGCCCCGAATAACAGCTTTATGAGCTTCCCATAACGTAAGGTCTGAAACATCACCTGTGTCATTAGAGAAAAGATAATCGTTTAGTGCTCCTTCGATCTCAAGGCAATGGACAGGGTTAGCTAATGTAGAGTCATTTATATACCAAGTGGAATCGTGTGATCTGGGTACAGTGGAAGCAATAGAGGTGTATATTGCACAATGATCTGACCATGTTAATGGGAGAATGTTGGATGATAAAATCTCAGGAATCATACTTAAAGGGACTAGAATATGGTCAATACGAGAAAAGGATTTATGCGGATAAGAATAATGTGTAAAACGCCTGCTAGTAGGATTAATTTCACGCCAGGTGTCCACAAAACCGTGTTTTGTAAGTAAATGCTGAAGGTTTAACTTGTTGGAGCTGGTGATAGGGGATGAGGGAGACTTATCTAAAAAAAGGGAATATCGTTGTATTCGAATCTCCACATAGGATTACAGTACCCATTTTGTGTGTTTCAACCACTTGGAAAAGATGGGATAAGAAAGCTTCTGGTTTTTTATTCGGAGCATAGTATGATACTATGGTAATGGGAATATCTGATAAATGACCAGTGAGAAGTATATATCTTCCCCCTGGGTCTTTCAATTGTGTAGATAAAGTAAATGGCATGGAGCAATGAAATCCTATAAGAGTTCCACGTTGTTTGACTGTGGTAGAGGCAGTGTAAAATTGTGGGTATGAGGTGGAGAGAAATTTAGGGGAAAATTTATCAATGAAGTGGGTTTCCTGTAAGCAAATTATGTGTGCTTTCTTGGCTGAAAAAGATTGCATTGCTTTTGTTTGTTTTTGTGGGATATTAAATCCTTGTACGTTTAGGGATAAAATGTTTATAGGAGCCATAGCAATTCAAAATTGACTATCATAAGATAAGAAATATGGCCTAAAACTATAATATTAGTCATCACCTCGAGAGAGAAAAGAAGAAAGGAAAGAGTAGAGAAAGGATAAATAATGATCGATCGAAAAACCCTAATATAACAGTACCTAGATATTAAGTAGTGAAAAATCACTAGGGTATGGGAGCAACTCCTAGGAGTAATCAAAGGACTCCTAGGGGCTCCAGCGCCATCATCAGAATCCTGCATAATAGTAGCAAGGGTCTAAGGGTGGCAAAGGGGGCAGCAAGTAGTTCTAGAAAGGACGAACACTACCGGGGAACCACAGGAACCAGAGGGTACATCTAAATATTATAGTAACAAATAAGATTATAATAAAAAAAAAACATACACAGACCATCAAAGCCCTAACCAAACAGGAAATTACCTCTTTAGTAAATAAATTTTAAACAAATATATAAATAAATCATTAAATGATTTATACTCTGGGAGGCCATAAAATTGAAAACATGTTGTCTTAGAAATTAAGTCATTTTAGACAATGTTTGATCCTGTGGATCTGAAAAAGAAAAAAAACCTAACCAAGTAAAACATGCGCTATGCAATGGTACCTTTTATAAAGTGTTCTTGGGTTGTCCAGGGGGGAGGGGAGGGGGAACGGAGGGGAGGGAGAATGAATAAATATATGTATATATATATGCATACACATATATATATCTATATAAGTAGAGCAATCGATCAGGGCAGCCACCGGGAGGACCAAGAGCAGGATCCACAAAGAGCTAAGAAAAAACAAGGAGAGGGGCGCCTCTGAATATATATCAATAAGTCATTTATTTATAAAACATAATATCCACTCACATGAAGGACTGCGTTTATGCGTATGAGCATGTTTCTGGAGCAGAATAGTGGAAAAGGACTAGTAGTCTCAGCAAGTCCATGGAAAGCTGGCATGAAATCCAATGGGAATGTGAGATGATTAGTCCTTAGGCTCATCAGGATGACACACTCGGCAGAAGTAAAGTCCTTGGCGTAGTCATCCAGGTATAAGTTCCGGGGATAAGAGAAAAGACACCTGGTCCCGTCATGGGCTGTGCCGCGGTGTTGGGGTAGCTCGTCTGGCATTCCGGTGGAGGAGAAATCACGGCCGTGTATAGGGAGGATGACTACGTCATATATATACCTGAATGACTACGCCAAGGACTTTACTTCTGCTGAGTGTGTCATCCTGATGAGCCTAAGGACTAATCATCTCACACCATTCCCATTGGATTTGATGCCAACTTTCCATGGACTTGCTGAGACTACTAGTCCTTCTCCACTATTCTGCTCCAGAAACATGCTTATACGCATAAACGCAGTCCTTTATGTGAGTGGATATTATGTTTTATAAATAAATGACTTATTGATATATATTCAGAGGCGCCCCTCTCCTTGTTTTTTTTTTTTTTAAAAAGAAAAAAGGTTAGCGAATCAAAAAAAAAATATGAAAATCAATCCATCGAATCTTCAGTATTAGGAATTGGATTTTCAAAGCGACCGCGCTTATGCAGATTTTGTCGAGGAGAAATAGATGGGCTCAGTTCTGCTGCAGCATTTTGTTAAGGAGATCTGGGAGCTGATCTTCTACGAGATTGTTCTGTAGATGGAAGTTGGTCCGTAAGGCCCAATTCAAGCAAGGCTGATTGTAGGTCCTCTGAAGAGCGACAGACATATCTGGTTTCTAAATGTGTGAATTTGAGAGAAAAAGGAAACCCCCAATGATAGGTGATGTGATGATGTTGCAGTATTTGTAATTGGGGTTTAAGAGCATGTCTTTTAGCCACTGTGATAGCAGATAAGTCTGCAAACAGTTCATAGACTTGCCCCTGAAAAGTGAGGGAATCCTTTCCTCTAGCTGCTGCAAGCAATTGTTCTTTTGTGCGATAGTAATGCAGTTTAGCAATTATATCTCTAGGAGGGCCATTTGGTTTGCGTGGAGCCAATGCTCTGTGCACTCTGTCCATCTCTAATCTCTCTCTGCAAGGTTGTAATTCCTGAAATAATGCAGTGATATAGGCTTGCACATCAGTGACAGACTCAGGAATACCCCTGATCCGCAAATTAGCCCTTCTGTTCCTATTCTCCTGGTCCTCTAAACGGGACTGTAAAAGAATATTTTCTTCTTTTAGATTTTTAAATTCAGAAATATAGAGCTGAGTTTGGCTTTCAATATCATCTACACGGATCTCCAATTCAGCTGTTCTCAGACCTATTTCTCTGATTTCTCTAGTCAGTTTATCAGTGATATGGTCTGATGTTTGCTTTAAAGCTTTCTGTAAATTACATTCAAATTTTTTAAATAACGCAGATTGAAATTCTGTCTGTGAATTTCCAGAGTCAGAATCAGATTCCTCATTAATATCCACAGTATTTAGTTTGATTTTCAGAGACTTAATCTTGTGTGAAGTGCTAGGCTGTGAGGAGACTGCCGACGCCATCTTAGAAGACAGCTGAGGCGTTGTTTCGTTGTTAATGCCGGTTTTATATTTTGACTTTGTGCCTCTCAAAACCATATTGAGTTATACCTGAGGCTTTTCAGTATGTTTGTCTGTCGTTTTTTCGAAGTTTAAGGACCTCTGGAACCTGTAGTCCCCCGGCGCGAATATCACTGGAGCGGAGCTCTAAGCCGGCATTACTATCCTCTCAGGCATCCGCGCATGCGTCACTATCCACCAAATCCTGACACCCTTTCACAGTTAGTATACCATTGAATCCAAACTTTCCCTCCCACTTGGTACAATACTTAACAGATTTAGGTTGTTTGCTGTGCATAAATTTCTTATCTATTTTTAACGGCGCATTAGGAACACAACAGCAACATAAACAGGCACAAGACATTCTTTTACAGAGACTATTCCCCATTGTCAACGTTAGTCGGGTCTCTCATTCACCTATAAAATACTGGGATAGTGACCTTCGGGTCACGGTAACAATAGGAATACAAGAAGAGTAAAAATATCAGCACTTCCAACACTATAGGGAGAATCAAGAGATAATTAAAACTTGTCTCTGCAGTAACATTGTTCAATACGGTTACAGCGTCAATAGAAAAAAGTTAAACATGAAAAGAGAGGAACTAAACACACAGAAGAAAGTTAGCCTTGCGATCTTTCTAGATCACTCAGCTAAATAGTGTTGGGCAATCAACCTCCGATGACATCAGGTAATCAACCTCTGATGTTTTGAGGTATACCAGTCTTTTTTTTGTCTGTCCGGGACAGCAGGGATGTCCATTTTACCGTAGGCAATGCCCCAAGTGCCTCTGTCTTTGAGGATCGAGATATTATACAATCAATCCCAATGTTGGCAATTACAAATCGCCTATAACTCATGAAACCAGAATCAAACAGAAAGAGGAGAAGAGACTTTAGAAAAGAATTAAAAATACTTTAAATTATCTCACCTTTCAAACATCCGGAGGACTAAATCACGTAGGTTCGAAACCAGACGGTGGATCCGGGTCCCAGTGCCAACTAGCCCCTGTTTTGCCACTAACGTTAAGTGGGGGGTCTTTGGTTCTCGGTAAGCTTTGAGGTCCAATACTCACCGAGGTCTTGGTCGGGACCATCCGACCCGGGATCCACTCATTGGTTCCGCTCGAAGGACCAAAATGTTAGTATTATTCTTCTCCTGTGATCAGTCAAACGCCAGATGTATTGAAAAGCAAACAATTTATTTCAGATGTGTCGACACAAAAGGGTGATGCTTTCAAGCCAAAAGATGGAGCAAAAATCACACAGAAGGATATACAGACCCCCTCCTAATACTTACAATAATACAGCTATAATACTTCTATTGGCTGAGGGAACACTGATAGCCTCCTGGTACATCATGGTACATATTTTATTTGCTAATCAGCATTCCTGTATAATCTGTTACCATATATGGCAAATAGGGATGAGCTTCGAGTTCGAGTCGAACTCATGTTCTACTCGAACATTGGCTGTTCGCAAGTTCGCCGAACAGCGAACAATTTGGGGTGTTCGCGGCAAATTCGAATGCCGCGGAACACCCTTTAAAAGTCTATGGGAGAAATCAAAAGTGCTAATTTTAAAGGCTTATATGCAAGTTATTGTCATAAAAAGTGTTTGGGGACCTGGGTCCTGCGCCAGGGGACATGGATCAATGCAAAAAAAAGTTTTAAAAACGGACGTTTTTTCAGGAGCAGTGATTTTATTAATGCTTAAAGTCAAACAATAAAAGTGTAATATCCCTTTAAATTTCGTACCTGGGGGGTGTCTATAGTATGCCTGTAAAGGGGCGCATGTTTCCTGTGTTTAGAACAGTCTGACAGCAAAATGACATTTGGAAGGAAAAAACACATTTAAAACTAGCCGCGGCTATTGCATTGCCGACAATACACATAGAAGTTCATTGATAAAAACGGCATGGGAATTCCCCACAGGGGAACCCCGAACCAAAATAAAAAAAAAAAAATGATGTGGGGGTCCCCCTAAATTCCATACAAGGCCCTTCAGGTCTGGTATGGATATTAAGGGGAACCCCAGCCAAAATTGAAAAAAAAAATTGACGTGGGGTTCCCCCTAAATTCCATACCAGACCCTTCAGGTCTGGTATGGATTTTAAGGGGAACCCCGCGCCAAAAAAAAAAAAAAAAAACGGCGTGGGGTCCCCCTAAAAATCCATACCAGACCCTTATCCGAGCACGCAACCTGGCAGGCCGCAGGAAAAGAGGGGGGGACGAGAGTGCGGCCCCCCCCCCCTCCTGAACCGTACCAGGCCACATGCCCTCAACATTGGGAGGGTGCTTTGGGGTAGCCCCCCAAAACACCTTGTCCCCATGTTGATGAGGACAAGGGCCTCATCCTCACAACCCTGGCCGGTGGTTGTGAGGGTCTGCGGGCGGGGGGCTTATCGGAATCTGGAAGCCCCCTTTAACAAGGGGACCCCCAGATCCCGGCCCCCCCCCTGTGTGAAATGGTAAGGGGGTACTTACCCCTACCATTTCACTAAAAAACTGTCAAAAATGTTAAAAATGACAAGAGACAGTTTTTGACAATTCCTTTATTTAAATGCTTCTTCTTTCTTCTTTCTTCCTTCATCTTCTTCTGGTTCTTCTGGCTCTTCTGGTTCTTCCTCCGGCGTTCTCGTCCAGCATCTTCTCCGCGGCGTCTTCTATCTTCTTCTCCTCGGGCCGCTCCGCACCCATGGCATGAGGGGAGGCTCCCGCTCTTCTCTTCATCTTCTTCTCTTCTTCATCTTCTTCTTCTTCTTCCTTCTTCTCTTCTTCTCTTCTTCTCTTCTTCCTGTCTTCTCCGGGCCGCTCCGCAGCCATGCTGGCATGGAGGGAGGCTCCCGCTGTGTGACGGCGTCTCTTCGTCTGACGGTTCTTAAATAACGGGGGGCGGGGCCACCCGTTGGCCCCGCCCCCCTCTGACGCACGGTGACATGACGGGACTTCCCTGTGGCATTCCCCGTGACGTCACAGGGAAGTCCCTCAAGTCACCGTGCGTCAGAGGGGGGCGGGGTCACCGGATGGCCCCGCCCCCCGTTATTTAAGAACCGTCAGACGAAGAGACGCCGTCACACAGCGGGAGCCTCCCTCCATGCCACAGCATGGATTGCGGAGCGGCCCGGAGAAGACAGGAAGAAGAGAAGAAGAGAAGAAGAGAAGAAGGAAGAAGAAGAAGAAGATGAAGAAGAGAAGAAGATGAAGAGAAGAGCGGGAGCCTCCCCTCATGCCATGGGTGCGGAGCGGCCCGAGGAGAAGAAGATAGAAGACGCCGCGGAGAAGATGCTGGACGAGAACGCCGGAGGAAGAACCAGAAGAGCCAGAAGAACCAGAAGAAGATGAAGGAAGAAAGAAGAAGCATTTAAATAAAGGAATTGTCAAAAACTGTCTCTTGTCATTTTTAACATTTTTGACAGTTTTTTAGTGAAATGGTAGGGGTAAGTACCCCCTTACCATTTCACACAGGGGGGGGGCCGGGATCTGGGGGTCCCCTTGTTAAAGGGGGCTTCCAGATTCCGATAAGCCCCCCGCCCGCAGACCCTCACAACCACCGGCCAGGGTTGTGAGGATGAGGCCCTTGTCCTCATCAACATGGGGACAAGGTGTTTTGGGGGGCTACCCCAAAGCACCCTCCCAATGTTGAGGGCATGTGGCCTGGTACGGTTCAGGAGGGGGGGGGGGCCGCACTCTCGTCCCCCCCTCTTTTCCTGCGGCCTGCCAGGTTGCGTGCTCGGATAAGGGTCTGGTATGGATTTTTAGGGGGACCCCACGCCGTTTTTTTTTTTTTTTTTGGCGCGGGGTTCCCCTTTAAATCCATACCAGACCTGAAGGGTCTGGTATGGAATTTAGGGGGAACCCCACGTCAATTTTTTTTTTTCAATTTTGGCTGGGGTTCCCCTTAATATCCATACCAGACCTGAAGGGCCTTGTATGGAATTTAGGGGGACCCCCACATCATTTTTTTTTTTTTATTTTGGTTCGGGGTTCCCCTGTGAGGAATTCCCATGCCGTTTTTATCAATGAACTTCTATGTGTATTGTCGGCAATGCAATAGCCGCGGCTAGTTTTAAATGAGTTTTTTCCTTCCAAATGTCATTTTGCTGTCAGACTGTTCTAAACACAGGAAACATGCGCCCCTTTACAGGCATACTATAGACACCCCCCAGGTACGAAATTTAAAGGGATATTACACTTTTATTGTTTGACTTTAAGCATTAATAAAATCACTGCTCCTGAAAAAACGTCCGTTTTTAAAACTTTTTTTTGCATTGATCCATGTCCCCTGGGGCAGGACCCGGGTCCCCAAACACTTTTTATGACAATAACTTGCATATTAGCCTTTAAAATTAGCACTTTTGATTATTCATGTTCGTGTCCCATAGACTTTAACGGCGTTCGCGTGTTCGAACGAATTTTTTTCCTGTTCGCATGTTCTGGTGCGAACCGAACAGGGGGGTGTTCGGCTCATCCCTAATGGCAAAGCTTGTTAGACAAAGACAAAAAGAAGTTTAATGCAACATGTGCTTAGAAGCCATCTTAAAAATCATTATCAGTTCCAATAGTCACACAATAAACATTTAAAACTTTTCTAACAACAGCAACAATTCTTTTTTTCAGATCCTTAGAGTTATTTGCCATGAGGTGCCATGTTGAACTTCCAGTGACCTGTATGAGAGAAAGAGATTGATAACACCAAATTTAACACACCTGCGACCTTGTAACACTAACGAGTCACATGACAACGGGGATGGAAAATGGCTAATTTTCACTCAGGTGTGTACTCACTTTTGTTGCCAGCGGTTTAGACATTAATGGCTGTGTGTTGAGTTATTTTGAGGGGACAGCAAATTTACACTATTGTACAAACTGTGCACTCACTACTTTACATTGTAGCAAAGTGTAATTTCTTCAGTGTTGTCACATGAAAAGATATAATAAAATATTTACAAAAAATGTGAGGGGTGTACTCTGTTTTGTGAGTAGGGATGAGCCGAACACCCCCCTGTTCGGTTCGCACCAGAACTTGCGAACATGCAAAAAATTTGTTTGAACACGCGAACACCGTTAAAGTCTATGGGACACGAACATGAATAATCAAAAGTGCTAATTTTAAAGGCTTATATGCAAGTTATTGTCATAAAAAGTGTTTGGGGACCTGGGTCCTACCCCAGGGGACATGGATCAATGCAAAAAAAAGTTTTAAAACGGCCATTTTTTCGGGAGCAGTGATTTTAATAATGCTTAAAGTGAAACAATAAAAGTTTAATATTCCTTTAAATTTCGTACCTGGGGGGAGTCTATAGTATGCCTGTAAAGGGGCGCATGTTTCCCGTGTTTAGAACAGTCTGACAGCAAAATTACATTTCAAAAGAAAAACGTAATTTAAAACTACTCGCGGCTATTAATTAATTGCCGGTCCGACAATACACATAAAAGTTCATTGATAAAAACGGCATGAGAATTCCCCACAGGGAAACCCCAAACCAAAATTTAAAAAAAAAATGATGTGGGGGGTGCCCCTAAATTCCATACCAGGCCCTTCAGGTCTGGTATTGATTTTAAGGGGAACCCCGTGCCAAAATTTTTTAAAAAATGGCGTGGGGTTTTCCCAAAAATCCATACCAGACCCTTATCCGAGCACGCAACCTGGCAGGCACAGCAAAAGAGTGGGGAACGAGAGAGCGCCCCCCCTCCTGAACTGTACCAGGCCACAAGCCCTCAACATTGGGAGTGTGCTTTGGGGTAGCCCCCCAAAACACCTTGTCCCCATGTTTATGGGGACAAGGGCCTCATCCCCAAAACCATTGCCCGGTGGTTGTGGGGGTCTGCGGGCGGGGGGCTTATCGGAATCTGGAAGCCCCTTTAACAAGGGGACCCCCAGATCCCGGCCCTCCCCCTGTGTGAAATGGTAAGGGCATGTGGCCTGGTACGGTTCAGGAGGGGGGGCGCTCTCTCCCCCCCTCTTTTCCTGCCAGGTTGCGTGCTCGGATAAGGGTCTGTTATGGATTTTTGGGGGGACCCCACACATTTTTTTTTAATTTCGGCGTGGGGTTCCCCTTAAATCTATACCAGACCTAAAGGGTCTGGTATAAATATTGAGGGGGACCCCACGCCATTTTTTTAAAAATTTTTGGCCCGGGGTTCCCCTTAATATCCATACCAGACCAGAAGGGCCTGGTATGGAATATAGGGGGACCCCCCACATCATTTTTTTTTATTTTGGTTCGTGGTTCCCCTGCGGGGAATTCCCATGCCGTTTTTATCAATGAACTTTTATGTGTATTGTCAGACCGGCAATTCATTAATAGCCGCGAGCAGTTTTAAATGACTTTTTTCCTTTGAAATGTCATTTTGCTGTCAGACTGTTTCAAACACGGGAAACATGCGCCCCTTTACGGGCATTCTATAGACACCCCCAGGTACAAAATTTAAAGTAATATTACACTTTTATTGTTTCACTTTAAGCATTATTAAAATCACTGCTCCCGAAAAAACAGCCTGTTTCAAAACTTTTTTTTGCATTGATCCTTGTGGGCAGGACCCAGGTACCCAAACACTTTTTATGACAATAACTTGCATATAAACCTTTAAAATTAGCACTTTTGATTTCTCCCATTAAAGAGTGTTCCGCGGCTTTCGAATTTGCCAAATTGTTCGCTGTTCGCCGAACGGGTGAACAGCCAATGTTCGAGTCGAACATGAGTTTGACTCGAACTCGAAGCTCATCCCTATTTGTGAGATACTGTATATATAGACTGCCGCTCCGTGAGGACAATACACAACGAAATTAGTAGAGCGGGAGCTAGGACGCTGACACTATCAAGCCTTTTGCAGAGATTATTCTCTTGTTTTTTGGACTACAGACAAGAGCAAGGACACTCATTACAAATACAGACATCCCAAGTCTTTCACGAGTGTGGGAGTCTCCCGCATTTGGTAGCGGGCTCCTACAAATATGTCATTTACCGACCCCTTCCTTTTCTGAATTGGACACAGTGAGCGATCGCTCCTGTGTCCTATGATAACTGAGCAGGGTAAACTGATTACTCTGCTTCAGTTTATGATTGGACTGGAGACTGTGTTTCCTGTCCATTTATCTTCAGTGCTGAGAAAGGGGCTAGGGAATCTGTGCCCTCACTCCCTTTCCCTGTCTCAAAGGGGAGATGTCAGGGGTCTGTTTAGACCCCTGATATCTCAGAGGAGGATGAGGACATGACGTAGGATGTCCGTGAAGGGGGAGGGGCTGATGTCGGCGCCAATGTGAGGACCTGAGGCGAGCTGCTCCGGGCGGGAGAGAGACGCAAACGGGGTGTAAGCACTGTACCGGGACACATTACCTCCTGTGACGGGGCCCCCCCTTCTCACGCCCCGCGCCCGCGGACGACTACACACTAAAGGCTACGTCCCGCCCGGCCGGCATCGTGGCTTAGACTGGGACGAGACGCGAC
The DNA here is from genome assembly GCA_037952925.1 of Lithobates clamitans. Classification (NCBI taxonomy): domain Eukaryota; kingdom Metazoa; phylum Chordata; class Amphibia; order Anura; family Ranidae; genus Lithobates; species Lithobates clamitans. The sequence goes on from JBBGZY010000159.1 coordinate 3,426,598, forward strand.
TGGAGACGAGCTGACAAGCAGCTGATAAGCAGCAGGCGGCGAAGTGCAGAGAGCGGGGTGGAGTGAAGACGCTGAAGCAGTGAGCAGCCCGAGAGGGATAAACCGTCTATCCTGGACAACTGACGGTCTTCCCAGGTTCCACCTCTCCCCCCCTGTTTTCTACCCAGGACTAGGACCTCGGTTCAACTCTGATGCAGTGCTACAGTTGAGAGACAGTACCAGAAGAAAAGGTAGGAATATTTCCCTCTCCTTATGTGAAGAATTACAAGGAATAAAGGTGGAGGGCCGGTTAATAACTTGCATAACCAGCGTCTGAGTACAGTGAACTTTTGATACATCCCCTGGGCCTGTTAGCGAATTTGTAAACCAGCTTGTCATCTTATGTTTGAGGTCTGGCCATCAGTGTCTGCTTGAGACCTGGTTTACACCTTCCACAGTAGAATCTCTGAACTTTGCCCTGTTCATGGTGGAGACATAGGGAGGGGGACCGATAAGGATAATCAGTGAGATCCCAATTACCGGGAAGTTTACCATAATCCCAGGAAAACTCCAGCTCTTACGTAAGGACCCCTTCCTAGGTGGGCAATAAGGACAGTAAGAGGCGAGGAGGGCTAGGAGGGTTCCCCCCTGGACTCTATTTGTACTGGAATACATTTCTTACATTCACGCTGTGTGTCTGCACCACCAGGAGGGAGCGAGTAATACGACGAGGTAACAGGCCTAACACCTTAAAAGCTGGCAGCCTGTGGAAGTATGAGAGGGCGGTCTCAAAAAACAACAGAACCTAAAAATCCAAGAGAGAGCCTTAACACTAGTTCCATACAAAAATATCTCACAGAATCAAACCTAAAGAGCCCAGGACAGGATATGAAACAGTCAGGAACAAAAGAGAAGAAAAAACAACAGCAGAAACAGAAGGGGGGACAGGGGGATAGGCCCAAGGAGGAATTAAGTCTGGATGGAGTAGTGTCGAGTGATACCCCGGAAGAGCAAAAAAACATGGATCGCGGCTTGAACAGAACAGAAATGCTGGAAATGTTTGCTAAGCTTGAAGGAGTGATAAAAACGGAAATCATAAATGTTCGTACAGACATGGGCCAGTTACTGCATAGGGTGGAAGAGGTAGAAGAGGTATCAGCGAAGCAAGCAAAAATGATTTCTGACCTCCAAGAGCAAATCGGCAAGATGCAGAGTGAAAATCGCATGATGGCATACAAAATGGAAGAGCAGGAAAATCAGAGCAGGCAACAAAATCTGCGTATCAGATCCATCCCGGAACAACTGAATGAAGATCTTGGGGATAAACTGAGAAAAATATTCAACCCCATTCTGGGTAGAAGGGAGGAGGAGGTACTTAGGATCGACCGGGCCCATAGGGTGAGGAAACCCCCTAATCTTAATCAAGATATCCCCAGGGATGTCATTGTGAAGTTCCACTCGTACGAGGACAAGGAAAAAATATGGAGGAATCTTAGGGGTGCACCCCCAATTTGTTATGAAAATAAAAATTTACAGATCTTCGCGGACATCTCGGCTGGAACCTTAGCGCGGAGAAGGCAGATGAGACCTTTGTTAGACCAACTTCGAAGGGCCAACTTGAAGTACAACTGGGGGTTTCCAACATCCTTGATAGTCGTTAAAGAGGGGAGAACACATAGGATGAGATTCCCAGAAGAGATGCAGGATTTTTGCGCAAGAGTGGGGATCACGATGCCGGATGAACTGAGATAGGATTTTTAATGAACTCTAATCCAAGCTGTTTTTGAGTGTGGGGTTAACTTTGCTTTTCTGGGTGGGGGGGGTTTGCTCGGGGATAGGGGATGTTTTTTTTTTTTTCTCTTCCCCTTTTCCGATCGCCTCTCCCTCAATCGGGAGACCTGTGGAGCGTAACAAAGATGATGTGACTTTGGTCTCTGGTCACTGTAAATGTAAATGAAGTGTTGGCTGTGTGGGTGTGGGGGGTGGGGGAGGGGGGGGCCCGGTAGGGGCGCTGGCCTCTTGTCCTCCTAATCTCCCTCTGCGCTGGGGGGGGGAGAGGGGGAGAGAGAATTTTTTTTTTTCTTCTTTTCTCTCTCTCTGCCCTGCTCTTCTCCTCTCTCCCCTTGCTTTGCGGAGGGGAGGCATTGGGAGCCGGCATCTGAGCACCACCCCTTGAAGTGGTGCGCGCTGTATGGGATCGAGAATATCCTCTACAAGCGGGCTTAGGGCTGGGTTGCAGCCGGGGGGGCGGGGGGAGGGGTTGGGGATGGGGGAGTCTGGGGGAGGGGGGGTGGGGAAGGACGTTCCTGCGAGGGGGATCTTAGGAGTGCAGAGAGAAGGGGTCAGGGCTTAGAACCTAAGAAATGCCTGATCTCAAGTTTCTTTCTTATAATGTAAAGGGTCTTAACTCTCCTACAAAAAGACATAAAATCCTGAAGGAATTACAGCATTACGGTGCTGACATAGTCTTTCTCCAGGAGACTCACCTGGTGCTGGAGTCCAGGATCAGGCTTTTCTCTCCAGGTCTGCCGCAATGGTACTACAGCGACTCCCCTATTAGGAGAGGGGGTGGCAATTGGTCTTTCAAAGTCCTCAAACTTCTCCCTGATAGACAGATTGTCAGACTCGGATGGCCGATACATCTTTCTGAAGGGTAGCATCGGAAATAAAATATTCACTCTGGCGAATATTTATTGTCCAAATAAGAAACCAATTGCATTTTTTGGGCAGGTGTTGACAAAGTTGACGAGATTCAGAGAGGGAGAGGTGGTGCTGGCGGGGGATCTGAACTTCTGCCTGGACCCGAGTCTCGACAGTACGTCCCGGGCACAGGGGACAAGTAAGGCCTCCACCGGCGCAATCGGGCGGCAGCTCTTCAACTGCCGCCTGGTAGACGCATGGCGGTTGCAACACGCCAAGGATAGAGATTATACCTTCTTCTCCCCTGTGCACGGGACGTATTCGAGATTAGACCACATTTTTGTGGACCATAGTCTCTTAGATCAAGTGGAGGAAACTAAAATAGAGATTATTTCACTTTCAGACCACGCACCGGTCACTTTGATGATGAGGCTCCCTGATAGGGCCGAAAGGACTTATGCGTGGAAATTGAATGAATCCCTGCTTAAAGACCCAAAAGTATTGGAGAGGGTACAGGAAGAGGTTGACTTTTACTTTAAAGTAAATGACACAGGAGAGGTTTCCTATTCCACTCTATGGGAAGCGCATAAGGCGTACACTAGGGGGGTTCTTATCTCCATGGGAGCGGGAATCAAAAAAAAGAGAAGGGAAGAAAGGGAGAGGTTGATCGCTGAAATTTTCATTTTGGAGCAGAAACACAAGGAGAGGAGGGGACTGAGTCAGGAAATTTTTCACCAACTCGTTGGTAAAAGGGAGGAGCTGAGGGATGCTATGGAACAGGACACTAAGAGAACCCTCAATAGGTTAACAAAGGAAAATTATCTGTGGGCAAACAAGTCAAGCAAACATCTGGCCAGAATGATAAGAAAGAAAAAAGACAGGAATTTTATAGGTAAAATACAGAATAAAAAAGGAGAGCTAATTGGGTCCAGTAAAGGTATAGCAGAGGAGTTTAAAAAGTTCTACGAGGCGCTCTACTCCATAGGCCAAAATAGAATAGGCAATTCAACATATCGGGAGAGGGTCGAGGAATTCCTGAGGGGGGCAGGAGTGGCGGAGCTCACAGAGGAAGAGAGATCGGTTCTAGATAGACCGATCGGAGAGGAAGAGATTTTGGCAGCCCTAAAATCCTCCCCGAAGGGCAAGAGCCCAGGCCCTGATGGCTTCACCACACTATATCTGGATAAATTGAAGCACATTCTAGTCCCTAGACTTTGCCAATTCTGGAACGATCTGGGTATTAACTGTGAAATGGGGAGAGAGGCGTTGTTAGCTTCAACCACTCTAATATTAAAAGAGGGAAAAAATGATAAGCTTTGCTCCAGTTATAGGCCCATCTCGCTGTTGAACGCAGATGTGAAGCTCTATGCAAAGGTTCTGGCAAGTAGATTGAAGGAGAAAATGGCATCCCTAGTACATGCAGACCAGGCAGGTTTTATACCCGGGAGACAGAGCAGAGATAATGGCGTTCGAGCAGCACTCCTCCTGGAATTAGGTAAATGTAAGGGATCCCCAGTTCTATTCCTGTCAGTAGACGCAGAAAAAGCGTTTGACAGGGTAGACTGGTGGTCCATGATGAAAACGTTGGAAGTTATGGGGGTGGGGCCGAGGTATATTTCTTGGGCCAAGTCCCTCTATTGCCACCCTACGGCTACAGATAGGGTCAACAGGGTTCTCTCAGAACCTTTTGTAATGAAAAATGGGACCAGGCAGGGGTGCCCTCTGTCCCTTCTCTTGTTTGTTCTGTCCCTGGAGCCTCTCCTAGCTACCATCCGCAATAACCCAGATTGTAACGGGGTAAGAGCGGGAGGGGAGGAGCACAAACTCGCTGCGTTTGCCGACGATATATTGTTTTTTATTACCAATCCTAGAATCACCCTCCTGAACCTGCTCCGAATAATCAGAGGTTATGGGGAACTATCAAATTTCAAAGTCAACTTGAAGAAGTCGGAGATCCTGAATATTAGTGTGGGAAAAGAAGAGGCAGTCCACCTTTCTCAGGTATTCCCATTTCCATGGAAAGAGGAAATCAAATACCTAGGTGTAAAATTTTCCAATTCTATTAATGAAATGTATCTAAAAAATTATATACCGTTGCTGGACAGGATTAGGCAAGAAACTAGAAGGTTGGCATCAAGACCGCTTTCGTGGCTTGGGCGTGTGAATGCGGTTAAGATGATACTGACCCCAAAAATACTGTTTAAATTTCAGATGCTGCCTATTCCACTCCCCTTGTATTACTTTGGAGCCTTAAGGAGATTGGTGGCAAGATTTGTCTGGGGTGGCAAAAAACCACGTATCTCCTACGTAGTTTTGAGCAGGGGAAAAAAAAAAAAGGGGGGGTTTGGCCCTACCGGATTTTTATAAATACTATTTAGCAGTCACATTATCACGGGTTATTGAATGGTCAAAAAAGGATACCGAAAAGAGATGGGTCAACTTAGAACACTGAGGGGGTCATTTACTATAGCGCTAATTTGCGCGAATTACCGCGAATTAGCGCTAATTCGCGGCAATATAGCGCGAATTAGCGCTAATAGCGCTAATTCGCGCTAAAACGGTATTCACTATAGCGCTGGTGAGAAAATACTCCCAAAATCGAATTTACTATAGCTCCCTGAAACTAAATAGAGCCCAAACCCTTACTCTGCTAAAACCTAGAGAATTGCACATGGAAATAATGTTTAGAGCATGATATAATTGCCTAAATGGTACTGAAATATGCGGTGTATTATTTAAAGATTATCTGCTTTTAAACTGTGTGAAAAAGTGATTTCTACACTGAAATATCTTTAAAAGTCTGAAAAGTGAAAAATTCCCCGTTTTGGACAACTAGGTGCCAACACAACTGAGCATGCTCAGACCTGAAAATAACTCTCATTTTAACTCAAGTGTCTTTTTTACCTGGAGGTATAGTAAATACCAAAATGAGAGCTAATTAGAGAGCATTTTTTTGGGAGTTAAAATCTGCTCTAATTTAGTCCAAATGAAGTTTCAGTCATTGATTCTAATGGAACAATTCTAACTTTCACAAAAAAACCTTTTAATGTTGAGATGAAATGTATCTTTCTGTGAAATACATTTTCCTTTGCAACATTGTTGCTTCTACTTAAAATATTTTGATTTTAAGAATGCTACAATGTGGAATGTTTTGATGTTTTGGTAAAATATATTTTTCTCTGTCACTTTCACTTGTTATTCTTCATCTCACAACAATCTTTACCCCAAACTCACACAGGTGTCTTTACAATCCACAAACAATACCATTGCTGGTGAAAATTTAAAATGAATCAACATTTTTTGTGCTTTGTATTATTTCCAAATATTCATTATTTGAGCCCAAAAAATGTGATATGTGTACCAACATCAGAAATCAAAATGTAATTCCCAAAAATTTGAGGGTAATATTCTACTCTCATCCACAAAAAAACACCAAATATCACAGAATAAATCAAGAAGAATAACTCTTGAGTAATATAATTCCAACACCTGTATGTCCATAGAAATGCAGTATTAATGTGTTTTTATGTGTATTTATGTGTAGTTATGTGTAGGAGGGTCTCACACGTGGCAGCTCTGTGGCTTAGAGGTTAGAACTTCTGCTTAGTATCTCTGAGGGTCTCGGTTCAAATCCCAACCATGTTACTGCATGTGGAGAAGTTGTCTCATCTCCCAAGTCCTATAATTATGTCTAAATGTAGTAGTTATGTGTAGGAGGGTTCCACCACCATTGTAAGTCTTTTCCAGATACACTATATAGCCAAAAGTATTGGGACGCCTGCCTTTACACACACATGAACTTTAATGGCAGCCCAGTCTTAGTCCGTAGGGTTAAAATTTGATTTGGCCCACCCTTTGCAGCTAGAACGGCTTCTGGGAAGGCTGTCCACAAGGTTTAGTCTGCCTATGGGAATGTTTGATCATTCTTCCAGAAGTGCATTTGTGAGGCCAGGCACTGATGTTGGATGAGAAGGCCTGGCTTGCAGTCTCTACTCTAATTCAGCCAAAGGGTGTTCTATCGGGTTGAGGCCAGGACTCTGTGCAGGCCAGTCAAGTTTCTCCACCCCAAACTTGCTCATCCATGTCTTTATGGACCTTGCTTTGTGTACTGGTGTGCAGTCATGTTGGAACAGGAAGGGGCTTTCCCCAAACTGTCCCCACAAAGTTGGAAGCATGAAATTGTCCAAAATGTCTTGGTATGCTGACGCCTTAAGAGTTCCCTTCTCTGAAACTAAGAGGCCAAGCCCAACCCCTGAAAAACAACCCCGCACCATAATCCCCCTCCACCAAATCATTTGGACCAGTGCACAAAGCAAGGTCCATAAAGACATGGATGAGTGATTTTGGGGTGGAGGAACTTGACTGGCCTGCACAGAGTCCTGACCTCAACACAACAGAACACCTTGGGGATAAATTAGAGAGGAGACTGTAGGTCAGGCCTTCTCGTCCAACATCAGTGCCTGACCTCACAAATGCACTTGGAAGAATGGTCAAACATTCCCATAGACACACTCCTAAACCTTGTGGACAAGAAGAGTTGAAGCTGTTATAGCTGCAAAGGGTGGGCCAAATGAGTTTTGAACCCAATACTAATACTGGGATGCCATTACAGTTCATGTGTGTTTAAAGGCAGGCATCCCAATACTTAGGCCAATATACTGTATATTGCTTGTGACACTGAGCATGGCTATGGACTTAGGGCTGGTTCACACCACAGAGATGCAGGAAACGTGCGCGGGGATGCCTGGTGGCTAAGTGGGTAGCAGTTCTGTCTAGCAGCACTTGGGATGTTGGTTCAATTCCCCAACATGCTTGTGTTGAAGTTTATATGTTCTTTGTTTATGTGGGTGCAAATGGACTTTGATCTTTGGCCTGTTGTTGGAGATTTGATGCACATAGCCAAGGGCTAACACAGATGCAAATCCTATTAGGTGTTCCTGCCCATCAGGTGCAATAACTTTAGACATACATGAAGAGACAGATTGAAAGATACTGGTGGGCGTGTACTTCTATTGGGTGTGTCAGTGTGCTAACAATACAACCTCTCTTATATAAAGGCCTGCAGTAGGGGGATTCGTTTGGCCTGAGAAGGTCAGGTTTTTTGTTGTGAGGGAGAAGGAATGATATTGGGAGATTTGATGAAATTCTTGTGCATTTTTTCAATCAAAAGTGGGTTTATGTGGCCATGCTGTCAATGTTGTGTGTGTATTGTTGCTGTCTGATCATGCAAACATCGTTTGGAAGAATCTGCTGATCTACTATTTTTGATCTTGTTTAATCGTGTACACCGAAATGCAGCTTCCAGCAGAACATGGTCACCAATGTATGTATGTGTGGATTGTGGGCTGGTGGTGGGTGTTTTGAATAAGACTTTTGCAATATTATGTTGGAATGCTTTGTAAGAATGACTGTTAAGTATGTTTCTATAATCTTTCAGATAATGTGATGTGTTGCCCGTTATACACTGAAATTAAAGCTGTGTCCACTCTAAGGTTTTGTCTAATTTTAGATTGTAAGCTCCTATGAGCAGGGCCCTTAAAATTCCGTTGCTAAATGTAGTACCGTATATCCTGTCCAAATTTTTTTGAAGCTATAAATGTAAATTTATTTTTTTTCTGCTGGTAAAAAAAAAGTGTGTGTGTTTTTATTTTTTTCCTTCTACTTTTCTTTCTTTAGTTTTTGTGGGTGGTGGTTTTTGGGAAAGTGCAATATCTTTTATATTTTATTTCAATATGTATTTGTGTACCAAAAAACTAATCTCTTTGCCCTGGTTCACATGCTACTTTGAAATTGCGGTACTTCACTTGAAGTAGCACGATTTCAAAGTAGCAAGTTCAGCGTGATTTCAGGTGGCTTCATACACAAATGTCTATTGAAGTCGCACCTGAAATCGGCAAAAGTAGTGCAGGAACTACTTTAGCAAATTGATACGGTGCCACAAAAAAATGTTGCATCAATTGGAACAGTGCCATTGCCAATAGTCATGTGATTTGATCTCTCAAATTGCATGACCAATCGCTCCAATGTAAACCTAGGCTTCTGCACAACTGCAAGTTTTATATATAAAGATTCCACCTTTATCATTAACAGCTGTGGAGAATTGCAGGTAATGAATTCAGCTGGTGGATAGGCAGTGTTTGAATGTGTCAGCTCTGGTTCACATTGGTGTCATTTGACATGTCAAATCTGTGGCAATTGCACTGTTCTAATTGGTGCGATTTGTATTGATATTGGTGCAGAAACCTGCACTGATGTCTCTGATGTTGCCCCCACAGTCGGGACTGACCTGCAGGAATGAAATTGTGGGAGTTCAGCTGAACGCTTTCCTCCTGCTGTCAGTGTGAACCAGGGCCAAACTGGGCCTTTTGCCTTTGTAATTCACCTGCTGCTAACCCAGGGACACCATTTCTTAGCAAACTCCCTTAAGTTTACCTTCAAATATATGTAGAAATACAGATTTGCATATCTGAAAATAAAAAAATACTTATCATGGTTGAGATCAAATATTCGCAGCTGCAATCAAAAGCGTGGTTTCACCTTCTGGCCTGGAAATTAGTCATTGTATGCACCTGGAAGTTCCTGTGCTGGTCAGGATCTCTATCTAGGTGGACATGGCGAGGTCTCTTTAGCAGAGAGGAGGCGCTGCTTATTGGCCGGGTAAGTGTAGGATATGTACTTGTACTAAATCAATGCGGGGGTGGATGTCATAGTTAGATTTGGTGTGGGTGGGGTTCATTGATTTGTTTGGCATCACCACACATTTGCTTCCGTCCCATGTGCACACATCACTTCCTGCATTTGTTCTGCTGATGTAAATCAGTAAGGACTATGCAAGTATAAATGAGAGCTCCTTTTATTAAAATATATATGACTTGTTTCACAGCTGGGCGAATTTTCCAGCAAATTTGGACCTTTGAGTTGCATGACAAGTTGTACCCCATGATTCTCAATGACAACCATTCATATCTGTGCTACTTTAAGTCGCACCAACTTCAAAGTAGTCCCTGTACTACTTTGGTGTGACTTAAGGTATATCGGGTACAATATTACACAGGCATTCCCAGAAGTTGGGGCCAAGTTGCAGCGGCAAAGTGGCAGCAAAATAGTGTGACTTTCAGGTCAAAGCAGTGTGAATGAGATTCAAGGATAACACCTTTGAATTTGGCCCTATTGTCACTTGTGCATCCTGAAGGTGTAGCAAATTCGTCCCTGCACTACCTTGGTTTGACTTTGATGCAATTTGAGGTCCATACACCACAAGATTACACAGACATTGCTTCAAGTCATGACAAAGCTGTGCAATTTTAAGGTCGCACAAGTGCAAATGGGGCCTTATTCAAAGGTGTTATCAATTAATTGCATTAGGTTACTTTCACACTTGGGTGACTTTTCATGGAGCTTTGGACCTCAGAGTCACATGAAAAGTTGTCCCCCTTGATTTCCATGCATATTTATTAGAGCTGCATGATTAATCGTCATCGTGATTTTTTTCCCCTTTACGATCCTGAAAAAAGAGTTTCACGATTCTTGCTATGCAAAGAACTCTCTCTGCTCTTCTGAAGCCACAGTCGAAAAAACAGGAAGTCTGCCAAGAATTAGAACATTCTTTATCAGTGAACTTAACTAGAAACCTTGTAACAATTTGTCAATTAAATAGAATTCTGTGTAAGTGAGGAAAGTTTAACTACTTAAACACTAAACATTTTTCTGACATTTGTTGGTTTCAGGTTAAAATCATTTTTTTTGCTAGAAAATTACTTAAAACCCCCCAACATTATATATATATTTTTTTAGTAGAGACCCTAGAGAATAAAATGGTGGTTGTTACAATATTTTATGTCACACTGTATTTGCGCCTTTCAAATGCAATTTTTTTTTGGAAAAAAGTACTTTAATGAATTAAAAAAAAAAAAGAAACGTTAGCCCAATTTTTTGTGGGATAATGTGAAAGATTTTACGTCGTGAGAATCGTGATCTTTTTATTCTAAGCAAAAAAATTGCGATTCTCATTTTGGCCAGAACCGTGCAGCTCTAATATCTATGCAACTTCACCCATGTTCACATAGGTCTGAATTGACATGTCAAATTGTAGGCCTATTGATGGCAATGGAACTATCCGAATTGGTGTGACGCCACAACGATTCCCAAAAGTAGTTCCTGCACTACTTTGGGCGACTTCAGGGGGCAATTTCTTACCTCCCAACTTTTTAAGATGGGTATAAGGGACACCTATTAGCAAAAGTAGGTAGGCATAGGACACCTTCTTAAAGGAGAACAGTTGGGACCTATGTGATTTCACTAGACATCTGTGCAGGAAAGTGCACTGATGTCTCTGAAATCGCTGACAAAGTCGGGCTGAGTCACACTTGTGCGACTTTGGATATCAGAGTCGTATGACAAGTCATACCTCATGATTTTTAATGTGTACCATTCATATCTGTGCAACTTCAAGTAACACTGACTTCAACGTAGTCCCTGTACTACTTTGGTCTGACTTTGATGCGAGTTGAGGTCCATAGACCTCAAGTTTACACAGGCATTCCCTGGAATTGCGGCAAAATTGCTGATGCAAAATCATGGGAAAGTTGCGTGTCTTTCCCTGTGACTCCTGTGTCCATAGACCTCAAGATTACATAGGCATTGCTTAAAGTCGCATTAAAATCTCGCAACTTTCAGGTCGCACAAGTGTGAAAGGTGCCTAAGTCACTGTGCTGAGTACTATTTTATACCTAGAATACAAAGTAGTCCCACCATCAAACACTAGTAAACATATGTTCTCAATATAATTGTGCTCAAATGGCTGAAAATCACACAGATGGTATCACCTACTGAAAGCTTGCATTGTACTCAGCAGCATATGCTGAAAAGAGGAAAATGCCTATTAGCCAATGCCACATCGGCACGAGCATGGTTGTTACTATAATATTAATGTCTGAAATGCAAAATATTATTGTATTGAATCAAACATTAGTAAATGTATTTTCTCTGTAGGTAAGTGCTCAGCTCTGTAGCATAGCGGTATACCCTGCTGCCCCCAAAAGTTCAAGCCATGAATTCAAATCCCACTGACAGCATCACCTCCCAGAAGTGTGCATTGTACTCAGAAGCATAATTAGGCAAAGCACATCAGCTTGCTTTATTCCATATTTTAACTCTTCAAATGCATGCAATGGTATGTACTTTTTCAATATTATGGTATGGAATTCCAAAATTCAAGGAAAAAAATGTCGTAGGGTCCCCCCAGTACATACCAGGCCCCTCGGTATGGACTTTAAGGGGAACCCCACACCAAAATGTAAAATAAATTTGATGTGGGGCCCCCAAAATCCATACCAGACCCTTACCTGAGCATGCAGCCTGGAGGTCAGGATAGGGGGGGACGAGTGAGCACCCTCCCCTTCTGAACCTTACCAGGCCACATGCCCCAAAGCACCTTTTTCCCATGTTGATGGGGACAAGGGCCTCTTCCCGACAACACTGGTCGGTGGTTGTCGGTCTGCAGGCAGGGGGTTTATCAGAATCTGGAAGCCCCCTTTAACAAGGGGGCTCCCAGATCCTGCCCCCTATGTGAATAGGTATGGGGTACATTTTACCCCTACCCATTCACCAAAAAAAGCAGTGAAATGTAAAAAAATGAATAGCCGGTTTTTCACAAGTCCTTTATTGTAGAATAGCTCTGAGCTGTCTTCTTCCCTGAGCCATCTTCTCCAGACACTGTCTCTCCCTCCTCCATCTTCTCCCCGAGCTGTATTCTCCCAGAGCCATCTCTCCTGCTGCCGCCATCTGCTGTGTTCTTCCGCACCGCTGGTTACCCGCTAATAAAAAAAAGCTGCTCTTCTTCCATGGTGGTCTTCCTCCGCTGTGTTGTCACCCGCTGTGTAGTGTCTCTTACATAGCCATGGAGCGGACTCTCCGGGTGACATTATCGGATGGCCACAGAAGACCGCCACAAGAAGAGCGGCTTTTTTTTTATTAGTGGGTAACCGGCTGCGCTGAAGAACACATCAGCGGGAGAAGATGGTGGCAGCAGGAGAGACAGCTGGGGGAGAAGAAACATCAAACACTAGTGAATGTATTTCCTATGTATTTTCTATGTATGACTGTGCTACACCCAATATGCTAGCGGTCAGCACTTCTACCTTGAAGAACTCATGGGTTCAAATCATACTAAAAGATTGAATTGGTGAAAAAAAAGCAAATGACTATTAGCCAATTAGCCAAAGCAGCATATGCTGAAAATAGGTGAATGCCAATTAGCCAATGCACTTTAAATTTGGCTGATTCTATTATATTAACTCTTCAAATGCATGCAATGATATGTAAGTATTCAATACTATTATGGTGTGAAATTCCAAACACCACACACTAACTAATGGGCAGATTACATTTATTTGTTTGTTCATTTTAATTCGCTTGTGCACTGAAAAAATAAACACAGCTGGGGGATGGTAGGTCGGCTGGTATTTGAACTTGTACCATGAGTGCTGTGGAGACATCTGAGCAGACTACTAAGCCATTGTGCTAAGTATGAGACCTGCATAATAGTGTAGTATGATTAAAGAATGGATATAAATAATTACCGCTTTATAGTCACCTAAATTAAAAAATAAAAAACAACATACAACAAATAGATAACCTAAATGTTTAATACATGTAACTTTACAGAATAGCAGACATTACTATGTAATAATCATTCATAACTGCATTAGTTAGCAAAAGAAGTAAAAAACTAGGAATACTAATTGCAACATACATCAATAGATGCACACGAGGTAGAGCACATCTCACATAAAAATGTTTCTTTCACATATATGGATCATGATTACAGTGCAGTACTATATAACAACTTGGTAGGAATTGGCATTTGCATATACGCGGAAGCGCTAATTAGCGCCAGCTTAGAATTTACTAACGTGTTTCTCACTAATAGCGCTGGTTTTTCATTCGCACATTCGCCTGTTGAAATTTTATTTGGCTAAAATGGTCGCTGGTTCGTATTCCCAACCACACCACAAGACTACCTGCCTGGAGTTTGCATGTTCTCCCTGTGCCTGCGTGGGTTTCCTCCGGGTACTCCGGTTTCCTTCCACACTCCAAAGACATGCTGGTAGGTTAATTGGCTTCTGTCTAAATTGGCCCTAGTATATGAATGTGAGTTAGGGACCTTAGATTGTAAGCTCCTTGAGGGTAGGGGCCCATATTAGTGTATAATGTTTATGTAAAGCACTGCGTAAATTGACGGCACTATAGAAGTACCTTAAAGCAGACTTCCACACAAAAATGGAACTTCCGCTTTTCGGAACCCTCCCCCCCTCCGGTGTCACATTTGGCACCTTTCAGGGGGGAGGGGGGTGCAGATACCTGTCTAAGACAGGTATTTGCACCCACCTCCGGCATAGACTCCCATGGGAGTCTATGCCTCTTCCCGTCCCAACTGCGCTGTCTGCTGGGAACACACAGCTCCCAGGAGAGAGCGGCGACCACTAGGGGCGCGCAGCGCGACTCGCGTATGCGCAGTAGGGAACCGGGAAGTGAAGCCGCAACGCTTCACTTCCTGATTCCCTCACCTAGGATGGTGGCGGCAGCTGCCGAGAACCGAGCGGGTTCTCGGCGTCCCCTGCCGACATCGCTGGACCCTGGGACAAGTAAGTGGCCATGTATTAAAAGTCAGCAGCTGCAGTATTTGCACCTGTGGATTTTAATATTTATTTTTTTTTGGCGGTGTGGGTGAACCCCCGCTTTAAATAAAAATAAATAAGTCTTCACTAATGTTATGGTGTGAATCTCCAAAACACCATACACTAGCTAACAAGCAGTTTACATTTGATAAACTTTATTGTATGGTATATAAACCATCAAACACTAGTAAAAGTATTTTGTATATACAATTGTGCTCAGCCCAATAGGCTAGCAGTTAGCACCTCTACCTTCAAACATTCAGGTATTGAAAGACTCATGGGTTCAAATCCCACAGGAGAATCATAAAAGATTACTATTGGTGGAGAAAAGGAGAATTACTGTTAGCCAATTAGCCAAAGCAGCATACAGTGAATGCCAAGTAACCAATACACTTTAATGTGGTTGATATTATTGTATTAACTCTTCAAATGCTTGCAATGGTATGTAAGTATTCACTAATATTATGGTGTGAATCTCCAAACGCCGCACACTAGCTAACAAGCAGTTTACATTTGATAAACTTTATTGTATAGTATATAATACATCAAACACTAGTAAAAGTATTTTGTATGTATAATTGTGCTCAGCCCAATAGGCTAGCAGCTAGCACCTCAACATTCAGGTATTGAAAGACTCATGGGTTCAAATCCCACAGAAAAATCCTAAAAGATTGCATTGGTGGGAAAAGGAGAATGCCAGTTAGCCAATTAGCCAAAGCAACACAAATATACATGTATATATGTTTACTGAAAATAGGTGATTGCCAAGTAGCCAATGCAGTTTAATGTGAAAGTTTTTATTGTATTAACTCTTTAAATGCATGCAATGGTATGTAAGTATTCAATTATATTATGATGTGACATTCCAAATACCACACACTAGCTAAAGGGCAGTTTACATTTCTTTGTTTGTTTATTTTAATTCACTTGTGCACTGAAAAAATAAACACAGCTGGTGGATGGTAGGTTGGCTGTTGTTTGAACTCATACCATGAGTGGTGTGGAGATATCCAAGCAAACCACTAAGCCATTGTGCTAAGTACAAGACCTGCATAATAGTGTAGTATTATTAAAGAATGAACATAAATAATTACTGCTTTATAGTTAACTAAATTAATAAATAATAAATCAAAAACATGAAAAAAACAACATACAACAAATAGGTAACCTAAATGATTAATACATGTAACTTTACAGAATAGCAGACATTACTATGTAATAATCATTCAGAACTGCATTTCTTAGCAAAAGAAGGAAAAAAAAACTAGGAATACAAATTGCAATATAAATCAATAGATGCACGGGAACTAGAGCACACCTCTGATAAAAAATGTTTCTTTCACATACATGATTCATGGCTACAGTACAGTGCTATATAACAACTTGATAAGAATTGGCATTTGTATATACGCGGAAGCGCTAATTAGCGGCAATTTAGAATTTACAAACGTTTGTTCTCCGCTTAAATCGCTGATTTTTCATGCGCAAATTCGCCGTTTTGTTTCCATTTGGCTAAAATGGGCTCTATTATTTGCCATAGTGCCCAGTACTTCCTGGAGTTATAGTAAATGACCCCCTATATGAGTAACACTGATTTACGTAGGAATATATGGAACCCACCAAAATATAGAGCACTGGGCACAAACACAGCAGTTTTGACACAAAACACTTTTAAATGTTGGGATCTGGTACACACTCAGAACAAGTGGACATATAACTCACCTTTAATTTATATGAAAGACAATCTTTTTTTTGAGCCAGGGAGGAGGGTGGTGGGAGGGAATTGGTTAAAAGATGAGGGAATTCAACTTAAAAATTTCCTTAATAACGGGAGTTTACGCACATTTTCCGAGTTAAGGGTGGATCCGGGGGTAGGGGCTTTGGACGCATGTGGGTACCTTCAGCTCTCGCATTTCATCGAAAAATTACCGAAGCCACTCAGAGGTGAAGAGGAATATAGACCATTCGAGCAGCTCTGTGTGAGGGAGCAGCCGACTGGGGCTATCTCACAAATTTATAGGATTCTGGGTAGGAGGTCGGAGCTGGAGGTGCCCTCGTACGTCAAAAAGTGGGAACGGGAATTAGGATCACAATGCAGTGAAGTCACTTTGGAGAAGATTTTGAAACTGGTACACTTGGCAGCACTGGATTCCAGGAGAATGGAAAGTCACTATAAATGTTTGGCAAGATGGTATGCCACCCCAGACAGATTAGCCAAAATAGACAACACTAAATCCAACTTATGTTGGAGGGGATGTATTTCCGTGGGTACTATGGCCCACACAAAAAAAAAAAAAAACAAAACAAAAAAAAGACCCCTGATTTCTCAACCCCCCCCCCACAGAGATAATAAGAAAAAATAAATAAATAAATAGTAAATTAAATAGTAAAAAAAAAAAACATATAACATAAAAAATTAATGACACCACTCCCCCCTGCCCTACCAACACTGTCTGTTAATTGGGGTATAAAAAATAAAAAAGGATCCACATGGTTTAAATCCAAATAATTTTGAAGATTTATTGAAATAAAAAAATCCAATATCCAAACTAATGGATAATAAAAAGTTCAGTAGAACAAGTGATAAAGGGGCAGTAAAGGTGGCTTGGCAAGCGTGGTAACCATATGCGTTTCGTCTGCAAAAACTTCAACTAGGGTGTGCAAGTGCCAGCCACCACTGCTCTTATATAATAAAATATGATTACAAAATTATCATCACCCAGTGTGGCCATCATGAAGTTTCACTTCCGGTGGAGGTCAGCGTGCGTTCCAGACCTCTTACCGAACAGCCAATAAAGGTGAGGAATTGGGGATATGTACATGGAGAGAGGCACCGATCGATACACGCCTCACCTTCAGTCACCAATCAGCGCCCTGCTCGCCAATCACGTGACAGAAACGCCATACATCAGAGACGTCGGACGGAGCTCGTGCGGAGAAACATCCAGCTTATCCAAGCCTTGTCCTCGCTAGCCAATAGGGGAGTCAAAACGTCAAATGTGTCATACGTAGATGGCACGGGATATACCCAGATGGGAGCCGAAAGGGCCGTGGAACGCAAAAGCGTTTCAACACTCATCCTGATAATGGATGGCAGTAAGGGTCAAAACAGTGTGTGACAAATATCGAAAGATGATGACATATGGACTGGCTAAAATGAACCAAAAATTGTATAAAAGGTTGTGAACTTGTATAACAAACTAACTAACTGAGCCTGTGAGCTTTTGCGTTCCACGGCCCTTTCAGCTCCCATCTGGGTATATCCTGTGCCATCTACGTATGACACAATAAATGGGAAGATAATGCCAGATATTGAAACTTCAACATGACCACACGGATAGGCGATTAAGAGGCAGAATAGATACATATATACAAATGTAATTATAATTATGGCAGAGGAGTATAAAATAATAACAGGCGGATGACTGATAACTCGTTTAATTTGGGGTGAGGATGGTACCTTCATCACTAAGTGATTAAGAGGACTCATCTGTACAGGCCATATATCCCAGAATGCAAACATATATGATTGCATGCACATTAAGGACAGGCCTACAGGGACCTCACGTCACCAGGCTCAGCAATAGTCATCCCCCAAATGGTAAAGGTCTAGTTATCATAAAGGATAAAATGTTGAATATAAGATAAATAGGGAAACCAAAACAACAGAAAATAAACTCTGAGAATAGCCCAAATAGCAGAGGCTAACAGAGAACACATAGTAAGCAATCATGTTCATATAACAATACATTGTGATGGTAAACAATGTACCTATATGTCGTAAAGATATATATGAAAATGCCAGGTGAAACAAGAATCTATTAAATTAAGTAACCTCTAATTAAGAGAATGGGCGGAAAGCGTTAATGAAAGCGTTTATATCCCAATCTAAACATCACTATCTCTCCCCTTTTCTTTCCAGACATTCACTTCACACCACTCACTTCTTTTCACACCTTGGTTTCCCTGTATTCTTTTCCCCTCCTCTTTCCTCCCCTTCCCCTACTCCCCTTTCTCCCCCCTCCTTTTCCTTCACGCCTACATTTACCCCCTCACACTTTGATTTTACGGTCCCTTCCGTTCCTTTCCCCTTCCCCCCTTTCTCCCACCTCCCTTTCCCCTCCCCCCCTCCTTTCCCCCCTTATTCGGCCTCACAGCGACACTGGTTGGTTCCTCTACCACACCACCTTTTGTAGAAAACTTATTTATATTTTAACCTTTATCATTACCTTTTAATTAGAGATTGTCATTCACAATCCCCCTTGTCTGCAGCGGGGGGAATTTGTCGGGTCCTATCGCTAGTAGGTTTCGTTCAAACGGATGAGCGGGTCTTCCTGCCTTAACATTGATTGTAATATGTTGTTAAAATTTATTTTGCGCTGTAATTATTACTTTGTTTAAATGTATTACTTGTTCCATAGACCATTCCTCCTGAAGAAGCGGTCTATACCGCGAAACCGGTAGAGGAAACAACTTATATCCCACTCCAACAGAAACTCTACGGGGGAACCCGTTAGTAGTTAGTTATTTGTGGTGTATTTTTTAATACTTGTGTATGTTTTTTATATGTATTAAAGTTTGATTTTTATCACAATTCATTTGTCATTGTATCAGTACCGATACTGATACAGTGTATTGGTCAGCGTCAGCAACTGCCCCCACATTTCCACCTTTCCAATTTTTCAAATCTAAAAAATGTATATTGGAGTGACTAGCTTCATATGACAACTTGATACCAATATTATTGTTATTCAAAGTCGCCATGAAGCCTTCAAGGGAACATTGGTCTTCCTTCCATAGGAGGAGGATGTCGTCTATATAGCAAGCCCAAAGGACCATCTCTGGTTGGTTTAGGGCATAGACGACATCCTCCTCCCATTGAGCCATAAAGAAATTGGCTAGACTGGGGGTGAACTTTGCCCCCATAGCCACACCCTTCTGTTGTAAGTAAAAGTCATTATTGTACAAAAAATAATTGTGTTTGGTAGCAAAGCGGAGAAGATCCATAACAAATCTCTTTTGGACTCTAGGGATACGACTGTTTATAATAAGATAGAATTATACAGCTGAAAGACCTAAATCATGTGGTATGCATGTATATAAGGCAGTCACATCTGCCGTAACCAGCAATAGGTCTTCACTGTAATTAATTTGTTGCAACAAAGTAACGGTGTCCTTAGTGTCTAAGGTATGAGGGCATGGATTTCAGTAAAGGTTGCAAATGGAGTCACGGAATCTATTCCACTTATTATCATGATTCTTGATAAAAGTGATTACCACTTGGAAAATGACCAGAATCCTGAGTGAATCAGATACCTATGCCCATTTATCAAAAAATCCCATGTCTGACTTTAAGAAGGCACTTGCTGACCTTATTGATACAGGATCTCAGTTGGGTATTTTGGATAAAAAGGAGAGAAGTTATCTTGCACCAGCTCCGTCCAAAGTTTCTTACGTATGATGTTTCAATCACGTGATTGGCGAGCAGGGCGCTGATTGGTGACTGAAGGTGAGGCGTGTATCGCTCGGTGCCTCTCTGCCTCTACATATCCCCAATTCCTCCTCTTTATTGGCCGCTCGGTAAGAGGTCTGGAAGGCACGCTGACCTCCACCGGAAGAGAAACTTCATGATAGCCACACTGGGTGATGATAATTTTGTAATCATATTTTATTAAATAAGCACAGTGGTGGCTGGCACTTGCACACCCCAGTTGAAGCCTTTGCAGATGAAACATGTATGGTTATCGCGCTTGCCAAGCCACCTTTACTGCACCCTTTTACTTGTTCTACTGAACTTTTTATTATCCATTTGTTTGGATGTTGGATTTCTTTATTTCAATAAATCTTCAAACATTTTTGGATTTACACCACGTGGAGGCTTTTTTCTCTTTTATACCCCAATTAATATCATCATTTGGAGGATCGAGGCCGGTGAATTGTATCCAGGTTTCCTATTTTGCCATCAAAGAAGGAGTTGGAGTACACTGCCCTTGGAACCCGATCCTTGTCCATTGGATTTTTGTTTATGCCTGTTTTATTCACCGCCGCTGGCGTGTGGATCCATGCCTTGGGGTAAGAGTACCCAATCCCCTTATCTCTAGACGGTGAAGGCATAATCCCGGGTGTTACTTTAATGGAAAAATATATATGCACATTGAGAGAACGCCTGACATTTACTTGCATTTTAATGTCACTTTCATCGCCATCTTGAATGTTTGTTATGCTAATACCAGCATTTGGACTATTTTAGTTTTTGCTGGTTGAATCATGTCACTTTTTTAAGCTTTAATATGTTTTGAATGCGATCACTAGAAGTTTAGTTTTAATACCCACAAGGGTTATATCCAATTTTTTACTGTACACTTTTTGCTGCACTTTTTAGTGTTTATCTACTGTGATTTCACCTGTCACATTCACATTACTTGTTGCAAGCAGTTGTACCGCCGGGGTTCATGCACTTAGCAGTTTCCGGTTATATATACTATATGCTTTACATACTGGTAACAATTCACTGTTTCCACACATCAGTTTGTTTTCATATTATCACTATTTACAGGCAACTGTGAGTTTGATATATATTTTTAGCGCTACACATTTACTACTAATGTTGACTACTAGAAACCGAAAATTTGTGCAATGTAGAAATGGATCATGCAAAATACAAATCAGGAATGCTCACTGCTAGTACCACACTCTGGCAAGTTCACAAAGTTTTACATGTCTGCAAATGGAATGAGGAACAGCATTTCTTTTTTTTTTTTTTCGTTGAACAAAGTTTTTTATTGAGTAAAAATGATGCATACATATTTAACGTAATATTTGTATACATAGATTGCATAATGAGTTCCATAAAATGAATAGTGCATTCAATACAGGTATAGCAAATATTATACAATAGCACATGCTGATGTATATCTATGTAAGTGCATACACAAAATACTGCAGAGATAGAGATTGATTATCCATTCATGCGTCTGAGCCTTTGTGTCACTGGTCAGGTTAATATTTAACTTCAAGTCTCTGATTCCTACAGCCAGCGGTCCCAGGTCTTACTGTGTTTGGATGGGCAGCCTCTGTTGGTGTATATGTATTTTTTATAGGGCAAGGATATGTTGACTTCCGCCTTCCATTTTGTAAAACTAGGGGGGATGGTCTCATCCACTTTCTGGCGATTATTTTCCTGACTGAAAATAGGGTTTCGTGAAGGAAAATCTTAGTGAATTTGTCTACTGTATCAGGGAATATCCCAAGTAAACATTGTTTTGGGTCTAGCGCTATAGGAGAGCCCATGATGTCATGCAAAAAGGTCACAACTTGTTTCCAAAGCCCTTGAATTTTTGCACAGGGCCATAGTAAATGGACGTCACTTCTGCATCACTTATTCTCAGATGGAAACCTCAAAACCTACAATATGCTCAAAGAGGAGTTCTCACTCCATAATCGCATGTTCTTTAGGTTGCTGCAAGTAAGACATGCGGCCCAAGCGCAATTTTTGCATACCTCTCCACTACCCTCCCTTCACCCTATCATGGCCATAGTCAAGAATACAGACTCGCGTGGATTGGATATCCAGACTAAGATAGCATTTGACCTGAAACCTCGCTGGGAGAGGGAGATGGGACCCATGGAGAATGAGGAATGGGAGGAGGCTCTAGAGTCCTGTAAAGCAGTGTCCCCTAGACTCTCAGACAGACTATCCCAGATCTGTATAACACACAGGACATATCTCACCCCTATTCGTGCAGCCAGATATAAACGCAACCAGTCTACCTTGTGTTTGCTGCGTGGACAAGAGATGGGCAGGTTTTACCTTTTACTATGGACATGCGCAAAAATCCAAGGGCTCTGGAAACAAGTTGTGACCCTTTTGCATGAAATCATGGGCTCTCCTATAGTGCTAGAGCCAAAACAATGTTTACTTGGGATATTCCCTGATACAGTAGACAAATTCACTAAAATTTTCCTTCACGAAATCCTATTTTCAGTCAGGAAAATAATTGACAGAAAGAGGCGGAAATAAACATATCCTTGACCTATAAAAAATACATATACACCAACAGAGGCTACCCAGCCAAATACAGTAGGATCTGGGACCACTGGCTGCAGGAATCAGAGACTTGCAGTTAAATATGAACCTTACCAGTGACACAAAGACTCAGACGCATAAATGGATAATCAATCTTTATCTCTGCAGTATTTTGTATATGCACTTACATAGATATACATCAGCATGCACTATTGTATACAACCCCTGGCAAAAATTATAGAATAACCAGTCCCTGAGGATGTTCCTTCAGTTGTTTATTGTTGTAGAAAAAAAGCAGATCACAGACATGGCCAAAAACTAAAGGCATTTCAAATGGCAACTTTCTGGCTTTAAAAAACACTAAAAGTAATCAAGAAAAATAATTGTGGTGGCCAGTAACAGTTAGATTTATAGAACAAGCACAGGGAATAAATTATGGAATCACTCAATTCTGAGGAAAAAATTATGGAATCATGAAAAACAAACAAACAAAATAACACTCCAACACATCACTAGTACTTTGTTGCACCACCTCTGGCTTTTATAACTGCTTGCAGTCTCCGAGGCATTGACTTGATGAGTGATAAACAGTACTCTTCATCAATCTGGCTCCAGCCTTCTCTGATTGCTGTTGCCAAATCATCTTTGCAGGTTGAAGCCTTGTCCTGGACCATTTTCTTTAACTTCCATCACAGATTTTCAATTGGATTGTGATCTGGACTGTTTGCAGGCCATGACATTGACCTTATGTGTCTTTCTTCAAGGAATTTTTTCACAGTTTTTGCTCTATGGCAAGATGCATTGTCATCTTGATAAATGATCTCATCATCCCCAAACATCCTTCAATAGATGGGATAAGAAAAGTGTCCAAAATTTCAATGTAAACCTGTGCATTTGTTGAAGATTTAATGACAGCCATCTCCCCAGTGCCTTTACCTGGCATGCAGCCCCATATCATAATTGACTGTGGAAATTTGCATGTTTTCTTCAGACAGTTGTCTGCATAAATCTCATTGGAACGGCACCAAACAAAAGTTCCAGCATAATCACCTTGCCCAATGCAGATTCGAGATTCATCACTGAATATGACTTTCATCCAATCATGCACAGTCCACGATTGCCTTTCCTTAGCCCATTGTAACCTTCTTTTTTTGTGTTTAGGTGTTAGAGATGGCTTTATTTTAGCTTTTCTGTATGTAAATCCCATTTTCTTTAGGCGGTTTCTTACAGTTCGGTCACAGATGTTGACTCCAGTTTCCTCCCATTTGTTCCTCATTTGTTTTGTTGTACATTTTCTGTTTTCAAGGCATATTGCTTTAAGTTTTCTACCTTGACGCTTCAATGTCCTCCTTGGTCTACCAGTATGCTTGCCTTTAACCACCTTCCCATGTTGTTTGTATTTGGTCCATGTTTTAGACACAGCCGAATGTGAACAACCAACATCTTGTGCAACACTGCGTGATGATTTACCCTCTTTATCTACATACTAACAAGCAGATTTAATCTGATGCAGGTGTTAGTGTTTATAATGAAAATTTACAGGGTGATTCCATATTTTTTTCCTCAGAATTGAGTGATTCCATAATTTATTCCCTGTGCTTGTTCTATAAATCTAACTGTTACTGGCCACCACAATTATTTTTCTTGATTTCGATTAGTGTTTCTTAAAGCCAGAAAGTTGCCATTTGAAATGCCTTTAGTTTTTGGCCATGTCTATGATCTGCTTTTTTTCTACAATAATAAACAACTGAAGGAACATCCTCAGGGACTGGTGATTCCATAATTTTTGCCAGGGGTTGTAGTATTTGCTATATCTGTATTGAATGCACTATTCATTTTATGCAACTCATTATGCGATTTATGTATACAAATACTACGTTAAATATGTATGCATCATTTTTACTCAATAAAAAACTTTGTTCAACGAAAAAAAAAAAAAAAATGAAATTCTGTTCCTCATTCCATTTGCAGACATGTGATACTTTGTGAACTTGCCAGAGTGTGGTACTAGCAGTGAACATTCCTGATTTGTATTTTGCATGATCCATTTTTACATTGCACAATTTTTCGGTTGCTAGTAGTATACACCCTTTGTTTCCCACAGCTCGGGATCTGGGATGTGTAGGAATTCTGCCTGGTCTTTATTGTGCCATATTCGTGTGTAATCTTGTGTTGGGGTATCGGTATCCTTAATTTGGTAGAGGCGAGGTCTCAAATATGTCTGTAATGATATACAAGGGACTTCGTATCTCCTCCCGATTCAGCACTTCTGGAGCTCGCTGATATTGCATATAGCGTGTCTCCAGTGAGCTGTGCTCCTTGTGAGCAAAGTAGGGTTCGGAATCATGTGTTATCTGTCTTGTCAATGTGAAACAATTGGGACAGTTGAGATGCAATATAATAGAGATTGAAATCTGGTAGAGCTGTGCCTCCCATATCAGTTGGGTTTTTGAGCACTTGCCAGGCGAGTTTATGCCTGCTGGTTCTTCAGACAAAAGGTTTAAGGAGGGCTTCAAGTGATTTTAAATATTTTAAGGGGTAAGTAAATTGGGGTGTGCCATAATACATATAGGATTTTAGGGAGGAGGACCATTTTTATCAGGTTTATGCGGCCCCAATTCCCCAGAGGCAGGCGGGCCCATACACGTATCTTGGCCCTGACTAGTGAGAACAGGGGTTCGATATTGAGAGAGATGTAATCGGCCGGATTCCTGGATATGTGAATTCCTAAGTATTTTATGTTACTCTTTGGAGTGGCATTCCTGTCTGGGACTCTGGCGGTGGGAAACTGTCGATCGGGAGGATTTGGGACTTCTCCCTATTGATCTTCAGTCCAGAAAACGTTCTGAACCGTTCAGTCAACTGGAGTGCAGCCTGGAGGGAGGGACCTGAGTCATCGAGATATAGCAATGTATCGTCTGCATACAGACTTAGTTTTCTCTGTTAGGGGTCCCATCTGTAAACCCCTAATCTCTGGGTTTGCACGGATAGACACGGCCAAGGGTTCTGCGGCTAGGGCATATAGAAGTGGGGAGAGTGGACGGCCCTGTTGCCTGGTGCCTCTGCTGATGTCAAACACCTGAGACAGCCATCCATTCGCCATCACTTTGGCTGTAGGAGCCTTGTACAGTAATTTGACCCATTTGAGGAATCTAGAACCAAAGCCATAACTCTCCAGGCACCTCCACAGGTATCTCCACTTCACTGAATTGAATGCCTTTGCCGTGTCTAGTGTCACGTGTCTAGTGTCACAACCACCCAGGATCCCACATTTTCATGTATGGCCTGTAGATTAATGTATAAATTCCGCAGGTTAAATGAGGTATTGCGTCCTGGCATAAACCCTGCCTGATCTGCGTGTATCAATGAGAGTATAACCTGATTAAGTTGGATAGATAGGACCTTGGCCAGTATTTTGATGTCCACTTGTAGGAGGGAGATGGGGCGATAGGATTCTGGATATCCAGGGTCCTTACCGGTTTGGGTATGAGGACTATTGTTGCCTCCCTCATAGAGGTGGGAAGTGTGAATGTCTCGAATAGGTGGTTGTATAAGGCTAATAGTTTAGGGATCAAGGCCTCACTGTATTGGGAGTAAAATTCTACAGGCAGGCCGTCCGAGCCTGGGGACTTGGACCTGGCAAATCCGGCAAGAGCCTCCGCTATTTCCTCCACGGTGAGAGGTGCCTCAAAGAGGCTGACCTGATCTTCAGTCAGTTGAGGGAGTGCAACCTCTTCCAGAAAGGAGTTCATCGGACCCATATCCTCTAGGCTTTTAGACGTATATGTTCAGCGAAGAAGTCCCTAATCATGGAGGTCACCGTATGTGGGTCAGTGATTTGTTGTCTGTCAGGACCATGTAGGGAAATTACCACTGGGGGTCTATCCTCGCTATGGACCAGGTATGCCAGGAGCTTGCCAGCCTTTTCCCCATGTTAGAACAACTTTTGTTTCGCAAAGTACAATTTCTGTCTTGCTTTCTCATACTGAAGTTGAGTTACTACTCTGGTCTGGAGTTTAAGTGTGCTCGCGTTTACAGGAGTGGGGTCTTTCACATAATTCTGTTCTGTAAGGGACAACTCTGCCACTGCTCTGTCAAATGCCCCAGCAGAGTCTGTCTTGATTTTGTTGATACATGAGGTGAGGGTCATGCGAGCATGAAATTTGAAAGACTCCCAAATTGCTGCTGTGGGAGCTGAGTGGTCATTGTCTCTGAAGTACAACTTTGGCTCGTTGGCAAGTTCATCGTCCTCAGGCAGCAGCGAGAGCCAGAATGGATTCAAGCGCCATGACCGCATTGGCTTGTCTATGGATACACTTAGTGCGATCCGATAAGGGCTATGGTCAGATAGCAGCCTGAGACAGAACACTGTCTCCAACAGCCGCAGTGTGAGGCCTTGTGATATCAGTATGAGATCAATTCTGGACATGGAGTTGTGTGTAGAGGAGAAGCAGGAATATGTTCTCTTATGGGGGAATCTATGTCTCCAGGTATCCACAAGGTGGAAGGAGGAAGTCAGTTTGGAGAATTTAGTGTCCCTTGCGGTTCCTTAAGTGGGATTTGAGGGTTGGAGCCTATCTAGAGAGGGGTTTAGTGTGGTGTTGAAGTTCCCCAGCCAAACTGCTTGGACTGTGGGGTGTCATGCCATAAATGTGAACCCTTCTAGGATTGCGGACGTTTAGAATGGAGGAGGGACATAGAAGGCTAATATGAGGAAAGGTTCCTAGTACAATTTTGCAGACAGGAAGACATATCGTCCCTGTGGGTCTGTGGAGGCTTCACTGAGTTCAAAGTGTACAGATTTGGCTACAAGTATGAAGACTCCTCGTGCGTGGGGTATGTGGGTCGAGTGAAATGCCCATCCCACCCACGAGCGGCGGAGGGCCATCTGCAATCTCCCCTCCACATGAGTGTCAACTAGCACTACTATGTCAGCTCGTTGCTTTTTAAGGAATGTAAGAGCTGCCGAGCATTTCACCTTTTCACACACACCTCTCCAATTCCAGGTGAGGAATTTTAGGGACGCCATAAGTACCCTATTATGGAATAGCGTGATCTAGCTACACTGAGCCTTCCAACTCCATTGGTCAGGCTTCATGGGAACCCATATATCATGTTCAGCATAAACAACATTAAGTGAGGCATAGCATATAGTACCTGGACCAGTATTAATTTTTGTTGCGTTACCTGTGTTCGGAATACATCATGCATAAATTGACTCAACGAATATACCTCCCCTCCATCCACCCCCCACCCCGCCCTGCCCTACAACCCTTCCAACTGCTGTGGTCATCATCTCTGAACCATTTGAAAAACTCTAACAAGAGAAAAAAAAAACGTTACTTGCTAAGCACCGAGAAGGGTGAACATGTGAAGCCGCTGCATTACAGAGTAGTATTGGAGCAAGCTTCTCAGTAAGTGAATGTCACATATTTGTGCTTTGCAGCAGCACCCAACGTCACAGAAGTGTTCTCTAGTGCTGAGTGGGGGAAAGTCTTGCTGCACTTTGCATTTAGTGAGTAGTACTGCTGCGATCCCGAGGCTCTGAACTCCAATGCAGTATACTGGGCCACATAGGACCCCAGGAGAGAAAAAGCGGTTAAAGTTCTAACTTGACTCTCGTAGCTAAAGTAACTGTGTCCCAGGTTCTCATCTGCTCCAGTGTTAGCCATGTCCTGCAGTACAGTGGAGGAACAGCATTTCTAAAAGTAGGTTTGCATTCTGCATTTTAGGAATGCTCATTATTAGCACAAAAGGCTGCTGAGTACACAAAGGATCACATGTCAACAAATGCTATGATAAACAGCAGTTCTGTGCTGCAGAAAAACTTCTTCTTGGGACCTTGTCTTCCTGTCCCTGCTCCTATAATTGGCATCTGTAGGTCTTATCAATTTGGATGAGCTCTTACTATACGGATGAAGGCCTCCACATCCAAAAAAGCAAGAAAATTAACCATGTTTTCAGCAGGAGTGAGCTTGCTAGGGGAAGAGACAAGTTTTTACAGGCCTTCCCATTCTAGTCTATGAGGCCCAATTCTGCCTCAGAAGTAGTTCATGTAGCTTTTGGTACATCAGGCACCTGAGCACTCATATGTGAACAGCCACCATTAAAATACATACGATTTTGGATGTTGAGCATTTTGTATCTAAAAGCTTGAAGGTATGAATGGGACCCAAAGATTACAAAAATAGTAAAAATGGCCATTTTTGGAGCTAGGTTTTGAAATGATTATAAAGGCTCGTTTTTTTCCCTATAAAAATAACAAACATGTTATACGTATCTGCTCTGTTGCAGTGGACTTGCACAGAGCAGCCCGGATCCTCCTCTTCTCAGGTCCCTCTTCACTGCTCCTGGCCCCTCCCTCCTGTTAAGTGCCCTCAAAGCAAGCAGCTTGTTATGGGGGCACCCGAGTGGAGTCATAGCTCTGTGTGTCTATTCAGACACGGAGCCCCGACCCAGTTCCGCCCCCTCTCATCACTGATTGGCTAGCTGACATTGATTGACAGCAGCGGGAGCCAATGGCGCCGCTGTTGTGTCTCAGCCAAACAGTAAGGAGAATCTCGGATGGCTGAGACACTCGTGGACATCGCTGGACAGAGAGGGACCTCAGATAAGTGGTAGAGGGGCTGCTGCACACAGAAGGCTTTTTATCTTAATGCATAGAATGCATTAAAATAAAAAAAAACTTCTGCTTTTACAACCCCTTTAAGTTTTATGTTCTCTGCAGTGCACTTACTCCATGTGTTATTGATATCATATCTTAATATTGTTAAAGTAGAAGCCCAGGCTAAGCCTATCTAACCTTAACCACTTCAGCCCCGGAAGGATTTACCCCCTTCCTGACCATAGTTTAGGCCAATATGTATTCTTCTACATATTTTTGGGAAAAAAACATTTATTTTTTTTTTTTATTATTCATTTTTTTCTATTAGTAATGGCGGCGATCTGTGATTTTTATCATGACTGCAACATTGCGGCAGACAGATCGGATATTTTTGACACTATTTTGGGACCACTGGCATTTATACAGTGATCAGTGCTATAAAAATGCACTGATTACTGTGTAAATGTCACTGGCAGGGAAAGGGGTTAAACACTAGGAGGCGATCAAGGGGTTAACTGTGTTCCCTGGGCATGTTCTAACTGTAGGGGGGATGGGCTCACTAGAACATGACAGAGATCACTGCTCCTGATCACTGGGAGCAGTAGATCCCCGTCATGTTGCTAGGCAGAACATGGAAATGCCTTGTTTACATAGGCATCTCCCCACTCTCCATGTGATGATCTCGGGCCACTGGAGGATACTGAGTCCATGGGAATCATGGGCGCATGCTGCCGGCGGCGCGCACTCTAGCCGCTGATGGTGCAGCGACATACAGGTACGTTGTTTTGAGCACCCATGCCACTTTGCCAACGTATATCGGCATGAGCTGGTCAGCAAGTGGTTAAACCTGCTCCCATCCCCATTCTAAAGCCTAGCACACACTGGCCTATGTGTATGGCATCCAGTCTGGCCGTTCGACCAGGTTCTGTCGAAGGCTCATGACTGAAAAAGGCACCCCCCCCTGTCAAAACACAATAGCTCAGCAGGGGAGATCGCTGTACTAACATTGGAACATTGGATCTGACCTGAGCTGTCAGGTTTTTTTTCCGTTCAACCCAAAAAAGACTAGTGGCGTGTAGAAGGCTAAGGTCCTATAGGTGTCTATACATAACGACTCTAAGGGTGCTCCTGTACATTCACATAATCAACTCCCAGCGCAGCTTCAGGAAAGAGAAGAGACACCTGACAACAGATGTAGATAGTAAGCCTAAAGGGGATATCACCACACAGGCACTGCAGCCATTGTTGGCGCCCTCTCCTCTCATCTGAAGCCAGCGCTGGGAGCCGATCATGTGACCTAATCCTTAGAATAGGTATGCATAGATATCTTTCCTCTACATTCTAATTAGTATAGGACTTCATACAGAGCCTCGTACACACGACCGAATGTCCATCTCATGTCAAAAGTGAAGAGGTTACTTACCATAGGAAAATTCTCATATGACAGAATACAACTTCAGAAGTGACGTCATGTGTTGACTAGTTTTGTATGTATTCTTTTGTTTCTGAGCATGTGTAGTCTTCCGCTTACAAATTTTTCGTAAGAAAACCATTCTTAAAACAAAAATCGTACGCACAAAAATTTTATAGTCTGCACAGCCAGCTTTTGTCTGACGAAAAACCAGAATCAGTTGTCGAAAGCACCATACTAATGACCTGAAAATCATCAGATCGTTCGTTCGGACAAAAGTTTATGAAATCGTGAGCCTGAGGTCTCCGTGCCTTTGTTGTTGGGCGCGGCTGGTGAGAAGCTCTGTTGTCTGGGGACCCAGGAATCGTGGTGATGTCGACTCCCCCTGCTCCCTTGGTTTCATACCAGCAACACACCACCCCTCAGATCATCTGGGAATGGAGCCGGCATTTTCTTCCTTCTCCCTGGGCTTTCCGTGCTCCACTTTGTCCCTCTCCCCTGGTGCTCCCTGGATATCTGGCCACAATCCTGGGCTAGGGGGCATTTTTATCTGGATAGATGTTACTGGCACCTCTGGACCCCTGGAGTGCCCGCAGAATCTTATTCCTTGTAGCGGTGGAGGTGGGACAGCCATCCATCCTACAGACTCCGGAGTGGTTGTCACAGCCACTGTAAGTGCTGGTGTCCACAGGGCATCATTTATTATTTATCATACATTGTTTGGCTGACTCACTTTCTTGCCTACACTGTTTCATCTTCTGTTTGACTTACCATTCCACTCAGAACAGGCCTCGCCATGGTCGACCAAAGGAGTTGAGTACACATGCTCAGCGTCATATCTAGAGGTTGTCTTTGGGAAATAGACGTATGAGTGCTGCCAGCATTGCTGCAGAGGTTGAAGGGGTGGGGGGTCAGCCTGTCAGTGCTCAGACCATACGCCACACACTGCATTAAATTGGTCTGCATGGCTGTCATCCAAGAAGGAAGCCTCTTCTAAAGATGATGCACAAGAAAGCCCACAAACAGTTTGCTGAAGACAAGTAGACTAATGACATGGATTACTGGAACCGTGTCCTGTGGTCTGATAAGACCAAGAAAAACGTATTTGGTTCAGATGGTGTCAAGTGTGTGTGGCGGCAACCAGGTGAGGAGTACAGAGAAAAGTGTGCCTTGCCTACAGTCAAGCAGGGTGGTGGGCGTGTCATGGTCTGGGGCTGCATGAGTGCTGCCAGCACTGGGGAGCTACAGTTCATTGAGGGATCCATGAATGTCAACATGTACTTTGACATATTAAAGCAGAGCATGATCCCCTCCCTTCGGAGACTGGTCCATCATGATAATGACCCCATACACACCCCCAAGACTACCACTGCCTTGCTAAAGAAGCTGAGGGTAAAGGTGATGGACTGGCCAAGCATGTCTCGAGACCTAAACCCTATTTAGCATCTGTGGGGCATCCTCAAAACAGAAGGTGGAGGAGCGCAAGGTCTCTAACATCCACCAGCTCTGTGATGTTGTCATGGAGGAGTGGAAGAGGACTCCAGTGGCAACCTGTGAAGCTCTGGTGAACTCCATGCCCAAGAGCGTTAAGGCAGTACTGGAAAATAATGGTGGCCATACAAAATATTGACAGTTTGGCCCCAATATGGACATTTTCACTTAGGAATGTACTCACTTTTGTTGCCACTGGTTTAGACATTAATGGCTGTGTGGTGAGTTATTTTGAGGGGACAGCAAATTTACACTGTTATACAAGTTGTACACTCACTACTTTATATTGTAATAAAGTGTTATTTCTTCAGTGTCATCTCCACTGGCTGGGTCCCTGACTTGGCACCAGCTGAAGTGAAGTTTCCCAATTCTTAGCAAGGTGGATGGCCCCTTAGTGGCGACAGATTCCCCTTTACCTGCGACCACAGCTGGTTCTCCAGCTGGCAGAACCGTTGCTTCTGGTTGGACTGCAAGCCGCAGTCCCAACCTTACGCTACTCTCTTGCTTCTGGATAGGCACTCAGACAGCCTAGCAGCCAGATGTCCCTGGGATAGGACCAAGGCTTATGGCCTAGCAACCTGGGGCATTACAACACACATCCACGCAGACAGCCGTCCAGGTGGCACCGAACCCCGACCACCTGACTCCACCCAAAAAAATAGGCTCTCCTAGCAGGCCAAAGGACCCAAGAAAATCCCTTGCCCATTGGCTGGGACACCCAATTCATTCATAATCTGTCCTTATAATGCCCTTGTCTTATCTAATGCCACAGGATACCCGGCCATCTAGTGGAGAAAAGAGAAGTGCAGCAATTCCAGAATTAGGGTGAAATCAATTGACCTCCTATCAATTGGCCAAGGCAACTATCACTTGGCAAATAAATTTGATAGCAACCCTGCCTAAACATCAGAGTGCTACATCCTCCCCCTGCCTATAAAAATTTTTCTTTTGGAGTTTGCAGAAAAATAATTTGAGCTCTTAAGCCTGAGAACGTATGTCCTGGCAAAAACTGGGATAGGTGGGGAAACAGAAAAGGAATAATAATAACAAACAATACACGTGGCATACCACATGGAGTATACATGTATAACATATACATGAGCAAATGGCAGTTCACACAAGGCAGATAAATATTAGACATTATATATAATTTAGGTGTGGTGTACCACCCAAGTAGTTGAGGGAGAAATATAAACAATAGCCTTATATCCTAACTGTCTAATATATACAGTACTAATGGGCATGAATAGTTAGCATTATTATCCATGTCGGGTCACTGTCTCTCCTTGTCCAAGGAAGACGCAGTCTGTCGGAGTGACAGTCGGGAACTGAGAAAGGTTTCCTCATTGGTTGAAGAACAAATATGTTGAATGTCATCTCAACAGGTTACTTTTCAGAGGGAGACGCACTGGCAATTCCACAGCACTAGCCAGGGCAACTCAATTGGGCACTCCCTGTATCTACCATCAGTATTCAGTCCAGAACAGTCTCAGCAAGCAATACAGCCAACAAGAATGCACTCCACTAGCAACAATTTATTTTCCTGTATGAAGGTAGTGTGGCTTTGCAGCATAGCATCCTAACTCCACAAAGTACACATTTGTATTCCGCATAGGGTCAGTGAAACACAATTCAACATCTTCTTCCAGTAATATCTAGGATCAGGTAACTTCAAGGCCTCTCCTTTGGCATTTACCGTAGTAATGAAGTGTTGAATATTCTTGTTGGGCCATCCGGGGGATCACGCAGTCTAAGTTGATTTTGCTACCATAGCCCCAAGTATGTAGCACTGAAATATACTTTTCAGCTATCTTAGATGACAGCTTTAGGAGCATCAAAGCGAGCAGCTGGGCCTGACCATGGCCTCAAGAAGCAACCGAAGCACTGGGTCCAGGGGCAGCCAATGAGACAGGAAGAGCAGCTTCCCGCACAACTCGAATGATGGCAGGTGGGCTCTTGACATCACTCCCAGCCGGGATAGCGACATTCTTGTCCCACTCCGCTTGAAATATCCACGGAGGTTGGGCTGGCAAGACTACCTCGAGCAGGGGTTCCCTGCAGCGCCCACAGACAATCCAAGGCCTCAGATGTGTGGCCAAATCAGAACACTTCCCGTAGATCAATCCCAAAGCCTCATAGCCTCCAGCCGTGTACAGGGTGAGACTACCCTTAGGTGTATACCACACTCCGGTGTCAGTGAGAACGTTTTTTGGCTGGCTCAGACCAAAGCAAACACCCGGAGCATACATCTTCCAATCTGCCATCGCACTTCCAAACTGCGTCATCTTCTCCAACCCACAACCAGGCACACGTGGCAACACTTCTTTATCCTCTTCTGCAGAGCAGGAGCTCCTTCCCCTGCGGACGGATTGGTGTAGATACTTTCTAGGAACTTTAGCGCTCACCCTTTTTCTTCTGGGAAGCACCAAATCTGTAATGGAGTACGTTTTAACCCTAGCAGTGCTGGCGGGAAATGTCAATAGACCAGGCTGGTACTCTCCCATGAGCAATGAGACTTGCTGGTTCTTCCCCACATTGTTGGAATGCATAATAACACAGTCTATAAGAAGCAGAGATGTTACTTGCCACTTTCCCACGGAGCCAGACGAAATCCAGATGTGGTTGTAGCCTGTTACCACGGGCGACCATTGCAAGGATAATGCCCCACAATGGGCGCCAAATGTAGGCCCCTGAGGTCTAATGGTGACCTCCAGAGTTAGAGAAAGCTGACATCCTTCTGTGTAGAGTGGGTTACAAGGCATGGTGGGTGCAATGCGAGGTAGATTGATGAGCGCCAGACACATCTTGAATGCAAAGAGCTTTGTTGTCTCGTAAACAGAACTGGAGAGAGAGGGTTAGCGCCAGAACACCCTTTAGTAGATGCAATGTCAATTGGCAGACTCCGAGACTTCTATAGGCAGACAGCCATGCAGGGAAAGGCATCCAGCTAGACGCAACATCTGCATGTGTAGGGCTGCTGTCTCCTATGGCAACAATCTTGTAACAGTTTCTAACAAAGGTTGCAATTAACTCCTTCACTTCTTCTACAATCTCCTATTGTAGAACTTCATTCCGCTGAGCTCCCAGTCTTTCACTAGACTAACAGATCCACTCGCCACTGGATCTCCTGAACTCTTCCAATCTTCTCACTCAGCATCTTCCTCAAGCATCTCCCCCGCATCCCTGCTGGGTCCCTGGCTTGGCCCTCACAGGTACTCTTCAAGCGTCACCGCGCTGGCCTACTTGGTCCCTGGCTTGGCACACAATAATGTTCAGCAAGTGTCACCTCCACTGGCTGGGGCCCTGACTTGGCACCTGCTGATTTTTCCCAATTCTTCACTATCCCCGGCTGATGAGAATACTGTTCAGGTACTTGCTTCAGCTACTCACAGTGGTCTCCGGTAGCAAAGAGGATGGTCCCTTAGTGGCGACAGGTTCCCCTTTGCCGCTGACCACAGCTGGTTCTCCAGCCGGCAGAACCGTTGCTTCTGGTTGGACTGAAAGCTGCAGTCCCAACCTTATGCTGCTCTCTTGCTTCTGGATAGGCCCTCAGACAGCCTAGCAGCCAGATGTCCCCAGGATAGGCCCAAGGCTTATCGTCTAGCAACCCAGGGCATTACAACACACATCCACGCAGACAGCCGTCCAGGTAGCACTGAACCCCGATCACCTCACTCCATCAAAAAAAAAATAGGCTCTCCCAGCAAGCCAAGGGACCCAAGAAAATCCCTGTTCATTGGCTGGGACACCCCATTCATTCCTAATCTGTACTTGCAATGCCCTTGTCTTATTTAATGCCACCAGATACCCAGGCATCTAGTGGCAGAAGAGAGAAGTGCAGCAATTCCAGAATTAGGGTGAAATCAATTGACCTCCTATCGATTGGTCAAGGCAACTAACATTGGGAAATAAATTTGATAGCAACCCTGCCTAAACATCAGGGTGCTACAAGTATATAATACAGTGCAGTCGGTGTGCAGCATATAATACAGTGCATTGAGTGCAATTGGTTTACAGTATATAATACAATGCAGGCAGTGGACAGTATATAATACAGTGGAGGCGGTGTACAGTATATAATACAGTGCAGTTGGTGTACAGTATATAATACACTTCAGGCAGTGTACAGTATATAATACAGTGCAGTTGGTGTACAGTATATAATACAGTGCAGGCGGTGTACACAGTATACAATACAGTGTGTACAGTATATAATACACTTCAGGCAGTGTACAGTATATAGTGCAGTCAGTGTACACAGTATATAATAGTGTGTACAGTATATAATACACTTCGGGCAGTCTACAGTATAAAATAAAGTGCAGTCGGTGTACAGGAGGATGCGCAGCAATTTGAAAGCTCCGATGTTGGTTCCCAGGTTGAGGAAAGGAGTAACGTGAGCCGAGAGAGAGGGGGTGCCACAGAAGGACAAGAAACTAGCATTCATGTTCCCTCAGCTGCAGCATGCTGCCAAGTTTGCTCCATTAATGAGGAGGGAGGGGATGATGAGGTCATTGACTGTACTTAGGTGCCTGAGAGAAGAGAGGAGGAAAGTGAGGAGGAGGAGGAGGGAGGAGGAGACACAACTCCAATGAGGCAGGATGTCCTCCAGGTGCCAGTTTAAGGGCAGCCACCCTATTGCATCACACCACAGAGCTCCACAGCTGCAGGGCGCTGCTGATTCCACACTGACTTCCAAAAGTTCATTGGGGTGGGCTTTTTTTAAACACATGTGCAAAAGATCACACCATTGCTGTTTGCAATCCATGTCTGAAGCTGATCAAGCGTGGCCAGAACACCACCCGCTTGGGCACCACATGCTTGACAAGACAAATGGAAAAGAAACATATAACGACCTGCCATGCAGTCCGTTGGCAACAGCACCTGAAAGACCCACATCGTAGAAAAGGCAGACTTCTCCTTGCTCCTCATCTGGGTTCTCAACCCCTACTATACCTCAAATCCTATCAAAAACCTGCACTGAGAGGAAGGAAGGTATAGCAATAGGTGCCAATCTGGTAGAAGTACACCACCTGTTGATTTCAGCACGCAAATTTCACTACCCTCGTTGCTGAACCGTAAAAAAAATATTGTCCTATCCATCCACATGCTCACTGTCTAAATGCTAGCTTGGCCAAATTACTAGCACTACAACTGCTGCCTTTTCCGCTGGTAGACTCTGCCTCTTTCATGAATTTGTGGAATGTGCTCTATCACGGTGGCAGGTTCCAAAGGTTCATATTATCGCTAACTCATGGTCCAGCAGGCAGGGTCAGGGATGTTATCTTTCCTTCATTGCACACTGGGTAACTCTACTGGCAGCTGGGAAGGATGCAGGACAGGGTTCAGTGGTGGTGATTCTGCCACATCTGTCTGCTTCACCGTCTCTTCTTCCATTACGGCCTCTTCTGCTGAATTGTCCTCAGAACCAGTAGTGCTCCCTAAGCCTACAAGGGGGTACGTAAGCAGTTAGGATAAAAGATTCTGCCAGCCCTGCAGGGGCAGGCTCAGAGGTGGTTGACGCCACAGCAGCTTGAGCCAGGAATTGTTGTATACGACAATAGCACCAAACTTCTTTCTGCCCTCTGACAGGGACATTTTACCCTTGTTCCGTGCTTGCCACACATCCCGAATTTGGTGGTGCAGCGTTTCTTGACCAGGTACCCAGGCTTACAAGATATTCTGAGGCAGGCCAGAAAAGTCTGTGGGCATTTCCGGCGGTCATACAATGCCAGTGCTCGGCTGGCTGACATTCAAAGGGAATTCAACCTGCCCAGTGCCCCCCAACCGCTTCATTTGTGACATACCCACCAGGTGGAACTCAACATTGGCAATGCTACACACAGCAGAGGGCCATCAATGAGTACCTATGTGAGTATGGCACCAGGACCAGCTCAGGGGAGCATGGCTTCTTTTCACCTCACCAGTGGCTACTGATAAAGAATGCATGCACTGTCCTGTCACTATGTGAGGGCGCCACAAGGATGGTGAGCAGTGAAAATACATGCATCAGTGACACTGTTCCTCTAGTCTTCTTGCTGGAGCACATGCTTCATGGAATCATGGACAGGGCACTTGAGGCATAACAGCGTGAGGAGGAGGAGTTCCTTTGCTCTCAAGGCCCCTTTTATGCAGATAGCATTCCAGGGGAACGCCAAACACACAGAAAGAAGATGAGGATGAATAGGAGGAGAAGGATTGTATCAGCATGGATGTAGATGATAACACACAGCAGTCTTCAAGGGGTGGTTTTTAGTCCCCAGAAACCCAAGGACTTGTACGTGGCTGGGAGGAGGTAGTTCCTGAACGTCATCCTTAGTGACCAAGAGGACTCAGAAACTCATGCCTCTGCAAACTTATGCTGCATGGGCTCCCTGATTCTGCAAAGCCTGAGAAAGGACCCTAGGATTTGTGGTAACGAGGAGAGGGGATCATTACTGGCTGGCAACCTTTCTTGATCCACGTTACAAGGGTAAAGTTGCAGAGCTCATCCTGCCTTCACAGAGGGAGCAGAGGATGAAACATCTTCAGAACACCTTGAAGAAAAGTTTGTGTAATGCCTTTTCAGATCCTGGGAGGTTACCATTTCCTGGTGCTGGACAACGTGTTTGAGGCTACTTTCGGTCAGAGGAAGAGCGGTGGAGAAGGTGACTGGCTGATGGATGCCTTTAAATAATGATTTTTCTTCCCAGCGCCCAGGGCTGATAGGTTCAAGCCACCATCTGCAGCGTCTGCATTATATGGTACAGGAATATTTAGGGGCAAGAGCAGACTTAGAGACCTTTCCCACTGATCATCCACTGGGTTACTGGGTCTTGAGGATGGACCACTGGCCAGAACTTGCTCAATATGCAATCGAGCTACTGACCTGTCCTGCATCGAGCGTGCTTTCTGAACGGACATTCAGTGCTGCTGGAGGGTTTGTAACGAATCAAAGAGTGCACCTGTCCACAGACTCCATTGATAGGCTCACATTTATAAAAATGAATCAGTCTTGGATCAGCAGCTATCAAGCCCCTGATGCTGATGTAACTGATTGAATTTGCTAGGAATCTGTGATAGGCAGCCTATGCTGCCTATCCTATTCCTGAATCTTGATGGTGCTATGCTAGCTTCCAACAATGTTTTTGGTTTAGGACACCACCAACACCCAAGGCCCAATTTTTCTGCACCTATTTGACTGGGGCATGTAATTACAATTTTTTTTACAAATTCTTAAACAGCAGGGCCCGTTCCTGTGCCCAACAAGAGTATTTGTGAGGTGTTACCGTGTTCTGGCACCAACACCTAAGGCCCAATTTGTATGCAGAGTGCAGTCCGTATAGTATATATACACTGCAGTTCAGAGTATATAGTGCAGTCAGTGTAGATTATATAATACAGTGCAGGGTATATAGTGCAGTGTATATAATACAGTGTATTGAAGTGGTTAAGGGGAACACTAACAGAATTAAGAAAAAAAAAGCGTAGGGCCCCCCAAAATCCATACCAGGCACTTTGGGTCTGGCATAGATTTTAATGGGAATTCCACACCAAAAATTTTAAAATAAATTGGTGTGGGGTCCCCCCCAAAATCCATTCCAGACCCTTATCCAAGCAAGCAGCCTGGCAGGCCAGGAAAAGGGGGAGAATGAGTGAGCGCCCCCCTCCTGAACCATACCAAGCTGCTTGCCCTCAACATGCGAAGGGTGCTTTGGGGTGTCTCCCAAAGCAACTTATGGGGACAAGAGCCTTTTCCTGACAACCCTGGCCATTGGTTGTCAGGGTCTGCGGACAGGGGGCTTATCCAAATCTGGAAGCCCCCTTTAACAAGGGGGCCCCCAGATCCCGCCCCCCATGTGAATGGTTATCGAGTACATTGTACCCCTACCCATTCACCAAAAAAAGAGTCAAAAAGTAAAAACCACAACCGACAGTTTTTGACAATTCCTTTATTAAAAAAAGAAAAAAAAAAGATAAAAAAGAAAAAAAAAGTGTCCTGCGATGTCCATCCATCTTCAATCATGCCGCTCGATGGACCCAAAAGATCCCTCCCATGGCGGGGTTCTTTTTGGGTTCGTTGGGTGGCGTAATTGACGATGGATGTACATCGCGGGACACTTTTTAATGTTATTTTTTTTTAATAAATGAATTGTCAAAAACTGTCTATTGTGGTTTTTACTTTTTGACACTTTTTTTGATGAATGGGTATGGGTACAATGTACCCGATACCCATTCACATGGGAGGGGCCGGGATCTGGGGATCCTCTTATTAAAGGGGGCTTCCAGATTCTTATAAGCCCCCTGCCCGCAGACCCTGACAACCAATGGCCAGGGTTGTCAGGAAGAGGCTCTTGTCCTCATCAACATGGAACCCCAAAGCACCCTCCCAATGTTGAGGGCATGTGATCTGGTATGGTTCAGGAGGGTGAGGGGCCGCTCGCTCGTCCCCCCCCATCCTGACCTCCAGGCTGCATGCTCGGATAAGGGTCCGGTATGGATTTTGGGGGGGACCCCCACGCCAATTTTTTTTTTACATCTTGGCGTGGAGTTCCCCTTAAAATCCATACAAGACCGAAAGGGCCAAGTATGGACTGGGGGGGACCGCACGCTGTTTTTTTCCTTGATTTTTTATCTATATTGCTGGGAGCCAGTGTTCTGACGAGAAGTGTCCTCCTATCGGATAGTGTCCGCCCGTACTGTGCAGGACAAGGAGACGCCAAAAGTGTCTGAAGTTGACCAGCTGACCATCAGCTGTACACGGCGCTTGGGCACTTAATAGTGAACGCTTTGTAACAGGGCCACTCGTGGGCTTATATGAATGAATGGTGCCGCGCTAATCCTAATTATATTAATTCCTACTTGTTAAATTAAATAAAAAACCCGGCCTGAAGGGCCAGTAGTGTGTATAACCAGATGATAAAACCCACTGTGCAGACTGAAATGAATAAAAATCAAAAAGATTACGTGGGTGTGAGCAATAAGTAGCCTAAAGGCTGAAAAGATATAAATCAATCGTGACTGACCATAGGTATAAGTATTGTGATAATGTGACAAAAATCAGTAGAATGGAGTGACATACATTAAATTAAATATAAAATAATTAGCAAACACAAACCAGCAATGTGCCTGGTGCCAACACTGTGCAGCCTAAATATCTGAATCATAAAGTAACTAAATACTGTGAACCAACAAATTATCCATAAAGTGCAAACGTGCAACCAAGCATAAATAAATGTGTAAAGTCCAAACTGAATAGTAAAAAATTAAATGTCCCAACAGATTGAATAAAACGAAGTAAAATCACACAGGAAAACACGTCCTTATTAGTAAAAAAATATCTTGTGACATATGGTGCTGGCATGCGCATGTAGCAGTTAAAGTGCCTGGTGACTCAGGGTTTCATGCAGCTTCGTGTATGAACACTCCAGTGAGCAGTGGCCCCTTACCTCACGGAAATGGGGCAACAGCATATGACCAAACTGGTTCTTTAACCTTTTCCACCTGGCGGCTCCTACGTATTTCTCACCGTCCTGGGGTGGGATACCCTCAGATATGGTCCAGGGGGGTGTTTAAAAACAGGGATAAAGGAACCCAATAGTGTAATTCCGTTTTACAGATAACCAAGTTTATTAGACAAAAAGCAGCAGGTACTCACATTTAACAATGAATAGCAAAGTGTTTGTATCCGACGAGCGGCGAGCTCGTAGCTTTCCTTCAGTGTATTCAGCCTATCCTGTCCAACTGCAATCAACATGTGGCCTGGAGCATGACCATGCTCCAGGCCACATGTTGATTGCAGTTGGACAGGATAGGCTGAATACACTGAAGGAAAGCTACGAGCTCGCCGCTCGTCGGATACAAACACTTTGCTATTCATTGTTAAATGTGAGTACCTGCTGCTTTTTGTCTAATAAACTTGGTTATCTGTAAAACGGAATTACACTATTGGGTTCCTTTATCCCTGTTTTTAAACACCCCCCTGGACCATATCTGAGGGTATCCCACCCCAGGACGGTGAGAAATACGTAGGAGCCGCCAGGTGGAAAAGGTTAAAGAACCAGTTTGGTCATATGCTGTTGCCCCATTTCCGTGAGGTAAGGGGCCACTGCTCACTGGAGTGTTCATACACGAAGCTGCATGAAACCCTGAGTCACCAGGCACTTTAACTGCTACATGCGCATGCCAGCACCATATGTCACAAGATATTTTTTTACTAATAAGGACGTGTTTTCCTGTGTGATTTTACTTCGTTTTATTCAATCTGTTGGGACATTTAATTTTTTACTATTCAGTTTGGACTTTACACATTTATTTATGCTTGGTTGCACGTTTGCACTTTATGGATAATTTGTTGGTTCACAGTATTTAGTTACTTTATGATTCAGATATTTAGGCTGCACAGTGTTGGCACCAGGCACATTGCTGGTTTGTGTTTGCTAATTATTTTATATTTAATTTAATGTATGTCACTCCATTCTACTGATTTTTGTCACATTATCACAATACTTATACCTATGGTCAGTCACGATTGATTTATATCTTTTCAGCCTTTAGGCTACTTATTGCTCACACCCACGTAATCTTTTTGATTTTTATTCATTTCAGTCTGCACAGTGGGTTTTATCATCTGGTTATACACACTACTGGCCCTTCAGGCCGGGTTTTTTATTTAATTTAACAAGTAGGAATTAATATAATTAGGATTAGCGCGGCACCATTCATTCATATAACATTCATTTAGGCCAAGTGTTACCTATTAGGTGCATGCAGCTGTTCCATTTTTAGCCAATTCCATATCTGATAGCGCAGGAATACCGTCTTGTACACTCGTGGGCTTGCTTCGCTCGCCACGCTTCGGGCACGGCCTCGCTGCGCTCGGCATCTTTTTATTCTAATTCTATCTTAGAATATGTTATGCGCTAACTTTAACTCACTTGGATAGTGGGGCATGAACCTGGACTCAGGGCAGAATAAGGGCAGGCGCCGTGTAGAGCTGACGACCAGCTGTTGAACTTCGGAGACTTTGTCGTCTTGTTTGTCCTCCGTACTGCGCCTGCGCAGCACAGTGCAGACACTATCCGATGGGGAACAGTATTCGACAAGACACCGGCAATACATTACAGCCGCAAGCATGTTTGAATGACATTTTTTCCTTTAGAAATGTAATTTTGCTGCGGCACTGTTCTACACATCGCACAGATGCACCACTTTACAGGCAGATAAGGGGACCCCCAAGCAGGATATTTAAAGGAATCTTTAATTCTTAGCATTATTAAAATCACTGCTCCTGAAAAAACTTTTTTTTACATTGATACATGTCCCCTAGGGTAGTACCCTGGTCCCCATACACTTTATATGGCAATAACTTGCATATAAGCCTTTAAAATTAGCACTTTTGATTTTTAATGTTAGTGTCCCATAGACTTTATTATGACTACTAGGGATGAGCTTCGTGTTCGAACATCGTCTGTTCGCCCGTTCGCTGAATTGCGAACGATATGGGCCGTTCGCGCCAAATTCGTGTGGCGCTTCACGGCCCATAATTCACTGCGGCATCGCAGTGCATTGCTGGCTGATGATTGGCCAAGCATGCACTATGACCCGCATGCTTGGCCAATCACAGCG
The DNA here is from genome assembly GCA_037952925.1 of Lithobates clamitans. Classification (NCBI taxonomy): domain Eukaryota; kingdom Metazoa; phylum Chordata; class Amphibia; order Anura; family Ranidae; genus Lithobates; species Lithobates clamitans. Next base: position 3,470,034 of record JBBGZY010000159.1, read on the forward strand.
CCGTCTGAACAGAGAGCCGCAATTGGCCAAAGCCAAGGAGGCTTTGGCCAATTATGGCTCAGGGGATTTAGTACACGCCCCACACTATATAAGGCCGCCTGCACGGCGGCCCTGTGTAGTGTGTGTTCCGGCGTTCATTGAGAGAGAGAGAGAGAGAGACAGACAGTGACATTTGATTTGAGTTAGATAGATTAGGCAGAACAGTCAGTCAGTTTAGCTGCACTTACAGTGCACTTACAGTGTATTGTGTATATATATGCATCCCAGGTGTTGCATATATATATATATACTCTGTATTCAGTTTAGCTAGATCCTTTCCTGTTATCTTCCTACTGACAGGCAGGCTTGTCTTGTTACAGTATTTACAGCTACCTGAAGAAAATTGCTGGTGTTCTTTTGATCCTATTAGTACCACAGTCAGGCAGCTAGACTATTTACAGTTAGTGCAGTGCGTCCTGCTCACAGTGTTCAGCTAAAACTACAAGTTGGTGTAGTGAGATCTCTGCACAGTGTTCATCTCAAGCTACAAGTTAGTGCAGTGCGTCGTGCTCACAGTGTTTAGCTAAAACTATAAGTTAGTGCTGTGCGTCCTGCTCACAGTGTTCAGCTAAAACTACAAGTTAGTGCTGTGCGTCCTGCTCACAGTGTTCAGCTAAACCTACAAGTTGGTGTAGTGAGACCTCTGCACAGTGTTCATCTAAAGCTACAAGTTAGTGCTGTGCGTCCTGCTCACAGTGTTCAGCTAAACCTACAAGTTGGTGCAGTGCGTCCTGCTCACAGTGTTCAGCTAAAACTACAAGTTAGTGCTGTGCGTCCTGCTCACAGTGTTCAGCTAAAACTACAAGTTGGTGTAGTGAGACCTCTGCACAGTGTTCATCTCAAGCTACAAGTTAGTGCAGTGCGTCCTGCTCACAGTGTTTAGCTAAAACTATAAGTTAGTGCTGTGCGTCCTGCTCACAGTGTTCAGCTAAAAGTACAAGTTAGTGCTGTGCGTCCTGCTCACAGTGTTCAGCTAAACCTACAAGTTGGTGTAATGAGACCTCTTCACAGTGTTCATCTAAAGCTACAAGTTAGTGCAGTGCGTCCTGCTCACAGTGTTCAGCTAAAACTACAAGTTAGTGCTGTGCGTCCTGCTCACAGTGTTCAGCTAAAAATACAAGTTAGTGCTGTGCATCCTGCTCACAGTGTTCAGCTAAACCTACAAGTTGGTGCAGTGCGTCCTGCTCACAGTGTTCAGCTAAAACTACAAGTTAGTGCTGTGCATCCTGCTCACAGTGTTCAGCTAAAACTACAAGTTGGTGTAGTGAGACCTCTGCACAGTGTTCATCTCAAGCTACAAGTTAGTGCAGTGCGTCCTGCTCACAGTGTTTAGCTAAAACTATAAGTTAGTGCTGTGCGTCCTGCTCACAGTGTTCAGCTAAAACTACAAATTGGTGTAGTGAGACCTCTGCACAGTGTTCATCTAAAGCTACAAGTTAGTGCAGTGCGTCCTGCTCACAGTGTTTAGCTAAAACTATAAGTTAGTGCTGTGCGTCCTGCTCACAGTGTTCAGCTAAAACTACAAGTTAGTGCTGTGCGTCCTGCTCACAGTGTTCAGCTAAAACTACAAGTTGGTGTAGTGAGACCTCTGCACAGTGTTCATCTAAAGCATGGGTCTTCAAACTATGGCCCTCCAGTTGTTCGGGAACTACAATTCCCATCATGCCTAGTCATGTCTATGAATGTCAGAGTTTTACAATGCCTCATGGGATATGTAGTTCTGCAACAGCTGGAGGGCCGTAGTTTGAAGATCCCTGATCTAAAGCTACAAGGTTGGTGGTGTTCTCATACTACAGGCAGGCAGTTGATTTTGCTAGCTGCAGTATCAGTACATATATATATATATATATATATATATATATATATATATATATATATATATATATATCCCAGCTTAGTGCAGCTACAGGCCATTAGTATGTCTGGAAGGCCAAGAAGGAGAGGCAGACAGTCACAAGCTAATAAGAGAGGGCAAGCAGGCTCTGTGTCTAGTGCTGGTCGTGGAGACGGTGCATCCTCATCAGCACGTGGCCGTGGGCCACGCTTGGCCTTTTTTTCGGCAGCTGGCCGTGTTGAGCAGCAACATGCGGAAGACTTGGTCGAGTGGACGACCAAGCTGTCCTCATCCTCCTCATCCTCTCTCACCCATGCCCAGGGTACTTTGTCTGGCAAAGCAGCGGCCTCTTCCCTCGGCTCAATGTCATCAGTTACTCCTTCCCTAGCCCCATAATGTCCTTCTGAGGAGTCCCTCGAACTGTTTGACCACAGTGTTGGGTACATGCTCCAGGAGGATGCCCAGCGTTTGGAAGGCTTTTATGATGATACTGAGCTCGATGAAGGCAGTAACATGAGCACGGACAGAGGGGGTGCCCAAGAAGGACAGCAATCTGGCAGTCATGCTCCCCCTGCTGCAGCATACTGCCAGGTTTGCTCCAGTGATGAGGAGGGAGGGGATGATGAGGTCACTGGCTCAACGTGGGTGCCTGATAGGAGAGAGGAGGAGGAGGAGGCGGCACATCACCAACGAGGCAGGATGCCCTCCAGGGGCCAGCCTAAGGGCAGCACATTGACTGCATCACACCCCAAAGCTCCACATGTGCAGGGCGCTGCAGTCTCTGCGCGTTATTCAAAAAGTTCTTTGGTGTGGGCCTTTTTTGAGACGAGTGCATCAGATCGCACCACTGCTATTTGCAACATATGTCTCAAGCGTATCTCGCGTGGCCAAAACATCTCCCGCTTGGGTACCACATGCTTGACCAGACATATGTTGACCTGCCATGCAGTTCGTTGGCAAGCGTATCTAAAAGACCCACACCAAAGAACAAAGAGGACCTCTCCTTGCTCCTCATCAGCTGAGATTTCCAACCCCACTAGACCTTCAGTCCGCTCTGAGACCTGCACTGAGAGGAATGAAGGTGTAGCATTAGGTGTGTCACAGCCATGTACTTGTGGGCAATCTGCTTTTGGTACACCGACGTCAGATTGTACCAGGCAAATTTCCCTGCCCCAGCTACTGCACCGCCGAAAGAAGTTTGCTCCCAGCCATCCACATGCCCAGCGGTTGAATGCTAGCTTGGCAAAATTGCTAGCACTTCAACTGCTGCCTTTTCAGTTGGTAGACTCTGCCCCCTTCCGTGAGTTTGTGGAATGTGCGGTTCCTCAGTGGCAGGTACCCAAACGCCACTTTTTCTCACAGAAGGCGATTCCGGCTCTCTACCGGCATGTGGAAGGCAATGTCCATGCCTCGCTGGACAGGGCGGTCAGTGGTAAGGTGCATATTACCGCTGACTCATGGTCCAGCAGGCATGGACAGGGACGTTACCTAAGTTTCACGGCGCATTGGGTGACTCTGCTGGCAGCTGGGAAGGATGCAGGACAAGGTGCAGTAGTGTTGGAGGTTGTTCCGCCACCACGCCTCCAAAATGCTAATGATTGTGACACACCTCTCTCCTCCACCCCCTCCTCTTCTTCTTCCTCCATGGCCTCTTCCTGTGCTTTGTCCTCGGAACCAGCGGTGCTCTGTAGCCGTTCAAGGGGCTACGCAAGTACGCAGGCCAAAAGATGCCATGCGGTGTTTGAGCTGGTGTGCTTGGGGGACAGGAGCCACACTGGGGCAGAGGTTCTGTCAGCTCTGCAGGGGAAGGTTAAGAGGTGGTTGACGCCATGCCAACTTAAGGCAGGAATGGTGGTTTGCGACAATGGCACCAACCTCCTCTCTGCCCTCCGACAGGGACAAATGACCCATGTGCCCTGTTTGGCTCACATCCTTAACTTGGTGGTGCAGCGGTTCTTGGGCAGGTACCCGGGCTTACAGGATGTCCTGAGGCAGGCCAGGAAAGTCTGTGTGCATTTCCGCCAGTCATATAATGCCAGTGCTCGGCTGACGGACCTCCAAAAGGAGTTTAACCTGCCCAAGAACCGCCTAATCTGTGACATGCCCACCAGGTGGAACTCAACGTTGGCCATGCTGCAGCGGCTGCACACACAGCAGAGGGCCATCAATGAGTACCTGTGCGACTATGGCACCAGGACAGGGTCAGGGGAGCTTGTTTTTTTCCCCACGCCAGTGGGCCATGATCAGGGATGCATGCACTGTCCTGTCGCTATTTGAGGAGGCCACGAGGATGGTGAGCAGTGACAGTGCATGCATCAGTGACACTGTCCCCCTTGTCCACCTGTTGGAGCACACGCTGCGTGGAATAATGGACAGGAGAAGGTGGCCGTCTGACCGATGCGTTCAGACAATTTTTTGGTCCGCAGCCCCAAGGTATGATCGATTCCAGCAACCATCGCCAGCGTCTGTTTTACATCGCGCAGGAATACCTAGGGGCAAGATCAGACTTGGACACCTTTCCCACCGAAAATCCTCTGGGTTACTGGGTCTTGAGGATGGATCACTGGCCAGAGCTTGCACAGTATGCAATTGAGCTACTGGCCTGTCCTGCATCCAGCGTTCTTTCGGAACGCACATTCAGGGCTGCTGGAGGCGTGGTAACCGATCACAGGGTACGTCTGTCCACCGACTCGGTCGATCGACTGACCTTCATAAAAATGAATCAGTCTTGGATCACCACCAGCTACCAAGCACCTGATGCTGATGTAACCGAATAATTTTTTTTGAAATCATAGATCCCTTCAAAGACTGCCTATGCTGATGCTGAGTGACTATCCCTGAGTAATTATCCTCTTCCTCCTCAATCATCACGCTGATAGCTTGTAAGAACATTTTTGGTTCTGGGCACCACCACCAGTGCCTAAGGCACAATTTTTCAGCCCCTGTTTAACAGGGGCGCGTAATTACAATTTTTGATGCAATACTTTGCAGCAGGGCTCGTTCCTGCATTCCAAGTAGAGTGTCTGTGAGGGGTTGCAGTGTTGTGGCACCAGCACCAGTGCCTAAGGCCCAATTTTTCAGCCCCTGTTTAACAGGGGCGTGTAATTACAATTTTTGATGCAATACTTTGCAGCAGGGCTCGTTCCTGCATTCCAAGTAGAGTGTCTGTGAGGGGTTGCAGTGTTGTGGCACCAGCACCAGTGCCTAAGGCCCAATTTTTCTGCCCCTGTTTAACAGGGGCGTGTAATTACAATTTTTGATGCAATACTTTGCAGCAGGGCTCGTTCCTGCTTTCCAACTAGAGTGTCTGTGAGGGGTTGCAGTGTTGTGGCACCAGCACCACCACCACCAAAGGCCCAATTTTTCTGCCCTTGTTCAACAGGGGCATGTAATTACAATTCTTGATCTAATATTTCACAGCAGGGCCCATTTCTGCACCCACCAAGAGCGAGTGAGGACTTACAGTGTTGTGGCACCAGCACCACCACCACCACCACCACCAAAGACCCAGTTTTTCTGCCCCTGTTCAACAGTGGCATGTAATTACAATTCTTTATCTAATATTTCACAGCAGGGCCCTGTGAAGGCTTATGCCCCGTACACACGGTCGGATTTTCCGATGGAAAATGTGTGATAGGACCTTGTTGTCGGAAATTCCGACCGTGTGTGGGCTCCATCACACATTTTCCATCGGATTTTCCGACACACAAAGTTTGAGAGCAGGCTATAAAATTTTCCGACAACAAAATCCGTTGTCGGAAATTCCGATTGTGTGTATACAAATCCGACGGACAAAGTGCCACGCATGCTCAGAATAAATAAAGAGATGAAAGCTATTGGCCACTGCCCCGTTTATAGTCCCGACGTACGCGTTTTACGTCACCGCGCTCAGAACGATCGGATTTTCTGACAACTTTGTGTGACCGTGTGTATGCAAGATAAGTTTGAGCCAACATCCGTCGGAAAAAATCCTAGGATTTTGTTGTCGGAATGTCCGAACAAAGTCCGACCGTGTGTACGGGGCATAACAGTGTTGTGGCCACAACAACACCTAAGGCCCAAATTTCTGCTGAGTATATAGGGCAGGCCCCTACTTTCAAACATCTAACTTACAAACGACTCCTGCTTGCAAACGGAAGGAGACAACAGGAAGTGAGAGTAAATCTACCCCTAGGAAGGGAAATTCTCTCCTGTAAGAGTTAATATGGGAAAAACATTTCTCCTTTCCACTGATGCTTTCCAATCCTTGTTCCACAAAAAACCCCAAATTCTCAAAAAGCATTTGTCATTGGGACAAAAAGTGAGGTGAAATCTTCTAAAGAGGAGGAAAGACAGCAAAACAAATGTCACAGGGGTGATAACCCTTCCCTATGTTTTCCAAAAAGCTTAAAAAAGATTTTTTGGCTGGAGCTAAACACGTTAACAATGTACCCGTTCAAAATGACAAACAGATTCTACTTAACAACAAACCTACAGTCCCTGTCTTGTTTGCACCGCCTGTATACTGCTATTCAGAGTATATAGGGCCTGGTGGCCCCACACCTTTCCTTATTTTAATTTGGGTGCGGGGTTCCCCTTAATATCCATATAAGACCCAAAGGGCCTGGTAATGGACTGGGGGGTACCCATGGTGTTTGTCTCACTGATTTCCTTCCATATTGCCAGGACCGGACATTACATTAAACCCGCAAGCAGTTTTAAATGAGATTTTTTCCTTTAAAAATGACATTTGGTGCAGGGACTGTTCTAAACACGGGAAACACGCGCCACTTTACAGGCATACTATAGACACCCCCCAGGTACGATATTTAAAGGAATATTTCACTTTTTTTTTTTTTTACTTTAAGCATCATTAAAATCACTGCTCCCGAAAAAACGGCCGTTTTTAAAAGTTTTTTGCATTGATACATGTCCCCTGGGGTAGGACCCGGGTCCCCAAACCCTTTTTAGGACAATACCATGCAAATTGGCCTTTAAAATGAGCACTTTTGATTTCGAACGTTCGAGTCCCATAGATGTCAATGGGGTTCTAACGTTCGTGCGAACTTTCGGTCCGTTCGCAGGTTCTGGTGCGAACCGAACCGGGGGGTGTTCGGCTCATCCCTAATGACTACCAAGTTTCTTCATTTAACATCTGAATCATCATCAATAGTGTTGGTGACTACCACACAACCAATAGAATAGGACCACACTTTCCAGGGATGATGCAACTTCATATATGTATGCAACCAGGATGACTATATGTATTCTAGAACTGGGAATCCGATTATAGTGGTTTTTTTTTAAAAAACCTTTATTCATACACGGCACCAAAAACAAAACAAAAACTATTTATAGATATTGACTGCAGTTCACTCTTAATTGGACACATCTGCAGTTATTCAAATTGGGGACCAACTCCAATCATATCAAAAAACTTCAAACAGCAAGGAAGAGCAGAAGCAGCCTTTTGTGACTACAGTCTCATTGACCCCGTTTTACCTGTCTGCAGAAAAAAAAACTGCAAAATCCTGTGATTTCAAAAGCCACACCACGTGATAAGACATGACTAGTGTTTAAGTTAGCCAGATTAGTTGATAGTCATGTCTGATTGCACCACTGGACCCTTATGATGAGCTAACTGTTGTTGAAAATTGCACAATTTTGTCAAAACTGCACCATTTCTGCTGTTTCTGAAGGTTTTTGGGGTAGAATGGGCTTTAAATGATTTCTGAGGATTGAAGAAGATGCTATTAACTAACTTGCCTGTTCTTGTGTCAAACAAAATGGTCCCCTAAAGCATCTTTAACCTCAATATTTTACACTTTTCACAGAGAAAAAAGGAAAATAAAAATGTAAAGCTATATTACAGAAAACTACTATTAAATATCAAAAAAAGGGGGGAAAAATAACAATGGCAAAGAACACTAAATTAAATAATGAAACGACTTTTAGTAAACCCTTAAAAAAATACTTTAACCACTTGAGTTCCGGAAGGTTTTACCCCCTTCATGACCAGCCCATTTTTTGTGAAATGGCCCTGCATTATTTTAACTGCTTCAGATCCATGCTATAGCCGATTGATGGCTACAGCAGATCTGCTTTGCCGGGAGTACGTCTATTGACGTCCTCCCCTTTGCAGGCTCGCCACACCCCCCTGAAGGGCGCACGCTGTGATCACCCGAGTTAATGAGACTCGGGTGACCACAGATCTGAGTAAGGGGCCGATACCGGTCTCTTACCACGTGATCAGCTGTCAGCCAATGACAGCTGATCAAGTGATGTAAACAGAAGATCGGTATTCCTTTTTTTTTTTCTCACGCTGACAACATGAGGAGAAAAAAAGGCCGATTACTGGCTTCTGTTTGAAGGGACATTGGTCACAAAGAGGAAGAGCCACATATGTGCCCACCAGTACCGCCTGCCAGTTAACAAAAAATGAAAAAAATGAAAAACACAACAAATACCACCAGTAGAAAGCTCTATTTGTGGGAAAAAAATGATAAAAATTTCATTTGGGTACACTGTAGCATGACCGCGCAATTGTCATTCAAAGAGTGACAGAGCTAAAAGCTGAAAATTGGTCTGGGCAGGAGGGGGGTTGACGTGCCCAGTAAGCAAGTGGTTATTTGACAATTGTGCGTTCGTGCAACACTGTACCCAAATAAAATGTCCCTTTTTTCCGACAAATAGAGCTCTCTTTTTGTGGTATTTGATCGTTTCTGCAGTTTTTACGTTTTGCGCTATAACAAAAAAGGACTGAAAATTTTGGTGAAAAAAAAAAAAAAAAAATTTTTTACTTTCTGCTATAAAACACATCCAATAAAAAAAAATTTTTAAATATAATTTTTTCATCAATTTAGACCAAAATAGATTCTGCTACGTTTTTGGTAAAAAAAAATCCCAACAAGCGTATATTGATTGGTTTGCACAAATTATAGCCTCCAAAAACTATGAGACATTTATGTAATTTTTATTTATATTTTTACTGGTAATGGTGGCGATCAGCGACTTATAGTGGGACTGCGATATTGCGGCAGGGAAATTAGACACCTGACACTTTTGACGGAAACCAGTGACACCAATACAGTGATCAGTGCTAAAAATATACACTGTCACTGTACTAATGACACTGGCGATCAGGGGCGATCAAAGGGTTAAATGTGTGGCCAACACGTTTTACTGTGTGAGGTGTTTTTACTAAGCAATGTGCTGTTTTTTACTTCCTGCTTTGCAGGAAGAAAAAAAAAATAAGCACATTGCTCCTGTCAGAGGTTTGTTTACCTGCACAGGGCTCTCTTCGGTAATGTCCAGAGTCAATCGTCGGGTGCTGGCGACCAACTATCGCAGCACAGCCAAGGCGGCTGGGTATGTGATCCTGCGCAGGAGAGCCGCCTTTCCACCATATATGTACTGTATACGGTCGGCAAGCGGCTAAATAAAAACAGAATATTTTTCTTGACCACCTCCGGACCACCCGCCATCGATATACGTTGATCCTTTGACGCAAAGGTGTGCGCAGCCTATTGCATTAGGATGTGCACCCCAAAGCTCAAACATATATGTGTGTGCATGTGTATATATACGAAAGGTCTCAGTAGAGCAGTGAATGGTGTCATAAGGGCAGATACTGGTGGTGTCAGTAGGGCAGTTAGAATATTATTTTAATCATTTTTTTAGGAGAAAAAGAATAGATTTTTTTTTTTATTTGGTGAAATATCAGGGGACTAAACAATGGAAATATGCTCCACACTGGGTGATTAGGGTGTGCCCAGGCACACCTGGCACACCCTGTGCGCACGCCTATGCTTTGACGTTACATACCGTAGCTGCCATAACCTCTGTCTTTTCTTCAATGGCGGGCGGTTCGCTTTAGGATAAAAGTGGTCTCTGCAGCGGATTCACTGCAAGATCACTTTTATCGGCGGTGGGAGAGGTGTCCACCCCCCTCCTGCCGCGTCCCTGTCGTCTCTGCTGCTTACCAGAGGCGTCGGTAGCGGCGGAGAAGATCTGATGCCATCTCCTAAAAGGCAAGAAGTCGAGTGAGGAAAAGGTTGTCCCTCACTCGACTCCATACCATTGGATGACGGAATCGATCTCAAAAAGTTTTTCTTTTTTTTTTTTTTGCATTTAAGTGTAAATGTGAGATCTGAGGTCTTTTTGACTCCAGATCTCACATTAACCGCTTGCCGACCGCCTCACGCACATTTACGTCAGCAGAAGGGCTCGTACAGGCAAAATCACGTACCTGTACGTTGCCCTTTAAGAGGCAGCCAGCGGGTGCGCGCCCACGGCAAGCTCCGTGAGTTGGGTCGCAGGTCCCGCAGACTCGATCGCCGTGGGCATACCCGCGATCGCCTCACGGAGAGGACGAACGGGGAAATGCTGTTGTAAACAGCATCTCCCCGTTCTGCCTAGTGACAGTGTCACTCGATCTCTGCTCCCTGTCATCGGAGCAGAGATCAGTGACGTCACACCTACAGCCCATCCCCCTGACAGTTAGTAATCACTCCCTAGTACTGATTTAACCCCTCCCCGCCACCTAGTGGTTAACCCTTTCACTGCCAGTGTCATTTATACAGGAATCAATGCATTTTTATAGCACTGATTGCTGTATAAATGACAATGGTCCCAAAAATGTGTCAAAAATGTCTGATGTGTCCGCCATAATGTCGCAGTCACGATAAAAATTGCTGATCGCCGCCATTTAAAAAAAAAAAAATTTAATAAAAATGCCAAAAAACTATCCCCTATTTTGTAAACGCTATAACTTTTGCGCAAACCGATCAATAATCGCTTATTGTGATTTTTTTTACCAAAAATATGTAGAAGAATATGTATTGGCCTAAACTGAGGAAAAAAATCGTTTTTTTATATATTTTTGGGGGATATTTATTATAGCAAAAGTAAAAAATAATGCGTTTTTTTCAAAATTGTCGCTCTATTTTTGTTTATAGCGCAAAAAATAAAAACCACAGAGGTGATCAAATACCACCAAAAGACAGCTCTATTTGTGGTAAAAAAAGGACGTCAATTTTGTTTGGGTGCAACCTCACATGACCGCACAATTGTCAGTTAAAGCGACGCAGTGCCGAATCGCAAAAAGTGCTCTGGTTTAGGAAGGGGGTAAATTCTTCCAGGGGTTAAGGGGTTAAATAGGTCCTGTCATGCTTTTTTTCTATTACATGAGATGTTAGCGTTCCTTGTAATAGGAATAAAAGTGATCCAAATTTTTTTTAAAGGGACAGTGTAAAAAAAAAAAGTTAAATAAATAAGAAAAAATAAAAAAATTTAAAGCGCCTGTCCCTCCATGTTTGCGTGCAGAAGCGAACGCATAAGTAAGTCGCGCCCACATATGTAAATGGTGTTCAAACCACATATGTGAGATATCGCCCCAATCGTTAAAGCAAGAACAATAATTCTTGCAAAATACCTCCTCTGTAACTAAAAACTGGTAACCTGTAAATGTCACCTATGGAGATTTTTAAGGGTTGCCATTCCACAAGCGAAGTTTGAAGCATGAAATGTTGGGTATCAATTTACTCAACGTAACATTATCTTTCACAATATGGGAAAAAAATTGGGCTAACTTTACTGTTTTCTTATTTTGTAATTCAAAAAAGTGTATTTTTTTCCAAAAAATTGCATTTGTAAGACCGCTACGCAAATACGGTGTGACATAAAGTATTGCAATGATCACCATTTTATTCTCTAGGGTGTCTGAAAAAAAATGTTTGGGGGTTCTAAGTAATTTTCTAGCAAAAAAATAAGATTTTAACTTGTAAACACCAAGTGTAAAAAAATAGGCCTGGTCCTTAAAATGGTTGTATACCCGTTGTTTTAAATTTTTACCTACAGGTACGCCTATAATAAGGCTTATCTTGTAAAATTAATATCTCCTAAACCTGTACGGTTTAGGAGATATTCACTTTGTATGCAGCCGCTGACGTCTGTGGCACATGCGCTGTGAAGGCCCGGCTGAAGGTCCGGCAGTTGCGGCTGGGCCTTGCCTGTAGGAAGACTCCCATGCACATGCACGGGAGTGACGTAATCACGGTTCTGGCCACTCACAGCGCCGGAAGCGCGAACCCGGATAAAATGCAGAGGGCAAACTGTCAGCTCCCTCGGCGTGAACCGGGATCAGATGCAGACACCTCGTTCTAAGGTGAGTATTTCATAATGAGCTAGTATGAAGTAGTAAAGAAGTAGTAAAAAAAAAGGTTATACAATTGTGACACAAGTCATATTGTAATTGAATGTTTTTAAAAATGACCTTTCCTTTTCAATCTGCAGCCGTTGTAATTTTCTGAAAGTGCAATGCAATATGGCTACCTGGAGGTGTTTTTTACACAGAATGTGTACTGAGCACCCCCCAGAAACATCATTTCCTGCTTGTGTGATTGGTGCACCAATTTTCCCAGAAGTCTGCCTAAGATACAAGTCAGATTTCAGGCATCAAAAATGTTATTTTTAGTGAGATACTCCCCATAGGAACATGTCTAAAGGGATGCAGACCCAACATATTTCCTCATTAGAGCCCTGCAGCTGCACAGCTGATAGATAATTATAAAACCACTCCCATTAGACCCACTCATCACAGAGGCACAGAGGAACAAACAGGGATTTCTTCAGAATAACAAAAGGTAGGAATCTGCAACAAAGGTTGTTATAATCCTTGCAATGTACATAGATCACCCAGAGGGAAATGTTTTTTTCTCTCAACAAAATTGAAGTTACGCTTTAAGTAGCAGTTTGAGAGCTTCAGTTTTGGTGAAATTTCACCAGTGGCCAAAATCACTCTCTTCACCATTAATGGAAAAACCTGTCTTATGCCCCGTACACACGGTCGGATTTTCCGACGGAAAAATGTGTGATAGGACCTTGTTGTCGGAAATTCCGACTGTGTGTAGGCTCCATCACACATTTTCCATCAGATTTTCCGACACACAAAGTTTGAGAGCAGGCTATAAAATTTTCCGACAACAAAATCCATTGTCAGAAATTGCGATCGTGTGTACACAAATCCGACGGACAATCGGATTTGTCCGTCGGATGCTCAGAATAAATAAAGAGATGAAAGCTATTGGCCACTGCCCCATTTATAGTCCTGACGTACGTGTTTTAAATCACCGCGTTTAGAACGATTGTATTTTCCGACAACTTTGTGTGACCGTGTGTATGGAAGACAAGTTTGAGCCAACATCCATCGGAAAAAATCCTAGGATTTTGTTGTCGGAATGTCCGAACAAAGTCCGACCGTGTGTACGGGGCATTACTCATCTAAAGCTGTCCGTATATTTTGTTTTGTTCAATCAGCAGGTTGAAGGAAAAAAAATAAAAATAAAAATGGACCAGATTCCTCCATCCATGCATTTGAGATAGAATCCTCCCCACCGTGTCTTTGTATTCTCACAGTGGAGAATTTATATAGCCTGCAGTGCTGATCAAGTGATTAAAATCTGACGGGGTGACTGAACAGAATTGATCGGTAGATAGACTCCTGACCATAGAGCAATCACATTGATTGAAATTAGGCCCTGCTGAACTGGCCTAATTTCAATCAGTGTATGGGCACCTTTAGCGGGAAAGCCTGACTGGACAACTTTAGGAAAAGCGCCATACATGGGCAAAAATAACAACAACAACCTGTAAAGAAAACCAAGTTACAACAGACCTGAATGGGGTGTGTGGCCTGAGCATTATGGAGTGAGAGGGGCGGTGTAGTGCAGCAGCGCGCTCTAGCAGGAGAACGTGTAAAATGAGAGACGCCGGGAGCTCATACTATTGGAGTGACGGACACACCTAGCCACTCGCACATTACAAGATATCTAACAGCAAAGAGAGAGACTGGTATGTCAGCAGAGGTCAGCGTTGTCTCACAGCGAGCGGTACAGGCCTCTCAAAGGCATTTAGCGGCAATGGAGGAATCTGCTATTACAAACAAATCCGTGGGTAACATTTGAACGGAACTTGCAGAATCTGTGGAAGTAAGTCCCCCGATTTTACCGCTGACGGTGGTCGCTACAGAGGCTCAGGTATGTCCATTTAATTTAGGGGTAATGACTACACAGGAGTGTGGTAGGGAGCCGGACATTAGACAGCTTATACGGGCTCTCCCGACTAAAGAGGACATGCAAGCCCTGATGGGCGATTTGAAAGTGACTGTGAGGGAGGAAATGAGTGAAGTGTGCTCTAAGGTAGAAGTAATGGACAAGAGATTGCTCTGCTGTGAGACACTTCAGTCTACGGCTGACACTCGTATTGATTTGCTGGAAAGTAAGTTAAAAATACAACATCAAAAATTGATAGCATTACAACTGCAGGCTGAAGATTCTGAGAATAGAAGTAGAAGAAATAATGTTTGTATTAAAGGGATCTCAGAAGCCATAAAGACACCAGACTTAAGAAAGACAGCAATCTCTATTTTCAACAAATATTTGGAGAACCCCCCAGATGCTTATATAGAATTGGACTGAGTGCATAGGAGCCCGGCAGTGTACAATCCAGAACAGGGGGTACCTAGGGATGTTTTGTGACAAGTTCATTTTTTCAAAATAAAAGAAGACATAATGAGAGCAGTCTGGCAGAATGGGGCAATAGACTTTGCGGACCAGGAGGTGCAGGTGTTCCCGGACCTTTGTTGGCAGACGAAGGTCAGGCGACGGTTATTGAGGCCGTTACTGGAACAGATACGAGCAAAGGGAGCAACATATAGATGGGGTTACCCGCTATCTCTAGTTATAAAAAAAGAAGAAGAACGTGTTTTTAACCTCTATGATCCAGACCAACTGCCAGATTTATTTATGTTCTTGGGCTCAGAAGTAGTCAAGGTGCCTGACTGGAAAAATGTTCCAATCGAGACTATGGGGGGATATAACCTACAGAAGAAGTGGCAGGGAAGAAGGAATCAGGTGTAAAACGTAGAATAATTGTGACTCAGGTTCTATTTTTTTTTTTTTTTTGAAATGCTGGATTACTGGGAGCTACCCTTTGTCTGGACATTTTTTGACTTTGCCTCTTTTTTTTTTCCCCCATATTTTTCTCCACCCCAACCCCCCCACGCTTTTTGTTTTTTTTTTCCTCCTAAGACTCCTCCTAAAAATTGGCCCTCATGGGGGGCAAAAAAGATCCTGAAAGATGGACTTGATTTTTTGTTATCAGGAGCTTCCCTAGTTTTTGTTTTTTCATTTTTTTTCTTCTCTCTCTCTCTTTATGTGGGACAATGACTGAATAGAACAGAAGGAGTTTTTTTTTTTTGGATGGGGGGGTAATTCATCGTGTTATTTATTTATTTATTTTAGAGGTTTAATGTATTTAGGGTGTGTATTATGACGGGAATAGGTTACACAGGAGGGGTGGGTGAATTATAGGGGTGGGTAAATTATAGATGGGGGGGAGGAGAAGATGAATGAGGAGAGGGAAAGGGAATTTATTTTTATTTTTTTCTAGTACAAAGGTGGATTTCTAGGGGTGGGTGGAGGGGTAAGGTTAAGAGAATAATTGTATGAATAGTATGAAATTTTTTTTTTTAATTTTTTTTGCCGTTAGTGCGGGTTGGGGGTAGGGGGTAATATATTAAATATAGCAAATTTTTCTCCACAAATATATCAAATATATCAAATGTAGGGATGAGCCGAACACCCCCCGGTTCGGTTCGCACCAGAACCTGCGAACGGACCAAAAGTTCGCACGAACGTTAGAACCCCATTGACGTCTATGGGACTCGAACGTTCGGAATCAAAAGTGCTCATTTTAAAGGCTAATTTGCATGGTAGAATCTGTTTGTCATTTTGAACGGGTACATTTTTAACCTGTTTAGCTCCAGCCAAAAAATCTTTTTTAAGCTTTTTGGAAAACATAGGGAAGGGTTATCACCCCTGTGACATTTGTTTTGCTGTCTTTCCTCCTCTTTAGAAGATTTCACCTCACTTGTTGTCCCAATGACAAATGCTTTTTGAGAATTTGGGGTTTTTTGTAGAACAAGGATTGGAAAGCATCAGTGGAAAGGAGAAATGTTTTTCCCATATTAACTCTTGTAGGAGAGAATTTCCCTTCCTAGGGGTAGATTTACTCTCACTTCCTGTTGTCTCCTTCCATTTGCAAGTAGGAGTCGTTTGTAAGTTAGATGTTTGAAAGTAGCGGCCTGCCCTATATACTCAGCAGGAATTTGGGCCTTAGGTGTTGCTGTGGCCACAACACTGTAAGCCCTCACAGGGCCCTGCTGTGAAATATTAGATCAAAAATTGTAATTACACGCCCCTGTTCGACAGGAGCAGAAAAATTGGGCCTTGGGCACTGGTGCTGGTGCCACAACACTGCAACCCTAGTTGGAATGCAGGAACGAGCCCTGCTGCAAAGTATTACATCAAAAATTGTAATTACACGCCCCTGTTAAACAGGGGCTGAAAAATTGTGCATTAGGCACTGGTGGTGGCGCCCAGAACCAAAAATGTTCTTACAAGCCATCAGCATGATGATTGAGGAGGAAGAGGATAATTACTCAGGGATAGTCACTCAGCATCAGCATAGGCAGTCTTTGAAGGGATCTGAGATTTCAGAAAAAATTATTCGGTTACATCAGCATCAGGTGCTTGGTAGCTGGTGGTGATCCAAGACTGATTCATTTTTATGAAGGTCAGTCGATCGACCGAGTCGGTGGACAGATGCACCCTGTGATCGGTTACCACGCCTCCAGCAGCACTGAATGTGCGTTCCGAAAGAACGCTGGATGCAGGACAGGCCAGTAGCTCAATTGCATACTGTGCAAGCTCTGGCCAGTGATCCATCCTCAAGACCCAGTAACCCAGAGGATTTTCGGTGGGAAAGGTGTCCAAGTCTGATCTTGCCCCTAGGTATTCCTGCACCATGTAAAACAGACTCTGGCGATGGTTGCTGGAACCGATCATACCTTGGGGCTGCGGACCAAAAAATTGTCTGAACTTATCGGTCAGACGGCCACCTTCTCCACCGCTCCTTCTTTGACTGACCGAGGCCTCAGCAACATGTTGTCCAGAACAGGAGTTTATAACCTCCCAGTCTCTGGGAACGCGTTGCACAGACCTTTCTGCAAGGCCTCCCGAAGATGTTTCATCCTCTGCTCCCTCTGCAACCTTACCCTTGTAACGTGGATCAAGGAGGGTTGCCAGCCAGTATTGGTCCTTCTCCTTGATACCACGAATAAGAGGATCCTTACACAGGCTTTGCAGGATCAGGGAGGCCATGCAGCGTAGGTTTGCTGAGGCATTCGGTCCGGAGTCCTCTGGGTCACTAAGGACGACATGGTCCGCAGCCACCTCCTCCCAGCCATGTACAAGTTCATGTGTTTCTTGGGACTGATCCCTTAAAGACTGCTGCTGATGCTGAGTGCCAGGCTCCACCTCCTCCTCCTCGTCCTCTTCCTGTGTGATCGGCGGGCATGCAGGAACACTGTCTGGATAAAGGGGGCCTTGAGAGCTAAGGAAGTCCTCCTCTTTCTGCCTCTGTTCTGCCTCAAGTGCCCTGTCCATTATTCCACGCAGCGTGTGCTCCAACAGGTGGACAGGGGGGACAGTGTCACTGATGCATGCACTGTCACTGCTCACCATCCTCGTGGCCTCCTCAAATGGTGACAGGACAGTGCATGCATCCCTGATCATGGCCCACTGGCATGGGGAAAAAAAACTAAGCTCCCCTGACCCTGTCCTGGTGCCATAGTTGCACAGGTACTCATTGATGGCCCTCTGCTGTGTGTGCAGCCGCTGCAGCATGGCCAACGTTGAGTTCCACCTGGTGGGCATGTCACAGATTAGGCGGTTCTTGGGCAGGTTAAACTCCTTTTGGAGGTCCGTCAGCCGAGCACTGGCATTATATGACCGGCGGAAATGCACACAGACTTTCCTGGCCTGCCTCAGGACATCCTGTAAGCCCGGGTACCTGCCCAAGAACCGCTGCACCACCAAGTTAAGGACGTGAGCCAAACAGGGCACATGGGTCATTTGTCCCTGTCGGAGGGCAGAGAGGAGGTTGGTGCCATTGTCGCAAACCACCATTCCTGCCTTAAGTTGGCGTGGCGTCAACCACCTCTGAACCTGCCCCTGCAGAGCTGACAGAACCTCTGCCCCAGTGTGGCTCCTGTCCCCCAAGCACACCAGCTCAAGCACCGCATGGCATCTTTTGGCCTGCGTACTTGCGTAGCCCCTTGAACGGCTACGGAGCACCGCTGGTTCCGAGGACAAAGCACAGGAAGAGGCCATGGAGGAAGAAGAAGAGGAGGGGGTGGAGGAGAGAGGTGTGTCACAATCATTAGCATTTTGAAAGCATGGTGGCGGAACAACCTCCAACACTACTGCACCTTGTCCTGCATCCTTCTCAGCTGCCAGCAGAGTCACCCAATGCGCCATGAAACTTAGGTAACGTCCCTGTCCATGCCTGCTGGACCATGAGTCAGCGGTAATATGCACCTTACCGCTGACCGCCCTGTCCAGCAAGGCATGGACATTGCCTTCCACATGCCGGTAGAGAGCCGGAATCGCCTTCCGTGAGAAAAAGTGGTGTTTGTGTACCTGCCACTGAGGAACCGCACATTCCACAAACTCACGGAAGGGGGCAGAGTCTACCAACTGAAAAGGCAGCAATTGAAGTGCTAGCAATTTTGCCAAGCTAGCATTCAACCGCTGGGCATGTGGATGGCTGGGAGCAAACTTCTTTCGGCGGTGCTGCAGCTGGGGCAGGGAAATTTGCCTGGTACAATCTGACGTCGGTGTACCAAAAGCAGATTGCCCACAAGTACTTGGCTGTGACACACCTAATTCTACACCTTCATTCCTCTCAGTGCAGGTCTCAGAGAGGACTGAAGGTATAGTGGGGTTGGAAATCTCAGCTGATGAGGAGCAAGGAGAGGTCCTCTTTGTTCTTTGGTGTGGGTCTTTTAGATACGCTTGCCAACGAACTGCATAGCAGGTCAACATATGTCTG
The DNA here is from genome assembly GCA_037952925.1 of Lithobates clamitans. NCBI lineage: Eukaryota > Metazoa > Chordata > Amphibia > Anura > Ranidae > Lithobates > Lithobates clamitans. The sequence goes on from JBBGZY010000159.1 coordinate 3,488,839, forward strand.
GTCAAGCATGTGGTACCCAAGCGGGAGATGTTTTGGCCACATGAGATACGCTTGAGACATATGTTGCAAATAGCAGCGGTGCGATCTGATGCACTCGTCTCAAAAAAGGCCCACACCAAAGACCTTTTTGAATAACGCGCAGAGACTGCAGCGCCCTGCACATGTGGAGCTTTGGGGTGTGATGCAGTCAATTTGCTGCCCTTAGGCTGGCCCCTGGAGCGCATCCTGCCTCGTTGGTGATGTGCAGCCTCCTTCTCCTCCTCCTCTCTCCTATCAGGCACCCACATTGAATCAGTGACCTCATCATCCCCTCCCTCCTCATCACTGGAGCAAACCTGGCAGTATGCTGCAGCAGGGGGAGCATGACTGCCCGATTGCTGTCCTTCTTGGGCACCCCCTCTGTCCGTGCTCATGTTACTGCCTTCATCGAGCTCAGTATCATCATAAGAGCCTTCCAAACGCTGGGCATCCTCCTGGAGCATGTACCCAACACTGTGGTCAAACAGTTCGAGGGACTCCTCAGAAGGACATTATGGGGCTAGGGAAGGAGTAACTGATGACATTGAGCCGAGGGAAGAGGCCGCTGCTTTGCCAGACAAAGTACCCTGGGCATGGGTGAGAGAGGATGAGGAGGATGAGGACGGCTTGGTCGTCCACTCGACCAAGTCTTCCGCATGTTGCGGCTCAACACAGCCAGCTGCCGAAAAAAAGGCCAAGCGTGTCCCACGGCCACGTGCTGATGAGGATGCACCGTCTCCACGACCAGCACTAGACACAGAGCCTGCTTGCCCTCTCTCATTAGCTTGTGACTGTCTGCCTCTCCTTCTTGGCCTTCCAGACATACTAATGGCCTGTAGCTGCACTAAGCTGGGATATATATATATATATGTACTGATACTGCAGCTAGCAAAATCAACTGCATGCCTGTAGTATGAGAACACCACCAACCTTCTACAGGTAGCTTTAGCTGAACACTGTGCAGAGCTCACAAAAAACTAACTTGTAGCTTTTTTAGCTGCCTGCGGTAGTGATAGGATCAGGAAAACACCACCAACCTTCTACAGGTAGCTTTAGGTGAACACTGTGCAGAGCTCGCAAAAAATAACTTGTAGGTTTAGCTGAACATTGTGAGGTGGACGCACCACACTAACTTGTAGTTTTAGCTGAACACTGTGAGCAGGACGCACTGCACTAACTTATAGTTTTAGCTAAACACTGTGAGCAGGACGCACTGCACTAACTTGTAGCTTGAGATGAACACTGTGCAGAGGTCTCACTACACCAACTTGTAGTCTTAGCTGAACACTGTGAGCAGGACGCACTGCACTAACTTGTAGCTTTAGATGAACACTGTGCAGAGGTCTCACTACACCAACTTGTAGTTTTAGCTGAACACTGTGAGGAGGACGCACAGCACTAACTTGTAGTTTTAGCTGAACACTGTGAGCAGGACGCACAGCACTAACTTATAGTTTTAGCTAAACACTGTGAGCAGGAGGCACTGCACTAACTTGTAGCTTTAGATGAACACTGTGCAGAGTTCTCACTACACCAACTTGTAGTTTTAGCTGAACACTGTGAGCAGGACGCACAGCACTAACTTATAGTTTTAGCTAAACACTGTGAGCAGGACGCAATGCACTAACTTGCAGCTTGAGATGAACACTGTACAGAGGTCTCACTACACCAACTTGTAGTTTTAGCTGAACACTGTGAGCAGGACGCACAGCACTAACTTGTAGTTTTAGCTGAACACTGTGAGCAGGACGCACTGCACCAACTTGTAGGTTTAGCTGAACACTGTAAGCAGGACGCACAGCACTAACTTGTATTTTTAGCTGAACACTGTGAGCAGGACGCACAGCACTAACATGTAGTTTTAGCTGAACACTGTGAGCAGGACGCACTGCACTAACTTGTAGCTTTAGATGAACACTGTGCAGAGGTCTCATTACACCAACTTGTAGGTTTAGCTGAACACTGTGAGCAGGACGCACAGCACTAACTTGTAGTTTTAGCTGAACACTGTAAGCAGGACGCACAGCACCAACTTGTAGGTTTAACTGAACACTGTGAGCAGGACGCACAGCACTAACTTGTAGTTTTAGCTGAACACTGTGAGCAGGACGCACAGCACTAACTTATAGTTTTAGCTAAACACTGTGAGCAGGATGCACTGCACTAACTTGTAGCTTGAGATGAACACTGTGCAGAGGTCTCACTACACCAACTTGTAGTTTTAGCTGAACACTGTGAGCAGGACGCACAGCACTAACTTGTAGTTTTAGCTGAACACTGTGAGCAGGACGCACTGCACCAACTTGTAGGTTTAGCTGAACACTGTGAGCAGGACGCACAGCACTAACTTGTATTTTTAGCTGAACACTGTGAGCAGGACGCACAGCACTAACTTGTAGTTTTAGCTGAACACTGTGAGCAGGACGCACTACACTAACTTGTAGTTTTAGCTGAACACTGTGCAGAGGTCACACTAAACTAACTTGTAGCTTTAACTGAACACTGTGATGAGGATGCACTACACTAACTGTAAATAGTTTAGCTGCCTGACTGTGGTACTAATAGGATCAAAAGAACACCAGCAATTTTCTTCAGGTAGCTATAAATACTGTAACAAGACAAGCCTGCCTGTCAGTAGGAAGATAACAGGAATGGATCTAGCTATATATATATACACACAACACCTGGGATGCATATATATAGACAATACACTTTAAGTGCAGCTAACTCACTGACTGTCCTGCCTAATCTATCTAACTTAAATCAAATGACACTGTCTCTCTGTCTATCTCTTTCAACGCCGGAACACACACTACACAGGGCCGCCGTGCAGGCGGCCTTATATAGTGTGGGGCGTGTACTAAATCCCAAAAGCCATAATTGGCCAAGGTCTCCTTGGCTTTGGCCAATTACGGCTCTCTGTTCAGACGGCGCTGTGATTGGCCAAGCATGCTGGTCATAGTGCATGCTCGGCCAATCATCAGCCAGCAATGCACTGCGATGCCACAGTGAATTATGGGCCATGACGCGCCACACGAATTTGGCGCGAACGGCCCATATCGTTCGCAATTCGGCGAACAGGCGAACAGACGATGTTCGACTCGAACATGGGTTCGACTCGAACACGAAGCTCATCCCTACCCGCAAAATGGCTAGAAAACGGTCGGCTAGTCAGAACGAACTAACAGAACGCACTGAAAATCAGAAAGAACCTGAGAAGAACGATCTGAAAATCAGAAACGAGCGGACAAGAATGCACTGATAAACAGATACGAACTGGCAACATGCACTGAAAGACAGGAATGAACCACAAGCGCAAACTAAAGAACAGATACGAACTGAATAGCACGAGGCTGAAAAGCGCGAATCATCTCTCCCCAAACTTCTACTAACATGAGATTAGCAGAAGGAGCCCAAAGGGTGGTGTACTGGATATTGAATTTCCTTTTTATAGTGCCGTCATACGTGTTGTACGTCAGCGCGTTCTTGCTGATCGGAATTTCCAACAACATTTGTGTGACCTTGTGTATGCAAGACAAGTTTGAGCCAACATTAGTCGGAAAAAAATCCACAGTTTTGTTGTGGGAATGTCCAATCATGTGTACATAGCATAAGGCCCCTTTCACACTACCGTGACTTCAAAGTCACGCCTTTTTGGCACAATTTCGCAGCCTCGATTTTGGCATAGTTTTGCCACGATTTCAGGGAATGCTTATGTAACACGCATCAAAGTCAGACCAAAGCAGTGCAGGGACTGCTTTGAAGTTGGCACGACTTGAAGTCGTACTAATATGAATGGTTATCATTGGAAATCATGGGGAACTACTTGTCATGCGACTTTGCAGTCCCAAATAGTAGGACAAGTCGTACAAGTATGAAAGGGGTCATAATCTAGCTTAAGTTAAACTAAAATGGAGCCAGGCAGGGCTAGACTGGCCTACCAGGATACCGGGAAATTTCCCAGGAGGCCACCTGCCTTGGGGCCTCTTTAAGCAGTGACTGCTGCCCTCTCCTCCCTCTGTCCTCCGGCGCTCGTATGTCATGGAGCTGGGTCTGTGTGTGCAAAGTCCCGCCCCCTAGAGCGGCTCGTGTAATAGTCTTCTAGATGGAACACTGATTGAATCAGTGTTCCGCCTGTCACACAAGCCGGTCTGGCTAGGCAGGTGGAACCTTGCACACAGACCCAGCTCCGTGGTGGGCACAGTGAGACTGCATTGATGGAAAAAGTGAGGCTGCAATGAAGTGAAGCTGCATTAGTAGGCACAGCGAAGCTGCATTGGTGGGCACAGCAAGGCTGCATTGGTGGGCACAGAGAGGCTCCATTGGTGGGCACAGAGAGGCTGCATTGGTGAGCATAGTAAGGCTGCATTGATGGGCACAATGAGGCTGCAATGATGGGCACAGAGAGGCTGCATTGATGGGCACCATGAAGCTACAATCATGGGCACAGTGAGGCTGCAATGATGGGCACAGTGAGGCTGTGTTGATGGGCACAGGGAGGCTGCATTGGTGGGCACAGGGAGGCTGGATTGGTGGGTACAGTGAGCACAGTGAGGCTGCAATGATGGGCACAGTGAGGCTGCATTGATGGGTACATAGAGGCTGCATTGATGGGTACAGGGAGGCTGCATTGGTGGGCACAGGGAGGCTGCATTGGTAGGCACAGTGAGACTGCATTCATGGGCACCGTAAAGCTGCATTTGATGGGCACTGTGAGGCTGCAATGATGGGCACAGTGAGCCTGCAATGATGGGCACAGTGAGGCTGCAATGATGGGCACAGAGAGGCTGCATTGGTGGGCACGGCGAGCCTGCATTGATGGGCATGGCGAGGCTGCATTGATGGGAACAGTGAGAGTGCATTGATGGGCACAGTAAGGCTGAAATGATGGGCACCATAAAGCTGCATTTGATGGGCACAGTGAGGCTGAAATGATGGGCACAGTGAGGCTGCAATGATGGGCACAGTGAGGCTGTATTGATGGGCACAGTAAGGCTGCATTGATGGGCACAGTGAGGCTGCATTTGATGGGCACTGATGAGGCTGCAATGATGGGCACAGTCTCTAAACATCACTCGTATCATGTCCCCAGTCTCTAACCATCTCTTGTACCATGTCCGCAACCTCGGACCATCGCTTGTCTTATATCATGTCTGCAGTCTCCGCACCTGAGAGGAGGTCAGTGACAGCATCACCAGGCAAATCTGAGGGGCTGACTGACTGATGTAAGGCAGGAGTGAATACAATAATATAAGGGGGCACTGATATAAAGGTTTCCCCCCATTCTTTCTGTGGAAGGTGGTCTCTGGAAACCAGAGTTCCCCCCCCCCCCCACATTCCTGGGGTGCCCCTTGATGATGGACCAATTTTGCCACCTTTACTGGAATTTGCTTTTATATATATATATATATATATATATATATATATATATATATATAAAGCCCTATGCCCTATGTGCTTTCATATCTGCCTTCTATATATATATATATATCCTATAGCACCACTCCATGATTCTTGTGAAGATAACAGTACTGATGTATGAACATCAGATATTTCTGGCATAGAATTCCTACATAAAAATGCTAGGATAGGCTGTATAGTACATGCGTATATGCGCATATACACATGTACACACATAAAAATTCTTCTAGCTGTGTTTTGACAAAGAGGTGTGATTTACACACATAAAATACTGACCAGCAATGCAGATTTTTGTATTTCTTTTATGTACCTGTGTGTACAGGCCTATTAAAAAAATAGGCTGCTTTTAGATCCAGTATAAAAAAAAGCGTAAATGCGTAAAAATGTGGCATTTTTAGTATGAGCAGGAGCCCTTATACAGTCACTAAGCATGTACATTTGATCAAGCAAAGCATCTGGCCTCAATGGACACCTAACCAAAAGATACTGTAGGTCTCAGGCTGTATCATGCCTGCACCTCCACTCATACAGTAGGGCTGTGACCAGCTTAAAGTGACCTTGCCAGCTCAGGGTCATTTTGAATATAAAAACTTGCCTCTAAAAGAACAGAGAATAAGAAGAGGGAATACACTTACCTCTTCAGTGAACTGTTTGTTGAAACCAGGGACATGCGGTGAGGTCAGTGGCTGGTGAGGCATTGGCTAGTATCAGAGCCATATACACACAGGTTACATACACCACGAGCATTAGAGCGAGAACAATAATTCTAGCACAGACCTCCTCTGTAACTCTAAATATGCAATCTGTAAAAAATTTTAAAGCGGCGCCTATGGAGAATTTAAACCACTTGCCAACCGCCTAACGCAGATATACTGCGGCAGAATGGCACGGGCAGGCAGAATCACGTACCCGTACGGACCCCCCCCCCGGTGCCAGCGGCGGTCGGCTTGTGGCTGGAAGCGATGAGAGGCGAGGGGGAGACCATCCGACCGTGGCCCCCCCCTCGCGATCGCTCCCAGCCAATGGGAATCCTCCTCTGCCTGTGTGTAGTTTCACACAGGCAGAGGATGTGATGTCATCTCTCCTCGGCTTTGGCAGTTTCCGTTCCAGCGCCGAGGAGAGAAGACATGTAAGTGCACAACACTACACACAACACAGTAGAACATGCCAGGCATACTTTACACCCCCGACCCTTCCCCCGATCGCCCCCCGATCCCCCCCAAATCACCCCCCCCTGTCACAAACTGACACCAAGCAGTATTTTTTTTTTTTTTTCTGATTACTGCATGGTGTCAGTTTGTGACAGTTACAGTGTTAGGGCAGTGAGTGTTACCCCCCTTTAGGTCTAGGGTACCCCCCTAACCCCCCCTAATAAAGTTTTAACCCCTTGATCACCCCCTGTCACCAGTGTCACTAAGCGATCATTTTTCTGATCGCTGTATTAGTGTCGCTGGTGACGCTAGTTAGGGAGGTAAATATTTAGGTTCGCCGTCAGCGTTTTATAGCGTCAGGGACCCCCATATACTACCTAATAAATGTTTTAACCCCTTGATTGCCCCCTAGTTAACCCTTTTACCACTGATCACCGTATAAGTGTTACGGGTGACGCTGGTTAGTTCGTTTATTTTTTATAGTGTCAGGGCACCTGCCGTTTATTACCGAATAAAGGTTTAGCCCCCTGATCGCCCGGCGGTGATATGCGTTGCCCCAGGCAGCGTCAGATTAGCGCCAGTACCGCTAACAGTCACGCACGCAGCATACGCCTCCCTTAGTGGTATAGTATCTGTACGGATTAATATCTGATCCGATCAGATCTATACTGACGTCCCCAGCAGTTTAGGGTTCCCAAAAACGCAGTGTTATCGGGATCAGCCCAGATACCCGCTAGCACCTGCGTTTTTCCCCTCCGCCCGGCCCAGCCCAGCCCACCCAAGTGCAGTATCGATCGATCACTGTCACTTACAAAACACTAAACGCATAACTGCAGCGTTCGCAGAGTCAGGCCTGATCCCTGCGATCGCTAACAGTTTTCTTGGTAGCGTTTTGGTGAACTGGCAAGCACCAGCCCCAGGCAGTGTCAGGTTAGCGCCAGTACCGCTAACACCCATGCACGCACCGTACACCTCCCTTAGTGGTATAGTATCTGAACGGATCAATATCTGATCCGATCAGATCTATACTAGCGTCCCCAGCAGTTTAGGGTTCCCAAACACGCAGTGTTAGCGGGATCAGCCCAGATACCTGCTAGCACCTGCGTTTTGCCCCTCCGCCCGGCCCAGCCCACCCAAGTGCAGTATCGATCGATCACTGTCACTTACAGAACACTAAACGCATAACTGCAGCGTTCGCAGAGTCAGGCCTGATCCCTGCGATCGCTAACAGTTTTTTTGGTAGCGTTTTGGTGAACTGGCAAGCACCAGCCCCAGGCAGCGTCAGTTTAGCGCCAGTACCGCTAACACCCACGCACGCAGCATACGCCTCCCTTAGTGGTATAGTATCTGAACGGATCAATATCTGATCCGATCAGATCTATACTAGCGTCCCCAGCAGTTTAGGGTTCCCAAAAACGCAGTGTTAGCAGGATCAGCCCAGATACCTGCTAGCACCTGCGTTTTGCCCCTCCGCCCAGCCCAGCCCAGCCCACCCAAGTGCAGTATCGATCGATCACTGTCACTTACAAAACACTTAACACATAACTGCAGCGTTCGCAGAGTCGGGCCTGATCTCTACGATCGCTAACAGTTTTTTTTGTAGCGTTTTGGTGAACTGGCAAGCACCAGCGGCCTAGTACACCCCGGTCGTAGTCAAACCAGCACTGCAGTAACACTTGGTGACGTGGCGAGTCCCATAAGTGCAGTTCAAGCTGGTGAGGTGGCAAGCACAAGTAGTGTCCCGCTGCCACCAAAAAGACAAACACAGGCCCGTCGTGCCCATAATGCCCTTCCTGCTGCATTCGCCAATCCTAATTGGGAACCCACCGCTTCTGCAGCGCCCATACTTCCCCCCATTCACATCCCCAACCAAATGCAGTTGGCTGCATGAGAGGCATTTTTATGTCCTCCCGAGTATGCAGCAAGATATAGGCGTGACACCCGCTATTATTGTCCCTCCTGTCCTGACAATCCTGGTCTTTGCATTGGTGAATGTTTTGAACGCTACCATTCACTAGTTGAGTATTAGCGTAGGGTACAGCATTGCACAGACTAGGCACACTTTCACAGGGTCTCCCAAGATGCCATCGCATTTTGAGAGACCCGAACCTGGAACCGGTTACAGTTATAGAAGTTAGTTACAAAAAAATAGTGTAAAAAAAAAAAAAACACAAACAAAAATATAAAAAAAAAAAAAAATAGTTGTCGTTTTATTGTTCTCTCTCTCTCTATTCTCTCTCTATTTTTCTGCTCTTTTTTACTGTATTCTATTCTGCAATGTTTTATTGTTATTATGTTTTATCATGTTTGTTTTTCAGGTATGCAATTTTTTATATTTTACCGTTTACTGTGCTTTATTGTTAACTATTTTTTTGTCTTCAGGTACGCCATTCACGACTTTGAGTGGTTATACCAGAATGATGCCTGCAGGTTTAGGTATCATCTTGGTATCATTCTTTTCAGCCAGCTGTCGGCTTTCATGTAAAAGCAATCCTAGCGGCTAATTAGCCTCTAGACTGCTTTTACAAGCAGTGGGAGGGAATGCCCCCCCCAACGTCTTCCGTGTTTTTCTCTGGCTCTCCTTTCTCAACAGGGAACCTGAAAATGCAGCCGGTGATTCAGCCAGCTGACCATAGAGCTGATCAGAGACCAGAGTGGCTCCAAACATCTCTATGGCCTAAGAAACCGGAAGCTACGAGCATTTTATGACTTAGATTTCGCCGGATGTAAACAGCGCCATTGGGAAATTGGGAAAGCATTTTATCACACCGATCTTGGTGTGGTCAGATGCTTTGAGGGCAGAGGAGAAATCTAGGGTCTAATAGACCCCAATTTTTTCAAAAAAGAGTACCTGTCACTACCTATTGCTATCATAGGGGATATTTACATTCCCTGAGATAACAATAAAAATGATTTAAAAAAAAAAAAAATGAAAGGAACAGTTTAAAAATAAGATAAAAAAAATAATAATAATAAAGAAAAAAAAAAAAGCACCCCTGTCCCACCTGCTCTCGCGCTAAGGCGAACGCAAGCGTCGGTCTGGCGTCAAATGTAAACAGCAATTGCACCATGCATGTGAGGTATCACCTCGAACGTCAGATCAAGGGCAGTAATTTTAGCAGTAGACCTCCTCTGTAAATCTAAAGTGGTAACCTGTAAAGGCTTTTAAAGGCTTTTAAAAATGTATTTAGTTTGTCGCCACTGCACGTTTGTGCGCAATTTTAAAGCATGTCATGTTTGGTATCCATGTACTCGGCCTAAGATCATCTTTTTTATTTAATCAAACATTTGGGCAATATAGTGTGTTTTAGTGCATTAAAATTTTAAAAAGTGTGTTTTTTCCCCAAAAAATGCGTTTGAAAAATCGCTGCGCGAATACTGTGTGAAAAAAAAAATGAAACACCCACCATTTTAATCTGTAGGGCATTTGCTTTAAAAAATATATATAATGTTTGGGGGTTCAAAGTAATTTTCTTGCAAAAAAAAATTATTTTTTTATGTAATCAAAAAGTGTCAGAAAGGGCTTTGTCTTCAAGTGGTTAGAAGAGTGAGTGATGTGTGACATAAGCTTCTAAATGTTGTGCATAAAATGCCAGGACAGTTCAAACCCCCCCCCAAATGACCCCATTTTGGAAAGTAGACACCCCAAGCTATTTGCTGAGAGGCATGTCGAGTCCATGGAATATTTTATATTGTGACACAAGTTTTTTTTTTGCGCAAAGTTGTCACTAAATGATATATTGCTCAAACATGCCATGGGGATATGTGAAATTACACCCCAAAATACATTCTGTTGCTTCTCCTGAGTACGGGGATACCACATGTGTGAGACTTTTTGGGAGCCTAGCCGCGTACGGGACCCCGAAAACCAAGCACCGCCTTGGGTGGCAAGGGGTTAAGTACAATAAGTAATATACAATTAATTATTATATTTTGTTTTTAAGGTAATTTACTATATTTTAAAAAACTGTACTCAAGCAGGTGGCTTAACGGACAAATTGCTGAAGTTTGAAGTTATAACTTCAAACCAGTAATTTCACAGTAATTAGATTTTTATTATTAATATTATTATTATTATACAGGATTTATATAGCGCCAACAGTTTATGCAGCGCTTTACATTAGGGAGGACAGTACAAGTACAATACAATACAATTCAATACAGGAGGAATCAGAGGGCCCTGCTCGTTAGAGCTTACAATCTAGGAGGGAGGGTCAAGTTATACAAAAGGGTAATAGCTGTGGGGGATGAGCTAATGGAGAAAATAGTGCAGTTGTTAGATGGAGGCAGGATAGGCTTCTCTGAAGAGGAAAGTTTTCAAGGATTGCCTAAATGTGGATACATTTCGAGACAGTCTGACAGATTGGGGTAGGGAATTCCAGAGGATGGGCGAGGCTCGGGAGAAGTCCTGGAGGCGGATATGGGAGGAGGTGATGAGGGAGCTAGAGAGCAGGAGATTATCTTACATAGTTACATAGTAGGCGAGGTTTAAAAAAAGACACATCAAGTCCAACCTATGTGTGATTATGTGTCAGTATTACATTGTATATCCCTGTATGTTGCGTTCATTTAGGTGCTTATCTAATAGTTTCTTGAAACTATCGATGCTCCCCGCTGACACCACCGCCTGTGGAAGGGAATTCCACATCCTTGGCGCTCTTACAGTAAAGAACCCTCTACGTAGTTTAAGTTTAAACCTCATTTCTTCTAATTTTAATGAGTGGCCACGAGTCTTGTTAAACTCTCTTCTGCGAAAAAGTTTTATTTCTATTGTAGGGTCACCAGTACGGTATTTGTATATTGAAATCATATCCACTCTCAAGCGTCTCTTCTCCAGAGAAAATAAGTTCGGTGCTCGCAACCTTTCCTCATAACTAAGATCCTCCAGACCCTTTATTAGCTTTGTTGCCCTTCTTTGTACTCACTCCATTTTTAGTACATCCTTCCTGAGGACTGGTGCCCAGAACTGGACAGCATACTCTAGGTGCAGCCGGAACAGAGTCTTGTAGAGTGGGAGAATTATCGTTTTATCTCTGGAGTTGATCCCCTTTTTAATGCATGCCAATATTCTGTTTGCTTTGTTAGCAGCAGATTGGCATTGCATGCCATTGCTGAGCCTATCATCTACTAGGACCCCCAGGTCCTTTTCCATCCTAGATTCCCCCAGAGGTTCTCCCCCCAGTGTATAGATTGCATTCATATTTTTGCCACCCAAATGCATTATTTTACATTTTTCTACATTGAACCTCATCTACCATGTAGTTGCCCACCCCATAAATTTGTTCAGATCTTTTTGCAAGGTTTCCACATCCTGCGGAGAAGTTATTGCCCTGCTTAGCTTAGTATCGTCTGCAAATACAGAGATTAAACTGTTTATCCCATCCTCCAGGTCGTTTATGAACAAATTAAATAGGATTGGTCCCAGCACAGAACCCTGGGGAACCCCACTACCCACCCCTGACCATTTCGAGTACTCCCTATTTATCACCACCCTCTGAACTCACCCTTGTAGCCAGTTTTCAATCCATGTACTCACCCTATGGTCCATGCCAACAGACATTATTTTGTACAGTAAACGTTTATGGGGAACTGTGTCAAATGCTTTTGCAAAATCCAGATACACCACGTCTACGGGCCTTCCTTTATCTAGATGGCAACTCACCTCCTCATAGAAGGTTAGTAGATTGGTTTGGCAAGAACAATTCTTCATGAATCCATGCTGATTACTGCTAATGATACTGTTCTCATTACTAAAATCTTGTATATAGTCCCTTATCATCCCTTCCAAGAGTTTACATACTATTGATGTTAGGCTAACTGGTCTGTAATTCCCAGGGATGTATTTTGGGGCCTTTTTAAATATTGGTGCTACATTGGCTTTTTTCCAATCAGCTGGTACCATTCCAGTCAGTAGACTGTCTGTAAAAATTAGGAACAACGGTCTGGCAATCACTTGACTTGAGTTCCCTAAGTACCCTCGGATGCAAGCCATCAGGTCCCGGTGATTTATTAATGTTAAGTTTCTCAAGTCTAATTGTAATTCTGTCCACTGTTAACCATGGAGGTTCTTCCTGTGTTGTGTCATGAGGATAAACACTGCAGCGTTGGTTACTGAAGCCCCCTGATTCACTCGTGAAGACTGAGAAGAAGAATAAATTCAATACCTTCGCCATCTCCCCATCCTTTGTAACCAGATGTCCTTCCTCAGTCTTTATGGTGCCTATATGGTCAGTCCTCCCTTTTTTACTGTTTACATACTTAAAGAATTTCTTGGGATTTTTTTTTGCTCTCCTTCGCTATGTGTCTTTCATGTTCTATCTTAGCCGTCCTAATTGCACCCTTACATTTCTTGTTGCATTCTTTATAAAGTCTGAATGCTGAGGATGATCCCTCAACCTTGTATTTTTTGAAGGCCTTCTCCTTTGCTTTTATATGCATTTTTACATTGGAGTTAAGCCATCCAGGACTTTTGTTTGCCCTTTTAAATTTATTACCCAATGGGATACATTGGCTAATGCCCTTATTTAATATACTCTTAAAGCAAACCCATCTCTCCTCTGTATTCTTTGTTCTTAATATTTTATCCCAGGTTATGCCTTTTAGCAAGGTTTGTAGTTTAGGGAAGTTGGCTCTTTTGAAATTCAGTGTCTTTGTATTCCCTATATGTTTCCTATTTATATATATATTTATACCATAATAATATACGATTTAGCTTGATTATAACAGTACCTTTTCAACAGCAGCAGATTCTCATTCTCCCTCCTAACTGTGTGAGAAAAACATAGGATTGTGGGTAAATCTTATACCCATAAACCGATGTTATTCCCTTGTAGTTAAGAGGGCTGGGCTGGAAGGGAGCATTTGTCTTTTAGACACATGCCCCTTCTATGACACTGCAGTGAGAGGCGTGCCTCCACTACAGTATTTTTATTGGACAGCTGGGGCTAATGGTACTTTACAATTGGTCCAAGACTCAAAGCTGTCCATTGAGCTCAGTGCCTCTGACAAGAAGTGAGGAAAGGCACTGTGAGCTCAACTTCTCAGTCTGCTGCAAACAGATTATCCTTCCTTCCCAATTCTACCTTATTGCTTTGTGGCTGTATATTGTCTTTATTTTTTGAAACATCTTTTTTCTGTAAATATTTTATTTGCATCAACTTTGACCTTTTCATAATAAACCCTTATGTTGAAAAGTGTTAACCTTGTCTCTAAAGCTCTTAATGCAAGCTATAAACGAACCTGCCTCTTGAAGGGCGCTACTGTTGTAGAGTAAGACTTGAGCAGACCTGTCTGTGGTGGCAGTGTGTGTGGCAGACGCTTATTCTAAAATTATAATTGGTATTGCTAAATTACGAGTCTCCCCCAGCTCGGTCTTTTAAACGGGGGTGGTGGCAGTTAAAGGGTTAATTGTGTAATTAGCCCAGTGACAATCACTCTCAGGCTGCTCGCACCTAGATTGTGGTCCTGCAAGCTGGAAAATCTTTGTGCTGGGCACAGCTGAGAGTGGCATTGTTACGTAAGTGACAGCGTGGTGTGAGGTTGGCTGGTCCTTTGTCGCGAGTTAGCGAGGAGGGCAGGGATCTGACACCCGCGTTCGTCACATATTGGTTGTGCCAGCTTGTATTTAAACTGACCACTTTGTACGTAGCTTCTGACAGGCTGCGCAAGGAGCCTTGTATTTCTGGAACCATAGGTCTTTGGAGCCCCAAATTTTTACCAGTGGTGGGGTAGGACTTAGGCTACCTACCCCCTAAATTTCACTGTGACCTCAGGTCGCCGAGTGTGGGGTCACTGTGACCTCCTGTCGCTGAGCTACAACCTTTGACTGCACGTCCCTGGTTGAAACTTCACCTGTTTACTGCTCTCTGACTGCTTCAAGTATCTGCCATATGGTTACGTTGACCAAATGCTTGTGAAGCACCCTGGTCCTAAATACCAGGCTGCTAGTAAATTTAGTTGTGCTACATGATGGCGAGTCTGGCTAATTTGAAGTCTTGATCAACTGGTTTTCTCCTAAGCTTGAATTGTAATGCCCCTCCTGTCAATAAGCGGCACTGTTGCCTTTGGCATTGGGATGATAGAGTACAGTGAATTCATGTTATGAGTAAATATGTTGTCTCAGCCAATCAGCAGGAGTTTTATTTAGCCTCTGAGCATGCTGGGATAGTCTATTTGTAAGGAGACAGGTATTTGCACCCAGGCTGCGGCCTGGGTAGGTGTGTGTGCAACAGCAGCAGCAGAGGGGTAGGCCTGAAGCCTGAGGTCTAACACGTGTAAAGGGGCTCAGCCCAAGGGGAGCCTGATCATTTTCAGAAGGCATAGGAGAAGAAGTTGTCACAGGGTCAACCACTCTTGTTGCAGGAGGCATGTGTCAAAAGCAGGGGCCTAACTAGAAATCACAGGGCCCCATAGCAAAATGTTGTATGGCCCCCCCCCTGCAAACCACCCCCCCACCCCCTGCAAACAGCTCCCCCCCCTGCAAACCGCCCCCTCCACAAAAAAAAGAACTAATGCCATTGAACAACAGATTACCGCACCCATGTGGCACAGTACCCAGGCAACAACTTATATTAATTTTGAACAACAAAGTATGCAGTATACTGTATGCAGCCCCTAAAGGACACACATTGCTGACCTCCAGCCTTCTAACCAATTTCTGTTCTGTTATATAAAATGAAATAGTTCAACTCACCATAATGCAGAATCAGTGGGTGCCCTGAGCGTGTCACTTGCCACCGTCGCCTGCCACCAGATGCAACTTGTCACGGAATGTCACTTGCCACATCACCCGCCACACGTTGCGGATTGTCCACTTGCCACGTCGCCTGCCACCAGATGCAGATTGTCACTTGTCACACGTTGCAGAATGTCACCTGCCACATGTTGCCGATTGTCCACTTGCCACATCCCGGATTGTCACTTGCCACGTCACCTGCCACACATTACTGATTGTCACTTGCCACACATTAGATTGTCACTTGCCATGTCACCTGCCGCACATTACGGATTGTCACTTGCCACTTTCCGGATTGTCACTTGCCACGTCGCCTGTCACATGTTATGGATTGTCACCTGCCACGTCACCTGCCACACATTACGGATTTATGAAAAAAATGCGCCGCGCCTAGGGGTGTAACTGAATAACTGTAAATCTAAGTACAAATCATAGATAATAAAGCGTGCAAAACAAATAGAGCCTAAAGCTCTGATCACTTACTAAGATCACCTGCTGTGTGAATCCTAAAGCTCTGATCACTTACTAAGATCACCTGCTGTGTGAATCCTATGACCAAACACACTAAAAAATATCTAGTGCAATAAATCACAAAGTGCAATGTGCATAGAAAAACGTAATAAGATAAATATACAATCCACAGTGATTAAAATATAATCATTCCTAATAAGGTGTATATTCTAAAAAATGTTACACATATGTAGATCCACTGTGATTAAAATGAAAAAGAAAAAAAATTAAATAAAACAATATATATATTCGTAAAACACAAACAGAGTAAATCAATCACATGCGTGGGCGAATTGAAACTATAATCGCCCTAATAAAGGTGTTCAAATCACATCCGTGAAAAAATCTTCCAATCCAGTAACATAAAGTGACCAAGTTCAAATAAAAGTCAGTGTAATGGTGATGGTTCAAAGAAAAAGTTCCGGTTTTGAATCAAACGTGCCCAAAGAAAAACATGCTGTGAAGTGCCTTGGTGACCCCCAATGTGATTGCGCTCACCTTGGAGCGTGTGACACAGGTTTTAATTGTGTCAATACATGCTTTGGAGCCACCCCTGGGCTCAGTATTAGGTACAGCTGATTCCCACACTAGATTCTTTATGGCTCCACTCACATCAGACCATATAAAAGAAAAAGGCTAATATAGTGTAATACCGTAGGATACTTTTATTAAAATCACATCCAATCCCCACATGGGGTACTCACATTTATAAGGTGCTCATGTGCACCAAACACAACATAGGAAAAAACGGCTGTGCGGCGTGCTGCGGGGTGTGAGAGCTCCACAACCCAGCTCTGTGCTGATCGCTCCGTCCTGGCCCCTCCCCTACGCGTCTTTGACACAGGGAGTCACGTGTCTTCATCAGGGGGATAATCACTTGCCACGTCCCGGATTGTCACTTGCCACACATTACAGATTGTCACTTGCCACGTTGCCTGCCACATGTTACAGATTGTCACTTGCCACGTCACCTGCCATACATTACAGATTGTCACTTGCCACATCACCTGCCACACATTATGGATAGTCACTTGCCACGTCACCTGCCACACATTACGGATTGTCACTTGTCACGTCCCAGATTGTCACTTGCCACATCCCGGATTGTCACTTGCCACGTCACCTGCCACACATTACGGATTGTCACTTGCCATGTCCCGGATTGTCACTTGCCACACATTACGGATCGTCACTTGCTGCCACGTGCCGGATTGTCACTTGCCACTTCACCTGTCACACATTACGGATTGTCACTTGCTGTGTCACTTTCATGCTGTGTCCCAGAGTCAGGCAGCAGAGAGATAAGGTCATCTCTCTGCTTCCCAAGGCTGCCTGCACAGTGAGGGGGAAACTGCACTGCAGGGATGCAGGGAGGGCGCCGGGCGGTGAGATATGATGTCATCTCTATGCACCCCCGGCTGACAGGTCCCTGATTGGCCAGCCCGCTCACACACGACCCGAGCCGCCCAGCTGACAGCCCTCGGAGCCGCCCGCGCTCTCACCGCGGACCCGCAAAGCCACCCGCTCTCACCCGCGGGCCCGCAAAGCCGCCCGCTCTCACCCGTGGAGCCACCTGTCCTCACCAGGCCCCTAACGGCTGCAGGCCCCCTAGCGGGGTGTCGCTATGGCGGTAGTTCCGCCACTGGTCAAAAGGCATGAAGTTTTGAAGAAGTACCAGAGCAGACTCCTCATCAATCGGGAACTGTAAAGTGTTGGGAAAGCTTCAGGAGAGAACTCAAAGATGTACAGTGGGTAGCTGTGAGCAAATCTTGAAGAGAAGTACAGAGGGTAGCTGTGAGTAAAGCTTGAGGGATCCAGCGGGTAGCTGAGAGTTCGAGGAACCCAGTGGGTAGCGTGGGTGAAGCTTGAAGAATACAGCGGGTAGCTGTGAGTGAACCTTGAGAAGTCCAGCAGGTAGCTGGGAGCCAAGCTTGAGGATCTACAGTGGGATACTGTGAACTGAGCTTGAAGATCTACAGTGGGATACTGTGAGTGAAGTTGTTGCCATGTGAGACAGAAGTTGGTACAAGATACAGGCCTGATGAAGGGGCGCGGGTGTCACGTCATCGCAGCCCGTACGCCCGGATAACGCGTCACTTGCCAGTCACATCATTTTTCCTTGCCCATCTTCCATCTGCGCTCTGAGCCTCGTTTTGGATTTTTATCGGTATTGCAGCCGGCTTTAACATCTCAAGCAATATCCCTCCACACGCAGGCAGAGCAGCCAGTAGACAAGGTTTCTGACCGACCTGATGACACCCCCCTTGATGGATACTCCACATATATATGCCTTTTTATGATCTTCCAAACGTGAGTGTGATTGACACAAGATTATTCAATAAACTGTTTTTTAAAGTCTACACCCAGAGGCGCCTCTCTCTCTTTTGTGTTTCTCCTCGGGATTTGGAACCCAGTTTCAGTTCCCATTGAAGGCAGCCCTACATGTGGACTCTGTCCTGGTTTGGACTTTCCTGTATATACGTGGTTTATTATACATATATATACATTTTATGCTATTGTTTTGGAATATTTTATTACCCGAGATGATTTTTATAATTTTTATAGTTTATGTATACAGTAATTGACTTGTTTCTTTTTATTTATCGTATGGAATAAGGGTTGTTGTTTTACTGCTTTTTTTTCAGTTATTGCGCCTACACTTGCATATTGGTACAAGATACAGATAACTTCATTCAGCTTAAAGGCCCTTTTTTCTGTATTGCTGTCTGCCTGGTTCTATTTTTGTCTGCGGAGTCTGCCAATTTGCTATCGCATTTGCCTAAGGGTGTCCTGTGCCCTTCCCCTCCCTCCCCCAGTTCCTGTTAAGAGAAATAAAACTCTTTGTTCATTTTAAATTGACTGGCGCCCATCCTTCCATCTTGCACTACACCCATGCCTAGTAACCTGCACCCTGGGGAGGAATGTCAGCCCTATCCAGGGCCTGATTAAGAACATCATGGGCCTGGTGCTGAGGATTATGGTGGGGCTTTTTATAAAAAAAAAAAAAATAATAATAATAATAATAATGAAAAATGCAAACAATTTGCTGTTATAACAAATTAAATTAAATAGAGAAAGGGAGGATGAGAGAGAGAGAGAGAGAGATAGAGAGAGAGAGAGAGGGGATGAGAGAGAGAGAGAGGATGCGCATGAGCATGTGTGGAAGTGACAGCAAGTTACAGAACCCGGAAGGAAGAACGGGTGAAGATGGAAGCGCCCGGGACCCACCGGATTGATCATAGTGCAGCGCTGGAGGGCTCAGTCTGACAGGTAAGTGTACCCTAATGTGCTAATATGTTGTGCATACATTATGGTATAACCTACCTCAGGACCTCTAAAAAGTAGTAATGTTAGCAAAGTTTATTACCACTTTAATATCACAGCATCCCAGGAGCCTCTCATGGGGCCGCCTACTGACCCGGTGGCCCTTGGGCAGTGCCAACATTTCAAAAATATTTTCAGGGACACTTTTTTCCTCTATGCATCACAGTAGTAATCACAAAATTAAATGAGTACTAATAATGGGCAAAACAAATATGAGGACTGTGAAGATTTCCTTTAGTTGAACTAACAAAAGTGTGCCCATTCTAGAGCTGGTAACATTGAGGATATTCAATTTAATTTTAAAGAACTATTTTTGTGGGTAGGAGGCATAGGGAAGGAGTATGGATGGTATAAAAGTGGGAAGTATGTGCAGGTGAGGGAGAGGAATGTGGAGGATATAACAGTGGGCAGTATGTACAGGAGAGGAGTGTAGAGGGTATGACAGTGAGCAGTATGTACAAGAGAGGAGTGTGGAGGGTATGACAGTGAGCAGTATGTACAGGAGAGGAATGTGGAGGGTATGACAGTGGGCAGTATGTACAGTAGAGGAGTGTAGAGGGTATGACAGTGGGCACTATGTACAGAAGAGGAGTGTGGAGGGTATGATAGGGGCAGTATGTACAGGAGAGAAGTGTGGAAGGTATTATGAGGGCAGTATGTACAGGAGAAGAGAGTGTGGAGAGAAAGATAGTTGGTAGTATGTACAGGAGAGAAGTGTGGAGGGTATGACAGTGGGCAGTATGTACAGGAGAGGAGTGTTGAAGGTATCACAGTGGGCGGTATGTACAGGAGAGGAGTGTGGATGGTATGATACTGAGCAGTATGTACAGAAAACGAGTATGGAAGGTAAGACAGTGGGTAGTATGTACAGGAGAATAGTGTGGAGGATATGACAGTGGGCAGTATGTACAGGAGAGGAGTGTGGAGGGTATGACAATGAGCAGTATGTACAGGAGAGGAGTGTGGAGGGTATGACAGTGAGCAGTATGTACAGGAGAGGAATGTGGAGGGTATGACAGTGGGCGGTATGTACAGTAGAGGAGTGTGGAGGGTATGACAGTGGGCACAATGTACAGGAGAGGAGTGTGGAGGGTATGACAGTGGGCACCATGTACAGGTGAGAAGGATAGAGGAATCTGGGACGGAAAAATGTAAAGGTTTGTGGAAGAATGTTAAGGGACTGCATAGTGGTTAAGCGGGCCATACATGAATTGAAATTAGGCCAATTAGGCAGAGACCAGCCATAGTCGACCTATGTATGGGCTAGCTGATTGTACACAAGTCAATCTATTCATCGACTTGAGTACAACCAGCCTGTCAGGTTGGTTCCCAAAACAATCAGTGCTGCCAGCTATAGTTAGCAACACTGATCATTGTATTGTGTGGGTTGGGAAGGCTGCCCACTGACAGAACACAATAATACTGCGGGAGTGATTCCCCCATCCACAGGTCAACAGGTGATAGGGTGTGTGTGGGGACAGGCTGGGGAGAGAGGTCTTTCAGCAGGTGGGGGGTGAGGTGGTCATGGAGAGATATCAATCAGCGGGTGGGGGGGAGGAACTGGGAGTGATATCTTTTGGAGTAGGGTCTGTCATCTGCAGGTTGGGAAATGGTCACTGTAATATAAGTTGAAGGGAGGTGGCTAACATGGGAAGTGGCTGGGGAGTGACCTGGTTGGTGGGGAGTGTGAAATGGATGATGTTTCACGTTTCTTTCACATTTGCGGTAATGCTTACTGCCCTCTTAAAAGTGATCTGTAGTGTATTGCTTTTCAACGAGTGGTATAGCAGCAGCTGACAGGTGTTCATGAGGTGCTACTGCCACCTCCTTTTTTTTTTACATTGCTGAATGGTAGTTTTACATTGTTAGAATATGCTGTTACTGCGAGCGAGTTTGGCCTGCAGTTGCAGAGTGGCCCCATTGAAATCAATAGGCGAGTTTGACATGCAGTGCTGCCTTTCAAACTCTGCAGGCTCCAAGCTGTCAATTTAGCTCAGTGCCTTTGACAAGAAGTGAGAAGAGGCTATGTGAGCTCATCCTCTCAGTCTGCTGCAAACAGAGTGTGTCAGCATGTATTTAAACTGGCCGCTCTGTATGTAGCTTCTGACAGGCTGCGCAAGGAGCCCCGTATCTCCAGGACCATAGGTGATAGGAGCCCTAAATTTTGATCAGTAGTGGGGTGGACCTTCAGCTACCTACCCCCCCCCCCCCCAATTTGGGGTCTATGTGGCCCCTAGTCACTGAGCCACGACCCTCAAAGTTGATCATTTTTTTGTTTTGTTTTTAGTGATTCTTTTCATTTTATTTTTTAAATGGGCCTATCTGAAGGCAAGGGGCCTGGAGCTGCAGCTCCAATAGCCCCTATGTTAATCTGGCCCTGGCCCTACCGGTCTCTGGGGGTCACAACCAGGCCCTTGGAGGTTAGGGAGACCGCTACACTTGCTTACACTCAGCACATCGTGGTTCCTCTTGCCAGCTTGAATGTCCTTTAGTGAAATATAAACCAGCAGAAGAACATATTAGGAATATATTTCTTTTTCTCATATGTTGCACCCTGATGTTTAGGCAGGGTTGCTAGTAAATTTACCTGCCAGGTATAGTCGCCTTGGCCAATTGATAGGGGATGAATTGATTCCATCCCAATTCTGGAATTGCTGCACTTCTCTATTCTGTCACTAGATGGCTGGGTATCTGGTGGCATTAGATAAGACAAGGACAGATTAGGAATAGATGGGGTATCTCAGCCAATGGGAAGGGATCTTCTTTGGTCCCTTGGCCTGCTTGGAGAGCCTATTAATTTGGGTGAGGTCAGATGATACCCTGTTTCCCCGAAAATAAGACCTAGCGTGATTGTCGGTGATGGCTGCAATATAAGCCCTACCCCCAAATAAGCCCTAGTTAAAGTCCTTGTAGGTCTTATTTTCAGGGTAGGGCTTATTTTCGGGGAAACAAGGTAGGGCTTATTTGGGGGGTAGGGCTTATATTGCATCCATCACCGACAATCACGCTAGGTCTTATTTTCGGGGAAACAGGGTAGTTGCTCTGTGCCACCTGGACAGCTGTCTGGGTGGACGTGTGTTGTGCTGCCCCAGGCTGCTAGGCCAGAGCCTGAGGCCTATCCCGGGAACATCTGGCTGCTAGGCTGTCTGAGGGCCTATCCAGAAGCAAGAGAGCAGCATAGGGTTGGGACTGCAGCTTGCAGTCCAACCAGAAGTGATGGATTTGCTGGCCAGAGAAGCTGTCAGTAGTAGGAGGTAGAAGGGAAGCTGTCGCCACTAAGGGGCCGTCCACTTTGTTACCAGGGACCACTGAGTAGCTGAAGCAAGTACCAGAGCGGTATTCTCTCCAACCGGGGAAGGTGAAGAATTGGGAAATTTCAGCAGGTGTCAAGCCACGGAGGTGACACTTGCAGAGCAGCGTTGTGTGCCAAGCCAGGGACCGAGCAGCCAAGTGGGGTGACGCTTGAGGAGTATCTTGGATGCCAAGCTAGGGACCCAGCCAGGAATCTGGGGTGACACTTGAGGAAGATACACACCATTCACCGCATCCAGGAAATAAATGCTTGTGGGCTTCAAATGCCCACAATGCAGATGGAAACCGCCTGCAGTGAATAATATAAGTTATTCTTTCCGACAAAATCTGACACATGCGAACATATTACACACAATATGTGAGTATGTAATGCTGAGAAGAAAAGTTTGTGAATGAACTCAAAAAAAAAAAAAAAACGATAGATAGGTGGACCCCCGCTTTAATCCAACTACAAACAGCTAGGCCAAACACAGATTTTGAAGACTGCTGCCGCCAGGGAGACCATCTCATTCTTCCACTATCCACAATCCACAGTTCCCACATCTTGTCCAGCCTCACACATGGAAAGAAAACAAAGAAACTGGGCCTGTATGTTACCATTTGATTGAAGGTTTATTCACCATATAAAAAGGCACCAACAGTGACCCATCACCAAGAAAATCTTGAAAAGGTCTATTTATAAAGCAGTCAATGTGACTTTCGCCAAACATTCTCTGGTGGAGAGTCAATCACCCATTTAAAACACATGTACCTGGAAAATTTTCCTGCAGGGAATGCTTGCTTATGGTCAGTTTTTCTGCTTCATAAAATATACTTCTAGGAGTTCATTCACATGAGCATGCTGTTCCGTACACCTACAGTCAGGTCCATAAATATTGGGACATCGACACAATTCTAATCTTTTTGGCTCTATACACCACCACAATGGATTTGAAATAAAACAAACAAGATATGCTTTAACTGCAGGCTTTCAGCTTTAATTTCAGAGTATTTACATCCAAATCAGGTGAACGGTGTAGGAATTACAACAGTTTGTATATGTGCCTCCCACTTTTTAAGGGACCAAAAGTAATGGGACAGATTAACAATCATCCATCAAACTTTCACTTTTTAATGCTTGGTTGCAAATCCTTTACAGGCAATTACAGCCTGAAGTCTGGAACGCATAGATATCACCAGATGCTGGGTTTCATCCCTGATGATGCTCTGCCAGGCCTCTACTGCAACCGTCTTCAGTTCCTGCTTGTTCTTGGGGTATTTTCCCTTCAGTTTTGTCTTCAGCAAGTGAAATGCATGCTCTGATTCAGGTCAGGTGATGGACTTGGCCATTGCATAACATTCCACTTCTTTCCCTTGAAAAACTCTTTGGTTGCTTTCGCAGTATGCTTCAGTTCATTGTCCATCTGCAATGAGTTCTGAAGCATTTTGCTGAATATGAGCAGATAATATTTCCCGAAACACTTCAGAATTCATCCTGCTGTGTCAGCAGTCACATCATCAATAAATATAAGAGAACCAGTTCCACTGGCAGCCATACATGCCCACGCCATGACACTACCACCACCATGCTTCACCGATGAGGTGGTATGTTTTGGATCATGAGCAGTTCCTTTCCTTTTCCATACTCTTCTCTTCCCATCACTCTGGCACAAGTTGATCTTGGTCTCATCTGTCCATAGGATGTTGTTCCAGAACTGTGAAGGCTTTTTTAGATGTTGTTTGGCAAACTCTAAGCTGGCCTTCCTGTTTTTTAGGCTCACCAATGGTTTACATCTTGTGGTGAACCCTCTGTATTCACCCTGGTGAAGTCTTCTCTTGATTGTTGACTTTGACACACATACACATACTTACTGGAGAGTGTTCTTGACCTGGCCAACTGTTGTGAAGGATGTTTTCTTCACCAGGGAAAGAATTCTTCGGTCCTCCACCACAGTTGTTTTCCGTGGTCTTCTGGGTCTTTTGGTGTTGCTGAGCTCACTGGTGCATTCTTTTTTTTTAAGGATGTTCCAAACAGTTGATTTGGTCGCTATGTTTTCGCTGTGTCTCTGATGGGTTTTTGTTTTTTCAGCCTAATGATGGCTTGCTTCACTGATAGTGACAGCTCTTTGGATCTCATATTGAGAGTTGACAGCAATAGATTCCAAATGCAAATAGAACACTTGAAATTAACTCTGGACCTTTTATCTGCTCCTTGTAAATGGGATAATGAGGGAATAACACACACCTGGCCATGGAACAGCTGAGAAGCTAATTGCCCCATTACTTTTGGTCCCTTAAAAAGTGGGAGGCACATATACAAACTGTTGTAATTCCTACACCGTTCACCTGATTAGGATTTAAATACCCTCAAATTAAAGCTGAAAGTCTGCAGTTAAAGCACATCTTGTTTGTTTCATTTCAAATCCATTGTGGTGGTGTATAGAGCCAAAAAGATTACAATTGTGTCAATGTCCCAATATTTATGGACCTGCCTGTATGTGAAGGGGCTGTCCTCACCCGTGTAGGATGCACAGGTGCCCAGTGTAGAGTACCTGAAGAAACCAATGGCAGGTAGCAGGCTGCACGAATGTGCACAAATTGCCATGGACCTGCGTGAATTTCCATGAGAGACTGCATTCTGATCCATTGTGTGAGATCCATGCAGGTCTGTTCATAGGTCTGTGTGGAACATCTGTGCATCCCGTGTGGGTGAAGACGACACCTTGCACAAGCTTATGGAATGGTACGCCTGTGTGAATGAACCCTAAAAGTACATACTCATAACTTCATGGATCAAACACATGGACCCTCATGTCAGTTTTAAAGGATGTGGAAGTGAAGGCAACAGTAACACCCTAAAGCAAAACCCCAACCAAAAATGACTTCTATTTTTAACCTAAAACCGTACCCAATGTCAGACTTTCTCAATGGTCTCCAGTCAAGCCTGATACCACCTCTTAAACCAAGATGCTGATGCTTGGAGGTAAAAGGGGAAGAGCCAGCAACTTGTCCTGTCGAAAAAGTCACTCTTGTGGTTTTACATACACGTGCACACCCTGTATGCAGGGCAATGAGGGTTACAGTTCAAGTTTTATAATAGATAAAATATTTTTTTTTTAATTAATTAATTTATTAATTTTTCAAATTATTTTTTTACCTTTATTACTATTACAAGGAGTTCACAAACCCCCAAGCGACTGGGCAGGTTACAGACTCCAATGTCTCCCCTGTCCTACAAAGCATTTAACCAAGCATAGATCGTGTTTGGCTAGATGGTTCCCTGACTGTATTAGCCAGGGAATGACAGCTCTGAAGCTGGAGGTGATGAAATCATTGTTGCTTCTGGCTTCCATCACTGCAAAGGAGATCAAGGAACAAATGTTCCTTTGTCTCCTCCCGCTTGGCATCCTGAAGCCAAACTACTTACATCCAAAGAGCTGTTCACAAATGCCAGAAGTATGCCAAGCAACATAGGTGAGTTGAAAGCTCTGGTTCACCAGGAGAACTATGATCTAATTGGTATTGCTGAATCTTGACTTCATTCTTCTCATGACTGGGCTATTAATATTTCTTTTGGAAAGACAGGGTAAAACGGAAGGGTGGTGTTGTCTGTCTTCGTGAGAAGCGATCTCAAAGCGAGTATGAATGAGGACCTAGTTGATGGAGAATGTGAGGAGTCCGAAGCATTATGGGTGGAACTGTACATGGGTGTGCGTACTCCAAAGGTTGTCATTGAAGTTTATTATAGATCTCCCAGTGTTAGTGAGGAGGTAGAGACTCAGCTCCTTGCACAGATCGGACAGTGATAATAATGGGGGATTTTAACTAGATGAAATCGACTGGAGTAATGGCACTGCTGGGACAGTTGAAGGGCAAAAAACATAAACCTATTAAAAGACAATTTTATGGTCCAGTTTATTGAGGCCCCGACTAGGAATGATGCTCTGCTGAACCTTGTTAACTCAAGCCATGCAGAGCTTATTACCGATATTCATATAAAAGAGCATCTGGGTAGCAGTGACCATGATTTCATTTAATGTCAGCTGTAAGCAACAAACACATACAGGTAAGATAAATACATATTAACTATAATCAGACTTTCCGACAACAAAACCGTGAATTTTTGTTCGAAGGATGTTGGCTCCAACTGGTCTTGCATACACAGGGTCACACAAATGTTGGCCAACATTTACGAACGTAGTGACGTACGTGTTATCTCTATTATGAATGCTAGTTATACAAGACCAAATGCTTCCGGCTCGTACTTGATTCCGAGCATGCGTGAACTTTTGTGCGATGGACTTGTGTATACACGATCGGAAAGTCCGACAACAAAGTTTTGTTGGCGGAAAATTTGAGAACCTGCTAGCCAACATTTGTTGGCGGAAAGTCCGACAACAAATGTTTGATGGAGCATACGCACGGTCGGCTTTTCAGCCAACAAGCTCACATCCAACATTTGTTATCGGAAAATCCAATCGCGTGTACGGGGCATAAGAGAGCAAAATATCCAAGGATGAGGGCTGCTGTCCAGGACTGGGAGGGAATATTGGCATCAATGGACACAAAACAGAAATGGGAATTCTTCAAAGTGGCTGTATGTAAACTCACTGCAAAGTATAGTCCCATGGGCAATAAGTTTAAAAGGCTAAAAATAAAACCTATGTGGCTCATGGCCAAAGTTAAAATGGCTATAAATAATTAAAAAATAGCTTTTTAAAAAATATAAAAATGAAGGAACGCTATCATTGTTTAAATGTTACAAAGAAAATAACAGAATATGAAAAAAGGAAATCAAGGACACAAAAATTTAAAACCAACGAGATTGCCATAGATAGTAGGACAAACCCCCCAAAATTCTTCAAATATATTAATAGTAAAAAGGTCAGGTCTGAGCATATAGGCTCTTTACAAAATAACCTAAAGTGGGTGACTGGGGACAAAGAGAAGGCAAATTTATTAAATACATTATTCAGCTCTGTCTATACAAAATGAGCATGGGGGGAGCTCATGTCCATAATGGGGGAGGTATTGACACAGACCCAAATGATCCATAATGGCTCAAAAGGAATATGATCCAGAAATATTTAGACAGAATAAAGGTGGATAAAGCACCTGGACCAGATGGCATCCACCCACGGATCCTAAAAGAACTGAGCTCTGTCATTTCAAGGCCATTGTTTATAATTTTTAGGGACTCGTTAATAACTGGAATGGTACCACTGGATTGGCGTAGGGCGCTTATATATAAAAAGGATCAAAGTCTTTACCAAGTAACTATAGACCTGTTAGTTTAACTTCTATAGTTGGGAAGATACTGGAGAGTTTAATAAAAGACCACATAGACAAGTTCTTGTTGGAAAAAAATATTTTAAGCAACAGACAGCATGGATTCATAAAAGACAGAAGTTGTCAAACAAACCTGATTTCTTTTTATGAGGAGGTAAGTAAAACCTTTGACAGAGGGATGGCAGTGGATGTGGTATACCAGGACTTTGCAAAAGCGTTTGACACAGTTCCCCAGACACGGCTCATGTGTAAGGTAAAGTCTACTGGCTTGGAAAGATCAATTTGTAAATGGATAGAAAACTGGCTAAAAGACCGAATTCAGAGAGTAGTGGTTAATGACTCGTACTCTGAATGGTCTAAAGTTATCAGTGGTGTACCCTAGACATGTGCACTGACAAAAAAAATGTGTTCGTTTTCATTTCATTGTTTTTTTGCTTTTTTCAGAAATTCGTAAATCCAAAAAAAGAAAGAAAATCTGTAAAATTTGAAATAACAACTAACTAATAACTAACTATTAAATTATAGGTATTGGAATTGCCTTTTAAATTTGACTGTTTGTGAACGTAACGAATACAAATTTATCTGAAGTTACAAATTATCTGAAATAACGAATTCCACATCTAAACAAATGGAATGGAACAAATTAATAATAAAAAAGGTTTTATTATTATTATTGTTGTTTATTATTATTAGATTGTTCCGCTCTATTTGTTTAGATACGGCATTTGTTTTTTCAGATAATTCCTTGAAATACATTCACTAACAGCCAAATTTGAAAGGAAATTCCAATACCTAGAATTTAATACTCATTATTAGTTAGTTATTATTTCAGATTTTCAAAAATTAACAAATTGTCAAAATTCGTTAAAAAGTGAATTCGGAACTAAACAAATTGCGAGAGAGAGAGATAGAGAGCGAGAGCGAGAGCGAGAGGGAGAGAGATTTGCCCCTGTACAAATCATTAGGAAGACCTCATCTGAAATATGCAGTTCAGTTTTGGGCACCAGTTCTCAAAAACCATATCGGGCACTGGAGAAAGTGCAGAAAAGGGCAACAAAACTGATAAGAGGCATGGAGGAGCTAAGTTATGAGGAAAGATTAGAGGAACTGAACCTATTCCCTCTTGAGAAGAGGAGATTAAGGGGGATATGATCAACAAATACATAAGTGGTCCATATAGTGAACTTCGTTTTGAGTTATTCACTTTAAAGGTCATCACAGAGGACTACGGGGCACTCAGTAAGAGCTGTGAAAATGACTCCTTCCAGAGGTGGTTCTGGCAAGCTCAGTTGATTGCTTTAAAAAAGGCCTGGATTCTTTCCTAACTGTATAAAATATAACTGGGTACTAACAATTATAGGTAAGGTTGATCCAGGGAAAATTGCCTCTTGGGGGATCAGGAAGGAATTTTTTCCCCTGCTCTAGCAAATTGGTGCATGCTGGGTTTTTGCCTTCCTCTGGATCAACTGTGGGTGTAGGTTTGTGTGTATGGGATTGTATTTTTTTTTTTTGGTTGAACTTGATGGACTTGTCTTTTTTCAACCTGACTAACTATGTAACTATGCAAGTAGTTAAAGGGGTGGCTAACAAAGACCTGATTTTGACCTTGGTCTCACATTTGAAACAATGTTCAGGTGAAAACTGAATCATTTAAGACTACCTTCTCTTCTCTATCTACACCTCCTCCCCTGGTCACTTCATAACCTCCCATGGCTTCCAATACCATCTCTATGCCGAGGACACCCATATCCATCACTCTACTCCTCACCTCACTTCTTCAGTCTCCTTTCATACTAAACTTACATACTGACATATCAGCATGGATTTCGCACCACTTCCTTACACTAAATCTCTTTAAAACCGAGCTTATAATATTTCCCCCCTGTCCGTGTCCCCCGCCGTGACTTTTCCCATCAAAATCAATAATGCAGCCATCAATCCCTCCCTTCATGCCAGGGCACTAGGTGTAATCCTAGACTCTGGCCTGTCCTTTCACCCCACAATCCAATAGACTTCACCTCTGGAACAGCTGTAAAATTCACCCCTTTTTAACTATTGAAACCACCAAGCTACTCATTCACTCCCTTGTTAACTCTTGCCTTCACTATTGCAACTCAACCTTCTCATAGGCCTGCTTTTCCATAGGCTATCCCCTCTTCAGTATATCATGAATGCTGCTACCAGACTCATTTATCCTACCAACCACTCAGTGTCTGCTACACTTCTCTGCCAATCCCTACACTGGCTTCTGAGTGTTTAGCAAATTAAATTCAAAATACTAAGAACATACAAAGCCATTCACAACTCTGCCCTGAGCTGCATCACCAATCTTGTCTCCAAATATCACCCAAACCATCCTCTCCACTCCTCTTAAGACCTCCTGCTCTCAAGCTCCCTCGTCTTCTCCCATGCTAGTCTCCAGGACTTTAGGTGATCACTGAAAACTCATCTCTTCGTTGAAGCCTGTTGCGCCTCCAACTAATTTAGTTTTTTTCCCATCTGCTCATCCCCCACAGTTATAACCTTTTGTACCACTTGCCCCACCCTATTAGATTGTAAGCTCTTATGAGCAGGGCCCTCTTAATCCTTTTGTATTTTATTGTATTGTAACTGTACTGTCTCACTTTTTATATTGTAAAGCGTTGCACAAACAGTTGGCGCTATATAAATCCTGTATAATGATAATATTAATACCTTTATGTGCTTAACACACACACAATTTGTGTATTGCAATAAAGTTGTATTAAACCCAGAAACAAAAATGTACTATATTGCAGCTTACCAATTATTGCATCTAGGAGGTCACATTAGTTTTCTTTTTTAAGACTTTTTTTCCTTTTAACAGACTTTAACAGACTAAGCTGCCCAGCAAAAGTGGTAGTTAGAGGGTTGATACAAACCATTTAGCCCTCATTCGCATCAATGTGATTTAGCATGCGATTTGACAGTTCAAAATCACATGACAAGTCGCACCCTATATGCGGCAATAGAACGGTTCAAAGTGTTGAGACTCAAGTTGCAGCACTACTTTTTTTGTGATTTCATTGCAACTTGAATTTACTTTTGTTAAAAGAAATTGCAATTCAATTGTACATCCAAATCGTACTGATCTGCGGCTTTGAAGTCGCGCAATTTCAAAGCCGCACTGGTGTGAATCTGGGCTTAAAACTAACAGTAGTATTTACACTGGTCAACTTTTATAAATGACATTTAGCCCAAAAGGAAAACTAAAACTGTTGTTGTAAATGCTTAAGTGTTTGCTAGAGTTTTAATTTGTTAGTCTAGTCTTATTAAGGCCGTCATACATGGTTACTGCTGAACCAGACAAGATTTGAACCATTAATGGGCAGGCTGAATGTACCAAGTTGATCGACTTATACATCCAGCCTGCTGGATTCTCTTATGATTATCGCTAGCAGGTGCTATAGCCTCTAGCAATAATCACTGTGTTCTCCCAGTGGGGTTGCCTTATATGGTTTTGGTAAATCTAAAGAAAAAATGTACAAGACATTTGTATAATGTATGGCCAGTCTAAGACAAGAAGTGTGTTACTGGCCAGATCAACTGGTGAAAATAAAGGAAAAAAAAAACCTATAAAAGGAAATAAATGCAGCCACCAAATTTAAGGACAGGTAAGCTGCAATATATCAAATTTTTGGTTTTGGGTTTATTACTGCTTTAAAGTGGTGTTCCCGGCCGAAATGATACTTTTTAAATAAAAATACCCCTACAATACACAAGCTTAATGTATTCTAGTAAATTTAGTCTGAAAAATAAGGTCTGTTTTGTTAGTTTATAGCAGTAGTTTGTTATTTTATAAACTTGCAGCAGGCCATGGCCATCTTAAGTGTGGGCATCTGAAGCCAGACTGTATTTCTTCCTGGATCTCGTCCTTGCAGATCTCGCACATGCTCAGTGCATTACAAGCAGTGTAATAGGTTTCAGGTCAGGTTTCCATAGCAACGGCAGTGTCAGAGGAAGTTGCCACCCCTTCCCAGAAGGCATTGCAAACAGGAAATGATGCGATGGGCCACGGCCAGGGAGGAGGAAGTGAAAAATGAATACAGCAGATATACAGTAGGTGCTGAGAAAAAAAATAAAAAAATATCCAATTCGTTTACAGTGCACAGTTTAGTGAGGGATACTGAAGAGTTGTAAAAGTGGGTGGTACTCCACTTTAAGGCAGCTCATGCACTTTGAATGGCCTTTTTCTGACATTTGTTGTGTAAATTTTTTTGCTAGAAAATTTCTTAGAATTCCCAAACATTATGTTTTTTTTTTTAGCAGAGATCCTAGAGAATAAAATGGCGGTCATTGCATTATTTTAT
Source organism: Lithobates clamitans (assembly GCA_037952925.1). Lineage (NCBI taxonomy): Eukaryota > Metazoa > Chordata > Amphibia > Anura > Ranidae > Lithobates > Lithobates clamitans. The sequence continues at coordinate 3,520,905 of JBBGZY010000159.1, forward strand.
GTCACACTGTGTTTGCACAGCAGTCCTTCAAATGCAATTGTTTTGGAAAAAATACACTTTAATGCTCTAAAAAAAAAAAAAAAAAAACACAGTAAAGTTTGCCAAATGTTTTCATAAATTGTGAAAGATGTACGCCAGGTAAATACATACCAAACATGTCATGCTTTACAACTGGGCACGCTTGTGTTATTGTGACAAACTACGGTACTCTCGATAGGCGATGCTTTAAACATTTTTACAGGTTACCTGTTTAGAGTTACAGAGGAGCTCTTGCACTGGAATTATTGCTTTCGCTCTAACGATTGCAGAAATACCTCACATGTGTGGTTTGAACACTGTTTACATATGCGGGCGTGACTTACGTATGCGTTTGCTTCTGCACGCGAGTGCAGAAGAATGGGGCACTTTAACAAATTGTATTAGTTATTTTACTTTTTAAATTTTTGCACTGTTATTATAGTTATTTTTTGATCACTTTTACTCCTATTACAAGGAATGTAAACATTCCTTGTAATAGAAATAAGCATGCAATTGCATTGCTAAAAACACTTTTGTTGGAAAGTCGGCTGCCTGCTGTAGATAAGGATACCGGGGTTTACAGCAGCTAGCTGCTGCCATAACCCCGGTATTTACCGTCAAAGTAATGATGTATATGTACAGTTAGGCAGTCGACAAGTGGTTACCACATAATATTCAATACCTACCCTGGCAATTATTTACATCATCTGTGTGTTGGGGTGCGCTACAATACAGATATGCCTAGGTCATACAATACAGATATGCCTAGGCCTATAGTAAATGCATTGGCTGCAATTTAAATTAAATTGGAAAGCAGCACAAAGCACATATTTTAAAATGCAGGGTTTAGCACACGTTAATGCAGTGCAAAGCTGTAAATTCAGGCTAAAGTGCACACCGATTTTTGTGTAAAATCTGACTGTGACTTGGACAACCCTAACCTCTAAGCAATAGTATATTTAGGTTTTGTGCTGCTCTAGGCCTGACTAAGCTTGTGCACCCCCTAATTTAAATATGACCCACCCCTTCCTGTCAAGGCCACTCCCCTTGCTGTTTAAGACCTGCCCTGAGATTTTCGAGTGGTGACACTAGTTCTGAGGGCCTGTGGGGGGGGGGATGGATTCCCTTAATTTGCATAGATTTCCTCTCACTTCCTGTTTGGTTATGGGGCAGGAAGTGAAGGGAAATCTCTGCAATGGGACAGGGATGGTAAAAAATAAACTGACAGGGGCTCTAACCCTCCCTTATTCTATCCAAAATGAAAAAAAAAAGTGTTGCCTATAGTTCTACTTTAAGCACAAATTTCTGATAATTTTATGGAGAGGACTAAGAAGAGATAACCATGCCAATGGTGCAGCAGAAAACATATAGCACAGTGGAGAAGGTTTGTAGTCCAGGATGATAGGACAGTCAAAATTAGAAGCGGCGCCCCTCCCACAGTTGCGAAATTTCGGCCGCCCGCATACAGGAAGCAGTGCGTCCGCTTTATGGGGGCGCTAGACTAATTTGCCTCTCAGCCCAGTCCGCCCCATAAGACTGGTACTACACCAACAGTGTAACACAAGCCGGCGGGGACTCTTTCCGTGCTGCCCCCCTGCAAAGTGCTGCCCTATGTAACGATATCACGTACGGGACATGAAAAGCTGTAGCTAGCTGCCATCTTGTGTGGAAGTAGCCATGACAGTTTGGCTAACCATGTAACATTACAGAAAACTCTGAACTCCCTCCTCCCTCCTCCCTTGTCTTAGGAATTCAAAGCTTTTTAAGTTCAACAGAAAAGGTTATCTCAACAGACAAAACAGAACCAGGTTAGGTCAGTAGAAAACATTTGTTGTAAGGGCAGTGTTCAGGCCTGTCGTAAAACTGTCACCCTCTCCATTCAGAGACCTAACAGGCCCCGGTTGTAAATTGTCTGAATACACCTCAGTAGAATAAGTATGAAATTTCAGCATGTTTCATAACTTCTGACTTAGTAATAGCACAGCCATAATATGGACATATTTAGTTTCCTCAGATAATTAATATTAATTAATAACACCCCTATGTCAGGTCTTATTGGAAACCACTGGTACCACTTATTCCTCCAAAGCAGGCTATACATTATAGATATGCCATGTTTATACTTGTTTTTAAGGAAATCTCACGCTGAATAATAATATGGATATTTTGAGTCTGTAAACACTATAGATGCAGATATATGAATATGTAGCACAAAATCTACCTGGGACGTGGTCATGAGTGTAGACACCTCCCAGCAACCAACCCCTAAACAAGATGACCAGACGATTGGTTACTGGTCACTGTCAACACCCCCTTTGATTTGACAGAAAAGAGGAGATGCCAAAACAATGGTCAGTTCTCCTTTTACCATCCAAGAAGAAACATCTGCCAAGTCGAGAGCCAATTACCTAGCTCATCGATCGAACTCTGATCAACCCTCGGACATTAATTGCAAGTATTCTTCCTTCCCAATTCTAACTTATTGCTTTGTGGCTGTATATTGTCTTTATCTTTTGAAACATCTTTTTTCTGTAAAATGTTTTATTTGCATCAACTTTGACCTTTTCATAATAAACTCTTATGTTGAAAAGTGTTAACCTTGTCTCTAAAGCTCTTAATGCAAGCTATAAACGAACCTGCCTCTTGAAGGGCGCTACTGTTGTAGAGTAAGACTCTGAGCAGACCTGTCTGTGGTGGCAGTGTGTGTGGCAGATGCTTATTCTAAAATTATAATTGGTATTGCTAAAATTACGAGTCTCCCCCGGCTCGGTCTTTTAAACGGGGGTGGTGGCAGTTAAAGGGTTAATTGTGTAATTAGCCCAATGACAATCACTCTCAGGCTGCTTGCACCTAGATTGTGGTCCCGCAAGCTGGAAAATCTTTGTGCTGGGCGCAGCTGAGAGTGGCATTGTTACGTAAGTGACAGCGTGGTGTGAGGTTGGCCGGTCCTTCGTTGCAAGTTAACGAGGAGGGCAGGGATCTGACACCCGCGTTCGTCACACCTTAGGCCTGGGCCTTGTCAGCCTAGGCCTAGGGTGTCTCTGGTATGTGTCAGCTCATCCAGATCTTCCACCGTTAACTGAAATTGGGATCTGCCTGCTGTCTCTGTGTGTGTGTCTCTGGTATGCGGCCTTCTCTATCTGTTGCCCTGTGCGAACAACCATGACATTATTTGTTTTTCTGGACTGTCTTACCTAAGTTTTATGTGTTGATCTTATCTTGGCCTCTTGCTATTCTGACTTTTGAAGCAAAAAGTTCACTTTGATTGCTAGGCACTCTTATAGTCACTCATGATTAATTAGCGAACTTCAACCCCACCCTTATAACAGTATATATTTGAGCATCCTTAAGGGGGGAGCACATTGCATGGGGCTTCTATCCTTAAGGCTTCTTCCTCTAAGTGATTCTTTCTACAAGTGATATGCACTTCATTCTCTGCACTTCAGCGATTGCACGAAGCAAACAAATACAGCAATCTGCACTGGAAAGCAGCTAACAGACTGCAGGTGACCCTGTCTCTCTATTAAGCTCTCCTTCCACTCTGTAACATGCACTCTCTACCACTGCTTCTGACACTCCTCTCCTCAAACTCTCTTACCTTCACCCCCCCTCTCCACCCGCCTGCTTATACATATCACCCGGCCTTCTGTCTTCTCCCTACTACTGCTCCTACCAACTCTCGCTCATTCTACATCCGCACACTGATAAAACCTCCAGTACTCTGAGACATGCCCCTTCACATAAATCACAGTCCCACATTACCTCCCTCACACTCCTGCTTCTCCTAATCTCTGGTGACATATCCCCAAACCCTGGGCCACCATCATCTGTCTTTGCCCAACGCTCCCATCCCCCTACACCCTCTGGCAGGAGCCACAACCCACAGAACTTGATCTCTATTCCTCTTTCCATAACCAGCCCCCCCTTTTCCTGTGCCCTGTGGAATGCACGTTCTGTCTGCAACAAACTCACCGCCCTCCACGACCTCTTCATCACAAATTCCTTTAACATACTTGCCATTACTGAAACCTGGCTTCATGAATCGGATACTATTTCTCCTGCTTCCCTCTCCCATGGAGGCCTTCTCTGGACTCACTCCCCCAGACCAAGTGGACGGAAGGGAGGTGGAGTGGGAATCCTCCTAGCCCCATGCAGCACCTATCAGGTTCTTCACCCACCTCCCTCTCTGACACTCTCCTCTTTTGAGGCACACTGCATTCGTCTTTTCTCTCCCATTTCTCTAAGAATTGCTGTCATCTACCGGCCCCCTGGACCGGTATCAGCCTTTCTTGATGACTTCTCTGCCTGGCTACCCTACTTTCTCTCTTCTGAAATCCCCACAATTATTCTTGAGGACTTCAACATCCCTGTCAACACTAACACTACTATTACTTCTAAACTTCTCAGTCTAACCTCATCGCTTGACCTGAAGCAATGGATACAGGCTCCTACCCACTCCAATGGCAACACCCTTGACCTTGCCTTCTCCTATCTGTGGACTCCGTGCAACCTTTCCAACAATCCACTCCCACTCTCTGATCACCACCTTATTAGTTTTGCTCTCTCCTTGTCTTCCACCTCTTCTCCCTCCAACCGCCTAACAGTTACACATAGAAACCTTCGCCACCTTAACCCTTCTCTTCTCTACTCTGTTACTGATCACCTCTATGACAAAATCTCCCCCCTTTCCTGCACCAACCTAGCTACTTTCATCTACAACAGCTCACTGTCTTCCTCCCTAGACAAGCTGGCCCCCCTCACTACACGCAGAATTAGGCCCCGACTGCTACAACCCTGGCAAACAAATGACACCAGAAGTCTCAGAAAACGTAGCGGCGCTCTTGAGCGCCTGTGGCATAAGACTAAGACCCAGGAAGACTTCACACAATATAAATCTGCCCTCCTAAAATACTACTCCTGCCTTTACACTGCCAAACAGACCTACTTTATCACACTCATCAACACCTTCTCATCCAGTCCACGTCAACTCTTCTCTACCTTCAACACTCTACTCTGTCCTCCACTGCCTCCACCCACCAACTCACTCACTGCCCAGGAGATTGCCAATCACTTCAAAACTAAGATTGATACAATTCATGAGAAGATCGCCAATGCTCAAAAACCTCCCCCATGCAACACCCCATGTCCACAGACACAATCATTACTTCCCTCATTCAACCCTGTTACTATTACTGAGGTTGCTAAACTTTTATCTAGCACTCATCTAACCACTTGCCCCCTGGATCCTGTTCCCTCGCAAATGCTACGCTCACCCTCTGACTCGATTCTACGCTCTCTAACTCACATTTTCAGCCTCTCCCTCTCTCGTGGCATCTTCCCAAACTCTCTAAAACATGCGCTAGTCACCCCCATACTAAAAAAGCCCTCACTGGATCCCACCAATCTCAACAACTTGCGTCCCATCTCCTTACTCTCCTTCTCCTCCAAACTTCTTGAAAGACTGGTCTACAACCGACTAAGCGACCATCTGACCATGAATAAACTTCTTGATCCCCTTCAGTCCGGTTTTCGCCCTCAACACTCCACGGAAACTGCTCTCCTTAATCTCTCAAATGACCTACTAATGGCTAAAGCCAATGGACACTATTCTGTACTACTTCTTCTGGATCTCTCTGCTGCTTTTGACACAGTGGACCACCCCTTCCTCCTCGAAAAACTCCACTCCTTTGGTCTCCGTGACTGCGCTCTTCGCTGGTTCTCATCCTACCTATCCCACCGCTCTTTCAGTGTCACTTACAACTCTACTTCCTCCTCTCCTCTTCCTTTTTCCGTTGGGGTCCCCCAAGGTTCTGTTCTTGGACCTCTCCTTTTCTCAATCTACACCACCTCCTTGGGTCAGTTGATTGCCTCCCACGGCTTTAAATATCATCTCTACGCTGATGACACCCAAATCTATCTCTCCACCCCCCAGCTCTCTCCATCTGTCTCCTCACGCATTACCAACTTACTAGCAGACATATCAGCCTGGATGTCACATCACTTTCTCAAACTCAACCTATCCAAAACCGAACTCATGATATTTCCTCCCTCAGGTGCCACTTCCCCTGATCTCCCTGTCAAGATCAACCGCTCAACTATCAACCCATCTCCCCACGCCAAGGTCCTAGGTGTAATCCTGGACTCTGAACTAACCTTTCGACCCCACATTCTATCACTATCCAAAGCTTGCCGCCTCTGTCTTCGCAACATCTCCAAGATACGCCCCTTCCTAACCAATGACACCACAAAGCTTCTAATCCACTCCCTGGCCATCTCCCGCCTTGACTACTGCAACTCCCTCCTCATTGGTTTACCTCTAAATAGGCTATCCCCACTTCAGTCCATCATGAACGCTGCGGCCAGGCTCATCCACCACACAAACCGCTCAGCGTCTGCTACACCCCTCTGCCAATCCCTCCATTGGCTGCCACTCAGTCACCAAATTAAATTCAAGATACTAACTATAACTTACAAAGCCATCCACAACCTGGCCCCTAGCTACATCTCTAACCTAGTCACAAAATACCAACCTAATCGTTCTCTTCGCTCCTCCCAAGACCTCCTGCTCTCAAACTCCCTTGTCACCTCATCCCATGCTCGCCTTCAGGACTTCTCCAGAGCTTCCCCCATCCTCTGGAATGCTCTACCCCAATCCGTCCGATTTTCTCCTACTTTATCCACTTTCAGACGATCCCTGAAAACTCATCTCTTCAGAGAAGCCTATCTGGCCCCCACCTAACAACTGTACATTTATCTTCTCAATCAGCACATCACCCACAGTTATTACCTCTTGTATCTCTTGACCTTCCCTCTTAGATTGTAAGCTCTAAGGAGCAGGGCCCTCTGATTCCTACTGTATCAAATTGTATTGTATTTGTACTGTCTACCCTCACGTTGTAAAGCGCTACGTAAACTGTTGGCGCTATATAAATACTGTATAATAATAATAGGCCAGGATACAGCGTTGCCTATAAGAGCAAAGGAAGATTTAACTCCCCTTCATGCTCCATTTACCTCAGTCAGATAATCCACACAAGAAATAATAGGACGGGGGAGGGGATTAGAACTTCTGCTATCTAGGACTCCATTGGAGAGACTGGACCCGACCTCCTGTCCTGCTGACAAGGTTTTCACCAGACAGAAGGAGGAAAAATCTGCAACAGGGACACAGGCTGAAATTAAAATCTGCCAGGCCTTCTAGCTTTTCACTACTCTGCTAAAGAAAATCTATTTTGTTTATATCTGTTTCTGTTGGACAGTTCCCCTCACTTCCTGTCTGGTAAATTGTTGTCATCTCTCTAAACAAGCTCCAGATAGCAGTAAAAACCTGAAAGAGGTTCTATCCCAGTTAGGCTTCATGTACATGGGACGTTTTTACAACCTCTCTTGAACGATTTATCTTGACAGATAGTAACCCACGTTTAAAACGTCCGTTTTGCCGCGTTTACATGCCACATTTGCGTTTAGAAGAGTTTTAACCACTTGTCCACCAGCCACTGTCATTATACTGCGACAGGTGGGCAGGATCCCACAAACCGGCAGGTGGGCAGGATTCCTCTAGGTCAGTCCCCTCACCCAACAGTTAGAACACAGTCAGGGAACACAGTTAAGTCCTTCCCTGCCAGTGACATTTACACAGTAATCAGTGCATTTTTCTAGCACTGATCGCTGTACAATTGTCAGTGGTTTCAAAAATGTGTCAAAAGTGTCCGATGTGTCTGCCATAATGTCGAAGTCCCCTGGAAAAAATAAATAAATAATCGCAGATCACCGCCATTCCCCAAATATAATAATAATAAAAATGCCATAAATCGATCCCCTATTTTGTAGATGCTACAACTTTTGTGCAAACCAATCAATATACGCTTATTGCGATTTTTATTACCAAAAATATGTGGAAGAATTGCTTTTTTATAAAAAAAATTGGGGATATTTATTATAGCAAAAAGTACCAAATATTGTGTTTTTTTCGAAATTGTCGCTTTTTTTGTTTATAGTGCAAAAAATAAAAACCGCAGAGATGATCAAATACCACCAAAAAAAGTCACTTTTGTTCTGGTACAGCGCCGTACGACCGCGCAATTGTCAATTAAAGAGATGCAGTGCCGAATCGCAAAAAATGCCTGGTCATTGAGCAGTCAAATCTTCCGGGGCTGAAGTGGTTAAAAAAAAAAAAAAAAGAATGAAATGCCTCTAAACATAGCTTCTGAGCCCATTTTTTTGCGTTCCAAAAAAAGCCTCTAAACTCAACTGCCTAGAAACGACTGTAAACTACCCTGTGTACATGTACTGATAATATAACATAGAAGAGAGTTCAGGAGCAGTTGAAAAAAATGCCCAACTGCTTCTAAACATCCATTTACCAGCAGCAGTGTACATGGAGGCCTTAAGATTCCTTTCACACTGGGGTGTTTGCAAGCGCTACAGCGCTAAAAATAGCGCCTGCAAAGCGCCCTGAAAGAGTCGCTCCTGTCTCTCCAATGTGAAAGCCCGAGGGCTTTCACGCTGGATCGGTGCGCTGGCTGGACCCTAAAAAAAGTCCTGCTAGCAGCATCTTTGGAGCGGTGGAGGAGCGGTGTGTGTACCGCTCCTGCCCATTGAAATCAATGGGCAGCACGGCTACACCGCTGGTAAAGCGCTGCTGCAGCAACGCTTTGTGGGTGTTTTTAACCCTTTCTCGGCCGCTAGCGAGGGGTAAAAGTGTACCGCTAGCGACCGAATAGCGCCTCAAAATTTATGGCTTTACCGCCAAAGCATCCACCGCCCCAGTGTGAAAGGGGCCTAAAATAAGAGATAAGTAGGTAGAATGTCCTCCCTGATGTGCTGGAGGAGAAATGTAATAGAATCAGGACCATCTTTAATATTGATTGGACCCTGGGCAAACATTTTCTGAGTCCCTCCCGTATCCACTTATCAACTTATTTGCGATCAGTTTGGGTTCAAGGGGCAGCTGCTTTGGGCCCCACAACAATGAAGGAGCCCAGGGCAGCTGGTCCTTTTGCACTGCATTAAAGATGGCCCTGAATAGGATCTGTTCCTCACATTTGGGAGTTTCTCCTGCTAACAATAAATTAATCCAGCTACAGTACATCCGGAAAGTATTCACAGTGCTTCACTTGTTATGTTACAGCCTTATTCCAAAATGGATTAAATTCAATAATTTTCTCAAAATTCCACAAACAATACCCCATAATGACAACATGAAAGAAGTTTGTTTGAAATCTTTGTAAATTTATATATATATGTATATAAGAAAATAAAATAAATTATATTATTTATAATATATATATATATATATATATATATATATATATATATATATATATATATATATATATATATAAAGAATATTATATCACATGTACACAGCCTTTGCCATGACACTCAAAATTGAGCTCAGGTGCATCCTGTTTCCACTGATTATCCTTGCGTTGTTTCTACAATTTTTTTTTGTTTGTTTATATTATTATGTTTAGCATTTCAGAAAATTCCAAACATTATCTTGAAGCCTATATAATGCAATTTATCTATGTTTCTACAACTTGATTGACATCCACCTTTGGTAAATTCAGTCCAAGTGGCCAGTGAGCTGCTATGCAACCTAAAAAAAGTTTATTGATTCAGGGCCAGCATTTGTTTTTTCTTGTCTATCTATATAAAGGTCCCACAGTTAACAGTGTATGTCAGAGCACAAACCAAGCTATGACGTCCAAGGAATTGTCTGTAGACCTTCAAGACAGGGTTGTATGGAGGTACAGATCTGGGGAAGGGTACAGAAAAATGTCTGCAGCATCGAAGGTCCCAATGAGAACAGTGGGCCTTAGTCAGGGAGGTGACCAAAAACCCAAATGATCACTCCACTGACCAGGGGAGGAGACCCAGTTTACAGATACCCCCCTCAGTTATTGTTATCTTTACTGTGGTTTGATTTGGGTAGGTGACGTATATAAGGGTCCAGGCCTGTACTGGCCATCGGGACTACCGGGAGTTTCCCGGTGGGCCGATGGCTCAGTGGGCCGGTTGTCAGTGTGTAACTACCGAGATCTGTGTTGTGGACATCACAATTACGCTAACGCTCTGCTTCTGCACCCGGCTGGCACACAAGCACTGTCCAATATTGTGACGCTGCCACGACTTCACTCACCTTAAGGTTACAGGCATCCTCATCCCGGTGGCATGACATCATTCACGGCCGGAGGCGGCCTCGGGACATAGGAGCGTAGCGAGCTGCTGCCCAAGCTCAGCTGCAAGCCTGCAACCAAGAGGAGCCAGAGCCGCCAAGGAGAAACCAGCAAGTCCAGACAGCAGCACAGACAGGGACAAAGTCAGTAATCAGTGTGTATTCAAGTAACAAGTAAGCACTAAAAAAAAGCTGATGCCATACGGGATGCAGGCTGCATGGTTAATAATAAACGGAGTCTGTTACTGTCTGTCTGTGATTTCTGTAACATGCAACATGGTGGGGGGAGGGGGTAGGGGTAAATGTACTGCCACTGGTCATGGTAACTGATGAATAATTTTTTTTTACTTTCAATATGTTTTTATTTTCAATTACGTCATACAGTTTATGCATTGACATATGAGAATGTACAGGAGGGAACGCCTCCACGAACATGAGACATAAAGGTTACAATTCAAGAAGGATAGTAACATATAGCATACGGTATCTCATCCTAAAAGGCTGTTGTTGGGGTCAACCTGTCTCCATGTATATTTCCTATAACAGCACAGGATCTTTCCCCTACCCCAGCACCCCCGACGGGATCTAGCTGTGCTAGGTGGGGAAATCTCCGTACTTCTCCTTTGCCCATTAGGGCGGAGCCATCAGGAGTATTGAGGAAGTATGAATCCCCTGAAGGTAAGTAGTATACCGTATGGTAGCTTTGTATTGAATTGCCACCAGTAAGCTAACTGATTTGAGGTAGAAGACAGAAAGAAGAGTAGAAAAAGAGGGAGAGAAGAGTGAGGAGGGAGGGAGGTGGAGGAGTTCATCAAGGTGGGTGAGGGGGGAGCAGAATTACATCTGTGTACCTCTAATCTTACTGAAGGATGAATTTGTCTAGGAGTAGGTTAGGAGTTGATGCGCACCTGAACCCCTGGTATGAGGGAGGTTCCCATGTATTGGGCCCAAGGTTCCCATATTGTTTGGAATTTCGGGGAGGTGTTTGTTAGGATGCTAGAAAGTTTTTCTTGGGCCATAATCCATGAAACCTTCCGTTTTACTGCGTTAAACGAGGGCCTCGGCTGTTTCCAGGCTTTGGCAATTGACATTTTGGTGCCCAGTAATATAAAGTTGATCAGTGTTTGTGTAGCCTTAGAAATTCCAGGTAGGTTAGCGTTGAGAATAGCCACCTCAGGGGACCTAGGGATCTGGCAAGTCGTCACCTTGTAAATCATAGAGAAAACTTTTCTCCAAAAAGTGCGTATTTTGGGGCATTCCCACCAAATGTGGGCCATTGTGCCCAGGTGTTGGCAACCTCTGAAACATAAGGGGTTCGCTGAGGGATAGATTGCTGCCAACCTGGTAGGGGTCAGGTACCATCTAGTAATCAATTTGATGCTTGCCTCTTGCAAGGAGATGTTCTGGATCCCCTTAAAGGATTTAGTTAGGGCTGCTTGCCAGATCTCTATGTCCCTGCAGCATTGGAAGTCAGCCTCCCAAGCCTTCATATATGTGGTTTTGTCCGTAGGGCAAGTGAGGGCCGAATATATCACTGATATGCCTCCCCTCTGCTCCATGGCTTGTCCGCACCATTGTTCCTAAACAGTAAATTTAGGGGGAAGCGGTTTCTCCTGCCAAATAGAGTGAAGAAAGTGGGCGGTTTGGAAAAAGCGGAATCGTTCCGATTCCGGGAGGTCCAGGTGTTTGATACAGAATTTGAGGGTGATTGGTCCATTGGGGGTGAAGAAGTGTCCTATCCGGTATAGCCCTTTGTCCAGCCACCATTTGAATGCTGAGATGTCGAGTCCCGGTGGAAAGTCAGGGTTGTGGAACAGGTGAACTAGGGGACGACCCGTGGAGACCAGAGCTGTGGAGTGCCGGAGGGAGTCCCAAAGTGCGCAAGAGTGGGATAAGGTGGGTGATAGGATGGGCGGTCTAGATTTAGTCGGGCACCAAAGTATGTAGTCAAGCGTATGTTTGGGGATGGCCTGTCTTTCAATATTCACCCAGTCTGGTTTTTCATAGCGTGAGTAAATTGAGGACAATTGGGCTAGTCTAGCAGCCAAGTAGTATTTATGTAAGTTTGGAAGACCCAGCCCACCCTTGCGTCTCTGAAGGAAAAGAGTGCTCTGCGGGATACGGTATCCTTTTTTACCCCAAATAAAATGGAGTATTTTACTCTGTAAAGCTCTCAGGTGATCTTTCCTGATTGGGATAGGAAGGGAGCGAAAGAAGTAGAGGAGTCTGGGGAGTAAGGTCATCTTAATGGAGTTGATCCGACCCAGCCAGGAAAGCTCATGTTTTGACCATGTATTAAGGTCTGCCTCCAGTTTCCGGAAGAGTGAAGGATAATTTTGTGCATATAGAGTTTCCGTTGTGGCCGTCAGTGTGATACCTAGGTAGCTAATGGATGTGTCACCCCATTTAAAGTGGAAGGATTGTTTTAGAGAGTCAACTGTTTGTGGTGGTAAGGAAACATTAAGAGCTTGAGATTTGGCGAAATTCACCTCGAGTCCGGAAATGTTAGCAAAGTTCCTTAACACTAAGCAGAGATTAGGTAGTGTATTGAGGGGGGATGTCAGGAAAAGGAGAATGTCGTCGGCGAAAAGCCCACATTTGTGCATCTGGTCTCCACAGGTCACCCCTTTTATATCCGGGTTCTGTCGAATTGCGATCGCTAGGGTTTCTATGGCTATTGCGAAAATTAGGGGGGATAGAGGGCAACCTTGCCTAGTGCCACGTAAAATGTCTATTGGTTTGGAGTAATGGCCTTGTGGGCGTATTTGGGCCTTTGGATGTGAGTAGAAAGCATGCAGAAGACCCAGAAAGCGGTCGCCAAATCCCCATCTCTCCAGCACTGTGAAGATGTATTGCCATGAGACCGTGTCAAAGGCCTTCTGCAGGTCTAAAGATAGAAGGAATCCCGATTGGTTTGGCCCCCCTGCCCAGTTAGTTTGAAGAATCGAGGTGATATCTATCGCCCTCCTTATTTGGTCAGGACCCTGTCTCCCGGGTATATATCCAACCTGGTCTTTATGTATATATTGAGGAATAAAGGACGATAACCTGTTAGCCATTATTTTGGTGAGTATTTTTAGGTCATTGTTTATGAGTGAGATCGGTCTGTAGTTGCTAACGTCTTCGTGGTTTTTGTCAGGTTTGGGCATGACCGTGATTAAAGCGGTATTAAGGTGGATGTCTAGGGGGGTTCCATTGGTTTTGGAGTTAAAGGGGGAGGTGCCAGAACGGCTGCGAAAGATTTGTAGTATGCTACAGAGAGACCATCAGGACTCAGAGCCGATCCTCTTCTAAGATCTTTTATGACCCCCAAAACCTCCTCCTCTGTGATGGGTGTTTCCATCTTTTGCTTATGGACATCTTTTAGGGAGGGTAGGGGGATATCCTCCAGAAACTGAGGGATTAAGTTCGAGTTTGGGGTATTTGTTTGGCTATATAATTTAGAGTAAAAATCCCGAAAGGCTTCTAGTATCTTTGATGGGTTGGTTGTGGGGGGTTGACCATTTATTCTGAGTTTGGGGACGGCGTGGGTCCTGATGGGGGGAGACAGTTTTTTAGCTAGGAGGGGACCTATTTTGTCTGCCTGAGTGTAAAATTTTTGTCCATTCCAGCGAACGGCCTTTTCGGCTTTGGATGTGAGTGCTAGATTAAGATCAAGTCTAGCTTTATTGATAAGGGAAATGGGGGTCTTGGAGGGGTCTCTTTTGTGGGAGGCCTTCAGAGTGGTATATTCCTTGTCCAACCTAATTAGGTCAGCTTTTTGTGCTCGTTTGGATTGAGTGGCAATCTGGATGAGTTTACCTCTTATAAAAGCTTTATGTGCAGCCCATAACGTTTCTGGAGAAATGTCCTCCGATTTATTGAGTATAAAGTATTCTTGTAGGGCTTTTTCTACTTTCAAAATCTTTTATTGGTTTTGTACAAAAATAAGAAATTATAAAACATAAAATAGAATACAATACAGGATTACAAATCACATATCTTGTAACATCCTCTGGTGCATAAGATACGCCTACTGGGGCTAGAGCGTTATCATTTATAAGGCACATTGAGTATGGATAACTCTGGTGTATAGTAATCAAAACTTGAAACCTAGCAACTGATGCGAACTTAGAACGTTTTCCCTAGGGGGATTGTCTGGCGTCTAGTGAGGCGCAATTGTAGGGCTTTTTCAAGTTCAATGACCCTGATGGGATCAGATAATAGTGACTCATTCAGTCTCCAATGTCCCCGGGATCCGCCCAGGGGGCCTATTTTGAGTGTTATGGTGACTATAGAATGGTCCGAGAGGGCCGAATCCCTGATTTGAGCTTTGTGGATCAAAGGGAGTAGGGAGGATGAAGTTAAAATGTGGTCAATTCTCGCATAGGTGTTATGAGGGGGAGAGTAATGGGTATAGTCCCTTTTGTTGGGGTTAAGCTCCATCCAAGTGTCAGCTAAGCCGTGTGCATGGATTATCTTTGCGATCCTGAGGCTCTCTTTGGTGGGTCGTGTTAGTTGAGACGGTCGGGGTTTAGACTTGTCCAATCCCTGATCGAACGCTGCGTTCGAGTCTCCGCCAAAGATGACCGTTCCCTCCAATTTCTGAGCGAGGCTGTGCAGAAGGGTATCAAAAAATTTTGCTTGTCCTCTATTTGGGGCATAGTAGGAGACCAGGGAATACAGGTGGTCCCCCACTGTGCCTTTGACCATGATGAACCTGCCCTCTGGGTCAGCGAATTCAGAGATCTTTACAAATTTAAGATGTTTGGAGATGATGACTGTGGGAAGTGAGGGTGAAGATACTTAGGGCTATACCGGGAGGGGAAGTGCGTTTCTTGCAGCATAACAATGTCTAGCTTGAGATGCTTGTAGTAATCGAGGACCTTTCTCCTCTTAATCTGGGAATTGATTCCCTGTACATTGTGGGAGGCTATGTGGAGTTCAGCTGTAGGGTCGTTAGCCATGGAGCAGTTGGAGTGAAGTGCAACGGTCCTCACTTACCCCTCGGTGCGTGGGAACCTGGTCTGTAGGATGACGGTCATTCATTCTTCTCGGTGGGAAGATTTCAGGAGCTTCCGTGGGTGTGTGTGTGGTATCTGAAGATGTGGTTAGGCACATTGTGGTGATCGGGGAGGAGGGGTGGGGGTGCAGGATAGAAAAGAAAAGGTCTCCTAGAAAAGAAAGAAAAGACGTAGGGAAGGAGAAACCCCCTATGTCTTTAAGAAAAAAAGTAGAGTATGTCTGGCCCATCTGGGCTCAAACAGCCTAGCCCCTAGAGACCTACGGGTGTCTAAGGGTTAGGAGGGTGCGCAAGTGTTTCCTCACGAAACCGAACGCCCAACAGAAAACTTGTTCCCTTAAGGGAAAAAAAACATGAAAGAAAAAACAAAGAAAATTTTGAAACTAATACCAGGGTATACCTGGTTGTCTCAACCGTGTGACTAGCTAGTGGTCCTAAGCCTCCGCCCATTATAGTAACCTCCTAGGTCTCTATTCATGTGCTATCACAGCAGAGCGTCCATAAACTAGACCTGAATAAACTCCCTAATCATGGGGGTTAAGAACCCTCCCCCCCCTTCATGGATAGGCGTTAGGATGTAGCCCCTCTCAATCCAGAAAGGCACGGCTTCCTGGAGCCTAATAGATATGACATTGGGCCAGTTAAAAGCAGCAGAAAAAATACAAAAAATAATTTTTGAGGGACAATTTGAACAAAAACCCCCCCCCAAAAAAACCCCGGGAACCAGAAAAACAAAAAACAAAAAATTCTGAAAAGTCAGAAAACGGAGCCCGGTTGGCTATCCTGCCTAATGCTAATGACTAGGCACGAGGGATCACTCAAGTTCCAGGGGATGTTCAAATCAGTCCCTACTTCACAATCGGGATAGAAGAGATGCAGTTCACATCATCACTAGCTTCAGGTTTGGTTGTTGTCTTTGGCCTTCTTTGCTTTTCCTGTTGACCACAGGGGAGATTGAGGGCTGGTGGGGGTCTGTCGTTTGTTGGAGTAGGTCCCGGCATTGGTTGTGTCCATTTCGGCTTCCTGGGAGATGATTTTCAGGTGTAGGAGCAGTTTTTCACCTTCTGGGAGGGAGGAAAAGGCGTATTGTTTCCCTTTAAAGGAGAATTTAACCGTGAACGGGAAGGCCCACTTGTATTTTATGTCTCTTTGGGAGAGAGCGAGAAGCAGGGGCTTCAATGATCTCCTCCTTTGGATCGTAGAGGGCGAGAGGTCTGTGAAGATCTGTACTGGGTGTCCCATGCACTGCACTGAGTGCAGGGGCGGATCCAGAGTCTAGTCTCGGGAGGGGCACTGCCAGAAAATATATTTTTTTGGGGTACATTTATCGGGGAAATGGCTGGTGTTGGCGCTTCAATCATCACGGCACCATGGTTGTTATGGTGTCAGGATGATTGAAGCGCATTATTACCATAATTACATTGTTATAAAAATTAAATAGTTTAACTCACCATAATGCAGAATCAGTGGGAGCCCCGAGTGTGTCACTTGCCACGTCACCTGTCACTAGATGCAGATTGTCACTTGCCACGTCGCCTGCCACGTTGCAGATTGTCATTTGCCATGTCACTTGCCACGTCGCCTGCCACTGTGCGGATTGTCACTTGCCACGTTGCCTGCCACGTTGCGGATTATCACTTGCCACGTCGCCTGTCACCAGATGCAGATTGTCACTTGCCACGTCGCCTGCCCCGTTGCGGATTGTCATTTGCCATGTCACTTGCCACGTTGCTGATTGTCACTTGCCATGTCACTTGCCACATCGCCTGCCACGCTGCGGATTGTCACTTGCCACGTCGCCTGTCACCAAATGCAGATTGTCACTTGTCACGTCGCCTGCCACGTTGCGGATTGTCACTTGCCACGTCGCCTGTCACCAGATGCAGATTTTCACTTGCCACGTTGCGGATTGTCACTTGCCATGTCACTTGCCACGTCGCCTGCCACATGTTGTGGATTGTCACTTGCCACGTCGCCTGTCACTTGCCACCTGCTAAGGTGGTCTCTTGTGTCCCAGAGACAGGCAGCAGAGAGATGATGTAATCTCTCTGCTGCCGCAGCTGCCTGCATGGAGGGGGGGAAGTTGAACTGCAGGGATGCAGGGCGGGCGCCGGGCGGTGAGAGATGATGTCATTTCTCTGCTCCCCCGCCCACCGGCTCCCTGATTGGCCAGCAGGCAGCAGCCCGCCCACAAACACATTGAGCTGCGGCTCTCTCTCGCCTATGGAGCCGCCCGGCGGCTCCCTCACTTACTCCCTCAGTCACCCAGCCGCCCAGCGGCTCTCTCAGTCACGGAGCCGCCCAGCGGCTCTCAGTCACGGAGCCGCCCAGCGGCTCTCTCAGTCACCGAGCCGCCCAGCGGCTCCCCCAGTCACTGAGCCGCCCAGCGGCTCCCCCAGTCACCGAGCCGCCCAGCGGCTCTCTCAGTCACCGAGCCGCCCAGCGGCTCCCTCAGTCACCGAGCCATCCAGCGGCTCTCTCAGTCACGGAGCCGCCCGGCGGCTCTCTCACACACCCTGCTCTCAGTCACCTGCATTTCTCGGAGGGGGCAATTGCCCTGTTCCCCCCCCCCTGGATCCGCCCCTGACTGAGTGAGAGGACCTGGCCTGTCTCATTACTTCCTCCTTAACTGTGTAGTGGTGGGGCTTAGCAATAATATCTCTTGGAGTGCCGTCTTTTCTGGGGGGCCCTAGGGCTCTGTGTGCCCTGTCCAATTCAAGGTGTTGAGAGGAGATATTAGGGATTAGATGTTTAATCAGGTCCTGGACTGCTTCTGGAACATTGTGAATCGTTTCCGGTAGGCCACGGATTCTGATGTTATATCGTCTTGACCTATTCTCAAGTTCATCAATACGAGCCATTGCTAGGTCCAATTGATCTTGCACAGTGCTGATGTGCTGCGAGTGTTGGTTAGTGATAGCTATAGTGTCCTCCATTTTGTGTTCGATCGCATCAATTCGGGACCCTAAATTAATAAAGTCTGCCTTCAGGTCCCCTGTAATTTTAGCTGCAGTTTGAGCCAGGCCTCTGTCCAATAGTTCAGAGAATCTGAGTCCATGTGAGAAGCAGGGTCACTGGCAGGGGAGGCATATGGAGGGAGGCCTGAGTGACCTGAGGTAGAACCCAGGGGGGACAGAGGGCCTTCACAGAGGGAGCGATCCTGCAGGGATCCTGTAGAGGCTGGAGAAGGGGTCAGCAGAGGTGGGTATCCCGGTTTTCCCCCTGGGGTGAAGTGAGGAGGAGTGTGGGGTTGCTCTGACCTGTAGTCCGCCGGGCCTGTGGAGCAGAGAGACTGAGGCTGTGGCTGTGTAACGGCGGCCATCTTGGGAGTCCCAGCCGTTCTTGTGATCTCCAATTGTGGCCACAGATTCCGTTTTACCGGGGCCCTGGTCATATGGGGGTGTAGCTGAGGCCGTGGGGATCCTCTCCGGGTGTATTAGCGGTGTGGAGGTGCGCTGTGGTCAGTGCTGTGGGCGCCGGTATTCCGTGAGGTAGCGGAGCTCTAGGCTTTAGCGGCCATCTTGCGAGCCCCGCGCATGCGCACCTGATGAATAATTTAATGCCACTGGTCATGGTAACCGATGAATAATTTAATGCCACTGGTCATGATAACTGATGACGAATTTAATGCCACTGGTCATGGTAACTGATGAATAATTTAATGCCACTGGGGACAGTAAATGATGAATAATTTAATGCCACTGGTCATGGTAACTGATGAATGAATTTACTGCCGCTGGTCATGGTAAGTGATGAATGAATTTACTGCCACTATTTACGGTCACTGATGAATGAATTTACTAGTGCCACTGCTGGTCATGGTCACTGATGAATGAATTTCCGGCCAGAGGTCATGGTCACTGATGATGAATGAATGTACTGCCACTGCTGGTCATGATCACTGATGATGAATGAATGTACTGCCACTGCTTTTCATGATCACTGGTCAGCCATTAATGCATCAGTGACCAGTGGCAGTACATTCATTCATCAGTGACCAGTGGCAGTACTGGCAGTCTTGGCAGCAGCACTGCTTGGGGAAAAACTGCTGGGTTGGCTGAGAGCTCTGCTGAAGTGCTTATCCACCACTGAGCTGATATCTCCCTGGAAATAGGTGAACAGGACACTTTTGGAAGGCTCTCGTTCTCTGGGCTACAGTCCTCTTCTTTTTTTTTTCCAATAAAAGTTTTTATTAAGCAAATATATTGTCATAACAAAGTAAAATATCAGTTACATTCTTATAGGGCATCATACATTACAGCCATTTTGTTCTATGTTTAATACAAGTTCAAATAACATTACTTTTTCTGTTTGTGTATACAAACCTTGTTACCATTTAAACCATGTTTTAACTGTTGATGAAACTATTAAAACTGTAAATATTATGAAAACCCCTTGCATTTTGCGTATCATTATAATTCAAGATCAGGGGTTAGGTTTATGTCTTGAGAGTTATAACATAAATGGAATAGATACTAACGAAATAGAAAATAAAGTAAAAAAAAAAATTAAATAATATATACGTTAAAAAGAAGGAAAAAAGAAGAGGGGTGGGAAGTGGGTAAGGGGGAGGTAGAGGGTTTTTGGATTATTTGCATCTATTGTACCTAAATTATTTTTATGTTAGTCAGACGGGTTCAAGAGTGATCTACATTAGTCCCTATAGGAGCGTTTGAATTAAATGTATCTGGGCAGAGTTCCCATCTTTTGTAGTCAGCCATTTTGCATCTTGGCAAAGGCGTCCCAGTACTTGAAGGTGAACCATGATTTTCATAACTTGTGGAATTTATCAGTCCTTTCTGAAGCCATTGCCACAGTCTCCTCCATCTTGTAAAGTGAGTCAACCTCAGATAACCATTCCGTTATTCTGGGAGAATGTGTTGGCTTCCATGGTCTTGGAAAAATAGTTTTTGCTGTGTTTAGCATGTGGCGAACAACCGATTTTTTTGTACCTGCTCAGTGAATAGTTGGATATATGTAGTAGACAGCACTCAGCTGTGAAATTCAGGATTGCCACCTCCGGAGGAGAACGTGGAAGGACTGCCATTTGTCTTTGTCGCAGATGAGGCATTCGGTCTGGGTGACCATGTGATGAGACCATTCCCCCAGAGGACGCTCACCCAGAGAAGAGGGTTTTTAATTACCGGCTGGCCAGAGCCAGAAGAGTCGTGGAGAATGCCTTTGGGATACTAGCCAGCCGGTTCTGCCTATTTCAAACAGCCATAAATATGGCAGAGTACAAACTAAATCACATAATTTTATGTTGCTGCATCCTGCATAACTTTTTGAAAAGCAATAATCCTAATTATGTTGCCTCAGTTGGGCCTGAGGCCGGACTTCAGGAAACAATGACGGCCCTGGAAGCTGTCCGTCCTGGCTTGCCCCCCCAAAGCGCCCGTGAAGTGCGAAAAAAATATGTAGAATATTTTACAGGTAGAGGGGCCATTGTTATGCCAGCACATTTTGAATACATTTTCTCTTTTATCAGATAAAATCTTGATTTTCATTTACTGCTTGGGTTTATTTTTACTGTATCCTACAGTACCTTGCAAAAGTATTCACCCCCCTTGGCTTTTTACCTATTTTGTTACATTACAGCCTTTGGTTCAATGTTTTTTTAATCGGAATTATATGTGATGGATCAGAACACAATAGTCTAAGTTGGTGAAGTAAAATTTAAAAAATATATACATAAAACTATTTTTCAGAAATAAAAAAATGATAATTGGCTTGTGTGTATGTATTCACCCCCTTTGTTATGAAGCCTATAAAAAGCTCTGGTACGACCAATTAACTTCAGAAGTCACATAATTAATGAAATGATGTCCACCTGTGTGCATGCTAAGTGTCACATGATCTGTCATTACATATACACACATCTTTTTGAAAGGCCCCAGAGGCTGCAACGACTAAGCAAGAGGCACCACTAACCAAACACTGCCATGAAGACGAAGGAACTCTTCAAACAAGTAAGGGACAATGTTGTTGAGAAGTAAAAGTCAGGGTTAGGTTCTAAAAAAATCCAAATCTTTGATGATCCCTAGGAGCACCATCAAATCTATCATAACCAAATGGAAAGAACATGGCACAACAGCAAACCTGCCAAGAGACGGCTGCACACCAAAACTCACGGACCGGGCAAGGAGGGCATTAACCCTGGAGGAGCTGCAGAGTTCCACAGCAGAGATTGGATTATCTGTACATAGGACGACAATAAGCCGTACGTTCCATAAAGTTGGGCTTTATGGCAGAGTGGCCAGAAGAAAGCCATTACTTTCAGCAAAAAATAAAAATGGCACGTTTTGAGATAGCGAAAAGGCATGTGGGAGACTCCCAAAATGTAGGGAGGAAGGTGCTCTGGTCTGATGAGACTAAAATTGAACTTTTTGTCCAAAGAAAACGTCTGGTGCAAACCCAACACATCACATCACATCACGTTACCCAAAAAACACCATCCCCACAGTGGAACATGGTGGTGGCAGCATCATGCTGTGGGGATGTTTTTCATCAGTCGGGACTGGGAAACTGGTCAGAGTTGAGGGAAAGATGGATGGTGCTAAATACGGGGATATTCTTGAGCAAAACCCGTACCACTCAGTGTGTGATTTGAGGCTGGGATGGAGGTTCACCTTCCAACAGAAAAATGACCCCAAACACACTGCTAAAGGAACACTTAAGTGGTTTAAGGGGAAACATATAAATATGTGTTGGAATGGCCTAGTCAAAGCCCAGACCTCAATCCAATAGAAAATCTGTGGTCAGACTTAAAGATTGCTGTTCACAAGTGCAAACCATCCAACTTGAACGGGTTGGAGCAGTTTTGCAAGGAGGAATGGGCAAAAATCCCAGTGGTATGATATGGCAAGCTCATAGAGACTTATCCAAAGCAACTTGGAGCTGTGATTGCCCCAAAAGGTGGCTCTACAAAGTGTTGACTTTAGGGGGGGTGAATAGTTATACACATTGACTTTGTTATTTTGTCCTATTTGATGTTTGCTTCACAATTAAAAAAACAAAACAAAAAAAAAAAAAAACACACATCTTCAAAGTTGTGGGCATGTTCTGTAAATTAAATGATGCAAATCCTCAAACGATCCATGTTAAATTCCAGGTTGTGAGGCAACAAAACACGAAAAATGCCCAAGGGGGTGAATATTTTTGCAAGGCACTGTAGGTTCTCCTAGTGCACTTGTAGTGCCAAGTGGTTTTTTCATTATTAAATAACACCCATTGTCACTGTAAACACCAACTTAACACAAAAACTGTTATTGATCATTGAAAGAAGAAGCCACACATTGTTGAGTATAGAACCTTTTACTCCATGCACATTCACATGTGCATTTTATAAAACATTTGGCGGTAAAAAAAACACTTTTTTTTTTCAAAGTTTTACCTTGAAATTTTTTTAAAAATACAGAAACAGGCATGTTTCCAAACATAACATACACAACTCTAACTTACAAAGTTCAACATTGCAAAAAAGAAGGCAATATCAGACATTTTATAGTGTGAAAAAGGTCTTGATCTTGCCTTCATCAGGTGGGGTGATGTCACCCCTGTAAAAGCCAAATTTAGAAGATGCACACAAATTGTGAGTCAAAATGCTGATTTCCTTTCTGATCCAATACCTAATGTCAACATGTGCTATCTCCCATCATGGGGGATCAATGAATGTGTTTTGGGGGTGCAAACACTTCCTCTCACCTACTAGAGTTTTGGGAGGAAAGGGTTGCACCCACAAAATACGTACCGTATATACTCGAGTATAAGTCGTTCCGAGTATAAGTCGAGGCCCTAATTTACCACAAAAAAATGGGAAAAAAACTTATTGACCCGAGTATAAGACGAGGGTGAGAAATGCACAGCTACTGTAAGTGGAAAAGAGGGTCAACAATGCCCATTTACATGCCTCACTGTGCCCATTTGCAGCCATAGGTCCCCTGAACTTCAAACTTGGTAGTTAAGGGTTCCTAGATGCCCCCTAGCTGCAGCCAAAATTTGGGGTCTCTGAACCCAAAGGGTCCCGAAATGACATTGCTGCAGATGGACACAGTTGACTAAATTTGGGGCCCTGTATCTTGGGGCCACTTAGTGCTAAGAACCCCAAATTTGGTGTGCAAACCCAGTGGAACTAGCACCATAACATTTCCAAAGCTGGAGTTTCTAGCACCAAGTGGCACTGAGATACAGGGCCCCAAAAATCAGTTCAGAAAATGTCAAGCACTTTTCTGCAGCAGAGAATTACATTTTCTGAACCGAATTTGGGGCCCCATATCTCTGGGCCACTTGGTGCAAGGAACTTCAGCTTTGGATATGTTGTGGTACCAGTTCTACTGGGTTTGCATACCAAATTTAGGGTTCCTAGCACCAAGTGGCCCTGAGATACGGGGCCCCAAAATCGGTTTGGAAAATGAAATTTTTTGCTGCAGAAAAGTGCTTGACTCGAGTATAAGTCGAGGGGGGCACTTTCAGCACAAAAAAATGTGCTGAAAAATTCGACTTATACTCGAGTATATACGGTATATTGAAATCCCCTGATGGCAGATAGCACATGTTGACACACTGTGTGCATCTTCCAAATTAAATGAATAAACGGTCCTTCTATGTGTAATGTCCCACATACACACTATTAACCACCACTGCGCCTTGGAACAAATCAATTAAATGATAATGATCATCAATTAGTAAAGCCTATCTAAAGCTGCCACTTAATATATAACAGTGTATGGAAAATGTTTTTAAATCTTGTGACGTGATAATGGTGTATTACAACCCACGTGAAGAATAAAAATGTGGCGCTATTCTAGTCACTCTTTCCGTAGTATTACCATTGCTGGTAAATAACCTAATCTAATAACCCCTTTGTTAAAGGTGTGCAAATCAAACAAATAGTGATAAAAATAATATTGTAAATACAAAGAAAATAACAAAGCAAAAAAAACAAAAACACACCAAAACGCAATATAATGACTTCAGTGACTAAGTGATAATGCTGAAAAACGCACATGTGTCAATCCTATAATTAAGTGTGTGACTGCTCAATAAACACACTCAGCATGACCTTCGTGACTAAATAGCATAAAAGTCCAACAATAGGTGCACATATGTGAAACAAAGAAAGTCTGTGATAAAGATGCAAAATAAATGGTGTCACAGCAAATCTTGGAAGTTCCTGAAGTAAACTTGAGCTCTCCACCACACCTCTGTGTTCAGTGCTCCCTCTCCCAATAGACAGTCTCTTACCAACTCTATATGCCTCCACTTTGGTATGAGGCTAGCAAGCATGAGAATATCCAGGCAATCAGAAGGGGTTAAAAGTATTCCATCCAGGGACTCGTTCCATAAGACTCCACGGCAATCTGTACACAGCACCTCAACACAGCAACCTGGGTAGTTTAACCTAAGGATTTCACATAGGGTGTATGGTCACGGAGGACCTAAATGCCAATAGCGTGTATAAGGGTCTCTCTCACCCTCCCCTCGCTCGCTCTTCCGATAAATCCTCCGTCTCCCCTGACAGGCGCACCGCAGCGCTTTGCTCTCTCAAGTCACACAGTCTCTGGTGTTTATCCTTCTCTCGGCCTTGCCCCCGACATGTTTCGCTACAACTGTAGCTTATTCATGGGATAGGCCGCTTAGAATGTCAATCTACTTATATACCCTCCCTCCTCTCTGTCTAACTAGGGGGATCTCAGTGCGCATGCGCGTCCCGCGTGTCCCGCGCATGCGCAGTTAGAGTGTCCCCGTACGCGCAAACCGCAGCTATATACAGCTGTCTGTTTATCCTATCATGTTACTCTCAGCAGCGGCTTCAAGATACTGATATCACACTGCTCACTTATCATGGATAAGGGGATTCCACAGCTCAATGACTATTTAAATGTTTTAATGAGTGTCCTGGAAAGTATCACAGAGCGCTTTATGCGCTAAATACTAACAAGAACTATATAAAATAGGAGTGTTTTGTTCCCCCTCCATTAAACAGAGGGATCCAGAGCTCCTCAAATTAATTTGTTAATGCCCTCATTGATTTGTAATAATCAGTGTACTCATTACCACGCATCATAAAGAGGTGTATGACCATACCTTAAAAATCTGTACTCCAGAACTTAAAACTAAAATTAGATACAGAAGTATAGTATATAAAATTATAAAATTATATAAAATGGAAGAATAAGCTTGGCTGAACTACAAAACTAAAATAAACTCAGACTTGATATACCATCTACCTCTATTCATATCAATAATATATGACTAATTTCAGGAATATTACTGCTCCAAAAAATTATGCCTGAAAAAATAATGATCTGTAACTATATCACATTTTTCTA
This sequence comes from Lithobates clamitans, assembly GCA_037952925.1. NCBI lineage: Eukaryota > Metazoa > Chordata > Amphibia > Anura > Ranidae > Lithobates > Lithobates clamitans. Next base: position 3,546,436 of record JBBGZY010000159.1, read on the forward strand.
TATTAAGATGTCTATATTTCATACTCTCATATGGGGTATATAAACAATCCTAATTCATTCATTACTGCTAATTGGCGCAAAATTATTCGTAACCCGAAATTACAGTCTGGATTACCTCCAAAGGATATTGAAATTCAAATCTGGGATATATAAACATTATGTAAAAACTATATAAAAATATATATAAAAAATATATATAAAACTGAGCAGTCTAATATCAGACTACACATTACCATACTGCTGGAAAAGTCCTGTATTCATCTTATATCGAAATAACCATATACTGTACATGGTGTTTGAATGCAACTCTAGGGTGTATGGGGGAACGATCAAGGTATCATTCTACATAGTGGCAAGGATTAGTGTGCCAATCTTATACCAAAGGGGATATGCCTGCTCTACTAAAAATCGTTAATGAAGCAATTGAGGTCCAGTTCAATGTTGAGCCCCCTCGGAGAGAGGCTTTTAAACAGGAATATCCATTCCGTTTCCCGGCGTGACAAATCCCTCACTCTGTTCGAGCCTCTCCAGGAGGGGTGTGCCACCTCTAAGCCACAAAATTGTAGCAAGGAAGGGTCCCGTTGATGTTTCTCCCTAAAATGCATAGACACACTATGGTACTTGTACCCATTTCTTATGTTGGTCAGATGTTCACTGATCCGGATCTTAAGTTGTCTTTTCGTTCTACCAACATAATACAAGCCACAAGGACACCACATGAGATATACAACATGTGTGGTGGTACACGTGCTAAATTCCTTGATCTCGAACCTATCCCCCTCCCTGTTCGTGACAGTGGTGACACCTCTATTCCTAACCTTTACTGTCTTACAGCAGATACACTTCCCACAGCTGAAAAAGCCTCTAAAACCAAAGGACAAAGATCTTGAATTTGGTGGATCAAGGATTTTTTTCACTATTTGGTCCCCTATACTATATTTAAGTAGATTGACATTCTAAGCGGCCTATCCCATGAATAAGCTACAGTTGTAGCGAAACATGTCGGGGGCAAGGCCGAGAGAAGGATAAACACCAGAGACTGTGTGACTTGAGAGAGCAAAGCGCTGCGGTGCGCCTGTCAGGGGAGACGGAGGATTTATCGGAAGAGCGAGCGAGGGGAGAGTGAGAGAGACCCTTATACACGCTATTGGCATTTAGGTCCTCCGTGACCATACACCCTATGTGAAATCCTTAGGTTAAACTACCCAGGTTGCTGTGTTGAGGTGCTGTGTACAGATTGCCGTGGAGTCTTTTTGATGTGCTGTTACAAAGTTGACACAATGTGAGTGCATCTTTTGAAGTGTAATTTGAAGTGTGTATATTAAAGTTTTTACGTTATCACACTATTGGGAGTTCTTTCTCATTTGCATATGGAACGAGTCCCTGGATGGAATACTTTTAACCCCTTCTGATTGCCTGGATATTCTCATGCTTGCTAGCCTCATACCAAAGTGGAGGCATATAGAGTTGGTAAGAGACTGTCTATTGGGAGAGGGAGCACTGAACACAGAGGTGTGGTGGAGAGCTCAAGTTTACTTCAGGAACTTCCAAGATTTGCTGTGACACCATTTATTTTGCATCTTTATCACGGACTTTCTTTGTTTCACATATGTGCACCTATTGTTGGACTTTTATGCTATTTAGTCACGAAGGTCATGCTGAGTGTGTTTATTGAGCAGTCACACACTTAATTATAGGATTGACACATGTGCGTTTTTCAGCATTATCACTTAGTCACTGAAGTCATTATATTGCGTTTTGGTGTGTTTTTGTTTTTTTTTGCTTTGTTATTTTCTTTGTATTTACAATATTATTTTTATCACTATTTGTTTGATTTTCACACCTTTAACAAAGGGGTTATTAGATTAGGTTATTTACCAGCAATGGTAATACTACGGAAAGAGTGACTAGAATAGCGCCACATTTTTATTCTTCACGTGGGTTGTAATACACCATTATCACGTCACAAGATTTAAAAACATTTTCCATCTTCCAAATTAGGCTTTTAAACTGTATTAAAACTTTAGATAACATTTTTAGAAAAAAAAAAATACAGGAATCTTTTTAAAGTTTTTAGATTCTCCCTAGTCCATCAATCATGTTCTTCAGTCTTTGTTCAATCTCCTTGTTTTTTTCATTGATAAGGTCCAAATCACAACTACAAAACATGATTTCCTGGATAAGCCGTTGTGCACTGTCACTGGTGAAATGACTCGATTTTGGTACCACAACCTGAACATCACCTAAAATAAAAATACACACCATGTATTAAAATATGCAGGTATACATCTATTGCCTGAATCTATGGTGTCAGACACTGACCTATTGTGGTGTTAATTTCAACCACCTCTCCTTCCTCCACATCCTCAGGTTGTCAGGTTTACTTTCCAACAGTAAAGAAAAGCACATGGCGCAGCATGCAAGGGATAATAATAATAATAATAATAATAATAATAATAATAATAATAATAATACTACATGACAACTACTTACTTTTTAGAAGCACTTTCTTGATCTTTCTGTACTGATCCTGCTCCCTCAGTTTCAGGTCTGACCAGCGTTTCCTCAATTGCTCCTTGGATCGTCGTACCCCAAAATTCCAGCGCAGACATTTAACAACTTTAGTCATGATCTTGGTCTCTCTCTCTCTCTCTCTCTCTCTCTCATTAGGGTTGGTGTACAGTCCATACTTCCCAACATAGTCAGCCCTCTTCAATATGTCCACCATCTCTACAAAAGGACATATTTGAGGCCTTAAATCTCCTACTGAATCGGAACGTTTCTGGCTCCGGGCTTTCCTGCTCGTCGGTTCTGCTATTATGCACCTGCTGTGTCTCTGCCATGTTCCTCTCCGACTGCGATGAAAGACGGGGCAGGGAATATTCGAGAAAGAACGTCAGGGGCAGGCGGAGTGTCACGCATGCACAGTGTCTATAAAGCTAGCACGCGTGTGTCGTACCTACGTTCTGTGTGCGGAGGAAGGAGGAATGGAAGCGACAAATGTAATAACGACGGTAACATTTTAACTTGGGACATGAGTGGCCTATACTGATTCCGGATTGAGGCCTATATTGGGATAAGATTAGGAAAGTTTAGCCTGATATTAGTGTCCGTCTTTTGTTTGGTCTTGCAGCAAAAATGAAATAATTTAAAGACCCAGACTTCCTCAGCGAATTCATAGACAGATACAGGGATATGCGCAATTTATGGGAGGTGAAAATTGCAAGTTAGACTTACCGGTAACTTGTTTTCCAATAGGCTTTCAGGACAGCACCCGAGAGATCATGGCTCCTCCTCCCACAGGAAACACCTCATCAATTAAGTCTTTAATTGGAGTCCTCCACATTGCCTCGTCAGTTGTTTGTAGAGAACTCCAGCCCCAGCTGCAACACATAAGCGACAGTTATATCATAGTATTACAGCATCAGCATAAAAAAAGGTCAGGTTACTGCTGTCCTGAAAGCCTATTGGAAAACAAGTTACCGGTAAGTCTAGCTTGCAATTTTCCAAAATGTCTTTAAGGACAGCACCCGAGAGGATAATCGAGACTTACTCCATTTAGGGTGGGACAACAGCCTGTAAGACTTTTCTTCCAAAGGCCTGGTCCCCAGCCGTCATGAAGTCTAACCTATAATGACGGGCAAAGGTTGTCAGACTTGTCCAAGTAGCTGCCTTACAGATTTGTTTGGGGGTGGCGCCAGCTTTTTCTGCCCAACTCACCGCCGAAGCTCTTGTAGAATGAGCTCAGACATTCACTGGACTCTCTTGACCTGTAAGGGAATAGGCTTCTGAGATAGCCATTCTCAACCATCTGGCAATGGTTCCTCTAGAAGCTTGTCTTCCTTTTTTATTACTGAAAAATAAACAAATAGAGCATCTGAACATCTAAAGTCTTTAGTGTTTTCCAAGTAACTCAAGACTGCTCTTTTAACATCCAGGGTATGGAATTCTTCTTCCTTCTTACCCGATGGATTAGGACAAAAAGGTAGGAAGTATTATCTTCTGAGTTCGATTCTGGAAAAAAAAAAAAATAGGATCCGTTTTCAGAACAATTTGGTCTGAAAAAATGGAAAAGAAAGGCTCCCTGATTGATAAGGCTTGCAGCTCACTGACTCTTCGAGCTGTTGTAACCGCCACTAAAAAAACTGTTTTCAAAGCAACTAATTTCAGGGAGGCTAAATAATTAATGGGATTAAAAGGTTCCTTGGTCAGGGCCTGAAGAACAACAGATAAGTCCCATGCTGGACAGCTTTTAATCACCACTGGTCTAGACCGGGTGAGAGCTTTGAAGAATCTAATTACTAAAGGTTCTGATGAAATGGATTTTTCCAGAAATACCCCCAGTGCAGCAACTTGAACCTTGAGGGTGCTGACCGCTAGGCCCTTGTCCGCTCCTTCTTGCAGGAACTCAAGAACAGAAGAAGTTTGCTTTGGTGATCTGTCAGATGCTGTGCACCAGGAGTTAAAGACTTTCCAAACTTTGGAATATATTGCTCTTGTAACCTTCTTTCTGCTGGATAGGAGGGTAGCCACCAATATATCCGAGAAACCTTTTCTCTTCAAGAGCTGTTCCTCAGTTGCAAGGCCGTGAGTTTTAGTTTTGCTACTTCCTGGTGAAGCAGAGGACCTTGTAACAGAAGGTCTTTCCTTAACGGAAGGTGCCAGAACGGTTTTAGTTGCATCTGAAGAAGGGATGAAAACCAAGGTCTTTTGGGCCAGAAGGGAGTGATGAGGATCACGGTTGTATCCTCCTTCCTGGTTTTTGCTATGACCCGAGGGATAAGCTGAAATGGGGGGAATGCGTAACAGAGGTGAAATTTCCAATTGTGCGCCAGAGCATCCACTCCCAGTGATGCCTCGTTCCTGTTCAGGGAGAAGAAACGAGACACTTGTGAGTTTTCCTGGGTCGCAAAGAGATCCACTCTTGGACGCCCCCATTTCTGCACTATCAAATGGAAGACTTCTGGATTCAATTGCCACTCCGCTTCTAATACCTGGTTCCTGCTTAGGAAGTCCGCTACTCTGTTTAGGGTCCCTTTTAAATGGACCACAGATAAGGATAGAGTATGGAGCTCTGCCCATCTTGGAATGCCTTTGCTAGGATTTGCAGAACTTTGCTTCTGGTTCCCCTCTGTCTGTTTATGTAGGCCACCGCTGTGGCGTTGTCTGACGGGATCTGAGTATGCTGTCCCTGGACTTCTTTCACAAAGGTCAGTAAGGCTATCTCTATAGCTTTTAGTTCCCTCCAATTTGAGGACCTCAGTGCATCTTTTGCGGCCCACGAGCCCTGGGCCCACCGACCGTTCATATGAGCCCCCCAACCCCAGGAACTGGCATCGGTTGTCAACCTCACCTGTGTTGGGAAGGACCATAACAAACCCTCTGAATATCTTGTCTGGTTCTTCCACCACCAAAGACTCCTTTTCACTGAAGTAGGGATCTTCACTAGTGAATCTAGTGAATCCTGCTGGTGATTCCAGGTTTTTAACAGGAAAAACTTTGCAGAGGTCTGAAATGGAGCTTTGCCCACTGGACGGCCGGTATGGAAGAGGTCAGGGTTCCCAATGCTGATATGACCTTCCTGATGGACAGAAATTGATTGGACTGTAGCAGTGACACCACTTGTACCAACTTTTCCTGTTTTTCCTCTGGAAGAAAAATTTTTTGTTCCAAAAAGTTAATACGGAAACCCAGGAATAACACTTCCTGTGAGGGAATCAGATTTGATTTTTGAAGGTTTAAAATCCCTATGGATTCTAGGTGAACACGGGCTCTGAGCAAGTTTTCTTGAAGACCTTCTCTGGTCTGAGCAAAAAACAGCAGGTCGTCCAGATAAGGAATAACTGAGATCCCTTCTAGACGCAGAGGCGCCAGTGCTTCGGCCATTATTTTTGTGAACACTCTTGGGGATGATGACAGGCCAAACGGGAGTGCTCTGAATTGCAGATGTACCACTTTCTTCCCTTCTTTCAGTGCTAACCTCAGATATTTCTGCGACCTGGCGGCAATAGGAATGTGGAGGTAGGCATCTCGTAAATCTATTGATGCCATGTAGCACCCTTGAAACAGGAGGTTTCTTACTGAAAATATGGAATCCATCCGAAACCTTCTGTACTCTACTGATTTGTTCAGCATTTTGAGATTCAGGATAAGACGGAACTTTCCTGAAGGTTTCTGAACGAGAAAAACATGTGTGAGTAGAACCCCTGGAAGAACTCCCCTGCCGGGACTGGAACAATGACTTTCTGAGTTTTCAGTTCCTGAATTAGGGACTTCATGCCAAAAGCCTTGACTGCATCCCTTGGGACGTTTGTCACCAAGAATCTTTTTGGAGGTTCTTCCGTGAATTCTATCACATACTCCTGGGAGAGCATATTTACAATGAACTGATTTGAAGAAATGGCTCTCCACCGAGGAAGAAACTCCTGGAGTCTTCCCCCGACCTTGGAGGGAGTCATTGTGGTTTTCCGGAGGTCGCAGGAGGATTGAAGAGCACTCCACCCCTACCTTTGGGCTTCTGAGAAGACCATGACTTGTTCTTGCCCTGCATTTTTCCTTCCTGCTGACCTATTTGGGGCCAAAAAAAAAAACGCTTACGGGTTTGCGCCTGTTTTTTCTTAACCGGAAACGACTTTTTCTTATCTGCCGTACGGTCAAGAATGGACTCTAGCTCCGAACTGAATAGCAGATCACCTGCAAAAGGAATACCACACAGTCTATTTTTAGATGCAGCGTCCCCTGGCCACGTCTTCAGCCATAAGGCCCTTCTGGCAGAATAAGTTAAAGCTGCTGACCTGGCTGACATGCGGATAGATTCCGCAGACGCATCCGCAATATATGATATTGCAGCAGACAGGGTTGAAAAGGAGTCTAGAATCTCCTGTTTTGAGGAATCTGCGGTGACATGGGCCTTCAACTGGTTAACTCAGTGATCTAAGTTCCTTGCAACACAGGTTGTTGCCATTGCCGGTTTCAGATTGTTCATCACGGATTGCCAGGTTCTTTTAAGAAGCAGGTCCATCCTTTTATGCATGGGCTCCTTCAGAGTGCCCATGTCCTCAAAGGCGAGGTCCGTAGACTTAGAGACCTGAGAAAAGGCAGAGTCCAATTTTGGAACCTTGTTCCATATAGAATCCGGATTTTCCTCAAATGGAAATCTTTTCTTGTGAGCCTGAGAAAAGAAAGGCTTTTTCTCAGGTTCCAGCCACTCTTTAATCATATCAGTGATAACCGAATGGACTGGAAAAGAACGGCCTTTTGAATCTCCTAAACCAGCATACATGCGGTCATGCAGGGAGAGTTCCTTCTTTTCCTCTTCTATCCCCAAAGTGGCATGGATTACTTTCAGGAGTCCTCCCACCTCTTCTAGTGACATTTTGTATTTAGAAGTGGCATCTGATTCATTTTCCTCCTCAGAATCTGTTTCATCTGGAGCGAGGGAAACGGACCCTTGGGAAGCGTCCTGGGATATCGGACCCCCCAAAATTATTTGAGAGCCGCCCTGGGGTTCTGAAGATGGCTGCGAAACTGAAGAATCCCCAGAGGGACCTGGTTCCTCTCTTAGGTTTGACCTAAAAGCTTGAAAGGTGGCCCGGAGCTCATCCTTTATTGTAACCAAATCGCCACATACGGATGGAGTCTCCTCTCTGACCAAATTTGTAATGCACTCTGCACAAAGTGTTTTGGTCCAAACATCGCTTAATTTCTCTTTGCAGACAGGGCACCTTTTCTTGACTGGTTGGGCAGAACCTTTGGCCTGGACAAACAGAAAAGAGACATGGAACCATGCTTAAAAGGCTGCAATACAGCACAAATAAGACACCCAGGTGCACTAAGGAAGATAACATCTTACTTCCATGTGCCCAGCAAGCCACCACCACCACCACCACCTAATCCCCTTTTGCAGGGCAGATATACTAAACCTAGCCACTGCAACATACATTCCCAAGGATGGAGGTGGGGGTGGTGGGGGGAAAGGGTGAGTAACCCCCCCACAGGAGAAAACGGCCCAGGGTAATAGAGGACACAGTCCCTTACCTTAGCCTTGCTGGGGCCTTGGCTTGCCCCCTTATCGGCTGCATCGCTATCCATAGCTGTCTGCGGGCGCATGGTGAAACAAACGGTTCCAGATTCTAAAACGCCGCTGCGCTGACCTGGAACCGGAAATAAGGCACCAGGTGACCCTGCCCTCTCCCTCTGCGATTTGTGGTCGGAAATGACGTGCACACCGACCCGAAAGTGCTGCTTCTTCCCATTACAGGATGTGGCTGAGGCCCTCCTCTGCCACCAGAAACATGGCGGCCGCCAACGTTCATTGCTCCAATGCAGCCAGCAGGGAAATGGAGGACGGCTCTCTGTCTGGCCAAAAATTGGAAGTAGCACCCCCAGACGTACAGGCTCTCCCCGAGCACGGAAGAGGGAGCCCACGGGACCGTCCATCTGGAAGGCAAGTGGGAGGCTCACTCTCCTAGCCAAAAAAGACCTAACAGGTGAGAACCTGTGTCTCCCAGGGAAAAATCTGAGAGATCGTGGCTCCCACCAGAGGTGTTCCTCCAGCTGGAGGAAACACAAAAAACTGACAAGGCAACGTGGAGGACTCCAATTAAAGACTTAATTGATGAGGTGTTTCCTGTGGGAGGAGGAGCCATGATCTCCCAGGTGCTGTCCTGAAAGACGTTTTGGAAAAAAACCCTTATATCACAACAAACCAGCAAGGAAGGCATCGCTGGAGAAACTGCTGGAATTTGTGAAGACTCGGGTCCCCAACGCAGAGATCGAGTTTGTGGATAAGAAAATTGATAGCTTGAGAAGCATGCATAGTAAGGAGCTTCAGAAAGTCCATAAGTCCATGAGGTCAGGAGCAGCATCAGAAGACGTGTATGTACCCAGTCTGTGGTACTACAACAAGATGCAGTTTCTGGAAGACCAGATTAAAGCCAGGGAATCACTTTCAACTCTTCCAGCCCCCCTTCCATCCACCCTTCCCTCAACCCCAGCTGAGGCTTCCGAGGACCAACCTGGGCCTTCCAACCTGGAAGAAATTGAGGAGCCCAGATGGAGCCATGTATAGTATTTTTAAGCATATTTTTTGTCTGAAAATAATTGTTGTTAACTAGATATTATTGCTAACAAATGAATGATTAAACAAAAAGTGTTTTACATATCAATAGACAGTAGGGGCCAAAAATGATTGGGACAAGAATGAAAAATGCTGGGCTCAGAATGATAGTCTTTTCTATTTATTAACATTTCATTTGCAACAGTCATGAGCTGAAAATTGTGTGCGATTGATAAACCAAAAACTAAAACTATGTCCCTTTTTCATACACAGGAAGACCTCAGCCAGGACGAGGCTCTGGAATGTGACACACAGGAGGAGGCGAGGGTAAGTGTCAGCCAGGAGGTGGCGGGGCCCAGTAGCCTCACCCAATCCCAGGTGCCTCCCCTCCGCCTTACAACAAAAAGGCCCAGGAAGGGGAGGAACATGGAGATGGCAGCACTGGACCTCATTAAGGAGGCTAATGATGCCCTGAAAGACCCCCTCGAAGCTGTAGAAGCCTATGGCATCTATATAGCCTCAAATTTGCAGCAAATAGAGGAGGGCCCACGCCGCAAATGCGAGAAAATCATTTTTGAGGCCATCCATAAGGGGTTGAGTGACCAAATGACGAATGACATCCACTTTTGTACGCTCGCCCATCCTCCTCCTCCTCCTCCTGCCACAAGTCCACCTCCAGAGCCACAGCCTGCAGGGAAGGCTGCAGGGCAGCGTGGAGGGAAGGTTGCACGGAAGACAAGAAAGTGATGGCCTGGGTTCAGTTTGGTCTGACAGAAGACGCAGCCTGTTGTAGTACCACAGCCTGGGGACATACATGTCATCTGCTGCTGTTCCTGATCTCTGGGAGTCCTGGACCTGGACCAGATTGTGCTCCCTTCTATGTGGACTTCTAGCATTATAAAGAAGAAGAGAATGCACTGCATTGAAAGATTTAAAAATTTGCAGTGTGACGAATGTGCCATCTCCATTACGAACTGTCATTTTATCAGACTAAGCGGCTCCGTCTCGTACGGATTCTGAGCATGCGTGTTTTTTTGAGCGTCGGAATTGCACACACACGAACGGAATTTCCGATAGGAACTTTTTCCGTTGGAAAAATTGAGAACATTCTCTCAATCTTTTGCTGGCAGAAATTCAGCCAGCAAAAGTCAGATGGAGCATACACACGGTCGCATTTTCTGACCAAAAGCTCTCATCAGTCTTTTGCTGGCCGAATTTCCGATTGTGTGTATGCGGCATTACTCACTGGCTCTCCTGCGATGCACAGTTGTCCAAACCAAGTCTGCTCTCTCAGAAATTGTTGTCTATTTGCAGTGCAGTGGACATAATCATGTAATTGCCTATACTGCCAATGAGTAAAGTCTTTCGCCTCAAGTTCTTTTTTTAATTTGTCAAAAGTCTTAATTTTGCCATCGTCTACACAGTGGGCAACAGTTGTGGGAGTCTTATCTTCTCTATGTGGGAAGGACATCGTAGTGTGACCTAACGCAAACTCTGTGTTATGGATCAGTGGGGTCAGAAGACAAGGGGTCGAGGCAATGTTATATTGTTGTGACACTGTGTGAAAGATTTCTAATGTTGGTCCGATTGTGGGGTGTAGTGCTATGTTGGCAGGGCGTGCCTCTTTGGTGACCCATGGTACAAATCTCAGAGGGATCTCAGTCTGTAGGCTTTCTATTCCCACCCAATCTTTGGAAGAAGCGTGACAGTTCCAATCAACAATTTGTATGCGTCGCATAGTAATAATGTTTGAAATGTGGTTGATTAATACCCCCCTCTGCTTTTGGGGTAGTCAGGGTTAGCATGCTAATGTGTGATTTCTTCCTGGCCAGATGAAGTCTCTCAATGTCGTGTTCAGTAGGGAGAAGAACTTTTTAGATAGTCTGATGGGCAGGGTATGGACCAGGTATTGCCCAGGAACACCCTGGGCAATACTGTCATCTTTACTGCCGCTGCCCTCCCAAACCAAGATATTGGCTTGAGATTCCAGAGTTGTAGGTCCCGTCGCGGGTTGTGTAGGATGGGATGAAAGTTTTGTGTATAAAGACTAGGGATGAGCTGAACACCCCCCGGTTCGGTTCGCACCAGAACCTGCGGACGGACCGAAAGTTCGCACGAACGTTAGAACCCCATTGACGTCTATGGGACTCGAACGTTCGAAATCAAAAGTGCTCATTTTAAAGGCTAATTTGCATGGTATTGTCCTAAAAAGGGTTTGGGGACCCGGGTCCTACCCCAGGGGACATGTATCAATGCAAAAAAAACTTTTATAAACGGCCGTTTTTTCGGGAGCAGTGATCTTAATGATGCTTAAAGTAAAAAAAAAAAAAAAGTGAAATATTCCTTTAAATATCGTACCTGGGGGGTGTCTATAGTATGCCTGTAAAGTGGCGCGTGTTTCCCGTGTTTAGAACAGTCCCTGCACCAAATGTAATTTTTAAAGGAAAAAATCTCATTTAAAACTGCTTGCGGGTTTAATGTAATGTCCGGTCCTGGCAATATGGATGAAAATCAGTGAGACAAACGGCATGGGTACCCCCCAGTCCATTACCAGGCCCTTTGGGTCTTGTATGGATATTAAGGGGAACCCCGCACCCAAATTAAAATAAGGAAAGGTGTGGGGCCACCAGGCCCTATATACTCTGAACAGCAGTATACAGGCGGTGCAAACAAGACAGGGACTGTAGGTTGGTTGTTAAGTAGAATCTGTTTGTCATTTTGAACGGGTACATTTTTAACGTGTCCAGCCAAAAAATCTTTAAGCTTTTTGGAAAACATAGGGAAGGGTTATCACCACTGTGACATTTGTTTTGCTGTCTTTCCTCCTCTTTAGAAGATTTCACCTCACTTTTTGTCCCAATGACAAATGCTTTTTGAGAATTTGGGGTTTTTTGTGGAACAAGGATTGGAAAGCATTAGTGGAAAGGAGAAATGTTTTTCCCATATTAACTCTTACAGGAGAGAATTTCCCGTCCTAGGGGTAGATTTCATCTCACTTCCTGTTGTCTCCTTCCGTTTGCAAGTAGGAGTCGTTTGTAAGTTAGATGTTTGAAAGTAGGGGCCTGCCCTATATACTCAGCAGAAATTTGGGCCTTAGGTGTTGTTGTGGCCACAACACTGTAAGCCCTCACAGAGCCCTGCTGTGAAATATTAGATCAAGAATTGTAATTACATGCCCCTGTTGAACAGGGGCAGAAAAACTGGGCCTTTGGTGGTGGTGGTGCTGGTGCCACAAAACTGTAAGTGCTCACTCGCTCTTGGTGGGTGCAGAAATGGGCCCTGCTGTGAAATATTAGATCAAGAATTGTAAATACATGCCCCTGAACAGGGGCAGAAAAATTGGGCCTTTGGTGGTGGTGGTGCTGGTGCCACAACACTGCAACCCCTCACAGACACTCTAGTTGGAACGCAGGAACGAGCCCTGCTGCAAAGTATTGCATCAAAAATTGTAATTACACGCCCCTGTTAAACAGGGGCAGAAAAATTGGGCCTTAGGCACTGGTGGTAGTGCCCAGAACCAAAAATGTTCTTACAAGCTATCAGCGTGATGATTGAGGAGGAAGAGGATAATTACTCAGGGATAGTCACTCAGCATCAGCATAGACAGTCTTTGAAGGGATCTGAGATTTCAAAAAAAAATTATTCGGTTACATCAGCATCAGGTGCTTGGTAGCTGGTGGTGATCCAAGACCGATTCATTTTTATGAAGGTCAGTCGATCGACCAAGTCGGTGGACAGACGCACCCTGTGATCAGTTACCACGCCTCCAGCAGCACTGAATGTGCGTTCCGAAAGAACGCTGGATGCAGGACAGGCCAGTAGCTCAATTGCATACTGTGCAAGCTCTGGCCAGTGATCCATCCTCAAGACCCAGTAACCCAGAGGATTTTCGGTGGGAAAGGTGTCCAAGTCTGATCTTGCCCCTAGGTATTCCTGCACCATGTAAAACAGACGCTGGCGATGGTTGCTGGAACCGATCATACCTTGGGGCTGCGGACCAAAAAATTGTCTGAACGCATCGGTCAGACGGCCACCTTCTCCACCGCTCCTTCTTTGACTGACCGAAGCCTCAGCAACACATTGTCCAGAAACAGGAATTTGTAACCTCCCAGTCTCTGGGAACGCGTTGCACAGACCTTTCTGCAAGGTATCTTGAAGATGTTTCATCCTCTGCTCCCTCTGCGATGGCAAGATAAGGTCCGCAACCTTACCCTTGTAAGGTGGATCAAGGAGGGTTGCCAGCCAGTATTGGTCCTTCTCCTTGATACCACGAATACGAAGATCCTTACGCAGGCTTTGCAGGATCAGGGAGGCCATGCAGCGTAGGTTTGCTGAGGCAATCGGTCCGGAGTCCTCTGGGTCACTAAGGACGACATGGTCCGCAGCCACCTCCTCCCAGCCACGTACAAGTCCATGTGTTTCTTGGGACTGATCCCTTAAAGACTGCTGCTGATGCTGAGTGCCAGGCTCCACCTCCATACTGACACAATCTTCCTCCTCCTCCTCGTCCTGTGTGATCGGCGGGCATGCAGGAACACTGTCTGGATAAAGGGGGCCTTGAGAGCTAAGGAAGTCCTCCTCTTCCTGCCTCTGTTCTGCCTCAAGTGCCCTGTCCATTATTCTATGCAGCGTGTGCTCCAACAGGTGGACAAGGGGGACAGTGTCACTGATACATGCACTGTCACTGCTCACCATCCTCGTGGCCTCCTCAAATGGTGACAGGACAGTGCATGCATTCCTGATCATGGCCCACTGGCGTGGGGAAAAAAAAAAGCTCCCCTGACCCTGTCCTGGTGCCATAGTTGCACAGGTACTCATTGATGGCCCTCTGCTGCATGTGCAGCCACTGCAGCATGGCCAACGTTGAGTTCCACCTGGTGGGCATGTCACAGATTAGGTGGTTCTTGGGCAGGTTAAACTCCTTTTGGAGGTCCGTCAGCCGAGCACTGGCATTATATGACCGGAGGAAATGCACACAGACTTTCCTGGCCTGCCTCAGGACATCCTGTAGGCCCGGGTACCTGCCCAAGAACCGCCAAGTTAAGGACGTGAGCCAAACAGGGCACATGGGTCATTTGTCCCTGTCGGAGGGCAGAGAGGAGGTTGGTGCCATTGTCGCAAACCACCATTCCTGCCTTAAATTTGCGTGGCGTCAACCACCTCTGAACCTGCCCCTGCAGAGCTGACAGAACCTCTGCCCCAGTGTGGCTCCTGTCCCCCAAGCACACCAGCTCAAGCACCGCATGGCTTCTTTTGGCCTGCGTACTTGCGTAGCCCCTTGAACGGCTACGGAGCACCACTGGTTCCAAGGACAAAGCACAGGAAGAGGCCATGGAGGAAGAAGAAGAGGAGGGGGTGGAGGAGAGAGGTGTGTCACAATCATTAGCATTTTGGAGGCGTGGTGGCGGAACAACCTCCAACACTATTAGACCTTGTCCTGCATCCTTCCCAGCTGCCAGCAGAGTCACCCAATGCGCCGTGAAACTTAGGTAACGTCCCTGTGCATGCCTGCTGGACCATGAGTCAGCTGTAATATGCACCTTACCGCTGACCGCCCTGTCCAGCGAGGCATGGACATTGCCTTCCACATGCCGGTAGAGAGCCGGAATCGCCTTCCGTGAGAAAAAGTGGCGTTTGGGTACCTGCCACTGAGGAACCGCACATTCCACAAACTCACGGAAGGGGGCAGAGTCTACCAACTGAAAAGGCAGCAGTTGAAGTGCTAGCAATTTTGCCAAGCTAGCATTCAACCGCTGCGCATGTGGATGACTGGGAGCAAACTTCTTTCGGCGGAGCAGCAGCTGGGGCAGGGAAATTTGCCTGGTACAATCTGACATCGGTGTACCAAAAGCAGATTGCCCACAAGTACTTGGCTGTGACACACCTAATTCTACACCTTCATTCCTCTCAGTGCAGGTCTCAGAGAGGACTGAAGGTATAGTGGGGTTGGAGATCTCAGTTGATGAGGAGCAAGGAGAGGTCCTCTTTGTTCTTTGGTGTGGGTCTTTTAGATACGCTTGCCAACGAACTGCATGGCAGGTCAACATATGTCTGGTCAAGCATGTGGTACCCAAGCCGGAGAGATTTTGGCCACGCGAGATACGCTTGAGACATATGTTGCAAATAGCAGCGGTGGGATCTGATGCACTCATCTCAAAAAAGGCCCACACCAAAGAACTTTTTGAATAACGCGCAGAGACTGCAGGGCCCTGCACATGTGGAGCTTTGGGGTGTGATGCAGTCAATGTGCTGCCCTTAGGCTGGCCCCTGGCCATCCTGGCTCGTTGGTGATGTGCCGCCTCCTCCTCCTCCTCTTCCTCTCTCCTATCAGGCACCCACGTTGAGTGAGTGACCTCATCATCCCCTCCCTCCTCATCACTGGAGCAAACCTGGCAGTATGCTGCAGCAGGGGGAGCATGACTGCCAGATTGCTGTCCTTCTTGGGCACCCCCTCTGTCCGTGCTCATGTTACTGCCTTCATCGAGCTCAGTATCATCATCAGAGCCTTCCAAACGCTGGGCATCCTCCTGGAGCATGTACCCAACACTGTGGTCAAACAGTTCGAGGGACTCCTCAGGAGGACATGGTGGGGCTAGGGAAGGAGTCACTGATGACATTGAGCCGAGGGAAGAGGCCGCTGCTTTGCCAGACAAAGTACCCTGGGCATGGGTGAGAGAGGATGAGGAGGATGAGGACGGCTTGGTCATCCACTCGACCAAGTCTTCCGCATGTTGCGGCTCAACACGGCCAGCTGCCGAAAAAAAGGCCAAGCGTGTCCCACGGCCACGTACTGATGAGGATGCACCGTCTCCACGACCAGCACTAGACACAGAGCCTGCTTGCCCTCTTGTTGGCTTGTGACTGTCTGCCTCTCCTTCTTGGCCTTCCAGACATACTAATGGCCTGTAGCTGCACTAAGCTGGGATATATATATATGTACTGATACTGCAGCTAGCAAAATCAACTGCCTGCCTGTAGTATGAGAACACCACCAACCTTCTACAGGTAGCTTTAGCTGAACACTGTGCAGAGCTCGCAAAAAAATAACTTGTAGGTTTAGCTGAACACTGTGAGGTGGACGCACCACACTAACTTGTAGTTTTAGCTGAACACTGTGAGCAGGACGCACTGCACTAACTTGTAGCTTTAGATGAACACTGTGCAGAGGTCTCACTACACCAACTTGTAGGTTTAGCTGAACACTGTGAGCAGGACGCACGGCACTAACTTGTAGTTTTAGCTGAACACTGTGAGCAGGACGCACTGCACTAACTTGTAGCTTTAGATGAACACTGTGCAGAGGTCTCACTACACCAACTTGTAGGTTTAGCTGAACACTGTGAGCAGGACGCACGGCACTAACTTGTAGTTTTAGCTGAACACTGTGAGCAGGACGCACTGCACTAACTTGTAGCTTTAGATGAACACTGTGCAGAGGTCTCACTACACCAACTTGTAGGTTTAGCTGAACACTGAGCAGGACGCACGGCACTAACTTGTAGTTTTAGCTGAACACTGTGAGCAGGACGCACTGCACTAACTTGTAGCTTTAGATGAACACTGTGCAGAGGTCTCACTACACCAACTTGTAGGTTTAGCTGAACACTGAGCAGGACGCACTGCACTAACTGTAAATAGTCTAGCTGCCTGACTGTGGTACTAATAGGATCAAAAGAACACCAGCAATTTTATTCAGGTAGCTGTAAATACTGTAACAAGACAAGCCTGCCTGTCAGTAGGAAGATAACAGGAACGGATCTAGCTAAACTGAATACAGTAATATATATATATATATATGCGCAACACCTGGGATGCATATATATATATATACACAATACACTGTAAGTGCAGCTAAACTGACTGACTGTTCTGCCTAATCTATTAACTCAAATCAAATGTCACTGTCTCTCTCTCTCTATGAACGCCGTGCAGGCGGCCTTATATAGTGTGGGGCGTGTACTAAATCCCCTGAGCCATAATTGGCCAAAGCCTCCTTGGCTTTGGCCAATTACGGCACTCTGCTCAGACGGCGCTGTGATTGGCCAAGCATGCGGGTCATAGTGCATGCTTGGCAAATCATCAGCCAGCAATGCACTGCGATGCCGCAGTGAATTATGGGCCGTGACGCGGCACACGAATTTGGTGCGAACGGCCCATATCGTTCGCAATTCGGCGAACGGGCGAACAGACGATGTTCGAGTCGAACATGGGTTCGACTCGAACACGAAGCTCATCCCTAATAAAGACTATCCAGTTCTGGTGTAAGCCATATTCCTAAGTATTTAATCTTGAGATCTACCCATTTGAATGGACAGATGTTAAGTGCTTCTAACTTTGCATAATTGATCTTAAAGTTGGAAATGTATCCAAACAATTCAAAATCTTTCAATAGGTTGGAAATCAATATATGGAGGTTGTGTGAGGACAAATAAAAGGTCATCCGCATAAGAGGCTATTTTATGATATGTGTTCCTGTCCCCGCAATGTTTCAGTTTATAATAGTGAAATTAAGCTCAGGTGCCTGTAAGTGGGTGAATCGGCCTCATGGTTTCGCTCCTTCACTCTTGGCCTGAATCAGGCTGCAGTTCTCTGGAAGCGTTGGAGTGCTTAGGGGTAGAGCTGGGACCAGGGTTATGTTGTTTCTGGTATTTCCCTCTTGTTTGAAGTTTTAGTAGGTGTGGAGTGAGGCGAGACCTGGACACCATGTGCTTTCAGTGGGTTGCAATCAGGTAGATCAACAGGTGGAATCTGCAGGTCCTGGCAAAAGGATGAAAGGGATATTCCATTTGTAAGAAATACTTTGTCTGCATAATATCTCCAGCAGGGGGCGCAGTGCTCGTCTGTTGTTCAGAGTTATAGGGGAAAGGTCCTGAAATATGGATATCTCTGTGTCATTGAATGTGATGTGATCATTGCGCCTTGCTTTGGTCATGATTTCCACCTTTAGTTTAAAGTTTGGCAAACAACAGATTATATCCCTGGGGGGAGCTGTGTCAGCTGGCCTGGCTCTCAGGGCTCTGTGTGCTCTTTCAAAGTCAATCTGTGTGTCTGTTTGGCGTTCCAGTAGTTCATTAAACACATATTGTAAAGCAGATGGTATGTTGCCTGGTTCAACTGACTCACCCTTATATTGTGCCTTCTCCCCCTGTTGTCAAAGTCATCTAACTGGCGATTCATCTCAATGAGATGTGCTGAGTGAGAGTCTGTTAATTTTTCCAGGCGTGTGATGGCTTTGTCCCTTCTAGAGCCTGCCTTCTCCACCCCCTCCAGCTTCTCAGATAGTGATAGTATGTCTGCCTTAAGTTCTGTGATGGCAGTTGAAAAAGTACCTTTAATGTCTGCCGCTATCTTCATCATAGTGGTGAGAGTGAGGGGGTGTTCGGATGAGGGGGTATCTCTTACCTCACCCTCGTATGTGAACTGTTAGTCTTCACTGAACTCCTCTTCCCCACGAGGCTGCTTCATCTTGCATTGGGCCTTGAGGCGATGGAGCTGTGTTTTAAAGATGTCCGGGATACTTCTTGAGCCAGAAGGGGGTGCGGAACGACGGGAGCGGTTGCCGGAGTTGTGGTAAGTCTGCTCATTTTAGCCGTTGTTTACGGTGCCCTTTGTGCTAAAGGAGCCGAGGGTTTAGCGGAGCTCTTCTATTCTGCTGCCATCCGCTCTGCGTGCCAAGCCACACCCCGCAGTCCTCTTCTTTAATATTGGCTGGGGTATGGCTGGAGAAGGAGCTGCCACTACTACCATTGCTGTTGCTGCCACTCTCTGAAGCTTCCTGCATCATGGAGTAAAAGGCTAGCTTCTGTGTAATATAAATGGACAGCAACCATCAGCCAAGTTTTTATTTCATTAAAAGAGAAGAAGTTTTATTTTTTTTTATTTTTGCTGTTTTATACCTACCTAGGTGGATGCTGCATCTATCCCCCGGCGTCTCTGCACTGAGAACCGAGCGATCGAACACCGCTGATGGCTCGGTTCTCTTAGCTCCCTGAGAGCTGCTGCCTGTCAATCAGCAGCTCTCTGCTCTGCCCCCCCCCCTGCTCACTGGAGTGCTTAGCTGTGGAGGGGCAGAAAGCGGCTGCCTCAGGCTCTCAGTGGCTCTCTGAGAGGCTGAGGTGGGTATCAGTCCAAGCACCTGGCAGGTCCAGACTTTATTGTCATAATGACACTGTGCCTGGACTGATTTCTGTGACATCAGTAGAGAGCAGACTTCAGCCCACTCTCTGCTGAAAATGGGTCACAGGAGTGAAAAACGAATTGCACTCCTGTGATCCACAGGAGAAGACCAGCCAAACAAGCTCAGGCTGGACTTCTCCTTTAAGCAGATCAGGAGTGCAACAGTGAGATGTGCAGTATGTACTGAGTGGAATTAGACAGTCGCTGACCCTGTCCCATCAGCCACAAATGTAGAATGTGCAAACACAGATCTTCTGTGCTGAGACCTATGGCATCCAGGCACACTCGTTATGGTCCATCTCCCATGAAGGCCTCTTGAGCCCCTCCCCAGGGAAAGAGAGCCTTGACTGATGGGGGCATGGCTAGGTGCATGACAAGGGGAACGATTGGTTGGGACATGTGGGATGGGATGGGCCTGAGCTCAGGAAATCATGTGCCCCAGGGAATTCTGGGTCTTTCGGAAGAGTCGTCGGAAGAGCTGCCCACCCTCCTGCCCCTTTTTCCTATGTTATGGTATGTCACAGCGTGCTGCGGTTTTCTTGACCTTGCCAGTGGTTAAAGTTGCTGTAATGGGCTATGCTCTTGATGGAAAATTGGAGTAGGCCATCTGTCCAGCACTTATGGTAAGGCACAGGCCCCACTTCTCTCTTTTGGTTAAGTGCTCACAGTACGACTGATTGGCACTGGTTAAATATGTTCACATGTTATGTGTTGGAATTTAATAAAGCTGTGACCTTGTCCTTTCCAACCTAATTGTTGTAAGCGTCTTATTTAATGGGGTAAGGGGCAAGGGTGGTGGGGAAATTTGATCCCTTTGTGTTACGTTAATTGGGACCTAAGCCCATTGCGCCTCAGCAGTCATGGAACAATGTTCACATTCAATAGTCATTTCCCGTGTCCTTCACCAGCTCTGCGATCCCAATGCCAAGACTTATTTGTCGCACTATTGTCTGGGGCTCTATAGCTCCTTACACTGAGACAGCCATCGACATTCTTGGCAGCAAAATAATCATTAAACTCACTGTTTAGCAGAGGAGCCCCTAATCACATCTACAGTCAGGTCCATAAATATTGGGACATCGACACAATTCTAATCCTTTTGGCTCTATACACCACCACAATGGATTTGAAATGAAACAAGATGTGCTTTAACTGCAGACTTTCAGCTTTAATTTGAGGGTATTTACATCCAAATCAGGTGAACTGTGTAGGAATTACAACAGTTTGTATATGTGCCTCCCACTTTTTAAGGGACCAAAAGTAATGGGACAATTGGCTGCTCAGCTGTTCCATGGCCAGGTGTATGTTATCCCCTCATTATACCATTTACAAGGAGCAGATAAAAAGGTCCAGAGTTCATTTCAAGTGTGCCATTTGCATTTGGAATCTGTTGCTGTCAACTCTCAATATGAGATCCAAAGAGCTGTCACTATCAGTGAAGCAAGCCATCATTAGGCTGAAAAAACAAAACAAACCCATCAAAGAGATAGCAAAAATATTAGGTGTGGACAAATCAACTGTTTGGAACATCCTTAAAAAGAAAGAACATACCGGTGAGCTCAGCAACACCAAAAGACCCAGAAGACCACGGAAAACAACTGTGGTGGATGACCGAAGGATTCTTTCCCTGGTGAAGAAAACACCCTTCACAATAGTTGGTTAGATCAAGAACACCTTCCAGGAGGTAGGTGTATGTGTGTCAAAGTCAACAATCAAGAGAAGACTTCAGAGTGAATACAGAGGGTTCACCACAAGATGTAAACCATTGGTGAGCCTCAAAAACAGGAAGGCCAGATTAGAGTTTGCCAAACATCTAAAAAAGCCTTCACAGTTCTGGAACAACATCCTATGGACAGATGAGACCAAGAACAACTTGTACCAGAATGATGGGAAGAGAAAAGTATGGAGAAGGAAAGGAACTGCTCATGATCCAAAGCATACCACCTCATCAGTGAAGCATAGTGGTGGTAGTGCCATGGCGTGGGCATGTATGGCTGTCAATGGAACTGGTTCTCTTGTATTTATTGATGATGTGACTGCTGGCAAAAGCAGCAGGATGAATTCTGAAGTCTTTTGGGCAATATTATCTGCTCATATTCAGCAAAATGCTTCAGAACTCATTGGACGGCGCTTCACAGTGCAGATGGACAATGACCCGAACCATACTGCGAAAGCAACCAAAGAGCTTTTTTAGGGAAAGAAGTGGAATGTTATGCAATGGCCAAGTCAATCACCTGACCTGAATCCGATTGAGCATGCATTTCACTTGCTGAAGACAAAATTGAAGGGAAAATGCCCCAAGAACAAGCAGGAACTGAAGACAGTTGCAGTAGAGGCCTGGCAGAGCATCACCAGGGATGAAACCCAGCGTCTGGTGATGTCTATGCGTTCCAGACTTCAGGCTGTAATTGGCTGCAAAGGATTTGCAACCAAGTATTAAAAAGTGAAAGTTTGATGGATGATTGTTAATCTGTCCCATTACTTTCGCTCCCTTAAAAAGTGGGAGGCACATATATAAACTGTTGTAATTCCTACACCGTTCACCTGATTTGGATGTAAATACCCTCGAATTAAAGCTGAAAGTCTGCAGTTAAAGCACTTCTTGTTCATTTCATTTCAAATCCATTGTGGTTGTGTATTGAGCCAAAAAGATTAGAATTGTGTCGATGTCCCAATATTTATGGACCTGACTGTATATCCATCCTAATTCCTATTTATCCCTATCCAGTCTGCATTGATATCCATCACCATTTCCATTTCCAATCTGTAAAATAATAAAATACACAAAGTTAAAATCACTATTAAAAAACTTTTACTTTTCTTTTAAGAAAACTTTGCATCTGCATTTCCCAAATTAAGCAATGAGCCATCTGCAAACATCTGCAATGCAACAATCTATTCCAGATCAGTTGCCCTGTCCTAGATTTTGCAATTATTTTGCCAATTCAAGACAGGTATATACGTGTCTGTCTGTATTGCATGTTCAAACCTTAATACCATAGATAATAACATAAGATTAATAAAAGTTTACGCAAGAAATATATAAGCAGTTTTGAAATGCTAATGAAATGTTTAAATAATGTATTACACTTTAACTAAACCCATTAGGTGTGACATGCAACAAATATGTTAAAACACAAGACTAAATGTAAAGGAGGAGCTGAGAAGTTAAGAGAAAAAAAAAAAGGCAAGCACTTGAAGCAGATGCCACTAAATGTGTTAAAGTAGATGTACTATTTGCTGGAACGTCAGCAAAAGCTGAGATAAGCTGTGGTAAGTCAGACATTAATTTTTTATTCCTTTTAAAACTAAGATTTGTGGACTTTTTGGAACATATTATGCCTACAGTTGTGACTTACTATATGTCCATTCTCACAGAGGCGGCTCTAGACTTTGCGAGGCCTTAGGCAAAACGC
The DNA here is from genome assembly GCA_037952925.1 of Lithobates clamitans. Lineage (NCBI taxonomy): Eukaryota > Metazoa > Chordata > Amphibia > Anura > Ranidae > Lithobates > Lithobates clamitans. The sequence goes on from JBBGZY010000159.1 coordinate 3,569,086, forward strand.
ATATCTCTATCTCTCTCTCTCTCTCTTATAGATCAAATTGTGCAGCTGCCTACTCATTATCCTTGGTGCTGTCTCCTAAATGTGAAATAAATTTGCCAAAGTAAAACAAAAAAATAAAAAAAATCATTTTACAACATATTCTTGCATATAACCTGTTTAATGTAACAACACGCATGCAACAAGTGATTTTTTTTTTTTTTTTTACAATAATGTAAAATATAAAAAGATAAATATGTAACTTTGCATATTTGCTCAGTAGTGCATGGAACATAAGAGGTATAAAGTGCAATATTTTTCAAGTAACATAAAATAACTTAGTTTCTTGCATTCTTCAGAAAAACTTCAATAAAAAAATTATATTGGAACTTTAATCAGAAAATTAAGTCCTACTAGATCCCTTCAGGCCCCTTTTGCAGGTATAGCTGTGAAATATTTTACAAATAAGTGTCTATACTGTTTACAATTTAGTAGTACACTGTCTCTCCCCGCTTTGCACATGCTTAGTTGCACTCCATTTTTAGACACTGCTGAGTTTGTAGAGGCCAATCTGCTGACAGCCTTAAAGTGCAATTAAACTCTCCTATCCTTTACAGCCAAGGAAGCTGCTTCTGTTTGATCTGCAACTACCATGGTGCCACTCCAACAATTGCCTGTCAATTCTGAACAGGTGTCCGTTTAGGGTGCCTGCAGGAAAACAGCCTGGTGTAAGGGTGTCCTATTAGCATAGACATGCCAGGGTCCTTTCTCAGGCACTTACTGAAAGCCAACCAAAACAAAACAAAAAAAAAAACCCTTTGTTTCAAAATACAACAATATTAACACAATACCACAATATATGTGCTAACTATAGTTGAGGCTTATACACAAACCTCCTGGGAAGTTTTAACAGTAGTAAACTTTTTTTAATGTTTCAGTATCAGAACAGTATCATAAGTTTAATTCAGCAAAAGTTAGAGTTTAAAAACATTCTCCTACATTTCGCAGTTGTAAATTCATCTAGTACCATCAAATGCAGCCTCACTGTGCCCCATCAAATGCAGCCTCACTGTGCCCCATCAAATGCAGCCTCACTGTGCCCCATCAAATGCAGCCTCACTGTGCCCCATCATATGCTGCCACTGTGCCCCACCATATGCTGCCACTGTGCCCATTAAATTCTGCCACTGTGCCCCATCAAATGCTGCCACTGTGCCCATTAAATTCTGCCACTGTGCCCCATCAAATGCTGCCACTTTGCCTCATCAAATGCCGCCTCACTGTGCCCCATCAAATGCTGCCACTGTGCCCCATCAAATGCCGCCACTGTGCCCCATCAAATGCCGCCACTGTGCCCCATCAAATGCCGCCACTGTGCCCCATCAAATGCCGCCACTGTGCCCATCAAATGTTGCCAGGGGACAAATTACGTGCAGCTGGTCTGGAGAGTCACCGGCCGCTTATGGTGGCGCCAGTCCCCCCGGCCAAGCACGCCCATAATATTTACAAGTGCGGCGCTACATACAGTAAGCCGGCCACCCGCCCACCTGCACAGGGCCCCATCAAATTCTGCCACTGACTGTGCCCAATCAAATGCTGCCACTCCGCCCCATCAAATGCTGCCATCGACTGTGCCCAATCAAATGCCGCCTCACTGTGCCCCATCAAATGCTGCCACTGACTGTGCCCCATCAAATGCCACCACTGTGTCCATCAAATGTTGCCAGGGGACAAATTACGTGCAGCTGGTCTGGAGAGTCACCGGCCGCTTATGGTGGCGCCAGTCCCCCCGGCCAAGCACGCCCATAATATTTACAAGTGCGGCGCTACATACAGCAAGCCGGCCACCCGCCCGCCTGCACGGGGCTGTATTTGTGCAGGAGGCGGCCGCAGGAGCCAGGACTTGGGAGGATGGGTCGGGTGGGCTTTTTTTTGTGCGGGGGCGGCTTTTTTGCCACCCCTGCAAAGTGCCTCCCTAGGCCTGGGCCTTGTCGACCTACGCCAAGACACAGCACTGAGACAGGGTACAGACCATGAGACCATAGACAGACAGGGTACAGACCATGAGACAGACCGGGTACTGGGGACAGACCATGAGACAGACAGGGTACTGGGGACAGACCATGAGACAGACATTGGTAAAAAGAAAAACCATGCTTGATAAATAGTGTGATAACAGTTATTGATTAAAAAGAAAAAAAAAAAAAGAAAATAAATAACCAGTTACACTTAATGGTAACCGTGTTTCTGGGAAGTCTTCCAGGATGGCACCCCGAGAGATGACTGGTCCACCTGACAGGAAACACAATCAATCAAGAGGTTAAAGGCCCCCGCCCCTCCCAATGCTCCTCAGTTGTGACAAAGTATTGACCTACACCAGTGCACGAGAGTGAAAAACATAACCACCCCCACACTCTAAACATTACATCTTTCCTAAATAGAACAGGTGGGAAGTAGGCCTGCCGTCCTGGAAGACTTCCCAGAATCACCGTTACCGGTAAGTGTAACTGGTTATTTTCTCAAGTCGTCTTCCAGGACGGCACCCTGAGAGAAGAGCAAGTAGCTCAGGCCTACCTTTAGGGCGGGACCACCGCTTGCAGGACCTTCCTGCCAAATGCCAGGTCCTGAGGAGAAAGTAACTCCACTCTATAATGCCTCAGGAACGTGTTCTGGCTTGACCATGTAGCGGCTCTACATATCTGCTCCACCGAAGCTCCGGCCCTTTCCGCCCAGAAGGTTGCCAGAGATTGCGTGGAATGCGCTCTAAGATTTCTAGGAGATGCTTTACCTGACTGCTCATAGGCTAACGAAATGGTATGCTTAATCCATCTGGCTATAGAAGCCTTGGATGCCTGTTGGCCCTTCTTTTGGCCAGAGAAATTAACTAAAAGATGGCTGGACTTCTGAATTCCTTAACCCTTTCTAGGTAGGATAATAAACAGCGTCTGACGTCCAGACAATGAAAAGAAACTTCCCCTTCACTTTTGGGGTTACTACAAAAGGAAGGCAGCACCACTTCTTGAGTCCTATGGAACTTTGATGCTACCTTAGAGAGGTACAGGGGGTCCTGCCTAAGTATAACCCTGTCCTCGAATAAAGAAAAAAATGGTTCTTTAATAGAAAAAGCCTGAATGTCACCTACTCTCCTAGCTGAGGTGATTGCGAGTAAAAAGGCCAACTTAAAAGGTCAGGATCCTAAGGGGATCTGATCTATTGGTTCAAATGGGGCCTTTGTTAACCCCTCCAGTACTAGTGTAAGGGCCCAAGGAGGGCACCTGGACATTTGAACAGGGGACAACCTCTCCCTGACCAAGAGAAATCTCCTGATCAGGGGGGAAACAGGATAAGGCTGAAACCTGCGCCTTAAGGGTCTTGGTTGCCAAACCTAGATCTGCTCCATCCTGGAGAAATTCTAAGATAGCAGGGATCTCTCTTTGAGAAGTCCCTCTCTCCTGACACCAGCAAAAGAAATTGCCCAGGTCTTGGCGTAAATACGCCTTGTGACTTGCTTTCTGCTAAGAAGCAGTGTATCCACTACTCTGTCCGACAGTCCCTTCTCCCGCAGGTTCTGCCTTTCAAGAACCAGGCCGTCAGCTTGAAGAAGCTGGGGTCTGGGTGGCGGACTGGACCCTGAAGGAGAAGGTTGCCCCGGACAGGGAGGTGAAGCGGTGGGGCTATGGACCAACCCTGCAGGGTTGGAAACCAGGCTCTCTTGGGCCACCAAGGGGCTATTAGAATCAACTTGCTTTCCGAGAGGAACAGTTTTTGAAGGACCCTCGGAATTAGCCCCAGAGGGGGAAAGGCATAGGCCAGTCGGAAGTCCTAGACATGTGCCAACGCATCTATCCCCTCTGAGCCTCTCACTCGAGCAAGGGAAAAGAATCTCTTTACCCTTCTGCTTTTCCTGCGGGCAAAGAGATCTATCTCTGGAACGCCGAATTGCTGACTTACCAGGGAAAAGACCTCTGGATTCAGTTCCCATTCCCCCTGCAGAATCGGCTGCCGACTGAGGTAGTCTGCCTCTACATTTAATGTCCCCTTTATGTGGACTGCGGAGATGGAAGGAATCAGACTTTCCGTCCAGGACAGGATCTCTGCTGATAGGGATAGGAGTGTTGTAGATCTGGTACCCCCCTGATGATTCAGAAACGCCACTGCCGTGGCATTGTCTGACAAGACCTGCAGCTCCTGGCCCCTGATCCTTCCCACGAAAGTCTTTAGTGCTTCTCCTATGGCCAACAGCTCTCGAAAGTTGGAGGAGGCCTTTCTTTGTTTTGAATTCCAGGACCCCTGAACTATTACATCCTCTAGGTGGGCTCCCCACCCCCAGGAACTTGCATCTGTAGTTAACCTGAGAGGCTGAAGTTGCCTCCAAAAGGAGGCCCCCTTGAACGGTTTCGCTGTGGGGAAACACAATCAAAAACTGAGGAGCATTGGGAGGGGCGGGGGCCTTTAACCTCTTGATTGATTGTGTTTCCTGTCAGGTGGACCAGTCATCTCCCAGAGTGCCCTCCTGGAAGACGACTTGAGAAAAAGAGTCCAAAGAGCAGCAGCTTATTGCGAAATACACAAAAACAGAATATGGAGAAGAGAAGCTGCGCTGTTTAAAGGTTCAGTCCAACAATAGCTTGTAGGTGTCAGGATGTTAGATTAGTGACAGTTCAAACAGATCCAAACACTCAAGTGAGCCTGATCAGCGAATAAGCGAATTACCTTATAAAAAACTAGCTTACCAGATGGTAAGCAAAACCAAGCAGATGGCTATATTAAAGCCAAGGCCTTTACTTGTGTGCAGGGCTTTTTTTCCAGGGGGAACTTGGTGGAACTCAGTTCCACCACCTCTGGCTCAGCCCCTTGGGGGGGCCTGCTCACCTCACCTCACCCATTATTTTATGTGATTTGGAGGGTGTGTATGGGTGGGGGGGCGTCGTGGTTGAGTTCCAGCACCTATTATTTGAGAAAAAAAGCCCTGCTTGTGTTGGAAAATTGTCTGGACATGTGCGGGTTAGATTGGTTTCCTGTATTCTCCAAACACCCTGATGCCGTGGGACTACGATGGACCTCAGCATCTCAGCGGGGCATAGGAGAGAAGACCAACCATAGCATAATATTGCTTCAACAGGTTTATTAAAAACGCAGTATTGCACTTAACAAATCAGATAAAGATACTCCAAACACCTGGGGTTAGCTTTTCAATCATCCCGGCATCATGGTTGTTATGGTGTCAGGGTGATTGAAGCGCATTATTTCTATTATTACATTGTACTATAAAATGAAATCATTCAACTCACCATAATGCAGAATCAGTGGAAGCCCCGAGCGTGTCACCTGCCACCAGATGCCATCAGGTGCCCCCAGCAGAGTCCGTCCTTGCAACAGGTGCCTCCCCAGCAGAGTCCGTCCTTGCATCAAGTGCCTCCCCAGCAGAGTCCGTCCTTGCATCAAGTGCCTCCCCAGCAGAGTCCGTTCTTGCATCAAGTGCCTCCCCAGCAGAGTCCGTCCTTGCATCAAGTGCCTCCCCAGCAGAGTCCGTCCTTGCATTAAGTGCCCCCCAGCAGAGTCCGTCCTTGCATCAGGTGCCCCCAGCAGCAATGGCGTAGCGTGGGTTGTCAGCGCCTGGTGCAAGGCAAGAAATTTGCGCCCCCTAACCTATGGCCTTTTAGCACTCCCCGAGTCCCTTCCCTTCCTACAATAGTATTTACCAACCTGATTCCTACACTGACCACTACACTGACCTACCTATCCACTACACTGACCTACATGATTACTAGACTGACCATTACACTTAGCTACCTGTCCACTGCACTGACCTACCTGATTCCTATACTGACCAGTACATTGACCTACCTGTCCACTACACACTGTCTACTATATTGACCACTACACTGATTACCACTACACTACACTATCCATTACACTACAATACCCAGCAGAGCAGTGTCCAGAAGATGGTACCTGTGGTGCGTGAGGATGTGGGGCCGACCTAGGCCAAGCTACGGGTCCGAGGAGTCTTCCAAAGGGAGCCTTGTGAAAGGGGGGAGTTCCGGTCCTTCCATCAGTGTCCCCGTTCGTCGGACACACGGGGCGGAGGGTTGGCAGCTGTGGCGGCTGATCACTTCCTTGTGTTCAGTGGAGAGCAGGGAGGGGTCACCAATCCCTGCAGCCAATCAGAGCCATCTTAATAGCATCATGGGCCCCTGGGCAAAGTAATGCTATGGGGCCCCTGCAAGCTTGCCCCAATGTACGCACCTATTCTCAAGAATTAAAGTACAATATTTCTACTTTACAACGTGTCACTTGCCACCCGTCCCCTGTTACCAGATTCTGCATGTCACTTGCCACTGTCCCCTGTCACCAGATTCAGCGTGTCACTTACCATCCATCCCCTGCCACCAGATTCAGCGTAAGACTCGCCACCTAATTCCTGGCTCTCTCTCCATCCACCTTCAGCTGGCCATGCTGGGGGCTGCAGTTTCCCCTTTAGGATTTCTGGGGCTTGCCAGTCCTCAGGACTACATGCCCCATGATCCTCCTTTGTGCTCCTTTTTTTTGTCCAATGGGAAGGAGAGGGCTCCACCCCCTAGTACAGCAGCATGAGGAGGAGAGGGGGAAGAAAAGCCTGCAGCTGCTCTCTCCAGAGACAAAGCCTCTTTCCCCACTGCTGACAGGGGGATAGGCAAGAAATAGAGCCCTCTCGCACAGTTTCTTCTCTTCAGACCCGCTCGTTGTCAGCACTTGAGCTTCGGCGCCCCCCTCTGCCTGACGACAGCCCAGCTTGCAGGTGGAACCAAAGATGCTGCCGCATGCTGGACTGCCTGTGCCTGCTCAGCCTGACTCCATTGTCCCACTGCCGGTGCTATTTGTCTGGCTCTGATGGGCAGGGTTGCTGTTGGAAATCACGGCGGCCCTGTACAACCTACCTGACAGGGCCCCCCCTAAAAAATATCATCAAAACAATATTTTTGCTAAAAATACATAAAAATTATCATTAGTGGACACAAACACAACATAACTTACAAACGTATGGGGGGGGGACAGAAGGCTACGGTACGGGGGGCAGGATGGCACAGTACGGGGGGGGGGGCAGGAGGGCACAGTACAGCAGTTAGGAGGGTACAGTACAGGGGGGCCACAGAAAAAGGGGGACAGGAAGGTACAGCACGGGGGGGGGGGGCAGGAGGGCACAGTACAGTGGTTAGGAGGGTACAGTACAGGGTGAGGGTAAGTGAACACAGTACATGGGCCAGAAGGGTACAGGATAGGATACAATATAGGGGCAGTAATGTATTATACAGATATGGTCTCCTCAAGAAGAGCTGTGAAGGGAAGCTGACATCACAGATTCTGGCAGGCTCCCACTGGCCTAAATCTACAAATGGAAGAACAACCCCCCCCCCCTCTACTTTCCCTCCAGAGTTTCTGGCTTTCTTCTGGTGCTTTGCAGGGGTTAAGGAAGAACCCCAAAGGAGGAGCATCTTATTACTGCTGCTGCTTGTGTGGGTGGGATGTGTACTGCACCAATCACATGGGATGAATAGGAGAGGAGGGTCAGCAGGGATTGGTGCAATACACATCCCACCCACACAAGCAGCAGCAGTAATAGGATGCTCCACTTCAGGGTTATTCCCTAACCCTGAAAAAATGGGGGGGGGGGGTGGAGATGGGAACCATGGGGTAAGGGAGAAGGAGGAGGGTTGGGTGGAGGTGGGTAGGGGATGGATAGGGGTAGAAAAAGGAGGGGGATTTGTGCTAGAATGAGGGAAGGGGGTGAGGCATATAGATATGGGTGGAGGGGACTGGAGAGGGGTGGTCATGGATGGGGAATACTGTTGGCTGTGAGGAATAGCCACAGTATAATAAAAGCAAATAGGCTGTCTGTCAGGGAGGGGTAGAGGGTGAGATTCCATTAACTAGTAAAGATTCAGTGTTGGGGGTGTGCAGGGTGGGGGGTTCCAACCAGTTGCAGTGTTTGTGTATGGGGGGGGGGCACACACCTGTGTGAAGGTGAAGTGTCTGCAGAGAAGAAGATTGGGAGGGGGAGGGGAGTGAGGGACTATTGTTTGTAAAGTGTCAGGAAAGGAATGTCTGGATGGCTGTGGGAGCAAGTAGCGAGGGTTAACAACATGTGGGAGAAGAGCAGTGTGACAGGCAGAGACAGATGGGTGACCTGTGTGAGGATGAAAGGAAAGCAGGATGAGATAGTGGCTGAGGTGGGGAGGAAGATGCCAGGAGGGAGAGAGACATTGGGACAGCTGGACACAAGATACATTACAGCACTGACCTGTATGAAAAGAGACGACCAAAGTGAGGGGAACTTGTTGCTAAGAGTACTGCTGGGAGCAGTGGGAGGAAACTTCTAGGCCCCCCCATGCACCAAGTACCCCTGGGCAGTTCTCAGAGGTGCCTGTGTCTTAAGACAGCTTTAGGAAGGGGCCGTAAATGACATATCCACTTCCCCCACTCTCAGTATCCTGACAGTGACATCTCTCTATGTTCCACTACAGGAAAATAGGCAGTGCTGCTTTCAGATGCATCTAGCAGCTGAAGACAGGAGGGAGAGAAATCGGCTTTCAGTTGCTAGATGGATTGTTTCTGCATTTGCTCAGGGGTGCCTGCTCAGTAAGACGGCCCTGCAACCAATAGGCTTCAGTGTACAATAGAATTTTCTATTTGTACACTGAAGAGAGAAGCAGCCCCTCTGCACTGAACACTAGGGGAAACAACACTCATGGCGGCAGTGGCCATTTTTGTGTAGCCCCTGCTGTTTGTAGCCAAAAACATTCCCGATTTTCCCGGGACAAAAGCAAAATCCCGGGAAAATAATCGGGACAAGCTTAAATCGGGACGAGGGTCCCAAAATCGGGATTGTCCTGGGAGAAAAAAAAAAAAAAATCGGGACTGTTTGCAACTATGGGCAGGCGATGAATGTGAAGACGATAGAGGAGATGAGCAGGAACACGAGTGTAGACAAGAGAGAGAAGGTGTGAAAAAAGACACAGGATTAGAGAGAGGAGAAGACATAACGCATGAGAGAGAGTAGATGACAGAGAAGATGTAAACCAAGGAGAGAGTGTAGAAATGGCAGCATACAGAGGAAAGTGAAGTCACAGAGAAAAACAACATTGATTATTACATTCGTCCCCACCAGAAAAACTTGAAGATATTTTTTAAATTATCACCCTCAACAAACATCAAGAAATCCATTGGTACAGAAAGTGTTCTGGTGCAAGCATGGCACTAATAGACGGTGGCTTACTTACTGCCAAGAACGCCATGCATTACATTGCTCTGTCTGCATAGCATTTGCAAAGTTAGCTGGCAAATCTCCATAAGTGGTATGACAGACTGGAAACATGTGCATCAGCGCGTAGAGGAACATGAAAAGAGAAGAGAATGGCACACAAAACCTGTGCAGAGACATACTTCTTAAATGCCTCTAAATCTGACGTTAAACATTTACTTAGTGGAAGTCAGCTGTCCTCACACAAAGAACAAATCAGAAAAGGAGGACAAATACTGGAGCTTGTAGTTGATGTTGTAAAATTGATTGGCAAAAGAGGACTTAAGCCGCGTACACACGGTCGGACTTTTCATCTACAAAAGTCCGACCGACGCCGACGGACCAAAGCCGGCAGACAATCCGATCGTGTGTGGGCTTCCCCGGACTTTCAGTAGACTTTTCCAGCCACAAATCTGACGGACTTTAGATTTGGAACATGCTTCAAATCTTTACGTCTTAACTCCGCCGGACCCAGAAATCCGCTCATCTGTATGCTAGTCCGACGGACAAAAACCCACGCTAGGGCAGCTATTGGCTACTGGCTATCAACTTCCTTATTTTAGTCCGGTGTACGTCATCACGTACGAATCCATCGGACTTTTGTGTGATCGTATGTAGGCAAGTCCGTTCGTTAGAAAGTCTGCCACAAGTCCGTCGAAAGTCTGTCGGACGGGCTGTCGGACTTTTGTAGCCGAAAAGTCCGACCGTGTGTACGCGGCATAAGCCATGGGTCAGAGAATGAGGCTGCATACATGCTTGATGACAGCAATATCGATCTTGGTAACTTCTTAGACATCATACTTGCTTAACAGGAGTATAATATCTGTCTGAAAGCGCATTTAAAAGAATGCATTGAAAAATCTAAGAAGCTACATCAGACTGGGGCAAAAGGCAGAGGTTCTCCGGATACGTTACTGTCTGCAAGAACCATTAATTTTATCATTGGCACCATTCAGCACCTTATTCAGGAGACCATTGTGAGAGACACAAAGAATGCCGTAATGTTCTCGGTGCAGATTGACACCACAGAAGACATCACCTCACAAGACCAGCGTTCTATTGTTTTGCAATATGTTACAGACACCATTCATGAAAAGCTTCTCAGCATTGTCAAGTGTAAGGAATCTACTGGACAACATTTTGTGGATATTGTTTGAGCTTGCAGGAAAGGGTCAATTTGGACTTAAGCAAGTGTATTGGACATGCTACAATTGGTGCCTCTAACATGCAGGGCCGCTACAAAGGCTTTTCTGCTCAGATGTCCTCATTTTCACCAAATCAAGTGCATGTTTGGTGCTATGCCCATGTTCTTAACCTAGTTTCTTTATTGTACATCACGGAACACAGAGCCACAGTAATTACTGTATGGGTTATATAGGCACTTTTAGGTGATGGACACTGGCACACCCTAGACAGGAAGTTTAGCTCCCTATATAACTCCTCCCCTTACTGGGAGTACCTCAGTTTTTCCGCCAGTGTCTTAGGTGTTGTTCACGAGTAAAGATGTACTAGGCTGAGCTCCACTGGAATATTCCTTTGCTGGGGCAAGCTATGCAACCGGATCCATTCAAAGTGTCTTTTCAGGCCGAACTGAATGGTACCCGGGCCTCGTGTCAGAAGAAACAAGGTTTGCCTGTAACGCTTCTCTTTTTAGAGAGCTGGACCCCGGGATCCAGTGCTTGGTTTTTTCAGCCATATTTCCTGGCAGGGTGCTTTACGGGTCCAGGAATGTGGATCCCCGATAAAAAAAGGGCCCCGGTTCCTGAAGGTTTTTTAAATGGAGCCCACCATGAGTGGTGAAGATTGGGTCTGTCTGGTTTACCACAGAACCCTGCAGCTGGATAAGGTAAGTGGAGATTCTTAAGGAATTTTTCTAATTCTTATGGGTCTTCTCCTTTAAGTAAAATGTTGTCATGCCTAAAGTCGCCCCCGGGGGCTGTCAAGAGCACGTACCTGATTCCATGCTTGTCAGTCATGCTCTGTGTCACTTCCTCCAGCCCAAGCCCAGGTAAGATGTTGGAAGGGGGGCTTTTTCTTGTGGAATCCCCCACCTGGACAGGTATTTCTTCTCTCCAGGAGGTGAGGGAGCAGGGGTCAGTCGGCGGTATGCCGCGCAGCTCTTGCCCTCACTTCCATAGTACAGCTGTTTTCTCCAGCAGCTCTCCTCCTCTACTCCACCCCAGCCTCTCCCCCCCCCCGCATGTCGCGTGGGAAAGCAGTCTTTTTTTTAAAAGTGAGGGGGGCGTGGTGGGAAGTCGGAGGGAGGGGGCAGGGCTTAGCGCAGCGTTGACATGCCACAGATGTTCACAAATGCGGGGCTGTGTAAAACTGTGTAAAGTGCACCTTTTGCAGGTGCATTCAGCTAACGTAGACACACAGAGCAGACGAGGTAGTGTGAGTGTTGGTGACACAAGGCATTCCCAGGGCACATTTACTTAGAATCAGGCTGAGCTTTAATAGCAGCGTCAGTTGCTGGACTATTTTCTCAGCAATTGGTGCTTTTATGGTAGTACCTCCGCATTTGTGGTTGGCACTATAGGCAGAAGGGGAGGTACAAGTACCCCAAAAAAGAAGGGCTCAAAGGGCTCACCCTCGGGCTCTAAGGACCCTCACTCTGCAACATCATCCCCCTGAAGGGCTAGGAAGGCTGGTCAGAGTGAGCCGTCGGGGTCGTCAGCCCCTGTCTATATTGCCAAGGAGGTTTTCTCCTCAGCCATGATTGGATTAGAGCAGGGGTCTAAAACTGGCCGCCCTTCAGCTGTTGCAAAACTACAAGTCCCATGAGGCATTGCAAGGCTGACAGTTACAAGCATGACTCCCTCAGGCAGAGGTATGATGGGACTTGTAGTTCCGCAACAGCTGAAGGGCCACCAGTTTGAGACCCCTGGATTAGAGGAAAGCTTAGCGTTTTTAATCACATCTCCACAGAGTGGAAGAAAATGCATTAGGTCCCCTTCTACCACCAGGACCCTCAAACAGAGTTACAGTTGGGGGGGGGGTAGAGGAACCCCCCTCAGGGGACCTTGAGGAGGCTGACGACTCCTCTTCCTAGGGATCAAGTGGGGAAGGACCTTCTTTAGCTTCACAAGCTGAGAAATTGCTGGTGCAATCCCTTACTGAAATGGTCCGCTCCACATTTAAAAGTTTGAGTTCACTAAAGCCTCCTCAAGCTTGCGTGCCTTTCCTGTCCATTCATTGCTGGAAAAGCTTATGTATTCTGAGTGGGATCACCCAGATGAAAACTTTTTTAGGAGGGAAAAAATGCTTAACACTTTATCCTATGGAAGGAAAAAAATTTACTAAGAGGTGGAGCATACCAGCAATTGACGCTGCTATATCCTCTGTAGATAAAAATTTGACTTGTCCGGTTCACAATGCTCAAAATGCGTAGGAATCCATCTGATTAAAAATTGGAATTCCTGTTAAAAAACATTTTCTCTTTGGCAGGTTCAGTAGCTCAACATGCAGTGGCGGCAATTGGGGTATGTCAATTCCTGAGAGACCATTTGAGACAGGTGCTCAAGGTTTTCCCTGAACAGCAGGCCCAGAATTTAGCCAAGCTGCCAGGGGCTTTGCATTTTGCAATTGACGCAATCAGAGATTCAATTCTGCAAACCTCTCGCTTTATGCTAGGGTTGGGGCATATCCGTAGAATCTTATGGTTGAAAAGTGGTCAGCCGAAGCGCCATGCAAAAAGCTTCTGGCTGGTTTTCCTTTCTGTGGTGAAAGGCTGTTTAGCGATGGGGAAAGGTACCCTTTTGCCAGTTAAGAAAAGGAGTAATACATCCTTTATTTAAACAGGCTCTTTCTCCAGTGCCAGGGGTGTCTGCCTTCAGGCAGTCGCGACGGCCTCCACCGTCAGGTTCAAGAGGACCTCTCCTTTTCAAGCATTAGACCGACTTTTGTCTCAAAAAGGGTCATGGCAGTCCCTGCGATGTAGCAGGGGTTGAGGTTTTCTTTTCACGGTGCCAAAACCAAATGGGGATGTCAGACCCATGCTAGATCTCAAGGATCTAAACCAGTTCCTGAATATCCACTTTTTCCGCATGGAATCAATCCAATCTGTTGTCTCCATCCTATAAGGAGGAGAACTTCTGGCATCAGTCGACAGGTATGCATACCTGCATGTGTCTTGATAGACAGGTCGGTAGCCCGCCTAGACCAAAGCATGGTCTCCACAATCAGCTACCTGGAATACCTAGGTTGGGTCCTCAACCTAGAGAGATCTTCTTTAAAACCATTAAGAAGACTAAATGCCGTGTACACGCAATCGGATTTTCCAACGGGAAATGTTCGATGGGAGCTTGTTGTCTGAAAATCCGACCGCGTGTAGGCTCCATCGGACATTTTTCGTTGGAATTTCTGACAAACCACATTTGAGATCTGGATCTCAAATTTTCCGACAACAAAATCCATTGTCGGAAATTACGATCGTGTGTACACAATTCGACGCAAAAAATTCCATGCATACTCGGAATCAAGCAGAAGAGCCGCACTGGCTATTGAACTTAATTTTTCTCGGCTCGTCGTACATGTTGTATTTCACCGCGTTCTTGACGTTCTGAATTTCCGAAAAAATGTGTGTGACCGTGTGTATGCAAGAAAAGTTTGAGCCAACATGCGTCGGAAAAAAAAATATGGGTTTTGTTGTCGGAATGTGCGATCGTGTGTACACGGCATACGAATACTTGGGTCTGGTTATAGATACAGCTCAGAAGAGGGTGGTATTTACCCCCAAAGATCAGTTCCGTGGAGGATCTTGTTCAGGTGGTCAGGACAAAGAAGGGTCCTTCTATTCGCCTTTGCATGAGGTTGGTGGGAAAGATGGTGGCTTCATTCGAAGCAGTTCCCTATGCTCAGTCTCATTTGAGACTGCTGCAAAACAGTATCCTGTATACTTAGAGCAAGAGGGTCCAAGCACTAGAGATTTTCCAATGCAGCTGTTGTCAAAGGTACGCCAGAGCCTTTGAGGAGCAGTCCTGGAAGAGGAGACTGTCCAAGGGAAATGGTCTAGAACTGAAAGGCCTTGCCCATTAACATTCTAGAGATTCGGGCAGTGCGCCTAGCCCTAAGGGCCTGGACATGCAGGTTGCGAAATTGTCCTGTCAGTGGCTTATATCAATCACCAAGGGGGCACCAGAAGCCATGCAGCCCAGGGAGAGGTAAACCAAAACCTAACCTGGGCAGAAAAGCATGTGCCGTGCATATCGGCAATCTTCATTCCAGGGGTAGAAAATTGGCAGGCGGACTACTTGAGTCGACAGCAGTTGTACCCGGAGGAATGGTCCCTTCACCCCAACATCTTCCTGGCTTTATGCCAAAAATGGGGGACCCCGGACGTAGATCCGTTTGCATCCAGGTTCAACACCAACTTGACAACTTTGTGTCAAGAACAAGGGATCCACTCGCATACGGAACAGATGCGTTGGTGACTCCGTGGAATCAGTTTTTACACTGATTTATGCATTCCCTCCTATTCTGCTGCTACCACAACTTCTTCACAGGATCAAGCAGGAAGGGAAGTCGGTGGTTCTTGTGGCCCCAGTATGGCCCAGAACATTTTGGTATGCAGAGATCGTAAAGATGGCAGTAAGGGCCCCATACCATCACATCCAGACCTGCTATCACGGGGACCGGTGTTCCATTCTACCTTACTAACGCTAAATTTAATGGTTTGGCTATTGAAACCCACACTCTGAAGAATTGTGGGCTTTCAGGCTCAGAGATATCTACCTTCATTAATACAAGGAAGCCAGCTTCCAGAGTCATTTAATATAGAGTCTGGAAGGCATATGTTTCCTGATGTGAGTCCAGGGGTTGGCATCCTAGAAAGTATGTTATAGGTAGAAGCCTTGCTTTTCTGAATAGGATTTTTTAATAGGATTAAAAATAAACCTGATCTTGAGTACCATCAAAGGCCAGGTCTCGGCCTTATCGACCACTTGCTTTGCACTTCCTGGTCCATAGTTTTATACAGGGGGTGACATGGCTTAATCCGCCGGTTAGGTCACCCTTAAAACCTTGGGACTTGGATTTGGTTTTACAAAAACAGCCTTTTTGAGCCGATACGACATACTCCCTTGATCCTTTTCACAAGGAAGTTGGTTTCTGGTTGCCATATCTTCGGCAAGAAGGGTATCAGAATTGGCTGCTCTTTCTTGTAAAAGAGCCATATTTAATTATTCATAAGGATAAGGTAGTAAGGAGTCCTCATCCTAGCTTTCTGCCGAAGGTGGTTTCAGGTTTTCATTTAAACCAGGATAGTTTTCTACCTTCATTTTTTCCAGAACCCTGTTCTACGGAAGAAGAGTCACTACATTCTTTGGATGTAGTGAGAGCAGTCAAAATCTATTGCTCAGTTTCAGAAAACAGATGTTTGTTTGTGTTGCCTGAATGTCCTAGAAAAGGACAGGCAGTGTCGAAATCCATTATTGCCGAAAGGATTTGGCAGGTAATTATTCAAGCTTATGGTTTGAAGAGGAAAGTTACACCTTTTCAAATCAAAGTGCACTCCACCAGGACGGTTAGTGCTTCGTGGGAAGTGCATCACCAGGCCTCTATGGCTCAAATCTGCAAAGCCGTAACTTGGCCTTCAGTCCATACATACAACAGATTCTATCAGGTGGATGTAAGAAGGCATGAGGATATCGCCTTTGGGCGCAGTGTGCTGCAGGCAGCAGTATAGGTCCTCAGGTCTGATTGCACCCTGCTTTTGTTGGTATCCCCTCCCCTCAGATAGCATTGCTCTGGGACATCCCATACAGTAATTACTGTGGCTCTGTGTCCCATGATGTACGATAAAGAAAATAGGATTTTTATAACAGCTTACCTGTAAAATCCTTTTCTTGGATTACATCACGGGACACAGGGGTCCCTCCCCTCTTTAATACACGTATATCGCTTTGCTACAAAACTGAGGTACTCCCAGTAAGGGGAGGGGTTATATAGGGAGCTAAACTTTCTGTCTAGGGTGTGCCAGTGTCCATCACCTAAAGGTGCCTATTTAACCCATACAGTAATTACTGTGGCTCTGTGTCCCGTGATGTACTCCAAGAAAAGGATTTTACAGGTAAGCCGTTATAAAAATCCTATTTTTGGCTCACACAATCCAAACAGTAATTCAATGTGGATCACTTTTTACAGTGCTTAATGACATCGCCGTGTTCTTTTGTGAGTCATATAAAAGGATGAATGTGTGGGAAAGTGAGAGCTAAGACAAGCACCAGAGACGACTCCTTAAATTGTATTGATCAGCTGCACATAGCTTCAGCGGTGAGACAATACATCCGTCACCGCTTGCTCACACACTGCAAAGACTGGGGACGTCACAGGCTCCTCCGTCACAGGAGGAGCCTGTGACGTCCCCAGTCTTTGCAGTGTGTGAGCAAGCGGTGACGGATGTATTGTCTCACCGCTGAAGCTCCGTGCAGCTGATCAATACAAACGCGATCGTGTGGAGTAGAGAGTTGAGTGAAACTGAGAAGTCTGATACATTATAGCCAATTGATTTAAATCTCTGTGCAATGGATATATATATTTTTATCTTTACATGTCCGGGATTCTGAGCGGAGTTTAACAAGAGAAGAACTGAAAGTAAACCTTATCTTGACACCATTTATTTATTTACTTATAAATTTTGCCACAGTATAACCGGTGTTCTGATGAAAAGTGTCCCCCCATCAGATAGTGTCCGCTCCATACTGCGCAGGCGCCGCGCTTGCGCAGTAAGGAGGACAAAGGAGACGCCGAAAGTCTCAGAAGAAGAACAGCTGACGAAGTATGAACGGCGCGTGCGCAGTGCATGTTACATTCTGTCACAGGCTCCCGCACGCTCCCGATGCTCGAGGGGGCGGATTTATAAAATGGGCGTATGTGGCTGCAGGTATGCCATCCCGTCCATCCAGTAGACATGCATGCATCAATACATGTTTAAATGCATCCATAAAACGTGTATAAATGCACAGTCTATAGTGCCCTGAAGGGGTTAAGATATGATGTTACATGAAACGACCCGTGGGCATTTGTAAAGGGATAAGATAAACAGAAACATAAAAGTATCCGCCTTTCTCACCGCCCCTTACAAACTTGTTTGGAAAAGTATCCGCCCCACACACCGCCCCTTACAAAATTGTACGAGCCTCGGGAGCGTGCGGGGCCGTGCGGGGGCATGTGCCATAATATGGTATTGAGTGCGCATGCGGCCAGCACAGCTGTCGATTTTCGGCTATTTTCGGAGTGTCCCGCTGCGCTTGCGCAGTAGAGAGTGGACGCTATCCGATGGGCCAGGTGCGCTTGCGCAGTAGAGAGCGCACAGTATCCGATAGGGGACAAAATACGATAGGACACCAGCACTGATTGAACTTGTTACATAGAACACTTGATGGATTTGGAGCACCTCATGTTAATGAATTAAAAAAAAAAAAAATCATTTTCATACATTGGATTTCAGTTTATGTTGAATAATTTATGTGGTACTGCACACATTTATATATTTTTCTAAACAGCAGACATATTTTTGTGCACCTGTATACTAATTAGTTTTAAATTATTTAAGCATCTATTTTATGCACATATGTATATTTTCTCCAAGCAGCAGCACCTGTATATTAAATTAGTTTTAATAATTTATGTATTTATTTATGAGCACATTCACGTTTATGACAGAGGGTGAATTTTAGTATTGTTTATATATAATATTGTATGAGGTTTTTTCACTAATTTTGAGATTTCTTGGAGGGGTTTTTTATATATATTTTTTTATTATTTAAGGAGAATGGTTATAGTTAGTCACGGATTGTAGTATTCAATTAGTAACAAGAGGATAATATTAGCGCAATTAACCACTATATAATTTATCTACCCTAACACTCATTTTAGTTGCAGCTATATTATTTGGTCATCTCTTGTTAACTATTTTGTATCTGCATCAGTAGTTTTTTTCCCACGTCAGCGCTTGAGTCTTTTGAATATCAATCTAATGTCAAATGCCTACGACTTCCTAGGTCCTGCATACCAGTTCCCAGAGGCGTAACTAGAACCTTCAGGGCCCCGGTGCAAGAAACCATGATGGGGCCCCCCCTTCCATCCGAGCCCTGGACTTCCAATTTTGGGAGGGTGTCCATGGACATCCTCCCAAAACCGTGCTTCCTGCATGACCCCTGGGACGTGCATCCAGCGCAATCACATCGGCCCTTTACCATGTGATCAGCTGATCACATGTAAACAGACTTGCCGGTTATCCACAGCCCTTTCCTCACACACTGTGTCTGCGTTAGGAAAGAACTGCCGTTGACTGTCAAGAATGTCAGTAAATTGTTTACACTGATAATCAGTGCCCCAATCATCAGTGCCATCTATCAGTGCCCATCAGTGCTGCCTATCAGTGCTCATCAATGCCGCCTATCAGTGCCCATCACTTCCACCTACAAGTGTTACCTATCAGTGTTCATTAATGCCGCCTATTAGTGCCCATCAATTCTGCCTATCAGCACCACCTATCAGTGCTCATTAATGCCGCCTAACAGCGTCCATCAGTGCCACCTATCAGTACTCTTCAATTCTGCCCATCAAAGCTCATCAATACTGCCCGAGTTCTGCCCATCAGTGTTCCTCAGTGCCCATCAGTACCACCTATCAATGCCACCTATTAGTGCAGCCTATCAGTGCACATTAGTGCCTCCTATCAGTGCTCATCAATGTGGCCTATCAGTGCTCATCAGTGCCTTCCATCAGTGCCTTCTATCAGTGCCTGCTATTAGTGCTCATCAGTGCCTGCTATTAGTGCTCATCAGTGCCTTCTATCAGTGCCTGCTATTAGTGCTCATCAGTGCCTGCTATTAGTGCTCATCAGTGCCTTCCATCAGTGCCTTCTATCAGTGCCTGCTATTAGTGCTCATCGGTGCCTTCTATTAGTGCTCATCAGTGCCTTCTATTAGTGCTCATCGGTGCCTTCTATTAGTGCTCATCAGTGCCTGCTATTAGTGCTCATCAGTGCCTGCTATTAGTGCTCATCAGTGCCTGCTATTAGTGCTCATCAGTGCCTGCTATTAGTGCTCATCAGTGCCTGCTATTAGTGCTCATCAGTGCCTGCTATTAGTGCTCATCAGTGCCTGCTATTAAATTTCCATCAATGCCATCTGCCTTCTAAGGACAGCATGGCTCTGAGCGGAGATCGTGTGTCATAGAACAATAGCACAGAGACACCGACGGTGTCTCTGTGCTATTGTTCTATGACACACGATCTCCGCTCAGAGCCGTGTGTGAGGAGCAACCCCGCTGGGCCGGGCCCCCCCCCCACGGTGGCGGAATGCCGGGCCCCCTCGCAACTGCGACTGTTGCGACCCTGGTAATTCCGCCACTGCCAGTTCCTACTCACCCTGTCCATCACTCAGGTTGCTTGTGAACGTACATTTTCAGCACTCAAGTTCATCAAAACCAGACTCAGAACCAGGCTGTCACAAGAGCATCTGGAAGCTTTTATGTTGATGTCAACAGAAAAGGACATCCTCTGCTCTCTTGACTCTAAAGTGATCATGGACAAAGTTGCAGAGAAAAGTGAATGGTTTTCCAAGCTTCTTCTATAGGCCCTTACAGTGATTTTGGACCTTGTTGGATGGCTAGCCATTTATACTGCCTTGTTAATTTGCATTGTATGTTATGCCCTTACACACGGTCAGACATTGATCGGACATTCCGACAACAAAATCCATGGATTTTTTCCGATGGATGTTGGCTCAAACTTGTTTTGCATACACACGGCCGCACAAAGTTGTTGGAAAATCTGATCGTTCTGAACGCGGTGAGGTAAAACACGTACGTCGGGACTATAAACGGGGCAGTAGCCAATAGCTTTCGTCTCTTAATTTATTCTGAGCATGCGTGGCACTTTGTGCGTCGGAATTGTCCACACACGGTCAGAATTTATGCGAACGGATTTTGTTGTCTGAAAATTTTATAGCCTGCTCTCAAACTTTGTGTGTCGGAAATTCTGATGGAAAAAGTCAGATGGAGCCCACACATGGTCAGAATTTCCGACAACATGCTCCGATCGCACATATTCCGTCGGAAAGTCCGACCGTGTGTACAGGGCATTAGAGTGGATTGATTTTTT
Source organism: Lithobates clamitans (assembly GCA_037952925.1). Classification (NCBI taxonomy): domain Eukaryota; kingdom Metazoa; phylum Chordata; class Amphibia; order Anura; family Ranidae; genus Lithobates; species Lithobates clamitans. The sequence continues at coordinate 3,589,452 of JBBGZY010000159.1, forward strand.
CCCTGTCTTTAGGTTTGCGATTCCCACAAGTTATTAATTGAACTGTTTCTTGTTAATATTATATTCAAAAAGAAGATGTTATTTATAACGGTTTTCATTATTTATGACACCTGCCATTGAAAGGAGTGCAGCTTTTACAATTTCATTCTAAAGGCGTCTGTAATGTTGGAATGCCTCTTTCTCTAAAATAAAAAATAAAATGGCGTTTATACTTACAGTGGAGTGTTTTTACTTTTTTTTTTTGCACAATTGCGTATAGTTTATATACTGTTTGTGTGTGTTTGCAAAATTAAAGTGGGCCGGTCTGGATGAAGTCCAGGGCCAAATTATTGTTCCAGTCCAGCCCTGTAAGAGTCCAATGAGGAATGTCATGTCATATTCATTGTTGTAAACGTACCTTGTTCTGTTGGACTCTACTCTTTAGCTCCCTTCTTTTACAATTTGTATTAATAAATATTTCATATTTCTATAAAAAAATGCTTTTGGTCTTGTGTTGGTGCCAGTAAAATCCACTAGCCGCAGGACAAGCTCTTGCAATTGTTTTTTCTAGCTTTCTAATTTGGATGCGGCACACAAAGAGGTCCTTTACTACTTTTTCAATGCTTTTAATCCATTTTGGAATAAGGCCGTAACATAACAAAATGTGGAAAAAGTGAAGTGCTGTGAATACTTTCCAAATGCATACTGTATATATATATATATTATACATCAAACATATCTTACTCCTCAAAGATTGTGTAGAATGGGACAAATGATCTCATCAAATTGTAGATGATGTCAGCTAGATGCAGATTTTGTACACTTGATGTGGGATTGTCCTGAAATTGTTGTATACTGGAAACAGGTAATAGATAAACTGTCTATTATCACTCATAGACAAGTTTCATATGCAATAGAAGTATGTTTATTAGGGTTACTGGATGAGGAAGAATGGTTAGGGTATAGCAAGATTATGCTACAAGAAACACTATTCTTAGCACGTAAACAAATAGCCTTGGGATAGATGCAATTATTAGCTCCAATAGACCATTGGATTAGAGCTGTTAATCAGATATTACCGTATGAAAAGATCCACGTATAACACAGAGGGGAATCTAAGAAGTATTATAAAATATGGGATATGTGGTGCAACTCCCCTGTGACTCTGGATATAAAGGAAATGTAAACGTAGATTATTAGAAACAATTGGAAGACAAATGAGGATTTAATCTGTTTTGGAGCATGACCTCAACCAGTGGGTGAACTAAAGGGTAATAATGTTGAAATTGTATTAAGCTTGCAATGAATGGTGTATGAAGGAGGAATTAGTATGCAATGATATACAGTTTATTGGAAATAATATATACTTTATTGCAAACCTTTGTAATAAAAAATTTATAAATCCGATTGAGATGCTGTGACATGACCTTAAGTGCTTCAGATTTTACCCCCTTCCTGACCAGACCACTTTTCACGATTCGGCACTGCGTCGCATTAAGTAACAATTGCGCGGTCGTGCGATGTTTCACCCAAACAAAATTGACGTTGTTTTTTTCCCACAAATAGAGTTTTCTTTTGGTGGCATTTGATCACCTCTGCGGTTTTTTTGTTCATAGCGAAAAAAAAAAAAAAGACAGTCATTAAAAAAAAATGAAATATATATATATATATCACATACATACACAAACATATATACAAATATATATATATATTATTAATAATTTTCCTTTCTGCTATAAAATACATATCCTAAAAATAAATATAAAAAAATAAAATGTATCAGTTTAGGCCAATATGTATTCGTCTACATCTTTTTGGTAAAAAAATATCCCAATAAGCGTATATTGATTGGTTTGCGCAAAAGTTATAGCGTCTACAAAATAGGGGATAGATTTATGGCATTTTTATTAATTTTATTTTTTTTACTAGTAATGGTGGCGATCAGTGATTTTTAGTGGGACTGTGACATTGCGGCGGACAGATCAGACACCTAATTTACATATGACACTTTTTATGGAAACCAGTGACATTATTACAGTGATCAGTGCTAATAATATGCACCGACATTGTACTGACACTGGCAGGAAAGGGGTTAACATCAGGAGCGATCAAGGGGTTAAATGTGTTCCCCATTTGTGTTTTCTAACTGTATGGGGGACTGTGTGACTGGGGAGACACACAGATCTGTCTTCCTGCTTAGCAGGAAGACAGATCTCAGTGTCATCCCCTGACAGAATGGAGATCTGCCTTGTTTAATTCGGCAGATCCCCGCTCTGTCTCAGTGGGGAACGATGGAAGTCCTGCTGATTTGCTCCCCTGCTGGCCAATCGTAGCGCACGAGCGCCCACGAAAGCTAGTGCATGAATTGCCGTACCGGTAAGGCGACTCACGCAGCCGAGCCACCTTGCTGCAGTACATCTGCGACGGGTGGTCGGCAAGTGGTTGATAAATGTAATAATTTAAAAACTGCTTTTTGTATTTACTCAGGTTATCTTTGTGTAATAATACAATTTGATGATCTGAATTATTTAAGTGTGACAAATATGCAAAAAAAAAAATCAGAAATTGGGCAATTACTTTTTCACAGCATTGTACTGATAGTAGTGTGTAGTGATATTGAGGTGGTTAAAGACTAAGTTCACCTTTTTCAGAAAAAAGCCTACAGTCAAGGGGGCCCAAATATATGATAAAAATCTTTGCAGTTTTGTAACATGAAAACCAACTGTTTTTGCTTCCTAGCAACAAGTCAGGACATGGGGGGTTGCCAACAAGGAAGATTTTAGCCAGGTTTTTGAGGGGACCCAAATGGCCTACATGCAGTGGGCCCCGTCCATTAGGGGGACCCTAATGCATGTGCCTGGCCCCTAATCTACATGCAGAGTTCCGGACGCACGGATTTCAATGGAGCCTGAGGCTCTAATTGGCTTAAAAAAAAAAAAAAGGTGGGCTGAGCCCACCAAGTTGTGTGACGATAGCAAATTAATATTCGCTATCGTCGTCCTGCTTCTCCTCCCGACCAATCAAGAAGCAGGTCCTGAGACCCGATTGACCAGGGAGAGTTAGGAATCCTGGCCTATCAGGTCTCAGGACCCACTTCCTGTTCGGCCAGGAGAAGAAGCAACGGCCCCGGCTCTTCCCTCGGCAAGCTGGAGCAAGGAGCAGCATCTGCCTCCTAAGGTAAGGCCGCCCCCCCCCAAAATATTGAGCACCAGCCGCCACTGCCTACATGTAAAGAAATAAAAAGAATGATCATTTTACAAAGCTGCACAGATGTTTAATATCTACTGGGGCCCTTTGACTGCATAGGCTTTTTTCTGGAAAAGGTGAACCTAGCCTTTAAAATAGTCATAGGTGAAGAGATGGGTCCTTAAAACGGAGTTCCAGCCTGTAAAAAAAATAAATAAATACTGTAGCTGCTGACTTTTAATATAAGGGCACTTACCTTTCCAGTTATCCCGCAATGTCGGCACCCCTAGCTGATTCGTCACCGATTCGTCAATCGGCTTTGGGTGCAGGCACCGGCATATTCACTAAGGAAAACAGGAAATGAAGCCTTGCAGCTTCACAGCCTGTTTCCTACTGCACATGGGCAAGTTGCGCTGAGCTTTCTGAATGGTCCTGCTGTCTAGAGCTGTGTAGAGATGTAGGCTGCGTGGGGGGGGGGGGGTGATCCTGTCATTCCCCCCGCTTTCCTATTTCAAACTGAACACAGTGGGCATTGAAACACATTCATCCCAGCATGGTCAGTTTTCTGGCTGTGCTGGGAGAACAGCCTGCCTGTCCTCCAATGGTCAAGACTTGTGCTGACACGCTCCCCCCCCCCCCCCCCCCACGCAGCCTACATCTCTACACAATCTCTGTGGGCTTCTGTATTAAAATATTCTAGCAGAAACACATTTTCCCCATAGAAATCAGATTGCAAAAAAAATATATTATTTGAAAGCCGAGTGGTTGCTATGGGCAACAAGAATTTTGTTTAGCATTTTTACACATCATCTGAATATTTTAATGGACTCACTGCCAATATTCATACAAATCTCAAAGCATTTTAATCACAAGTTTATGTGTTTAACCACTTCCCGTCCGTGCTTTAGCCGAAAGACGGCTGCAGCGCGGACTTAATTTGCCGGGAGGGTGTCCCTGAACGTCCTCCCGTGCTTGATCGGTCTGTGCACCCACTGCAGGGCGCGCGCAGCATGCTCTGTGATTAGCGAGTCTATGAGACTCGGCTGATCACAGATCAGAGTGAGGGGTCAATCCCAACCCCTTACCCCATGATCAGCTGTCAGCCAATGACAGCTGATCATGTGACGTAAACAGAGCCAGTAATTGGCTATTTTTCTCCTCACGTTGGTAACGTGAGGAGAAAAAAAAAAAAAAGGCGATCACCGGCGGCTGCAAGAGGGACATCGGTCCTGATCGTGGAGAGGCTTCTGTGCCCACCAGCGTCACCTACCAGTGCCCACCAGCGCCACCCACCAGTGCCCACAATGTCACCCATCAGTGCCACCTATAAATCAGTGCGTCATCACTAGTGCTGCCTATCAGTGCCACCTGCCAGTGCCCATCAGTGTCATCTTATCAGTGCCCATCAGTGCAGCCCATCAGTGAATATCAATAAAGGAGAAAAATTACCAGTTTGCAAAACTTTATAACAAACTATGAAACGTTTTGTTTTTTCAAAAATGTCTCTTTTTTTGTTTAGCAAAAAAATAAAAACCCCAGCTGTGATTAAATACCACCAAAAGAAAGCTCCATTTGTGTGAAAAAAAAAAAAGATAAATAATATTTCATTTGAGTACAGTGTAGCATGACCGTGCAATTGTCATTCAAAGTGCGACAGCGCTGAAAGCTGAAAATTGGTTTGGGCAGGAGGCGGGGGTTCAAGTGCCCAGTAAGCAAGAGGTTAAATGAGCATCATAAAATCACAGCCTTTTAGAATATATATATATATATATATATATAAAAAAAAGGACCTAAACTGTGCCTCTATGTTAATAGAGGAGTTGCGCCTGTCTCACCCAGACCTGGTTTCAGCAGGAGGAGTTACATTTGAGCCAGTGGGGGAGGGGGGGTAAGGAAGACAGGAGGAGAGTAGACATGTGCAGTTCGTTTCATTCCAAATTGAAATTCAGACAAATTTTTCGTTATTCGGAAATTCTGATGTATCCGAATTTCCAAATTACGATAATAACAAATTTAAGCAAATCCGAAATAACGACACAAAAATTTCGGACGAAATTTGAACAAAATCAAATTTAAATTTCCGAAGAGAATAAAATAGAAAAAAAATAGTATACTAGAATAGAAAATAATAGACTAGGAGAGTAAAACAGAACAGAACAGAACACAAAATAAGGGGATAGAATAAAGTAAAACAAAAAACAAAATAGAATAGAAAATAATCCACTGAAATTCGAATTTCAAAAAGAATAAGTCTGAATTAGAATGCAATAGAAAATATATAACCATCTTTTGAAATTTGGATTTTGAATAGAATAAATTCAAATTTGAATAGAAAGGAAAATAAGAGAGAGTAGAATGAAATTTAAAAAAAAAAACAAACAATAGAATTGAAATAATATAACCATTTCCCAAAATTTGAATAGAATAAATTTGAATAGGATAGAAAATAAATTAGAATAGAATTGACGAGAACAGAAAAGAAAATAGAATAAAAAGAATATAACTGTTTTCCGAAATTCTAATTTCTAATAGAATACATTTATATAGAGAAGAATAGAATATAATAGAAAATAATAAAATAGAAAAAAAAAAAAAAAAAACACACACACAATAGAATAGAAAGACTATAACCATCTTCCAAAATTCTAATTTCAAACAGAATAAATTTGATTTCGATTTGAATGGAATATGATTCGAATTCAAATGCAATTCGAATGAAATTCGAATTTGAATAGATTCAAATTTTCTGAATTCAGTCGAATTGAGTTAATTTGGAAAATTAAAAATAAAATTCGAACAAAACGAATTCTGAAAACGAATTAAACAAATGTATGTAAATAAGGAATCAAAATGAAACAATTTTTTTTAATCTGCACATGTCTAGAGTAAAGTTTGAGAACAGGATTGGTGGCGGTTTTATATGTAGGTTTCATGCAGCGTACACAGGAGTGGACTTTTCGGACGGACCGAGTCCGGCGGACAATCCGATCATGTGGGGGCTTCATCGGACCTTCAGCGGACTTTTCCAGTTGAAAATTTGACGGACTTTATATTTGAAACATGCTTCAAACCTTTCCGCCGGACTCGAATCCGGTCGAAAAATCCGCTCGTCTGTATGCTAGTCCAACGAACGAAAACCCACGCTAGGGCAACTATTGGCTACTGGCTATCAACTTCCTTATTTTAGTCCGGTTGTACGTCATCACGTACGAATCCCTCTGACTTTGGTATGATCGTGTGTAGGCAAGTCCGTTCGTTCAAAAGTCCGTCGGAAGTCCGTCAAAAGTCTGACGAAAGTCCGCTGGAATGGCCGTCAGACTTTTGTTGCTCCGCTCGTGTGTACGTGGCCTAAGTTTACATTGCTTCATCTTTACAGTAACTCTTAATTTATTACAGAAACCCTCCTATCCTTTACAGTCACTCTCAGTGATAACAGTAAACAGAACAATTAGAGAAGGTGAATCTCCATAACAGGGGCACAGACAGCAATAAAACCTGACAGGTGTTCTAATTCTTCTTCAATCTATCCAAAGATAAAATAAAAGTTTTGCCGCGGTTCACACTGGTGCAATGTGGAAAACCCTGCGATTCCTGTGCGGGTTCCCGCATCGCACCTGAATCGCACACTGGTTCACACTGACATCTGCAAACTTCTGGAGGTGTTAATGCAAAGTTAATGACACCCCCCAAAACGAGTTCACAGAGTGAACTGTGAAATGGTACAGAAATCGGATCGCATGGGTGTAAACAACCATGCAATCCAATTCCAGTGCGGACCAAAAAAAAGTTTTTGGTGCGATTGCGATGAGATTTCAGCCATACAGTTTGTATTGTTGAATTCACATCGCACAGACATCACATGTGATGTGCACAGTAATGCGGTGCAAAATTACATGCAATGTCTGCCATGTCATCACACTAGTGTGAACCCAGCCTTAGTTATACTTTAAAGCCGAATTCCAGGTATGCATATTTTTGCCTACTTAGACCGATGTAAGTATGGATGTGTCATTCCGGGCCCATCCCCTTGGAAGCTGGAAAGCACTATGGTAGGCACCGCTACTACAGTGATTGTCAATAACTTCTGGGTCATATGCCAAGTGGCCTCCTTGCTGCATTATGAACACAGGACCAGAGGTGTACCTACCACGAGGCAAACAAGGCGTTTGCCTGGGGCGACATTTTTCAGGGGGGCAGCAATTGCACTAGTTTATTTTTTTATTTTTTTTTAGAGCTGGTGGTCAGCGCTCTTGTAATAGCAATCGGAGCAGCTGTTCAATTTACTTGGAAACCATCAGCGCCAGTTTTTAAAAGTCTAAATCTTTTTAAAAAAAAAAACCACACAACCACCAATCCTGGCATTTTGAATGCTTTTAAGTGCGGGATTTCCGATCTTATAGACCCCAGATCTCTCCATAAAGAGTACCTGTCATTGCTGCCTATTACTGTCACAGGCGATGTTTGCATTCCTTGTGACAGCAATAAAAGTGGTAAACAAAATAAATAAATACGTAAATGATACGTATACATTACACGTATATATACACGTAATACAAAATAAATAAATGAAAACGTATGATTTCAAAGCCGCACGTCAGTGTGACTTGGAACACATCTGTTCAGCTTCATGCACAGGTGTCAATGCAAGTCACACCCGAAGTCGGCAAAAGTAGCGCAGGAACTACTTTTTCAAATCGATGTGGCACCACAAAGTCAGCATCGCACCGATTTGAACAGTGCGATTGCCAGCAATAGGGTGCGACTTGTCAGGCTATTTGACCTGTCAGATCGCATGACAAGCCGCTCCAATGTGAACAAGGGCTCAGAGAACATTTTGCATCGATTAAGAAAATGCACAGTGTTCTCCCATTGGCACCCATGCTGAGTAGGCAACCGCCTGTGTTCACTAAGCAGTAGGGCAGCCACTTGGCATGGGACTCAGAAGCCAACAGCGATCACTGTAGTAACAATGCCTACTATAGTAACCTTGGACATTGCAGGTATTCCATACTTCCATGTGTGTTTATTATTTGCCCTTAGCACCACATGCTGTGCTTTCTCTCAATGGCCCCTTTGTCTTGTAGTGACATTCGAGTCAATAGGAGCAAACAATGCATGTGGCAGGAAGAGCAGGTATTTGATATGTATAGAAGTGCGGAATACCTGCAGGCTGAGGAGCACACACCTTTAAACTACACCCATAACCACTCTTTTCTCTTTCAAATATGTCCCCTTTTGTCAAAAACAGAAAAGAACAGAGAAATAAGAATGCATTATTTTCGTTTCAATGGGGAGGGTTGCTTTATATGTCCCTCTTAAGAATTTTCCCTCATTACTGGTCTGGTAAAACCGTTGTCACTGTGGGATTGATTTATTAAGGCCTAGTTCACAGTTTTTGCAGAAATGCACTACAGTCCATTTAACATGGTTTCCTATGGGTCACTTTCACATCTGTGCGTTTTCCACCAGTGCATTTTTTGGAAAGGGTCAGCGACTTTTTTCCACAGCAGGTTGCGTTTTGGTTCCATAGACTCCAATGGAAGCACAGTGGGAATGCATCAAAAAGGCAGTGCTTGAGATTTTTGTTGCGTCTCTGCTGAGTTTTTGCAGGGTTCTCCTGCAAGGCAACAGACACCTCCCAAAAATGCAAAACACTTCAAAAACAAAAAAACAAAAAAAAAAAAAATTCAAAAAACGCACCCGGAAAACGCATCACTCACAACTTGCATAGGTGCGAACCAGGTGAAAAACTGGAGAGTGCAAAATCTGGTGCAGCTCTGCATAGAAACCAATCAGCTTCCAGATTTTTTTTTTTGTCAAAGCTTAACTACTTCAGCCCCGGAGGATTTGGCTGCTCAATGACCGGAGCACTTTTTACAATTTGGCACTGCGCTGCTTTAACTGGTAATTACGCAGTCATGCAATGTTGTACCCAAACGAAATCTGCGTCCTTTTTCTCACAAATTAGAGCTTTATTTTGATGGTATTTGATTGCCTCTGCAATTTTTATTTTTTGTGATATAAAACGGCTAAAGACCGAAATTTTTGAAAAAAATATATATATTTTCTACTTTTTGTTATAAAAAAATTTTTATAAACTCAATTTTAAGTCATACATTTAGGCCAAAAATGTATTCAGCCACATGTCTTTGGTAAAAAAAGTCAATAAGCGTATATTTATTGGTTTGCGCAAAAGTTATATAGTCTACAAACTAGGAAATTGCTGAGAGGCATGTTGAGCCCATTGAATATTTTATTTTTTGTCACAAAAAAAAGAAAAATATATACACAAAGTTGTCACTAAATGATATATTGCTCACACAGGCCATGGGCATATGTGGAATTACACCCCAAAATACATTCTGCTGCTTCTCCTGAACATGGGGATACCTCATGTGTGAGACTTTTTGGGAGCCTAGCCGTGTACAGGACCCCGAAAACCAAGCAGCGCCTTCAGGCTTTCTAAGGGTTTACATTTTTGATCTCACAACCTATCACAGTTATGAAAGCCATAAAAAAAAAACCCCCCAAATGACCCCATTTTAGAAAGTAGACACCCCAAGCTATTTGCTGATAGGCATGTTAAGTCCATGGAATATTTTATATTTTGCTACAAGTTGCGGGAAAACGAAAAAAAATAATTTTTTTTTTGCACAAAGTTGTCAATAAATGATCTATTGCTCAAACATGCCATGGGCATATGTGAAATTACACCCCAAAATACATTCATACATCACCCAAGCTTCTAACCAATTGAAGACAAAGCCCTTTCTGACACTTTTTGTTTACATGAAAATTTTTTTTTTTTTTTGCAAGAAAATTACTTTAAACCCCAAAACACACACATACATACATACATATACATACATTATATATATATATATATATATATATATACACACACACATACACATACATATATACACACACACACACACACACACACACACACACATATACATATATAATATTTTAAAGCAAAATGCCCTACAGTTTAAAATGGTGGGTGCTGCATTTTTTTTTTCCACACAGTATTTGCGCAGCAATTTAAAAAAAAAAAAACACTTGTTAATTTTAATGCACTAAAACACACTATATTGTCCAAATGTTTGATGAAATAAAAAAGATGATCTTATGCCGAGTACATGGATACCAAAACACGACATGCTTTAAAATTGCACACAAAACGTGCAGCGGCGACAAACTACATACATTTTTAAAAGCCTTTACAGGTTACCATTTTAGATTTACAGAGGAGGTCTACAGCTAAAATTACTGCCCACAATCTGACCTTTGCGGTGATACCTCACATACATGGTGCAATTGCTGTTTACACATGACACCAGACCGACGCTTGCGTTCGCCTTTGCGTGTGAGCTCGGGGGGGACAGGGGTGCTTTTATTTTTTTAAATGCATTTATTTTGCTCTTTTTTTTTTCTTATTATATTTTTAAACTATTCCTTTCATTTTTTTTTTTTTTTTTATATCATTTTTATCGTTATCTCAGGGAATGTAAATATCCCCTATGATAGCAATAGGTAGTGACAGGTACTCTTTTTTTGAAAAAATTGGGGTCTATTAGACTCTAGATCTCTCCTCTGCCCTCAAAGCATCTGACCACACCAAGATCGGTGTGATAAAATGCTTTGCCAATTTTCCATTGGCGCTGTTTATATCCGGCGAAACCTAAGTCATGAAATGCTCGTAGCTTCCGGGTTCTTAGGCCATAGAGATGATTGGAGCTGTTCTGGCGTACCTGCTAAGCAAATGATGGTTAACAATAAAACAAAGTAACATTACAGTATAATAGTAATGCCGCGTACATACGATCGGATTTTCCGACAACAAAGCCGTGTATTTTTTTCCAAAGGACGTTGGCTCAAACTTGTCTTGCATACACACGGTCACACAAATGTTGGCCCAAAATTCCGAACGTGAGAACGCGGTGACGTACAACGGGCTATAAATAAGGAAGTTCCCTAGCTAGTACACCACCCGTTGGGCTCCTTCTGCTAATCTCGTGTTAGTAGAAGTTCGGTGAGAGACGATGCGCGCTTTTCAGCCTCGTGCTTTTCAGTTAGTTTTTGCTTTTCAGTTTGTGCTTATGGGTTTGTATCTGTTCTTCAGTGCGTGTTGTCAGTTCATTCCTGTCTTTCAGTGCATTCTATTTATAGTTCGCTGTTGTTTTCCAGTGCGTTCTTGTCCGCTCGTTTCTGATTTTCAGCTCGTTCTTCTGAGGTCCTTTCTGATTTTCAGTGTGTTCTGTTAGTTCGTTCTGACCGTTTTCTAGCCATGTTGCGGTTATGTTCTCATTGAAGAGCTTGTGCCATTGTTGGGCTTGGTGTTGGAGTTCTTGCTTTGACCCAAGTCCAGTCCATAAACAGGGCGAGGAGGAGTTCATGGACAAAGAATTGGTTGCTCCAGCGTGACCAATTCTCTCACATGCCTTTTCTGCGAGAGATCCAGGAGAATAATCCTGCTGTTTTCAGGAATTATCTCCGGACGACGGACCCTGTTTTTCACCATCTGTTGGCTTTGCTGTCCCCTTATATTATGAAGCAGGACACCTGCATGCGGCAAGCCATCACTCCCGAGCAGAAGCTCGTCGCCACCTTGTGGTACTTGACGACGGGGAGAAATCTCCAGGATATTAAGTTCACGACTGGGATCTCCCCCCAGGCTCTGGGAATCATTATTCCAGAGACCTGTTCTGCCATCATTCAGGTCCTGCAGAAGGACTATATTAAGGCAAGTTTTATCCTTTAACATCACATTCTATGTATTTCATTTTTGTTAATGTATTGTATTTATTTCATCATTCCATAATTACCATGATTGTATAATTCTGTGAATGTCCTCTTTGTCCTCATGCATGCTGGAAGCTTTTAATGCTCCTTTTTTGTCCTTTATGCATATTTGCCTTCACTAACCCCCCAGCATGCTATCCTGGGCCCATACACACCTAGCCTGCATTTTGTCAGCTCCATTGTAGTGCTTACCCTAAACACCCCCTAAAATGTGTACAAATATTATTGTCCTTAAATTCAGGTAGAGTGTAGAGTTTACTGACACATAATCACACACATAGGTTGGACTTGATGGACTTGTCTTTTTTCAACCTCACCTACTATGTAACTATATGTAAGAGACATTTTGTGGGGGGCCAAAACTCATTTGGAACCCCCCCAACCGCTAAGTCAACCGATACCAATACTCTATCTGCTGACTTTGCCAAACCCATACACACTATACCTACCTCTTTGTGGCCAGATTTATAGATTAATTCACCAAAGCATGTAGTTCAAACATTGGTGGGACAAGGTCAACTAGTGCCCAGGGCGAAAATACCAAACTGCCCCCAACCCCCCCCCAGCGAAGGAGTTGGGAGGAGTTAGATAAGTATATGCAGCGCTGAAACGTATGTACTGGTTACAGCAGGGTGCTGCAATGATTACAACTTACCAAATCTCCCAATGACCCCCTAATTTCAAAAGCAGATAATCGGAGGTATACATTCTAATGCATATCAGGTCTGACATACTTCCTCTTATGCATGTTCTAACCTATCAGAGTATACACATATCCTTTTTCTTAGGGAGAGAGTAGTAGTACGCACGTCAGACCTGATATGCATTAGGACGTGTAGCTAGTCCTGGGTACAGATTATAGTAAATGTTGGATATAAGGAGAAATCTTGATAAATTGTTTTATATATGGAGGTATACACATGCCAGGCTGTGCTGCTTTGTATCATAGTATGGCAAAAATGCCTTGAAGTGTTTGGTGGGCAGTACTACCTGCAGAATAGGACCTAATCGGCCACCCGAAAACCATTTGCAATTTGTGTACCCACAGCACAGTGGTGAAGACTTTTAGAGGTTCAGGCTGGGTTCTCACTGGTGTGATGTGGGAAACCCTGCAATTCCTGTGCGGGTTTCTTCATTGCAACTAAATTGCCAGCAGTTCACACTGACAACTGCCAGAACACCCCCAGATTGGTTTGCATATCGCAATGTGTAGTGTGAAATGGTACAGGAATCTGATGGCATGGGTGTGAACACCCATGCCATCCGATTCCAGTGCGGAGCAAAAAAATGTGATGCAAATTCAGCCATACAGCTTATACATCTTGACCCCATATCTGGCACGCTTGCTGGGAAGATACTGTTTGAATGACAAGCGGGCAGAAAGCGTAATCAGGGATTCATCAACGCAGACAACTTGATTGAGAGTAAATAAGGCTGCAAACGGTTCAAGTGGTTTTACGAGGGGCCGAATTTTGTAGAGCCGATCAAATCCAGGGTCACCACGAGGAAGAGTTCATTGTCGCTGAAGTGCATGAACCTCAAGATCTGCTCATATTGTGTCCTGGTAATGGAGGCAGAGAACACGGGCATATGGTGAATTGGGTCAGTGGACCAATATGACCGCAACTCACTCTTTTTAGTTATGCCCATGAGGAGGGATATGACCAGGAAGGTCTTAAATTCGGAAACTGTAATTGGTTTCCAATCTCTGGCAAGGGTCAGCTGGGAATTAGCGGCGATGAACTGACAAGCATACAAATTGCTTTGGTCCATAATAGATCTATAGAGATCTTCGGTGAAAAACTGCGAATAAAAATCAAGTGACGTAAAATAAAGTTTCCATCTGAATTCCGGATTGGCCAGTGAATGGGGGAAGTACAGGTGCTGCAGAAGTGGTGGGCTCCCAATAAGGATTGGCGAATGCAGCAGGAAAGGCACTATGGGCTCGACTGGCCTGTCTTTGTCTTCTTCTTGGTGGCAGCGGGACACTACATGTGCTAGCCACCTCGCACTGCACTTATGGGACTCGCCACGTCACCAAGTGTTACTGCAGTGCTGGATGTAGGACCAGGATGTACTAGGCCACTGGCCACTAGGTCATTTTTGTCACTAATGACACCAGTACAGCGATCAAAAAAATCTGAATGCTGCACTGGGTGACACAGTGACAGGGGGTGAAGGGGTTAACTGGGGGGGGTGATCGGGGGGTGGCAAGTGTAGTGTTGGTGCACTTAATATTAGATGTTCTCTCTCCTCGGTCTGGAACAGAAAAAAGACCAAAAACGAGGAGAGATGACATCACTTCCCCTGTCAGTGTTTACTAGGGATGAGCCAAACACCCCATGGTTCAGTTTGCAGCAGAACATGCGAACAAGCAAAAAAATTTGTTCGAACACGCAAAGACTGTTAAAAAGTATATGGAACTTGAACATGAATAATCAAAAGTGCTAATTTTAAAGGCTTATATGCATGGTATTTTCATAAAAATGTAGTAAAAGTGTAAATAAAAGTGAAATATTCCTTTTATTTAGTACCTGGGGGGTGTCTATTGTATGCCTGTAAAGTAGCGCATGTTTCCCGTGTTTAGAACAGTCCGAGAGCAAAATGACATTTCTAAAGGAAAAAAAGTAATTTAAAAGTACTCGCGGCTATATGAATTGGCAGTCCCGGCAATACACATAAAAGTCATTGAAAAAAACGGCTTCGGATTCCCCACAGTCCATTACTAGGTCCTTTGGGTCTGGTATGAATATTAAGGGGAACCCCAAACCAAAATTTAAAAAAAAAAAAAAAAATTTGTGTGGGGGGTCCCCCCCAAATTCCATACCAGGCCCTTATCCGAGCACGCAACCTGGCAGGCTGCAGGAAAAGAGGGGGGTGAGAGAGCGCCCCCCCCGCTTCCTGAACCATACCAGGCCACATGCCCTCAAAATGGGGAGGGTGCTTTGGGGTAGCCCCCCAAAGCACCTTGTCCCCATGTTGATAAGGACAAGGGCCTCATCCCCACAACCCTTGCCCGGTGGTTGTGGGGGTCTGCGGACGGGGGGGGCTTTTCAGAATCTGGAAGCCCCCTTTAACAAGGGAACCTCCAGATCCTGCCCCCCTGTGTGAATTGGTAATGGGGTACAAATGTACCCCTACCATTTCACAAAAAAAGTGTCAAATGTTAAAAATGACAATAGCCAGTTTTTGACAATTCTTTTATTAATGTCTTCTTCCATCTTCTCCTGGTTTTCCTTCAGTTTCCTTCTTCTTCCTCCATCTTGTTCTTCCCCTGCTTCTTCCTCTATCTTCCTCTGGTCTTCTCCTCCGGCATCTTCCTCCAGTCTCCTCCTCCAGCCTCTTCCTCTGGCTTCTTCCCAGCTTCGTCCGCCAGACGATCCGCCTCAATGGGAGTCCCATGCTGTGTGATGCTTCTGTTCTTGTGACAGCTCTTCTATAACTGAGGGCGGGGTCACCCACCTCTGACACACAGGGACTTCTCTATGGCTTCCCCCGTGGTGTCAGAGGGGGCAGGGTCACCTGTTTACAGAAACGGGTGACCCCACCCCCCTCTGAAGTGCCAGGAAAGCCATAGGGATGTCCCTGTGCATCAGAGGGGGCGGGGTCACCCGGGAATGTCACTGTGTGGCCCCGCCCTCAGTTATAAAGAACAGAAACATCACACAGCAGGAGACTCCCATTGAGGCAGATCGTCCGGAGGACGAATCGGGAAGAAGAAGCTGGAAGAGAAGATTGGAGGAAGATGCCGGAGAAGACCGGAGGATGAAGCAGAGGAATAAGAGGGGGGGGGGAGAACAAGATGGAGGAAGAAGAAAACCGAAGGAAGATCAGAAGAGGACGGAAGAAGAAGTGAGGAAAGAAGACATTAATAAAGGAATTGTCAAAAACCGGCTATTGTCTTTAACATTTTTGACACTTTTTTTGTGAAATGGTAGGGGTACAAAAGTACCCCATTACCAATTCACACAGGGGGGCCCAGGATCTGGGGGTCCTCTTGTTAAAGGGGGCTTCCAGGTTCCGATAAGTCCCCCGCCCACAGACCCCCACAACCACTGAGCAAGGGTTGTGGGGATGAAGCCCTTGTCTCCAACAACATGGGGACATCCTCCCCATGTTGAGGGCATGTGGCCTGGTACGGTTCAGGAGGGGGGGCTTTCTCGTACCCCCCTCTTTTTCTGCGGCCTGTCAGGTTACATGCTCGGATAAGGGTCTGGTATGGATTTTGAGGGGGACCCCCACGCCATTTTTTTTTAAAAATTTGGGCGCAGGGTTCCCCTTAATATCCATACCAGACCTGAAGGGCCTGGTATAGAATTTGGGGGGACCCCCACGCATTTTTTTTTTTTACATTTTGGTTCGAGGTTCCCCTTAATATTCATACCAGACCCGAAGGGCCTGGTAATGGACTGTGGGGGAATACCATGCCGTTTTTTTCAATGACTTATGTGTATTGCAGAGACCCGACAATTCATTAATAGCCGCGAGTACTTTTAAATGACTTTTTTTCCCTTTAGAAATGTAATTTTGGTCTCAGACTGTTGTAAACACGGGAAACATGCGCCACTTTACAGGCATACTATAGACATCCCCCAGGTGCGAAATTTAAAGGAATATTTCACTTTTATTGCTTCACTTTATGCATTATTAAAATCACTGCTCCCGAAAAAAACGCCATTTTTAAAAATTTTTCTTTGCAGTGATACATTTCCCCTGGGGCAGGACCCAGGTCCCCAAACACTTTTTATGACAATAACTTGCATATGAACCTTTAAAATTAGCACTTTTGATTTCTCCCGTAGACTTTTAAAGGGTGTTCCACGGCTTTGGAATTTGCCGCGAACACCCCAGATTGTTCGCTATTCGGCGAACGAGTGAACAGCCAATGTTCGAGTCGTACTCATGTTTGACCCGAACATAAAGCCCATCCCTAATGTTTACACTTAGACAGGGGAAGGATCGCATTCGCCAGGACTGATCACCAGGTCAAGGCCAGATACCATTGGCCTGGGCCTGGAGATTGACCTGTTCTGGATCGAATCTGATCATCGTGGCTGGTGGGGGGGGGGGGGATGGGCGCGGCCTATAGCTACGACGCTTCGCGCAGCCGGACCAACCGGTCCCAGTATAGCTGCGGCGCTGGTCCGGAACCGGTTAACTGGACAAGATGAAGTTAGAAGCTGATTGGCTACCATGCACAGCTGCACCAGATTTTGCTCTCTCAAGTTTTAGTAAATTAACCCCTGTGACCGTAAATCTTCCATCCTGCTCCTTCGAATTTTCTGGTCACTGCGGTCAAAAATGAAAATGAATTTGACTCACTAAATGGTTGGGGAAAAAAAAAAAGAAGGAGGAGCAAACTTTCTTGGAACATTCTTTTCCTAGCAATTTGCATTCAAAATTCTACCCATCTACGGCCAGCTTAGGTGAGGAGAAATCTTTCTAATGATGCCCTGAAAAGCAATTAAAACCCAGCAGCGGGTCCACTAGTTCTGACCTCAAAACAAAACTACCAAAAAAGGATTTAGCTAGAGTTACACTTTAAAAGGAGACCTGTACTGAGAAAAATTTGTTTGTTAACATTTCTGATCATTTCACCCTATGATGAGCGCTGTGGGCTGGATCTGGACTGGGATATGTGACAATTCCTGCCTCATCCATCCCTAATCAGCAATACTCATCAATGCTTAGCCATCCATCCCTAATCAGCAATACTCATCCATGCTCATCCACCACCCATCCATACTCAGCAATACTCATCCATCCATTCATACTCAGCCATACCAAGCAATGCTCAGCCATTCCCATCCACGACTCAACCATCCCTATTCATGCTCATCCATGCCACATCAGTTTACATCCATACCACATCCATGCCACTACAGTGCCTCACAAAAGTATAATAGTATAATAGGTAGTCAAATTAGATTTGATTTTATGCCCCTACAACACCTAACGGTGCTCCCTGCATGTTGGGCCTCTCTATGTGGCCAGGCTGTGTAAAAGTCTCTCACATGTGGTAACACTGTACTCAGGAGGAGTAGGAGAATCTATTTTGGGGTGTAATTTTTGGTATGTATGTGCTATGTATTAGAAATATTGTATAAAATGGACAACTTTGTCCACTGTAAATGCTTTTTAAAAAATATGTAGCTATTTATGTACCGCATATTTTAGACTGTTCCTCTGCTCACCTGTAACTCAGACCTGGCTGGCCGCTTGCTGCTCTCCTCTCGGCTGACATCAGCGGAGGATTCTCAGCCCCGCTAACTGTAGCTATTAGTTGGAGAGCTGTGCGCCAGGCAGTCACATAAGCACCGAGGAACAGTCTGAAATATGCTTTATATCGCTACATATTTTTTAAAAGGCATGTACATATGAACAATGGGGCACTTAATGTATTATAAGAGGGGATTTGTTAAGACATAGTTATTTTCTAAACTTGTAGAGTATGATGGGGCGCTTCTCCCAGGAGGGGCAGGGAAACTCCGGATGACGTCACCCGCCAATCGATTATGCCGGCCGTAGCATCAATGCCACATCGTGGACACCCGAATCCCGATGCTACGATTATATTCAACACCCCTAATTGGCACCATAGCTTGTGGACTCTATAACTTTCACAAAGACCAAATAATATACACCAATTTGGGTTATTTTTTACCAAAGATATTACATTTTGGCCAAAATTTATGAACAAAAATTACTAATTTGCAAAATTTTATAAGAGAAAGGAAGAAAATGCTTTTTTTTTTTTTTTATTTTCCTTACAGAATTTTCTGTCTTTCTTCTTTTATAGCGCAAAAAAATAAAAAACCCAGTGGTGATTAAATTCCACCAAATATAAGCTCTATTTGTGTGAAAAAAAAAAAAAAAAGACAAAAAGTAATTGTCATTCAAAATGTGAGAGCACCGAAAGCTGAAAATTGGTCTGGTTAGGAAGGGGGTTTAAGTGCCCAGTGGTCAAGTGGTTAAACCACACCCATAACCACTCTTTTCCCTTTCAAGTATGTCCCTCTTTGTCAAAAACAGAAAAGAACAGAGAATTAAGAATGCGTTATTTTCATTTAAATAGGGGGACTTTTTTCAACAGCAGGTTGCGTTTTGGTTTCATAGACTTCAATGGAAACACAGTGGATATGCATCAAAAAGGCAGTGCTTGAGTTTTTTGTTGCGTCTCTGCAGGTTTCTCCTGCAAGACAACAGACACCTCCCAAAAATGCAAAACACTTCAAAAACACATGTAAAAAAAAATTCAAAATGCATCACTCACAACTTGCATAGGTGCGAACCAGTGTAAAACTGGAGAGTGCAAAATCTTGTGCAGCTCTGCATAGAAACCAATCAGCTTACAGATTTTTTTTTTTTGTCAAAGCTTAATTGAACAAGATGAAGCTAGAAGCTGATTGGATGGCTACCATGCACAGATGCACCAGATTTTTCTCTCTCCAGTTTTAGTAAATTAACCCCTGTGACATTAAGGCCCCTTTCACATGGGTGCTTCCGTGGAACGGCTTTTGCTTGTTCAGCGGGGGATCGATCTGCTGAGCAGGCGAATGACAGGTCCCGTCCACTCGGCTGTGCAGACCATTTTGAAATTGAAATACTTTACCAAACGCAAACCACATACACAGTTAGAATTTAATGTGTTTGAGAAAAATCTTCCATCCTGCTCCTTCGAATTTTCTGGTCACTGCAGTCAAGATGAAAATGAATTTGACTTACTAAAATGGTTAGAAATAAAACAAGCAAACTTTCTTGGAACATTCTTTTCCTACCAATTTTCATTCAAAATTCTACCCATCTACGGCCAGCATAGGTGAGGAGAAATCTTTCTAATGATGCCCTGAAAAGCAATTAAAACCCAGCAGCTGGTCCACTAGTTCTAACATCAATACAAAACTACCAAAAAAGGATTTAGCTGGAGTTACACTTTAACAGGAGACTTGTATTAAGAAAAATATGTTTGCTAACATTTCTGATCATTTCACCATAAAAAAAAAAAATAAAAAAAAAAAAAAAAAAAAAGGAAGGAGGGCCAATTACTGGCTGTTTCCGGATTTTATATTTTCTGAGTCGCTGACCCAGAACAAGCAATTTTATATAAATATATTTATTTTATATAGCTATATATCTTTATAGTACAGCTCTAATATTTCTGTAAGGCTTTGTACAAAAATCTCCTATGCAGTTGTGTCCTAAGTCAATAGGATTTGTGTCTTTATCCAGGTATAGCCTCCCTCCGCCCATCTAATATACTTGTCCGTCTAGTCCTTACAGCCAGTGCACCTTACCTTCACACATCCTCAACACCATATACTGGATACAGGGCTTTACTGGGCAGTCTAAACAGTGCTGATGCTTTAGAGGTAAGCTTTTGATTAATTTCATTTGATTTCACTCACCTGATTTATAAGAATGCTTAAAGTCCTGTTTTTTTTTCCAAATCCCTTAATACGAGCATAGACATGTATTTGTATTCCCTCTCCAGCAGATAGCAAAATACTATTAGTAACTTTAGAGTAAGCCTGCGTGTCAGAGCAAGTTCATTGCTTTGGTGTTTGAACTGCTGTGCATCTTTTAATTTTTTTTTTTTAAATATAAGACTTGTTACTTTCTTTTGGCAAGCACACCTTGCATAAAATAATTAATTGTTGGGGGTGGGCACAACCGAGAACGAGATTTGTCTGTGGGAACTAATGCAGCCCAACTCAGTTTCTGTGAACACACCCTGCAGTTAAGTTAAAACTGTTCCCAATAAAAAGAAAATTTAATATATAATATTTGTATGCAACAGTTGTCTAGTTAGAAAAAAAAATACCTTTTTTCTGAGGATGGATCTGTTTTAGGCTGGGTTCACACATATGCGGCCACGGTTTTAGTGCAGCAGTCCAGCACGGTTCTGTTCACTGGTTCAGGTGCAAATTTCTATCTGAAACCGCACCTGACCCAGAATCGCACAGGATGCTTTTTAAAACCGCACCATGGCCGCCCCCCACATGTTTGAACTGGCTCAATTGAAAACAGGTCTGATTCACATGTTATGTGAATTGGATGCGGTTAAAAATGCACCCAATTCGCATATATGTGAACTTAGACTAATAGGTAAAAAGTTGCTTATGAGTATATTCATTTCAAAAAAATAAAATTTCAATAATTACCAAACACTATTTGCCAAAAATCAGTGCCCTGAAAATATTCACTCCTTATCTAGATACAATAAGTAATCTATTTATTTGTGTGAATGCGGAAATCTGAGTGTTTTTTTTTCTTTTTTTTTTTAATTTAAAACGCTGGTTAAATGAAAAAAAAACTCGGTGTGTATAACCAGTTTTAGTCACTGATCTGTAGAACAAAAGTCTCATGCTGCTTTTTTCCAAGTTGGTTTTATTGAGGCCAAAGTCAACAAAGGCGTTTTCATTAAGCAGCCCACATATCTTTTTACAGATTTCTTTTAAGGTCTAGCCAAAACCTTATTTCAATTTTTTTTATTTTTTAGGGGGGAAATCCTGGGGATTAATTGGATCCACTGGCTTCTATTGCTATCTGGAGCTCCCAGAGATTTCCCATCACTAATTGTCATGGAGACAGAGATTTCACCAACTAGGAAGTGAAGGAAAAATCTGCAACAAGGACCCTAAGCCTAGGTTCACACTGACAGCAGGTTAGAAATCGTGCGAGTTCAGCTGAACTCCCACAATTTCATACCCGCATGTCAGTCTGACTTTGGGAGCATTTTCAGGAGGTTCCTGCACAGATGTCTATACAAATCGCACACTAAAGTTGCCAAAAGTAGTACAAGAAATATTTTTGGGAATCTGTGAGGCGTCGCACCGATTCAGACAGTGCCATTGTTGGCAATAGCCGCCGATTTGGCATGTGATTTGACATGTCAAATTGCATGCCAAATCGCATCAATGTGAACCTAGGCTCAAAGCATTAACGTAAATGGGCAGAGGTTTTAGCCTACCACTCCCTTTGTTTGTTGAAACCTTTGTCCAATATGGGGAAATTTCTCTGAGTACAGGAAAAATCCAACAGAGCTTTTAATTCTTACCTGTTCTATCCATAACCTAAAGAATCTATAGGCTGGTCATACACTTTGATAAAATGTTTTAAATAGTGTGATACTCTATATATATATTTAAAACAAACAGCAAATCTGTTGCAGCTAACAAAATATAAAAATCATATTAGAATATATCAGATTGAGTTACAGACATTAATAAATATTTCACTGTCCTGAGTCATCCTTGCTTGGACGCCTGAGATGTCTTATTCTCCATAGACCTTGCTGATGCACTTCAAGTTATTCAGGTTAGCTATATTGGTAATTGTGTCCTAACTAGTGCTCTGTATATTTGTTTGTCTTGATGTAAACTGTAAAGGCGTTTTTATGTCATATTCTTGCATGATTGTACATGCATATACACACACACAACAAACCTGGATCATCTACAAGGCAACCTTGACTGCAGTTTTGGCAACCTACCAGATTGAAATTTACTGACACCACACCAAAAATTTACTGGCATTTTCAAAAGTTAGAAAATTTTAAGTGCAAATTTCAGTATTTATGCTACAAACAAGGACAATATGCAATTAGCAATGTGATTTAAGGTAGATATTAAGACAAAAACATGTTTCTTCTTTTTTTTTTCCAACATAGCAAGTAAGCAGCTCAGGGGCAGGATTTATGAGGGCAAGCAATTACAATAGGTAGGCATACATACATGAAATGGATTCTCACAGTGACACTGCCATCAGTGTGCAGCAGCAGCACAGATGATGACACCTCACCAACATGACACGTCCCCTCCTGAGTCACAAAGACAGTCTCTCTCCACGCCAAGTGGTCCGTTCAGTCCATTTTAGTCCAAATAGCACTGATAGTCCCGCTCCTGTTTGCCTTGTACCCAGACTCGCACACGAGGCTCTGGCCACTTCACTCAAGTCCCTTGCACCATGACATTCCACACATGCCCAGGCAGAGGCACACAACAATGCAAATAAACAGCTGCTCCTGTGCCTCTTGCATTCTTTTCCAGTATCAATGCAAAGGGAGGGGGTGGCTTTTACCTTGCCTAGGGCATCATTCTGCTTTTTATCTTTTTCTTCCTTCAGAGGCAGCTAGTCCTGAAAAAGCCCTCTAATGTAGTCAATTGACGAATGTTTGTCCAAAAACACATAAATATATAAGAGAAATAATGGCGTAGGTGTCAGGGTAGATAAGAAGCCAACTAACTTGACGGCAAGTGGTAACATGCTCACTTCTGAAATTACGTGGTCAGTTAAAAACAAAAAAACACAAAAGTGTACCAACTAATGATGTCTAATTTTATGGGAACAAATCATTATGATTAGTCACTATGGGCAGCTTACAGTGAAAATAAACCAACCAATCATGTTTAATTATATGGGAACAAATAACTTCAATTAGTTACTATGGGCAGCTTAAAGTGAGTGCACCAATTTAACTGTTTCCCAAAAGGAGGCTCAAGTTAGAAATGTTCATTAAGGATAAGTTCACCTTTTAAAAAAATATATATAAATGCAAATATTTTTTTTGCAGGTAAAAAAAATGTGCATTTATTATTTTATGTTGCAGGAGCCTCTAAAGCGTTGCACTAGCAGATCGCTAATGCCATGCAGGCCTCCTGCAGTGTCAGTGTATCGGCTTGCCCAGTCTGTTTGTTACATATTATGTTACACAATATGGATGTAACATGTAACGAAAGGTGAACTTATCCTTTACATGGAAATAAACCTTAATCAAACACACCAATCTTTTCTGCAATGATTCCTTTACATTCTCTCTATTAGCACATATGCAGTGTGTGCTACATTCAAGGCATACATCTTGTGATGACTATCAGTTTCCATTGTTTGTCAGCTTTCAACCTATCTTTCACATCATCAAAAGGCTGGTGTCGTAACTGGACAGTGGATACGTATGCAGCACCGTGACAACTGCAGGTCTAAATAAGGCCTGCCATAGACAGAGCAATTTTATTCCTGCAAACACGAGAGAAATTTGCACGATTCCCCCATCCTACACAGACAGTTTTGATGGGGGAATCCCTCCCACTGAGCCATTGTATTCTCCTGGTTGGGGAAGCTGTCCCCTCCCGGAGAACACAGTGATTATTGCTAGCAGCAATAACAGCTGCTTGCAATAATCTCATGTAAAATCCAGCAGACTGGTTGTACTCAAGTTGATCGACCAATTTGGGTGCAATCAGCCTGCCCATTAGGTTTGCCACATCATCCCTTTAGTCCAGGACACGCATTAATTACACAGGTTCTCTGGCTGATTAAGTAATTAAACTCGGTGCCTTATCTGCATTAAATCAGCCTTGGAACCTGTGTAATTAATATGTGTCCTGGATTAAAGGGATGATGTGGCAACCCTACTGCCCATACATGGTGTGAATTGATTTAAACAGTCTATGGCCAGATTAAGGAGTAGGAGGGTTTAGTTTACTTTAATTTAATTATGTCCTTGTTATCTCCCACCCATTCCCATACCTCCCAGCTTTCAGTGATGAAAGATTGAATCTTTTTAGCACAAGTATGTAGACAAAATACACAACCCTCCCATTTTGTAGCTATCTTTTGGAGGAGTTTATGAGAAATGTCACTAAACCTGTAGGTAAAGTAAACAAGAGAAAACCTTATTTTCTTTTGATTTCAACAGAAAATGCATCAGGAGAAAAAATGCATACGGTTTGAATAGGCCCTATTACGCTAGCTTTTCAAAATAACAAATTTCAAACACAAAATTAAGACTTACCGGTAATTTGTGCTATACACCAACAGTCCTAGATGCACAGATGGTAAGGGGAAAAAATAATTTTAGAGATTCCGCACACTTGCCCATAAGCAGAGACTGAGTTTCTTGTTTTGGGGTTTTGTGCTGGAAGTGAGGATGTGTAAATGCCTACTGTTTATAAAAAGGCAATGTCATATCTCTAAATAAAGAAAATAGTCAGACAAACACACGAACACCGTTAAAGTCTATGGGACACGAACATGAAAAATCAAAAGTGCTCATTTTAAAGGCTTATATGCAAGTTATTGCCATAAGAAGTGTTTGGGGACCCGGGCCCTGCCCCAGGGAACATGTATCAATGCAATTTTTTTTTTTTAAACGGCCGTTTATTCGGGAGCAGTGAATTTTTTTTTTAATGCTTAAAGTGAAACAATAAAAATTAAATTAAATATTCCTTTAAATATCATGCCTGGGGGGAGGTGTCTATAGTATGCCTGTAAAGTGGCACATTTTTACTGTGTTTAGAACAGTACCACGACAAATGACATTTCTAAAGGGAAAAATTGTCATTTAAAACTAATAAATCCTGTTAATACCTCTCCAATATCTCCAATCCCGATGCGTATCATTACATCACGTGAATTCATCAGGGAGTGACAGTAGGCTGTATTTGGATTGTCAATTGGATTGACGGCAGCCATTTTCACGTAGGCCAGCATTGAAATACATGGAGTCGGCCATTTTGCCTTAGTCTCCCATAGGATAACAATATGGCGGCCATTTTCCGTTGGTTTCTGCATATGTTAATATTGCAGTGGCTAAAACACAGCTGGTCTCAGTGTATACTCGCACCAGACGACCAATGGTGAAGTGACACGGAGGCCAGTAATGGTCTGGGCACGTATGTAATGGTGTAAAAAGACCATTAAACCCCCCCCCCCCCCCAGGAAAACAGGGATAAAAAATATACATATAAATGTCTAAAAATGGACATCGGGGAATATAATAATAGGAACGCACTAAAATAATCTGAGATGGGACACTTAAAATAAAAATATAATTATGTGAATAAAGGTACACATAGATGGAACTAAAAAAAAAAAAACGGAAATAATACAAGCCCCAGGGATACCAGGAGTGATGTAAGGAACAATAGTACAATGACTATAGATGCCAATAGCAGACTAAGTTAGAGACAATATACCATCCCTATCGCATGAGATAAGAGAATGAAAGGTAACAAGTCTGCAGATGAATAGTGCAGGGATATGTAGGGTAGTGGGAGAGAAGTGTCACTCCAAAAATTAAACAACTAAAAATCACTGATAAAACCGTTTTTAATCAAATTCAATGTTGAGTCCATTGGGTGCAAAAGTATCAATTAAAAAGATCCATTTAGATTCGAGTTGACTAAGGGTTCTCACCTTGTGACCCCCTCGCCAGGGTCGTGTGTAGGGTACAATCCCCCAAAATTTTAAATGGATGGGATTTTTTTGTGACATTTAGCAAAATGTCTAGACACACTGTGTTTGTCATAACCGTTTTTTGTATGTGTTCTTTTAAACAAATTCTCAACAGTCTTTTAGTGCGGCCAATATACTGTAGACTACAGCTACATTCTAAAGCCTACACTGCTCCTTCAGTATTGCACCCAATAAATTCCTTTATGTCATAAGTGGTGCCATTACTGGTGGATTGAAACTGTAGTTTCTTTTTATTAGGACGTTTCGTTTGGGTGCATGCAAAACACCTTTTGCATGGATAAAATCCTTTGCCAGTGTAAGGTAAACCAGACCTCCACCACCAAAAGGCCAGTGCAGATACCTGCTCATGCTCGCACACATTGCACCCGTGCTAATATTCATGAGCAAAGGACCAACAGAATGCCCTCAATGCCAGTTCGTCGTGTACAGGTATGTGCGCGTGCGCACATTGGTGCGCGAACGAGTGTGCGGGTGCGCGTGCGTGCACACACCAATTAGCACTTGGCGCCCAGTGGCCTATTTAAACTGCTCTGTTACTGCAAACAAGTGCTGGATGATCTTCAGCTCCTTCCTGAACCACCAAGTCCTGATCCAGAGTTCCTGTTTGTTCGCGTATGACCCGGCTCGTCTTTGGACTTCCCCCTCTGCTTGCTCCTTTACTTTGTTACCTGGTATCCTGACTTCGGCCTGTTTATTGGACTTGATCTGCCTGCTGACTTGGTACCGCATTGCCTGGCTGTTACCCGACCTTGGTCTGCCCTCTGGACTTCCTTTTGCATGCTGATTCGGTGCCCTGCTGCCCGGTTGTTGCTGACTACTGCTCTTCTCCTGGTTCTGCTCCTGTCCACGCTCTGGTGCCAAGCTGCTTCCGCTTCCTGCTCCAAGGATCGTGACTGCAAGCTCGACCCACCTTCGGAGGGGACATTACCAGCCAGCTACCCGGCACTCGTGCCACTCCTTGCCTTTACACTTTCTGTTCCCACTTTCAGGAGTGTGGGCGGGAGGAGCAAGGGAGGCCTCCATCACATTCCAGTCTCCACCAGGTACGTGATAGCCAGTGAAGAATGTGAAACTCTTTTTTGGAGGGTCAATCACACTCTTGACTAATTGATTACGGAGAGTGGGGGCTCTAATATATATAAACCTAGGTCTCTTAGGTAGCAAATCTTGAAGGAGTCTAACCGACTTCAAGATAAGCCAATGACGTTGTATTATTTTTTTCTATTTTCTTGTGTTGGATATTGTAATCCAACACTATGGGTACTAGTTTCCTGTCTTTCATTAAATCTCCCCTGTGCATGTTTGTTACTTCCAGGATTTTCCCTTTGATAAATTCCTTGTCGTATCCTTTCTGTACAAATCTATCACCAATCTTATTGGCCTATATAAGAAAGTACCCTACATTGGGGGGGACCCCCACCCAATTTTTTTTTTATTTTTGTTTCGGGGTTCCCCTTAATATTCATACCAGACCCAAAGGGCCTTGTAATGGACTAAGGGGGAACCCATGCCGTTTTTTCAATGAGTTTTATCTATATTGCCGAGACCCGACAATTCATTGGAGCCGCGATCAGTTTTAAATTACTTTTTTCCTTTAGAAATGTCATTTTGCTGCGGTACTGTTCTAAACATGTAAAACTGCACCACTTTACAGGCATATCATAGACACCCCCCAGGCACGATATTTAAAGGAATATTTCATTTTTATTGTTTCACTTTAAGCATTATTAAAATCACTGCTCCTAAAAAAACGTCCGCTTTTAAAAAAAATATTTTGCAGTGATACATGTCCCCTGGGGCAGGACCCAGGTCCCCCAAATACTTTTTATGACAATAACTTGCATATAAGCCTTTAAAATGAGCACTTTTGGTTTTTCATGTTAGTGTCCCAAAGACATTAACAGTGTTCCGCGGATTTCGAATTTGCCGCGAACACCGCATAATGTTCGTTGTTTGTCGAACGGCTGAACATCCAAAGTTCAGCCCGAACTTATGCTCGGGCCGAACCGTTCGCCCACCCCTACCACCAAGTACCTGGCCACCTAGTGGTAGAAGAGAAAAGTGCAATAAGGCCAAACTTGGGTGAAATCAATGGATCTCTAACAATCGACCAGGTAGACTACTCCTGGCGAGTAAATGTGTGAGGAGCATGGACGAGCGGCACCCCACGGGTCAGTGAGTGAGTGTAACGGGCGACGGCTTCTCTCTGGGGCGGGTGGCAACGGTTGTTTTTTCCTTTTGAGATAAAGGTTTAACATAAATAAAAGCTGATTGTTGTAACACCCTGCCAGTCTTAAATGGTTTCTCAGCCCTGTAAACTGATACATTTGAAAGATCATGCCTTGTGGGAAAGGTCAAAAAAGGTGTAGCTGATGGTTATTTAGATATACCAATTACAAACAAGGAGGCAATACCAGTGTTCCTTTTGAAATAGCTTTATTCAACTTAAACTGTCAACAATTATGAATCATTCCTATTTAGACTCACCTCAGCAAGGTGCGGTTAACTGCAAACACAATTATAAAAATGTAGCTCTTTAAAGATGAGATCATATGAAGCATGTCTTTCTTAACCACTTCAATACCAGGCACTTAGACACCTTCCTGCCCAGGCCAATTTTCGGCTTTCAGCGCTGTCGCAATTTGAATGACCATTGCGCGGTCATGCAACACTGTACCCAAACACATTTTTTATCATTTTGTTCCCACAAATAGAGCTTTCTTTTGGTGGTATTTGATCACCTCTGTGGTTTTTATTTTTTGCGCAACAAATAAAAAAAGACCGAAAATTTTGAAAAAAAACAAGTTTTTCTTTGTTTCTGTTAAAATTTTTTGTAAATAAGTACATTTTCTTCTTCAATGACAGGCACTGATATGGCTGCACTGATACGGCGGCACTGATGGGCACCGATGAGGTGGCACTGACGGGCACTGATAGGTGGCACTGATGGGCACTCATAGGTGACACCGATTGGCACTCATAGGCAGCATTGATGGGCACTCGTAGGTGGCATTAATGGGTACTTATGGGTGGCACTGATGGACAGTGATGGGTGGGCATGGATGGGCACTAACAGGTGGCACTGATGATCACTGCTGGGTGGCACTGATGACACTGGTGGCACTGATGACACTAATGGGTGGCATTGCTGGGCATCACTGAAATATAATGGTGCCAATCAGTGCCCATTTGTGGGCACTGATTGGCACAGACTGGGCACATTGGGCACATGTGGATGGCCATGGGGTACATACCTGGCCATCCACATGTTGCCCCCTTCCCTGGCGGCTTCCCTGGTGGTCTAGTGCGGGCTTCCGAGGGGGGGCTGTGCTGATAAACAATCAGCACAGACCCCCACTGTCAGGAGAGCCGCCGATCGGCTCTCCTCTACTCGCGTCTGTCAGACGCGAGTGAGGAAAAGCCGATCAACAGCTTTCTCTATTGACATCGTGATCAGCCGTGATTGGACACGCCGGAGGCTCTTTACCAAGATCGGTGGAGCGGTGTGTTAGACTGACAAACCGCTCCACCGATCACCGCGATGTTATCACCGCCCCCATGTTATCCTGCTGGACGTCATATGACGTCATATGACGCCCAGTCAGGATAACTCAACCACCGCCCAGCCGTCAATCTATTATAGGCCGGGCGGGAAGTGGTTAAAGAAGTTGTAAAGTCTCAGGGTTTTGCACCTTAATGCATTTGGGTAAAAAAACCTTCTGTGCTGCAGCTGCCCCCCCCAGAGCCCCCTTTTTTCTTACCTTAACCCGATCATTCCAGTGACGAGTGACGAGTACGAGCACAGGAGCTTCAGCCGCTGTCTCGGGTCTTCATTGGATAGATTGATCACAGCAGGATCCATTGGCTCCCGCTGCTGTCGATAAAATCCAGTGACACGGGAGCCGGGGGTGGGGCAGAGTCCCGCTGTCTGTGTCAATGGGCGCAGCAGCAGGACTCTGGAGCGCGCCCACACGGGTGCCCCCATGGAAATAGGCTCTCCGTGGGGGTACTCGTTGAATATTAGGAGCCAGGAGCACCGCTGTGGGACCCCAGAAAAGGAGGATTGGGGACGCTGTCTGCAAAACCCTTGCACAGAGGAGGAAAGCATGACATGTTTGGAAAAACAACCTTTACGCTGTAGAAAAGGAACAGTTATTGGGGGTTGATTTACTAAAACTGGAGTGTGCAAAATCTGGTGTAGCTGTGCATGGTAGCCAATCGGCTTCTAATTTCAGCTTGTTCAATTAAAAGTGTTGTAAAGGCACAAGGTTTTTTTACCTTCATGCATTCTAAAAAAAAAAACGAATTAATATAACTTTAAGCTTTGACAAAAAAAAACAACGTGGAAGCTGATTGTTTTGTATGCCAGACCAGATTTTGCACTCCAGTTTTAGTAAATCAACCCCCTAGTGTCCTGCAAATAACTGAATGTCTCCTCTTTTTATATGGATGCAATAAATTAAAGTGGTTGTAAACCTCTGAAATTAAAAATTGAATAGAGCTTATATCTCCTATAGCGTGTAATTGCCTCAATCTAAAGCATCGAGTGTGATTTGTGTTTCCGCTGCCATTACCCTGCTATCCGCATGCCTCACTTCTGACAGGTTATGCAGAAACAACAGATTGTTGGGAGATGCCCCCTCCATGCACAGAGAAGGTGATTGACCGCCTCAGCTGTGCAGGTTTCCTTCTGAGACTGTGTAGCAGGGGTGTGTCTCTTTCCTCCACTCTGGTCTCAGATTACACTCCGCACTCATCTTTATGCTGTTCAGTGTGTGACGTCTCCACTTACTGGATGCTGGAGATGAGAAGTAGCCTTGATCTGTGTTTTAGAAGATTGTAGAGAAGAGATGAATGCAGATAAACAGGTACAACTTATGTAGAACAATTTGTTTAATCTCTGTGTCACCTGAGGTTAGTCCCTACAGTGGGTACATGTCAGAGTTTATTATCACGTCAAACTTTTAATAGATATCTGGCACCAACACTCCAGGTCCCTGGGGCTTCAACCCACTCCCTGATGATGGATGAGACCTAACTGTCCCATATAAAATGGGTTCTTGTTCTTTTCTAGTTACTTCTCTCCCACTAGGTGCCTCAATACAGCTAATGATATATATATATAGCATTCTCCCCAAGATGGCTGCCCCAAAACTTGTGATAAATCTATATCATTAGACATAAGCTTCCCCAGCAAGGCACCTGGAGCCCATGGCAAAAGACATACTAGACCTATGACAGGCTCTCTACAGCGACAGTATTAAGGGAGGGTATGCATACCTCCCAACTTTTTGAGATGGGAATAAGGAACACCTATCAGCAAAAGCATGCAGGCATAGGACACACCCATTGCCACGCCCCCTTGGCATTGATTATAGCAGTGACACTTCTTCCACCTTCCACCTATACAGCTGCCTACAAGGGTGCTATATTGTACAATTTTTTTCCTGAAAACATCACAGCACCCTGCCTAATTCCTGGTACCAAATATACTTAGTCAGTCAGTAAGCCAATCAGTAGAGAGAGGGGGCATGGTCAAACTACGGCTCCGTGTCTGAATGGAGTGCCCCATAGCAAGCTGCTTGACGTGGGGGCACTCGGCTGGAGGGAGGGGCCAGAAGCACCGGCGAGGGACCCGAGAAGAGGAGGATCTGGGCTGCTCATTGAAAAACCATTACACAGAGCAGGTAAGTATGACATGTTTGTTATTTTTAAATAAAATATTTACCTTTAGTATCACTTTAAAGAGAACGTCCATTAATAACATCCCTCAAGTGCTGCTTCAGCTATCATTTATCTTGTGCAATACTGTCCAAAGAGTGCTCCATGCAAATTGTGCAAACTAAATTCTCTTGCTCATATATTTTCTCTTCAAAAAGTGCTCTTGTGTTCAGCAATAAGCCACCAACACATATGAGAACTCGCCAGACAGGATTAACCCTCTGCTAGAGTAGCGCTTTCCCCCAAGGGGTTAAAGCAGACTTCCACTCAAACTTCCACTTATCCGTCTCCTCTTCCCCCCCAACTCCGGTGCCGCATTTGGCACCTTTCTGGGGGAGTACCTGTTTTTGACAGGCACCATTCCCCACTTCCAGTAGACGGGGCTGTGGCACAGTCTCTGGGAAGTTCGGCCCCCTCCTCTTTCCTCCGCCGCCGGACCAATTAGAATGCGCAGCGCAGTAGGGAACTGGCTGTGAAGCCGAAAGGCTTCACTGCCGGGTTCCCTTACCAGAAATGGCAGCGGCTGCACCCGACAGCCGATCTGAAGATTGGCTGGGGTGCCGATATCGTGGGCTTCCTGGACAGGTAAGTGTCCATATATTAAAAATACCCCAAGGTAACATCGCTCCTTCCTCTCACAACGGTCAGAGATTTCATAAAATTAAAGGAGATAAAGGGCTCCAATAGTGATAAAATCTTTTTCTTTAGGCGACTGACATATACAAGTTTAAAAATAAGCTATCATGTTCACATTTAACTGTGCATTCCGCCCTGCACCCGGGTCATGTAGCATTTTTATCATACAACACTGGCTTCACTATAACAAGCGCAAGCCCTGTTTGTAGCTCCAATCACTCGGGCCTCTCACCACATTCGGGTGTCTCCAGTGGACCAGCTTTCTTTCCTGTAATCCCGCCAGTTACTCTCACAATTGCGCAATCATGCAAGGCTGTACCCAAATAAAATGTATGTCCTTTTTTTTACCTTTTTTTTTTTTTTTTTTTTAATCACATCCATTTTTATTGTTTACGCTATGAACAAAAAAAAAAGGCAGACAATTTTGAAAGAAAACAATATTTTTTACTTTCTGCTATAGAAC